>CM052343.1:14588026-14750776 GCA_028455595.1 Lasioglossum vierecki
AAATTCAATAATTATGGAATAATAAATCTGAAACATTCAATGTAACCGGTAGTGGTAAGTTTATAGCTAAACTCGTATAATAACAGGCCGACTGGTAACTGTTCGACAGTCAGTAAAGTAGCGGCGGGGGTTGAATTCGTTTGAAAATAATTTATTCGAAAAACGAGCATCGTAGTTTCAATTTGTGAATTGAAAGCGGGAACGTTGTGAGTTTCACGAAATTCAAAATTTCGGCATTGCGGATGGCGGTTTAACTCCCGGACAGCCACCTGTCGCGCGCATGCGCACGAGTTTGGAACACCTCGCTGCCTGTTCCCTGCTGTTCCCCGAGTGTCAGTGTAAACCAAAATGGCGAGTGTGAGGACGGGTCGTGACAGCTCTCGCCGCTGTTCGCTCGTGTCGACGGTTTTCTGAACGGGTCGCGCGGTACTATGTGGCACACGTGACCGATCCGAGTGCGGACGGTGAATGGATATCGTCAATTGATGGGTGGCAAGCACTGCCGATCAGTGATCATCCCCGTGCACGTCGGATCGGCACCCTTCGTGTTCCCGATGCACAGTGACGGGGTGACATTGACGTTCCTCGTCGATTTAAAGTGCCCCGTGTCCGTTACACGGAAACACACCTGAGCATATTTCCACGCGTATTCCTTTCTCGCGGAAACAACGCTGGGACCATCGTTTCCCGTGGGTGTGTGTCGTCGACGAGATCGTTCGATAAGTGTTCTCGATTATTGTTGTTTCGCGGAAGTGTCACGAGGTGTGCGAGTATTGTTTCGAAAGTATCGGGGCCCGTGTGCGATCGTGTGCGCGTTCGAACGTGCACCGATTACGCTCCTAGTCCTCGATAGCTGGGACTGTCGCGCGTTGCGATACTGCGTGATCTTTCTGATTCATCGTTCCGCGGCTGCAGTTCCATCGACCACGGTAAGTTCTCCGTTTTTTTTTATCGGGGTGACGATCAACGCGTGGAACCTACTTTTTTTTACTCTGCCGTTTGAACTATCTTTTTTTTATCTTTCATTTCACAAGCTTACACGTAATTCAATTATATTCCCATATGTGGCCTTCCTTAGTCTATGTAGAACAGTAGAGACCCTCTCTCTCTCTAGTAGCACAAAATATTATATACACATTCATATAATATTAAAAATATTTAATTGTTATTTTCTCCGAAACGGTAAGACTTTTTAAAAATTTTTTTTTGAATTCATTGTCATCCAGTTCTGAGCCATGTGTGCAATTTCAAGTCTCTAGCACATCAGGAACTTAGTTTAAAATCAATTGCAAAGTTTGCCACCGAACAAACAGACAAACAAACAAGAAAGCGAGCTAATAAAAACGTGGTAAAAGAGATTCAATCTCTTCTTAATATTTAAATATACATACAATATTTATTTTACATTAAGTAACAAATATTTCTTTTTAAATGTGCAGGAAATATTTATTTCATGTTACAAGAAAAATATTTTTTTCTGACTATTATATGGATCTTTATTTCATATTAGAGGTATAGTATTTTATCGATAATTGTCCGCAACACGGGTCTGCCCAGGGACAATTATCCGCCAGGGATACTGTTCTTTGTCACGAATGCACATTTTTAAAAAAATATTTACTTTATATTTTTTAAATATCTACTTTATATTCTCTGAATATTCGGCTAATATTTTGAATATTTAGCTTGTATTTTTTAAACATCCAATTTATATTTATTGTACATGTATACAATATTCAGATCCAATATTTTTCTCATATGAAAATGTGGCTTAAAAAATAGTTTTCAATATTTGAAAAAAATATTTATTCAATATTTTTGTGCTACTAGGGGAAGTGCCACCGTTTTTACGTGTCATGTAATTGTAACGTTATTGACGAGTGTACTATAAATCGTAATGTCTGTTGTTGTCGACGCTACAAAACAATATGTATCGTTGTACAATAGTACATGGGTTTGAACGTAGCAATTCGTTCAGCAATATTTTGTGAATACATTTTCATAATTTGAATAAGAATAGGGATTTGTTGTCTTGGCTCTTTCGGTAGTTCGAGCGTTAACAATAGCTTTTGTTACTTCGTAAGACACATTCGTATACAAAGAGCGATTATGCATGGAGTAGGTTAACCGTGTCGCGTATTTTTATGTAAAAAACGACGTGGGCTGCTGATAATTCAATGGATGTATTTTTATTAGTCCGCGAATTGATCCACCTCGTTTCAACCCCTTATGGTTCATTGGTACACATGTGGAGCCAGTGACGTAGGAAGGTTACAACGTTGTAAAAATAACGTCATGAATGAGCCCTTGTGGTTATTTTATTAACCGTCCGTTTAAAGATACAAGGTGGTTTTTAATCTTTCCCACCCTTGGTTAATTACGTTCAATGGGAAAAGGGTTTGGATATAGGGTTGAGGGATTAAATGGACAGTGTTGAATGAGGAAAGGAGTGTAAATATAGGGATGAAGGTTAAATATAAGTTAATTATGTTGGAACTAAATCGTGTTGCCTTTGTAACTGTTTTAAAGTTAAATTAATAGTATTGAATGGAAAAAGAGGGTTTGAATATAACAATGAGGGGATAAAATAAATTCACTTCATAATGTCGAATGGGGGGAAAAATTGTTTTTTTGCAGGGATTAATATAACCAAGAATATGTGGGGGAGGGGATTTCAGGGTCATTTAGTTTGCACATACAGGGTGAGTCCGAAGTAATTGGAACATTTAAAATTGGAATTTCTTTATATAGAAGTAAATGTGAATATTTAAAAAATGAAGGGTTATATTTGGATATAGTTACATTTAAAATTGGAATTTCTTTATAGAGAAATAAATGTGAATATTTAAAAAATAAAGGGTTATATTTGGATATAGTTTATTAATTTTTGGGCCACTCTCTGTATTTGACACGGCAAAGATTCAGTTAAGTGTCGAGGACCTTGTTTGTGCAAAAAGTACATTCTACTTGCACTCCTCAACTATAGCATCTGTTACCGATGCAGACAATAGGCTCGCATATAAATGTCTACTAGACATCCGGCGCGTTAGATAGTTCCGTTTAAACTGTTGGGGGACCCAGATCAACGGTAAACATGGGGCACCATATGACAAAAAATGTCGCTATAAAATGTGCCCTGCGTGACCTTGTTCCCGAGTTGCATCCATTTTCGTACTCTCGCTGTGTGCAACTGATTGCCTTTAATGGAAACTAGCATAAACTAGCCAGCGTCGCCCTGGGCTTCTTATACCCAAGTAATTAACCGGAATTCAATTGGTAGCTCGGCAAAACCTGTTCTCCTGCGATTATATAACTATTTGATATTTTAAAATTAATTGACACCTTGAACATCCGTCATTACACAATGGTTACTTGCATATACCATTAATTATGCAATGTCAACATCGATAATTATAAACCGAAGTTACACTGTTTTGAAATACCGAGGGTTCAAGATACCTTTCACGGGGTAAATTTATTTAAAGTTATGCGTTATTCCGTGTTTATCCTCTTAACTGCGGAATTTAGTTTTAAAAATCATCCACAGACTGCAGAATTAACATCAAGCAATGACGAGTATACACGTCGAACGGAGGGAAAATGGTTCTATTATACATGTTACGAAGAACGAGGAAGAATTACATTTTTATTTGATAAAAAATTGACAATTTATTCTTGAAAAGGTCATTGTTATTGCACCGCAATAGAAATTTGGATTGACGTGTATACACGTCGAACGCAGTTAACTGGTTAATAAAGTTTACTGAAACCTTCGGGGTTGATTCCGCCCTCTTAAATTTATTTTATGTCCACAGAAAAAATTGTTTATCGCACACTCGCGGCAGGTATACAGCCCGGGTTTATTCTTTTCTAAATATACCGGGCGTCCCAGATCTAGGAATGAATAAATACTTTCGCTTGGAACTTTTCTCTGCGAATGTACAAACAATTACCGAGCTGCGATTACGACGATATCTAGAGTACGAAGTTAAACGGGACACATGAACTCTTTTTTGATCCGCCGCCAGGGGTAGTTCGATAAAAAGGTCAGGAAAGTTCTAAATGTCATATCAAATGCGTCAGGTGCGAGAGGAACGAATTTATTCGCGCCGTAGGCGTTGATCGATCGACAATTAAATATCGTTCATCGAATTCGAGGTATATGACGTGGATTTTGGTATAGGAATGCATGCTAAAATTAGAGGGGTTGTAGTAGGGCGGTCCTGTGGCGCAACGGATAACGCGTCTGACTACGGATCAGAAGATTCCAGGTTCGAATCCTGGCAGGATCGGAATTATTTTTTTTCATATTTTAAACATTCTATGCGCACTATCCCACTTTACTTATTGTTATCCACTTAAAAGAATCTTTTTACAATATGCTCTTCGATCGTATCGAATGAATTCGCATGAAAACTCTTCGGCAAACGATTGTTCACTCATTCGTCATCAACTACTGTTCACTCGAGAAACATATATGAAATCTGTACGTGCAGCTACATTAAATGTATTAAATATTCAAACGGCTCACAGTTCAACCAACTCTCGATAGTTTTAACGATTACACGCAAAGATAAGGATCGTTTTCTGCAAAATTTAGCTTCATATTAGTCTACACTTGTTCGAAGATAAGAAAAACTGGTTCTCCTCGCCGTAGAGTGTTAATCTCTCGAGTATCAGCGATTTTTCGCCACGAAATGATCGAAGATAATTCCTATCGAACCGCCAGCTAAGGCAACGACCGGAGTAATGAATTATACATAAAATTGCAAATCGATCGCGGGGGTCGATACTTTCTAACTCGGCAGGTGTGTGGGGAATGCTCGTGTAAACGGAGCGCGACCAGGAAGAACTTTTTCGCAAGCGCGAGCAACGAGGCAATGTGCCGCCGAAGAATCTCCAGGAATAGTGCGCATTCCGGTCGGGATGGGAGACGATGCCCCTTCGCCAGTTTTGTTTCTCATTTTGCGTTCTTCGACGACGCAGAGACTTCACCCGGAAGATAAACAGAGGGCCAGGGGTTCCTCCGCTGAATACCCCATCGGGATTCGCAGCCGTTCCCCACCGTGAACTCGAGACGGGACCGCCAGGTGAATTCGGTTCGCGGTGACACGAGGCATGGGACAAAGTATTGTTACGAATCGGATCTTTGATTTACAGTTTCGCTCAACGGGCACGTCGTAATCAAGTAACATTAATTTTCAATGCTCAGACGTCGAGCAATTAGTTTGATTAACAGATAGACAAAAGTAAATCTTCTTCAGTTCCATTTAGATCGCTCACCTTTGATAGGGCTTTCACCATCCAACTTCTCTAATAGAAGCGAACACAAAATACTTTAGAAGTTGCGATTTGATCTTGAAGCAATCCATTAGATTAAGAAACAGAGTTAAACTTCTTGCAGCTCATTTAGATTGTCCGCCATTGGTAGGGCTTTCGCAAACCAACTCGTCTCATACAAATAAAGGCATAAAATATTAACTAATAAATAGCCATGTATAAATTTTTTATAGATCAGTTAGATTTTTCATCGTACACCTTCTCTAATAAAAGCATCCACGACAGGCTCAGATTCTCTACAGGTTGTCATTTAATCTGCTCGAACAATCCATTGAATTAAGAAAATCTATAGATTTATTCACTCACCTTTGGTAGGGCTTTCACCATCCAACTTCTCTAATAGAAGCGAGCACAAAATACTTTAGAAGTTGCGATTCGATCTTGAAGCAATCCATTAGATTAAGAAACAGAGTTAAACTTCTTGCAGCTCATTTAGATTGTCCGCCATTGGTAGGGCTTTCGCAAACCAACTCGTCTCATACAAATAAAGGCATAAAATATTAACTAATAAATAGCCAGGAATAAATTTTTTATAGCTCAGTTAGATTTTTCGCCGTACATCTTCTCTAATAAAAGCATCCACGACAGGCTCAGGTCCTCTACAGGTTGTTATTTAATGTGCATCGAATTAAAAAAACAAATGAGAAGAATCTACAGATTTATTCACTCACCTTTGATAGGGCTTTCACCATCTAACTTTTCTAATAGAATCGAGCGCAAAATACTTTAGAAGTTGCGATCTGATCTTGAAGCAATTCATTATATTAAGAAACAGTTAAACTTCTTGCAGCTTATTTAGATTGTCCGCTTATAGCTTAATTATTAACTCATACAAACAAAGGCACAAAATATTAACTAATAAATAGCCATGAATAAATTTTTTATACCTCAGTTAGATTTTTCACCGTACGCCTTCTCTAATAAAAGCATTCACATCAGGCTCAGATCCTCTACAGGTTGTTATTTAATGTGCATCGAATTAAAAAAACAAATGAAAAAATCTACAGATTTGTTCACTCGACATTTGTAGGGTTTTCGTCATCCAACTTCTGCATCAGCAGACTCCTGGTTATATTCTGCTGCCAGCACAGCATTTCTCATAGAATTAATTCCAACGGTCACTAATCAACACGTTTAAGCGTCGTTCGATTTAATTAGAGGAGAATTGGAACGAGCTTATCGGCGACTGCCTCGCCAGCTCTGCGGCAATAAATTATACACGGACGTGATTTCTTCTATCTGCTTAGGCCCACGCGATGACAATGATCATCGGGTTGTGCAGGCTTCGCAAGCATTTTCGTTCGAGCTCTGCGAGAGAACGAGTTTGCGAGAGTTTAACGAGCTTGTTGTTTTATTTCGCAGCTCGTTCGTGCTTCCCGTGAACAATTACATGACCTCGCGAATTTTGATACGATTACAACGATGTTCCCCTGTTCAAATAATTTACACTAGAAAATAGAAGTAAAGAGAAATTAATGAAATAGTAGCTGTACATATTCATTTTAACAGTTCTTTCAATTTTTTTCACTCGATATTCGTATACAAAAATTCGGTAAAATACATAAAAATGGAATTTGAAAATGATGTTGTCTAGCGGCTACAAAAGAGGAAAGAATCGATAGCTGACTTGTGCTAGAAACATCGTTGATTCGTTATCATGGATGACATTTTTCTTGGGGTTTTCCTCTGCCAAGTGATTTGGTAGGTCGTGGGCATGCCGGGTAATCGGAACAGCTGCCGGGACCTGGTATCTCGATGTGGTCTCCCTCGACTTCCGGTCGGGGACGCGAATTTCCACAGGATGCGTCCAATCCGACACGCTCAACACGTCGAAAATGGTTTACTGCGCGCAGCTACTCACTTGTCATTGTGAAAATGTCGGCTGTCAACAGTAACCCAACCCTATCCATCCAACATTAAAATCCTTCTGAATATTTCACCACGTTTTTTACGAACATACATTCGTACAACTCTATATCCGTTTTATTTCGACATTTCCAGTTGATCCCTTCGCAAAAACAAAAGCTATACGTTTCATACAAGTGGTCTGTAGCAGTCCCCTTTTCTCCGTCCACACTTTAATAAAATATTCCGCACGATCGAATACGTTTTCAAAATTCATAAACGCTCGAGCCAGCGCCAGTTAAATCCCGCGTGCGAAATCAATGGAACACATGAACCAACGATCTTTTGTCCGTGATACGATCGTTCGTAGAGATTTGTTTGTTACGCGTACATCCGATCGTTTGCATTCGTTTCGACGATTAGTACAATAGCAATTGCGTGTGAAAGGAACAACGTGCCATAAATGGTATCCCATAACTCACAGATGAAAAGAAATACTCGTTACCACAATCATTGAAATTTAAAAAAAGAATCCTGCTACGAGTGAGCTTGATCTCGAGCGGATCATCAAGGATCACCGATAATCCTTCGAAAGGCAATGGTCATTGCACACGACGCAACGAACGTGCCATAAATGGTATCCCATAACTCTCAGATAAAAAGAAATACTTGTTACCACGATCATTGAAATTTAAAAAAAGAATCCTGCTACGAGTGAGCTTGATCCCGAGCGGATCATCAAGGATCACCGATGATTCTTAGAAATTTGGCAATGGTCATTGCACACGACGCAACGAACGTGCCATAAATGGTATCCCATAACTCTCAGATAAAAAGAAATACTTGTTACCACGATCATTGAAATTAAAAAAAAAAGAATCATGCTATTAGGAAGCTTGATCCCGAGCGGATCATCAAGGATCACCGATGATCCTTCGAAAGACAATGGTCATTGCACACGACGCAATGAACGTGCCATAAATGGTATCCCATAACTCTCAGATAAAAAGAAATACTTGTTACCACGATCATTGAAATTAAAAAATAGAATCATGCTACGAATGAGCTTGATCCCGAGCGGATCATCAAGGATCACCGATGATCCTTCGAAATTTGGCAATGTTCATTGCACAAGACGCGATCAACGTGACATTAAATGTCAGCTTGCATCGGCCAGAGAAAAAGCTACCACAATGGCTGAAATTTCAAAGAAGATTCACGCTTCGAGAGAGCTTGATCCAAAGCGGATCTTCAAGGATCACCGAGGATCCTCCCAAGCGGCGCTCTCGAGCGCAACACCGTTTTCTCGGTGCGCGTTCACTTTTCCCCTCGTTGCTCTTGGTAATTCGACACTCGCGTATAAATTACACCGGCACAGTTATCTGGCAGTGCGGTTTCGTTTTCGTAACCCGTTAGATACGAGGAGGAAAGTCCACGGACCGGAGAAAATCGACGAAGACGCGGCTCGGCGTCCCGCTATTACCCTCGCGCCGTTTTCAAATGTTTCCTAACGCTCTCGGCACAGACGCTGTGCTCTCCCAGCACGCGGAGAAGCCTCTTCTCCATTGTTCTCGGTCCTCGGAATCCTTATCCAGGACGCGAGCGTGCAAGTGAAAGGGAACTTTGCCTTGGTTATCTCGCCGCTCGTGGACAATAGACAATGGCGAACGTCGTGAGACTATTTTTCACGGTTCTTCTTCCTCCTCTTCGTTTCCATGGTGTCCCTGTTTATCAACCGATGATTACCTGCTAGGTACTATCTCTCACCTGTATCATGGCACGTGGCTCCTCCGTGCTGCTTTGCCTTCAATTTTCACTTTTCATCCAAGATTGGCGCCGTTGAAACTAGTTTCTTGGCCGCTACCTAACACTTATTATGCCCATTGGTTCAAAAAGTAACGGCCAAGGTTGAATAATTTAGCCGTCCATGTAACTTTTTAAAAATTATATAGCGTTCTTTTAAAATAATTTATACAAACGCTTTTTTTCAGTGTTTTTTCAGTATTTCCTTTGATCTCACAACTTTTGATGACCTTAGAGAACTTGGCTAATGTTAACGGGATGTTTTTCTTGGAATTTCATCGATTTTTGTTGATTGTTTTTATCGTCAGTATTACTTATATATGTTATGCTGCTATGCTCTATCCTACGTACCTATTTCGTAATGTTGTCTTCTTCAATACAACCCTTTTAAGGTATAAAATTTCAAACTTTGATAATTATTCCTTTGAGTGTTTATTATGGTGGACCTATGTACCTAATTTCAAGCTTATAGGTCAGTGTGAAGTACCCTAAAGGTTTTAATGATCTGTCAGTTAGTCAGTCAGTCAGTGTCAAATTTAGCGATTTTTGAGGTCCTATATATCGGAACCTACTAATGTTGGAAGATTAATGTTTTGTCAACATTGAGACATGATAGCATTTAACAAGTGTACGAAATTACATCTCTCCATCTGCCTTCAGTTCCGAGTTACAAGCCTCTAAAAAACGGCTAAGTTATTTCACATAAAAGAAGGTAGTGCAAAAGCTTGGCTAGTGTAGAGAAGAACAATTGCTCTCTGGTCACTGTTCTGGCTCCATCTGAGCCGAGAGCAACGAAACCACGCCCACTAAGGGCGGTCTAGTCCGTAGCCACGCCTAACATCGAATCGCTAACCAATCAGGATGAGCTTGCATCAAATCATTACCAATATAGAAAAATATGTAGTTCTCCAACAGGTGCAATTTCACTAAAAAATTGTCTAGGCAGGTTTTTACACCGCGACCTCCAATTCCCTGTTCACCACGGTGAATCTATCTTCGTTATTCGCTCAGCAAGTGAAAGCAAATTTATAGTGTAACTTGACTTCCCGCCAGTGAGATCTCGAACCGCAAACATCGTTTTTCCCAACATCTTCCACGCTGGTTCGCTTTTCTACAGTTTTTGCCTCTTCTGCTCCGCTTCGACCAGATTATCCCCGAACCCAGTTTTTTTTTCGACTCCATCCAGTTATTCTTTCCAATTTCCATTTTTAATTTCGTTTCGCCGGGTCCTCCGACGAGTTTTAACGAACCAGCCTATTCCTCTCTTTCGCTTTCTCTCCCTGATTCCAGTGGAAATTCGCATGCGGACATTCAATTAGCCCTGCAGTGTTCCAACGAGACCGAGAGCTGAGGCAATCCTTCGGTGATCGTCGAGTTGACGTTTACACTGTTCTATATAATGGTTCTCGTACCGAAGAATGATTGATAAACCAGCCGATTGGAAAAATTGATTTCTTTTGTATCGGCGGAATGAGGACGACAGCCATCAATCTAACGAATTCGCAATAGTCCGCGGTTCATTTAATTGCGCTTTCTTTGGAAATGGATTGTGCCAGTTCGCGTATCCGAGTTCTCGTCTGTAACGATTAGACTGCGGATCTTTATGTAAAAGAGCCAATTCCCTTTCGGTCTTTAATCACTGCTGTCAAAATAGAATATCGATGTTCTTAAATACTTTTTATCCCCGAACGTCGGACTTTTTTCGCAGTTATAAAATTGACGATGCTTATGGCCGTTTACAGTCGTTATTTTTAGTTGTCGAGTGGTTAATTGTAAAATTCGTTGCATCAATTGTATGCAACGAGAGCCAATTCCCTTTCTGCCTTTAATTGCTGCGATCAAAATAGAATATCGATGTTCTTAAAAACTTTTTATCCTCGAACGGCGGACCTTTTTCGCAGTTATAAAATTGACGATGCTTATGGTCGTTTATAGTCGTTCTTTTTACTTGTCGAGTGCGAATGGTTAATTATAAAATTCGCTGCATCAATTGTATGCAGCAAGAGCCAATTCCCTTTCTTTCTTTAATTGCTGCGATCAAAATAGCATATCGATGTTCTTAAATACTTTTTATCCTCGAACGGCGGACCTTTTTCGCAGTTATAAAATTGACGATGCTTATAGCCGTTTACGGTCGTTATTTTTAGTTGTCGAGTGGTTAATTGTAAAATTCGCTGCATCAATTGTATGCAACGAGAGCCAATTCCCTTTCTCCCTTTAATTGCTGCGATCAAAATAGAATATCGATGTTCTTAAATACTTTTTATCCTCGAACGGCGGACCTTTTTCGCAGTTATAAAATTGACGATGCTTATGGCGGTTTACAGTCGTTCTTTTTACTTGTCGAGTGGGATGGTTAATTGTAAAATTCGCTGCATCAATTGTATGCAACGAGAGCCAATTCCCTTTCTGCCTTTAATTGCTGCTATACAATCTACATAAATGGAATGTCGATCTTCTTAAATTCATTTTATTTAAAACTGTTTACTCTTTTGTCGATTGTAAAGGGTTAATCTTTCTGCTGTTCTAAATTTCACCCACTCGTGTCCGTCATAAGCGCATAAAAAATCCGCAGTCTAACAACGATTGTATCAGCAGTCGTTAGTGATGCAAGTGCAGCGAGCGCATCGTTTAATATCGAGCGGATGATTAGCCCGACGATTAACCGCGGCGAATGGCACCAATCCAACGGAAAACAAAACGAAGGATGGCCGGATGGAATTGCTGGGTGGGTACAGAAAACACAGTCGGTGAAAACAGGATAATGGTGATTACCACAGCCGGGAGAGTCCTTGATCGCTAGGTCGATCCCGCGGATGCGAATTAAGCGCGCTCGTTCCGGATTTTTCCGGTGTACGGTCGACGGTTCCGATCTAGAATTTCTGTGAACTGTAAAAACGCGCACTGCTAAAAATACACTGCCAACCCGGTCTGCTTCTTTTCAGAAGCGTTACGTGTCGACTGTACACGACTGAAGAACGCTAATTGGTTTGCGAGAGAGGCCGCAGGTGGGTCGAGTCTTCTACCGGAAGTCGCTCCGCAATCTTCTCGAGGTTTTTTGGCACGTACCTGATCCCATTGCTGCACGCAATCACTGCACCAGAGATCAAATCGAACCACTCTCACCAGCCAAACTGACCTGACACGAGTCCAATCGATCACTTGGAATACCTGAAATGATTGAAGTCCGATCGAATTGGATCTACACTTACATCCCCGTCCGTAAGCATTAGATCTAATTCTTTTAGAAAAAGCAGCAAGATTTGCCTTGAATTGAGAAGTTTTGATCTGAATGGATCATTTTTGGATCCGAACCAACACGCTGCAACTTCAATTGATCCTTTATAGAGTTGAATCAATACGATTCGTCCTCATCTGACTAATTTTAAACTCGAACCTACCCGACTCGATACAAAAGCGATCATTTCTAGATTGGAATCAATCCTGTTCGACCCGAATTGATCATTTTTAGACTCGAATCAATCTTGTTTGACCCGAAATGATCATATTTAAACTGGAAACAGATTCGAACGAAACATTCGTTTTCAGAACTCGACCCAAACCGATCATTTTTGGATCCGTACTAACACGTTGCGACTTCAATTGATCCTTTATAGAGTTGGTCCAATACGATTCGACATGAATGGATCATTTTTGTACCTGAACCAACACGCTTCGACTTGAATTGATCATTTATGGAGTTGAACCAATACTTGTCCTCACCTGACTAATTTTAGACTCGAACCTACCCGACTCGATCCAAAAGCTATGATTTGTAGACTGGAATCAATCCTGTTCGGTCCGAAATGATAGTTTTTAGACTCGAATCAATCTTGTTCGACCCGAAATAATCATATTTAAACTGGAAATAGATTCGAACGAAACGATCGGTTTCAGAACTCGACCCAAATCGATCATTCGCAGTCTCGGACTGGTGTCTCGTAATTTTGATTACTTGCACAATTCTTTTCAAAGGGGTTGTCCACTTGCCAAAGGCTAGAATCCACGGCTGACTAAGCTCGAATGGTTAATCGCGCGGCTAACTCGCAAAAATGATGGGTTTATCGAGCATGCCGAGACTTTGCTAATCGGCAAGGAAAGCGACGCGACTGCTTTCTCGTTGGTTTTGCATGATCGCGAGCGTGACTACCAGTTGCGTTAGAAGCTTTCGCTTTCAGAAACACACACGCTGCAACTTATTAGCCGGTCGCGGACCGCCACAACGTAGCTCGCGTTGTCCCGCGATGAATTACGGATGCGCCATTTGCGTTTTCTCCCACGATGCACCGTTGCCGACCGTTCTCGCGATCTCCCTGTATATTTTTCTTCGAAAGTGAAATCTGATCATCGAGATTTTTCATTAACTCCGGCGGAACGCCCCGTATCGCGATCGTACAGATGGATATCGGCCGTTGAAATAAATTAAACAGTCTCGGGCATATAGAATTTAATAAGCGAATTGCGTAGATCTTCAAATAAATAATTAGTGAAAACCGCTGAACGCTGCGATATCGTTGTATTTATTGCGAGCGGTATCAAACAATAGACTCGATTTCTTTTCTCGATTACACGATTTCTTCGTTAAACTTAATCTATCGTTACTAATTTCCAAAACGAGCATCAATTATCTGCTTTCAGACTTAGGCCAGCCGTGAAAATTCATTTATTAGTATTATTCCTGCCGTCATCGATTTTGTTACTGAATAATCAAACTACGAAGCGTGGATGAAATAATGCCTAATGTAAGACGATGTTTCTTTTTTGATTTTCCATTCGAGAAGCATTCGCAGAGTATAATAGTGTTTCGCGGGCTACAATAAATACACTCTCGCAGTCTCCGCGAGGTATTAAAATCGAGTTACGTAGCAGCTCGGTGCTCCTAATCTCAAAAGAGGAGCAAATGAAATCAGAGTCAGCCGAGAGCAATTTGGGTCAACAATTACTGGATTAAATTTCGATTGAAATTCCTATCACGCGTTTGCCTTGTTGTTCGTGGGTGGAGCTTCGGGAAAAGAGCGTCGTGAAGAGACTTTGAAAAATGCGAGGCGAGAAGTGTGGTGGTAGTGAAATAAATAATTTTATCGTAACTGCGTATTGCTGATAATTTTCTGACTGAAATGAGCCCAAACACGACACACTTCGGAGCATGTTTGGTTGTTTAATTCACGATATTGTAGAACCTGGATTACGCGAATGACTTAACTGAGGGTAATAAGAACAAACCTTTGCTAAAGTAAGGAGTTGACATTGCATTGATACTCGAGACGACGTGATGTTTTTATTTTAACAAAATCGTAACTTGAAACATTCATTTAACAAAACATCAACGCGACATGCAAATCAATAAAAATGTATATAACATGTAAACATATATGCACATTCACATTCAGTCATGTGACATGCATACTTATATCATTCTTACAAATTATACAATCGTGTTGTATTTAGATTGGCTTGGACTGAATCAATCAGAGTAATCGAGGATTCAGATAAATCGTCGAACACGATTTGCATAGTAGAAATTCTACTAAGTCGTGGATTAAACGAGAAAATAAGCTTCGAAGTATATCATGTGGGTGTTCATTTTAATCAGTAAAATGTCACGAACGTACTGGTAAAAATTTTATAAAGAAGTAATCAGGAACATGTATATGTCTCTATTACTTATGTATGTCGAGATAGTTCTGTGGATATTTCAAACCATTTGGAGTTCTGGTAATAGCGTACAGTCTTCTTCATCGAATTGCATCCCTTGAACACGATTCGCATAAAAGAAATTCTACTAAGTCGTGGATTAAACGAGAAAATAAGCTTCGAAGTATATCATGTGGGCGTTCATTTTAATCTAAAATGTCAGGAACGTATTGGTAAAAGTTTTATAAAGAAGTAATCAGGAACATGTATATGTCTCTATTACTTATGTATGTCGAGATAGTTCTGTGGATATTTCAAACCATTTGGAGTTCTGGTAATAGCGTACAGTCTTCTTCATCGAATTGCATCCCTTGAACACGATTCGCATAAAAGAAATTCTACTAAGTCGTGGATTAAACGAGAAAATAAGCTTCGAAGTATATCATGTGGGTGTTCATTTTAATCAGTAAAATGTCACGAACGTACTGGTAAAAATTTGATAAAAAAAGTCATCAGGAACAGGAAAACTTCATCAATTAATTACAATAGTTTCATGGATACTGTTAATTCTGCATCATCCCTGTACATATCTCTATTACGTATGTATATCGAGATAGTTCTGTGGATATTTCAAAGCATTTGGAGTTCTGTTAATAGCGTACAGTCATCACCACCGAATTGCATCCCTTAATTTGCGTTTCCGCTCTAGGAACGCCGCGCGCGTTTTGCGGAAATTGCGCGGCGACGAAAATAATCGAAAATCTGGCGATAACGCGCCGCAATTAAAAAGCAAACGTAACTTTTGGCCATTGAAGTGGACGCGAGGTGACGTCGAGGACGCTCCTGGCCGCGCCGGTGATAATTGGTCGCCGTAATAACGAATCGTCTGGCCGCTCGCTAACGAGACTCGCGCAGCGTTAATTGTTTCCTCGGCGCGTCCGTTGTCCGTGGCTTTTGCGCTGTTTGTTGCCCATCGCGCGTACACCACCGACGAAACGCTGTTATCCACCCTTCGATCGTTGGCTGACTTTCAACGAGCCGAGCTTCGCTCTACGAGCCCGACCGGGCTCACTGTCAATCCACCCACTGCATTCTAAAAGCCCGAAATCGATTTTTTCCTGGCGCAGCTCCGCGATCTTCGCGAGCATCGCCATTTTAAACAGTTGGAGGGCAGCTATTCGCACTCTCCGCATTAATTGTATCGATTTCCGTGAGTTCACGTACGTTGAAATTGTAAAGCTTTGTTCACATCGCGTACAATTTAATGAAACATTTAATGAATTTAGGATTGCTCTTGTACCATCTTCATATAATTATTAAGCAAAGAAATAAATGTTTCTGTGCGTTGGTAAGAGCATCACTTGATAACGGCTGGACCGATTTGGCTAATTAAAAAAAAATGTTCTTGGCAAAATAGAAAATTCGGGAGAAAATGAAAGTGCTTTTTTCTATGGGATTTTTGTATAAACTAGAGACCATAACTCACAATTCGAACGATGGATGTGCGTAGCTTTTTTTGTTTTGTTTGTTATGGCCCTTGAAAAGTCTTCAGTAATAAACATTCGAGTCATTGGCGTACTTCTGAATGTACTCCTCCTTAAATTGAATATCCATGGCCACAATCGTTAACGGGTACAATGATCACTCAGAAATACGTTTCCTCCTCATTTTTACTTTCTTTACGCATTTCCAGTAGCTTTTCAAAAATTTAGAAAATGATCACAAACAAATTTATTGAAATTTTGACAGGACAATGTGTGTCAGCTAGTTTTGCATGAAAATTTAATTTTGATTTCCGTTCGAAATTTTCTTCTCAAATCCGCCTCGTCATTGCGCGGCAAGAGGTTAATGCAATTGACGCTCCGATCTTGTGGGAATATATGCCGAGTTTCGTTCTCGCCACTTAACGCGTTAAACAAGAGTAATTCCACGAAAGAGTATTTGCGCGTGTTCCGAAGACTGCACAAGTGTATCTACGAGTGCACCGAGAGAACCACGAAACAGAGCGAGAGAGAGAGAATTGCACGCCGAGCGCAGAATGATCAAATTTGATTTACGTGGAAGCCTCGAGTGTATCGCCGCTGTGTTTCAGTCCGGGAACTTTTCAAATGCAGTGTCTGCAACATGCCGTCTGGCTTCGGAGCGCAAATGAGTGTCTGTTGGATAATCTGCGCTCCGAAATCTGCGAATCTGCTCCTCCGGGGCCGAGCGGAACGCTTGCCACGGACCCCTGTTGCGGTAATTGTTAACGGCGATTCTAATTACAGCACCGATGTTACGTCGGTGTTCAAGAGTTATTGCAGGATTGCTGTTTCCTGGCAATTCTCTACGCTGGATTTCACTTACTCATTCCGCGAACAGAATATCGATAGCATGGAAAATTAAAATGATCTTCCTGTAGATTCTCCGTAAAATATTAGGTAGTTACAGAAATAGATTCATTCAATTGAAGTTATAAATAGACTTCGGATTTTATGCATTTATGGAATAAACGGATCGGTCCAATTTAAGGATGTTCTGGAGGTACAATGGGAGATAAAAGTACAGGAAATTCGAAAGCCATCAATATATTGGCAATGAAGACCACTCATGAGTACATTTTGCATTAAAAAAATAGATTAATTTAAAAAGCTTTCGTTTAATTAGTGAATTTTCACGTTATATTTATTTTTTAATCAATTTGTCTTCACATTATAAAAATTAGTGAGTGACTTTTGCGAATGATTGTATGATTGTGATATTCAATACATATAATTACACAATAAAAAGTTCAAAATAAGTATTTAAATGAATTAAAAATACCTCAGGAAGCAATATTCATGGTTATTACTGAAAATAAATATATGAAATTTTCGTAAAATTATGTTCTTATAATAACAAAAAATGTGACAACACTGCACTGCACTGTACTCAGCTGTATTTTTGTATTCGAGAGTTGGTAGTATTGTGTACGTTTGGAAATTATCGTGATTTTGAACGTCTTAATTTATTTAAACAAGCATAAATAAATTACAATGTAATGACATCCTTAAAACGGTGGAGAGACTAATCCAGTTTAATGAACTTTGCAAAGAAACTTGATCTTTGCAAAGAAACGAACATATTGGTATGTTCTTGGCTTCTGTGGCTCTAATCTTAACGAGCTTGTTCCGACTCGGTGCCAGACCGAGGATTTTATTTCATTTCACATACTGATGATTATTGCAAACACGTACATCTAATGGCGATCAAATAGAAAGCACTCGTGGTCAATGATTCTATAAATCTGTACTTATCTAGGGAATGGAAAAAAGATATTGATAAGGATAACCGGAGGTATCTGTGGTATGTTCCAATAAAACGATCCGTAAACATTAGCGAAAGCTAAAATCATATTTTGTTCGGAAACATAAAAAAGAACAGGAAGCTGCAATCATAACGAAAATGTATAAAAAAGCAGAAAGATGGAATAATAATATAAGGAGGAAAAACGAAATGATAAATTATAAAATAATCATTGAAACAACATGTGCTTATACATATGTATATTTCTGTCTCTAATTTTTTCATAAAGCAGATTGATAATTAATTACCGTTATTTTGAATTCTGTATTTAAATCCGTGTTTCAATACATCAATACTGAAAACTCTTTTCCTCTTTCTTGAAAAGGATCCATATTAGGATCGAAACTAGCAAAATTGCTTTAATTTAATTTCTGATCGAACCTTTGTGCCGAGATCATCAATACTTCTTGTTATAAACAATCTTACGATCGATAAATAACAAACACATTTATTATAAAATAATATAAGAAAGAATTGACGAAGATTCGGATGAATGCCACACTGTTTTTTTTTTTTAATTTGCGGAGGTCGTTGAACCGAGTTCTGGAGAGCACGAGCGGTATGAATTTTTACGCGATTTCGGACCTGGATTCGTTGGATTTCGTGCGAACGATCGCGAGTTTCGCGTTGATCGCGTCTCTGTCGGCCGCTCGAATCTCGTTACAGACGGTACCAGGGAAATTAGATTAATTCGGGAACGCCGCTCCAATTCGAAATTACGATTGATCGAGTTAGCAGCGTGCAGATGGCCCGATCGCACTCCGATGAAGACTTTCAATCGACGCGATCGATGTCCGGTCTTTGTCACTGGCCCGGGTACATTGAATTCGACTTAAGCTTCCTGTTTTTCATTATCCATTGACGACACGTGCGTATTCAGTTTTATCTACCGACTGATAAAACAGCTGTTTAATCGTGACGATTTGCAACGAAATTGTTCCGCGAACTTCGCGAGTTTTTGGAATTGTTTGAGTAGTAGCAGGTTGTTTAACGTTTCTGATAGGGATCGAGATAAGGTATCTTTTGGTTTTGCTACTTATGCGACTTTTCGAATCTGTATAATACACTTAACCTCCTGTGTGTGTACCACAGTAACTTGTGTACCGGCACTGAAACAACATGTGCTTATACATATATTCCTGTCTCTAATTTTTTCATAAAGCAGGTTGGTAATTCATTACCGTTATTGTGAATTTTGTATTTAAATCTTTTTTCAGTACTTTCATATTGAAAACTCTTTTAAAAATTTACAGACGCAGTTGTTTCCTCTTTCTTGAAAGGGATCCATATTGGGATCGATACGTTGAAAGTTTAACCAAACTAGAGCACGATTGCTTTAATTTAATTTCTGATCGAACCTTTGCGCCGATATCATCTATACTTCTTGTTATAAACTACCCTACGATCGATAATCAACAAACACAATGTATAATACACTGACGGGAACAAGTTGCTTGGAAAGTTCGAATTTTGCTTCGGTCGACTCGGGGAAAGGAAGAAATAAAAAATGCGATCGCTTCCCGAGTGAAAGCATGAAGCGCGGATCCAGGAAAGAAATCGGTCAGTTAGTGAACCGGGACGATTTTTAAGCGCCGCGAAAGTGAAACGAATTTTCTAGGGAGGAATTGAAAATTGAATTTACTTTATACGGTATTTTATGTATATTAGTCCCCAGCACGGGTCTGCCGAGAAACATTTATGCACCAGGGACAGTATTCTTTGACTTTTGCTGAACATAAAGAAGGACAGCCGAGCTCGAGAGCCCTTGATCGCCGAGAAATATAAATATAGCTAATCCACATTTCCAACTTCTTTATTTTTCATTATTTTTTATGGGACCTCGATGACCATATTTGTGGTATTTTTCTATTTAAAATCATACTAAATATGATATAATTCCGATGATATTTCTTGTGTAATAGACAATTAAAGTTTCGGGCGCAACTGTCTTCGTCTCTTTCTTTCCCATACGCTATCCTTCTTCGCGCGAAACGTTTAATGAATTTAGAAATGCTCTTGTACTATCTTTATATAATTATTAAGCAAAGAAATAAATGTTTCTGTAGCTTCAAGGTCTTGCAAAGAATATAGACAATTGTTATCTTCTATATAAATAAAAATTAAATGCTGCTCGTTGGTAAGGGCATCACTTGAGAACGGCTGGACCGATTTGTCCAATCAAAAAAAAAAATGAATAGAATATAAATATAAATATAGCTAATCCAAATTTCCAACTTCCTTATTTTTCATTATTTTTTTATGAGACTTCGATGACCATATTTGTGACATTTTTCTAATTAAAATCATACTAATTATGATATAATTCCATTGATATTTACTTGTGTAATAGACAATTGAAATATTTGGCGCGAAGAAGGATAGCGTATGGGAAAGAAAGAGACACAGAGAGTTGCGCCCGAAACTTTAATTGTCTATTACACAAATAAATATCATCCGAATTTTATCATATTTGGTATGATTTTTATTGGAAAAATGCCACAAATATGGACATCGAAGTCCCATCAAAAATTAATGAAAAATAGAGAAGTTGGAAATTCTGATTAGGCGGGCTCACGGATATATCGTGCCCGCAGTAGTGGGGATTGATCTGGGACATTTACAGGTCAGACTTTTGGAACATTTATGGGTAAAATACTGTACTGCACCGACATCGACAAAATCGAGCGTGACGTTATAAAGCAATTTAACTCGAGACTTGTCTCGTATAAATGAGTTTCAATATTTCCAATTTTGCGATTATATTGCAAATTCCTTTTGAAAATATCTTGTTCTTTTTAACAAGTAACGTAGTCGCTTTTAGTGCTGTCCGAACCTAGCGTTAATATAATCTTGTTTGATTTTTTCGCAAAACTTATCCGCGATGCAAAAACGAGTTACCGGACGATTAAATAATTGCCGGACGAAAATCCACGGGTGCCCCGAATCCTCCCATCGCGATTCACCTAGTTTCGAAGCTTCCGTGACCGAGATTCTCACGGTTCTCCCAGCTCTAGCTGCAAGATGCTTATCGTTCGCTCGTTACAGGATGATGTTCGAGCTAAGCGCCGTCGAATTTCTTTTTCACGGTGCAATAACGCAAATGAAACCTCCGCAACAATGCTCGGTGAAAAACCGGGCGTATTTTTCCCGCGGCCTAACACACTTAGGCTGTTTGCCCACGACACGTGCACGTATATCGTAATAAATATATGTTATACAATAATTTTTTAATTAATTCTTTAAATTTGATTGTCTTAAACTAAAATTTATAATTGTTTACTCGTTACTTATATTTAGTACTTTTTTAAATAATTGAAATCACGGATATATTCGATTGTAAATTTCTCTGTGTTTATTGTCATTTATTCTTGATATTATAAATTATATATAAATAATATATATTTTATATATAATTAATATACGTATATATATTATACATAAATATATATCTATATTATATATAAATAATATATGAATAATATATAAATTAATAATTTCATACTTTCAATATATTTATATTAGACTTTTCAAGAAACGAAGACAGAAATTAAATAATTTGGTATGAATATAATTATAAGAAATCACGTGCTCCTCGTCACTCGACATCTTTCTTTGCTTTTCGTAGCTGAAGTGAGTTGCTTTTGCATCGTACGCTAATCGTAATGACGATTGCATCTAGCGATGATTACGCGACGATGACGCTTCCTGCACAGACGTCAATTGTTTTACATTGTTTGCAGCACTGAATTGTACAACAATCGATATTTTATCTCGTACACGTCTATGACGCGACGCTCGGTGGACGGAGGGCCTTAATTTCGAATTGACGAGGGCTCGATGACGCGAAACCAGTTCTGCTTGATCGACAAGCTGTCTACAGCGAGGTTGTGCAGTATTATGCAATCGAGTAATCGAAAACGAGCGGCGGTCGTCACTTTTCTCGCCGTGCGCTGCTCGGAAAATGATCGAGGTCCCATCGAGGAAGATAAGAAGAGACGACGGTGTCGAACGGAGCATGATTCCAATGGGAACACGGTCGTTGAACTCTCCCTAGGAGAAGATGAGCCGATACTGGCGCGGGGATGTTGATATGAATTCGGATTTTCAAATCGAATCGCGTTTGTTCGATTCGATTCGCTCGTTCCTCGAAATTGATTCCATTCTTGCATCTTGATTCTGCGATTCCTGGAAAATGTCGGATCTGCTTGGAAATTCCATTCCAGAATCAAAATGTTTTACGTTTTTATCTCCTGAATAAATTGAAATTCTTCTCGATCGAAATTGTAGTAATACTAATTATTATTAAGTTAAAAATCTTTTTATTTTTGTTGCCAGAGCAAGTACGTGTGTTATAATTTCTTTATTCAGCGTTAATTTTTACACAGCTATATTGCCGCAATATAGGTTCTCGAAGTTCACTGAAAATGTATTATTTTTCAGTCGCAAAAATGTATCTCTTGAAGTTGATCCACATAGGGATTGAAACGTCGAGTTAAATTAATTTGCAAACTTGCTGTTAGTTTATAAATGATCGAACCGTGCACCGAAATCACAAATTTTAGTATTCATCTCCTCGCACATCCAAAATGTAAAAGAATTTTGGGGAATGTGAGACCGACCTAAAATCATGGAAAATCTCTATTTCCCATGGGAGAGGAACGGTGTGCTATCGAGCAGGCTGTAGCCCGCCTCAGCCACCTCCAAGAGGCAAGCGGCCATGAACCGATTAGCCCCCGAGCCTCTTTCTGCCGTTTGTTAACAGGCAATCCGGTCCACGCGAGGCATAGGTTAATTTTAGCGATTGACACCACGGCCTCTAATTGCTCGTTAATCACGTTTCCCAATCGGGCAGCTGCCCTCGTTCAACCTTTCTCTGAACCTCTGCCCTTGCCACGTTCGGAGGCTGCAACCTCTGCTAGCTCAAGACTTTTCAATCAAAGCATCCATTAGACTCGCAAATTCGTGATTTTGTCGGTTTAGAATTTACATCGGCGTGATTCAATTAGTGTCACGAATATGTCGCGTAACCGTGATGCTGTATATACAATTTACAATCGAAATCTCACCGATGCAATTATGATAAAAAAGAGTAGAGCAACTACTGTTGTATTATTTTCAATTGACTAAAATGATTAAATAGAGAGATTAATTTTGCAGAAAAATGCACAGTCTAGCTTTTCAAAAATTGCTGCATGAATCTAATAGTCCAGGATCCAGCGTACGTTTTTACAATTGATTACTATCAAACTAATTTTTCATGAGTATCTTCATTTTGATGAGACGTCCAACTTTTTCTCTTAAAAATTCTCGATTGTGGTAGCTAACAGGGGTAGCAGGGATAAAATATGTCGATTTGACGATTCTCAAAAATTTATTACTAACTGGGTTTTTTTTGTTAAATCTCAAGATAATTATCTAAATTATACGAAAAAATATTTATATATATATATATATATATATATATATATATAATTAAATTCTTAGATTCTACAATACATATGTAAGCAGGCAATGATGCCTGCTAATAAATCGTCAAAAACTTACGAAATTTAACATTGAGTCTACTAATAATAAGAATAAAAAAAAATGTATTCGATCAATTCTCATGAAAGCACCTTTATAATGTCAATAATTGTAAGATAAAAAATTAAAAATTGTTCATTTGACCAGGGGTGGTAGAACACCTCCTGCTAAGCGCACTATTCCTTCGCAGAAAAATTCCATAAGGTCGCGAGACATGTACATATTTCTAAGGAGCCGTTCTTCCGGCTGGAAACGGCGAAGACAAAGCCTGTAGGAGGAACAATGACGAAGTCGTTTTCACGCATTCCTCTCGATCGAATCGTGGGATGGCATTATCGTCGCCCGTACAGCACCGATCGGTTATCTCTGGTTCCTTGCTTCCGCTTCCGGAGAAAGAGGAGACCGTGTCTCGCAACAAGTGATCGTTAACACGCTCGCGATCATCTGGATCACAGTGGAACCGCTTCTACGTGGATCTAGGTCAGAATCGCTTCGCAAGAGGCAGTTCCGTTTGCTCGTGACTCGAGCTAATCGCGAAACTCGTGCCGGAAACCGCTCGAAGAAAGTCGCCCGGTCGATCCGCCGAACCGCGAGGCGTTTCCATGGTTCGTGGAATTGTCACGGTTGACCAATATGACCATTTTCTGATTCTATCCCTTCATCGTTGCCGCAACCATCAATCTGTCCATCGTGTTCTTAGCATCGTCGATTGCTAGTCCAGTTCTCTAGACTGGGCGTCGCGAGCTTCGGTGATTGCGCTTTCATCGACTGCTCCAGTTCTTCAACTTCTGCAGCTCTATTTCTTACGTTCTCATTCTCTCTTTCATTATCTTTCTCTGTGTTTATGATCTCCTTGGCATTGTTAATTGGTAGACTACTTTTTTTCAGACGCTACATTTCTCCTCCTTTGATCTTCCTTGACTCATTTCGTTACGTCTTCTTCTCTCATTGCCTCTCCTTCTCATCCACCTCAACACGGCGTTTTAGTTACTTTCGCACGAGTTCGAACAATCGAGGATAGAGTAAACCGTCCCAGCAGCTTTCACGAAGTTAAATCAACAAACTTACCATCATAAATTCGATTTTAACTGTGCCGCGCGGAAAAGGTTGCCTGACATTAATCGGGTGACACTTTATCATCGAATCAATTTGCAGCGTTGCTGAATATTTTGTTTGTTGATGCTGGGATCCGAATCTATATCTCAATTATAAAGTTTGGTGTACGAGCTAACTGTTTAACTATGTTAATTTTGATATACATAATGTGTGTAAGAGTAAAAGATGTTAAAACTTTAAATATTTATTGAACACACAACTGAGAATAACAATATAAACGTAAACTCTTTAATAATGGATCGCGTAATCGTATCGTATAATCTCTTCTCTATTCGTGGTTTTCCAGAAACATCGTAACTGCGTGAACGCGTCTTTCCGAATGTTTCTCGACGTGATGTTTTGTTCATGCGTTTCGTTTTACTCTTTATTTACATCGTTGGTTACGTAGTCAATCGATATCGCATCGATTGACTCACGCACACACAAATATAATACACACTAGAGCTGTGACTTATGAGATACTCGGGTACCCGGGTTACCTGTGAGATACCCGGGTAAACAAAAATTACTCGGGTAAACAGCATTACCCGAGTTCCCGGGTATTCGTGTAAACAAAAATTACCCGAGTACCCGGGTATCTCATGAATATAGTGCCGATATATTATTCTCTTGAACGATTTTAATAAATTTAAATTAATATATCAACGTTCTTTTAATTACATTATTGTTTTAAATTGCACAAAATCATTTATGACTTATAATCTCCAGTTATTAACGATCGTAAATTTTGTATATGCACTAAATGATATCGGCGCTACAGGTTCGATCAATTATACAAAAATTTTGCAGAATTATAATTTCAACGTTTCGGTTCTATTTTGGACCATTATCAAGAAAAGTCCGCGTCTGTGAAAAAATTAATATAATATAAATTGTTATTCAATATACTGACTATTAAATAGTTATGCATACTTGCTAATTGTGAGTTGAAATTATAATTCTCCAAAATTGCTAATTTTTGTATAATTGATCGAACCTGTAGCGCCGATATCATTTAATTTATGACTTGTGTCTTATGAAATACCCGGGTACCCGGATACTCGGCTATCTCATGAGATACCCGGGTAGTTTTGCTCTACCCGAGTATCTCATGGGTACTCGGGTACCCGGGTAAAAGTCCGAGCTCTAATACACATGCAAATATTATTACACGCATACAGAAAATCTTCAAAATCTCGCTCCTACATATGTTTCATAGATATTCTACGAAACAGATGAATACGATGTTTGATGCATTTGATAGAGAGTGCAGTAAAAGTCTTTTTTAAATAATTACTGAGCTTCCAAGTGGCTAGTGCTTTGACCCCAGGAAAATCGCAGAAAATAGGAAAAAAGGAGGAACCCACATGAAATTCTGAAAGTGACCTATCCTTGTGGATGTCGTCTCTACAGCCTCTCGGTGTCCGTGCCAGGACAATGGTCCATTAGTCACGTGGACACGCAGGAATATCGGCACTGGACGTCGACAGAGTGCTCGAGACTGGCCAGATCGATTCAAACCTGGGACCAGAACGAACCTCGTCTGCTTTCCCGACCACAATGAAGCTTTTCCACTCGGCCCTGGAAAATTCCGGCCAATTCTTCTCCGACTGACACGCGATCGAAGTCATCCAACTACTGAAAACATTTTCCCTTAACCGCTCCTCTGAAATAGAAGCTGGGAAATATTAATTTATTCAACCACGCGGCTACTCTTTTTTCGCTTGCAAATTTTATGCACTCAAGATAGGGATATCTGAATTTCGTAATTAAAAGATTATCATACTATATTATCCTATAAGATCCATACGTTAAACTTTGATATACAATACTTAATGGTCTGATAAACCATATCAACGACATAAATCCTGAAAAAAATGTCAGGTTCGACTTATTGTTATGCGAAATGCGAAGGTTAAAATCGTAATTGCTTTACGTAAATTATTTGTACAATACATTTAGATCACGCGGAACGACGTGCAGGTTTTTGCAAGTAGAAAGGAGAGTTGACGTTCACCTCGATGCACTTGTACTATTCTTTATTGGTCGGAATTGCTCGAGGAAGAAATTTCTATTGGATGCATGCTTTCATAAAGCGTCCTTTGGAAAGTTGAATTTGCGTAAACATCCGTCGACTAGTTAGTTACGTTGCTTGTTATTTGCGTAATGTACCTGTCGAAAGTGAAATATTCGCGGCGAAAATAGTCAGCGCCCTGCATTCTTCTAGTCCATACCGTATGAATTTGAAAGTCTTTTAAAATTGAAATGTTCTCGGTATAATTTTCGATTGAAGCAGCCGATTGAAATGTGTCTTCTTGCAGATATATTTAAAATATTGTGAATAAATGCAAATAGAATTTTCATTAATTATTGAAGCTGATTGTAACAAGGATATCAGGTTTAACCATTCTCGATGGTTATCTGCTTCGTTATCTGTATTTAGAAACGTAGCTATTCTCGATCGAACAACCACGGCTCGTTCGTCATCCAGAAAATCGGATACTTAAGTGAGTAATCGGTTGCTCAATCTTTGTTTCAACGTGACTCATCGGGAGAAGGAATTTTAGGAACGAAACCTCTCTCCGAGCTACGGCCTCTGTTCCGTGGAGCACCTGATGGCCATTATTAATCGCTTTAACTCCGGTTGTCTACATATTACATATTACTTCCACCAATAACCAACGAATATTGCAGTGAAAGTTCCCATTTTCACAGAATATTCTCCAAAACCCGTTACGAGAGTAAATATTGTTTCGCTTGCTAAAAATTCTTTGTGCTAACTAAGTAAGATAAAAAGACATTCCTTCTTCTAAGAACATTTATAGTTAAATAGGTCGAAGTTTATGGTACTAACTAAGCAGTTTTGCAAATATTTGACAATATTATAAAAAGTAACTACGCAGGATTATAGAGTAATACCATATCGTTTGTACCATTAGTTTTTGTGCATGTTCCTTCTTTGTTATTAAATGAGTAGTCTTTTATCTTTCTCTTTTTTTATTATAAACGCTTATGAAAAAGGGCTTAATAATAATAATAATAATAATATGGACAATATTATGAATAATGGTACAGTCACACTACAGAGAAGGTAAAAAATGGACAACACCTGAAACAACTCTGACATTAATACAAAGATAATATTAACTGTTTCCTTTATCTCGATCAACTACTTGTAAATAACTAATAAATAAGTTAATGTTTTCGGCGCAAAGATTCGATCATATGTTACTAACTAAGCAGTTTTGCAAATTAATATAACTTTTTTCGACGTTTGGGTCTTTTTTTCCAAACAGTAACTCGGAACGTGGGGGAAGGCCCTGTCTGAGATTCATTCCCCCATGTTTAATCCGAGGACAACCACACATGTTCTTAGCTATTCGACGTTTGGGTCTAGTTTAAGACCATTTTCAAGTATATACATATAATTGCGTCTGTAAAAATTAATAAATGTAAATTTTATAATTCCGTGTTGAACAGCAAAAAGAAAAATGAGAAAAATTTATAGTTCTCGTAAAAACATTTCTGAATAAGTTTAAGACCATTTTCAAGAATATATAATTGCGTCTGTAAAAATTAATAAATGTAAATTATATAATTCCGTGTTGAAAAGCAAAAAGAAAAAAAGGAAAAACATTTATAGTTCTTGTAAAAACATTTATGAATATACTAGTAATTCGTTAATTAAAAAGGCAACGTTCAACAATAAGCAGCAACAAATTCGTTTAATGTACGAAACAATTTATGCTTGCGAAGACAAGTGTTCAGCGGGTTCTAGCTCGGATCGAATAGCAACAAAATGGCGTCTAGGCGACAAAATGACGGCGCGTGTGAAGAATATGTCGTCTTCGAATGAAAAGTCTCCGAAGGAAAGAAAAGAAGCGGCAGGCAGGGACGCGAAAAAATCTGTTACAGTTATTCGCGGGTCGGTCATGCTCCCTTGACTGTGACCAGCTGCGCACCTGGACAGTGTGCGACGCGACACGGGATGCGATTTCGCAATTTTCCCGGCGCTGTTGATGTTGGTCCGGCCTCGACGGAGATGCCGGAACAGCGTCGCGCCGCTCCCTTTCCGCTTGGTAAACGCTTCGCTCTCTAGGCTTTGTCGTGTCCGCGATACACGTTGATCGCGGACGAATTCTATGTAGCAACGCCTAAGCAGCCGATTGATCTCGGATCTGTCTAAGAAAATTCATGAAAATTCTATCGAGCGCATCAAACGATACAACTGTGTTGCAAATCCCCGTTTTGTTCCTACTTTTATTAAGTATTAATTTTTTCAGACGCAGAAATGTAGCTCTTGAAAAAGATCCACACAGGGATCGAAACGTTGAGTTGAATTAATTTGCAAACTTGCTGTTGTTTTTAATGATCGAACGAAATCAATTTAATCTTGATACAGCATCTTACTGAAACGATGAAAAGTTTCAAATAAAATCTGGAATAACTGTTTACTTTGTTCACGAATTTTAAATAAATAGGTTGAAGTTTACGGTGCACAGGTTCGATCCAATGTTATAATAATATATGTGGGGGTCGGGACCCCCAATACTAATACAGTAGGAGATCGGGAAATAGTAGGGGGTTCTTTGGGTGAGCGCGTTAGTCGTACGGCTACCGCCAGTGAGGCCTGGGTTCGATTCCCGAGGCGGCGGTCCCCTTATTTTTCCTGAGATCCTACAAATTGGTGTCAGAAGTGGGATTGGGGGAACACCGATCACCACACGATGGCGCTGTGAGAAACTGCGAGTCGACGAGTTGACGAGAAATTGCGAGTTGTGTTGGTGGCTCTGTGTATGGCCACAACACGAAAGAGAGGTCAAGAAGACGACGACGCTGTGACGGACATTCGAGGGCGAATGTCGTCGCAGGACGGCCGAGTGTGGGGGTCGGGACCCCCAATACTAATACAGTAGGAGATCGGGAAATAGTAGGGGGTTCTTTGGGTGAGCGCGTTAGTCGTACGGCTACCGCCAGTGAGGCCTGGGTTCGATTCCCGAGGCGGCGGTCCCCTTATTTTTCCTGAGATCCTACATATAATTTTATTTGATTCCCCTTGGGGTTATAAATCTTTTAAGAACTCCCTTCTATACACTCTTTTACATTTTTAACTTACCCTAACTTACAACTACCTTAATCTTAACTTAACATACAAATTTATATTTATGTACATGGAGAGAGAGAGAAGCTGTATTTACAAAAGATCTTATATGCCTTGTTATAAGTTATATTAGTTTGCAAAAGTGCTTAGTTAGTAACATAGGATCGAACCCATGCGCTGTAAAAATCTGGAGTACTGAAGAATAATGTATTTGACTTCGTCGAAGAATCCAATTTACAAAAAGTGTTTGTTCAACAGCAATAATGATTATGCTGCGTATTCCATTCGAGATAACAATTGTTTGCACTATTTGGAGAACATAGATGAATGAAACGAAAACGGAAAGTTAAGTTAGATTAGGTTTTAAATAAATAGGTTGAAGTTTACGGCGCACAGGTTTGATCCTATATTATAAGGTTATAAGTTATGTTATAAGTTATATCAATTTGCAATACTGCTTAGTTAATAACATAGAATCGAACCTGTGCGCTATAAAAATCTGAAATACTGAAGAATAATGTATTTGACTTCGTCGAAGAATCAAATTTACAAGAAGTATTCGTTCAACAGCAATAATAATTACGCTGCGTATCTCGAAATAAAAATTATTTGCACTATTTGAAGAACATAGTTGAATGAAACGAAAACGGAAAGTTAAGTTAGATTAGGTTTTAAATAAATAGGTTGAAGTTTACGGCGCACAGGTTTGATCCTATATTAAAAGGTTATAAGTTATGTTATAAGTTATATTAATTTGCAATACTGCTTAGTTAATAACATAGAATCGAACCTGTGCGCTATAAAAATCTGGAATACTGAAGAATAATGTATTTGACTTCGTCGAAGAATTCAATTTACAAAAAGTGTTTGTTCAACAGCAATAATGATTATGCTGCGTATTCCATTCGAGATAACAATTGTTTGCACTATTTGGAGAACATAGGTGAATGAAACGAAAACGGAAAGTTAAGTTAGATTAGGTTTTAAATAAATAGGTTGAAGTTTACGGCGCACAGGTTTGATCCTATATTATAAGGTTATAAGTTATATTAATTTGCAATACTGCTTAGTTAATAACATAGAATCGAACCTGTGCGCTATAAAAATCTGGAATACTGAAGAATAATGTATTTGACTTCGTCGAAGAATCAAATTTACAAGAAGTATTCGTTCAACAGCAATAATAATTACGCTGCGTATCTCGAAATAAAAATTGTTTACACTATTTGAAGAACATAGGTGAATGAAACGAAAACGAAAAGTTCCCGGCGTTTGTTTCATTCGGTTAACAGGTTCGTTTCCGAATGATATTTATAGGGTCCATTAATTTCGGCAGTAACGATAATTGAGTAATTAATTATCCTCAGCTCCCAGAATCGATGAAGCAGCATTAAAATGCAAGCGTTATCGTTGTACCACAGCCCATAATCCGTCCACGAGATTATTTTATCTGTTGTGCTGGTCGTTCTCGTTTTCCTTATCGATCCCGAGCGAGTTACATAAAACAGCTCGATGAATCACGAGGACAATAAAAAGAGTGCGAGAGCTGGGAGAACTTCGACGATACCGTCATCAAGGATAATTCGCGGGTTAGCATCCTGCACTGTGTCCGGCTCGTTCTTTTCTCGTGCCACATCGTTTTCAGACCAAAAAGCTGGTCCGGATACCGTTCTAGTCTCATTCACCCGCCCGATTGTTCCTCCGAACTGGAAGACGATTCGTTCCACTTTGAGCCCAGTTTATGGTGCTCTAGGGATTAGGCCACTTCAGCGTCTCTATTCATCTTCCGTATATTTTTCTTACGGGGGAATGAAATTAAAAGGGGATATATGATATATTTATTTATCTTTTTACTGCATACCCTCTTCGAACTGATACAAATTATAGTCCCACGGAACTATTTATTTCTTTCTTAAGAGGAAGTGAGAATGTGCATGATATGCGAGAGATACCTGGGGACATTAAAGCATCTGGTAGAGAATTGTGACGAGGTGGAAAGAACAAATCTAAGTATAGAAAAGATACTACAAAATAAGAGTGAGAGAAACAATAGACTGACTTGGGAGTATCGAAGCAAAAAGGAAAGAATAGTAGATATAAGATAATATGATTGATTAGATTAGGTTAAACTAGGTTAGATTAACAAATAGCATAGGATATGGAAGAATGTAAAGCCAAGTTCAATTTCTCGGCCGCGAGGCTGAAATAAAATAAAATTATTATTATTTATTTCTTTCTTAAAAAATTATGAAACGATCACCAGTAGATAATATATTAAGAGGGTCCCAGTCCTACCATGACCAAAAAAAGGGAGCAAAAACCAACAAATATTCTTCAAAGCTTGTACAACAAAGTCCATGGATTCAATCTGTCCCTCAAACCATTCCATAGCAAGAAAAAATGACAAGAATACCTAGAAGTTAGGTTCCAGATGGGAAGAAGGGACAGTTGCGACCACGATCCCTTTGATTAAGGTGCAACGAGTTGGCTAGAGGGTCGGAGGGTATCCTAAAGCGGCTGTAGGAGAATGAAAAGGGATCGGTGATGCCCCATAAAGCCCGGGAGCCGAGACGAGAAGGAAAACTTGTTTCCTGAAAGGCACGAGGCAGTCGAGACGGTCGCGCCGCGGGGACTATTGCGTAAGCGCATCTCGGCGACTTGTTTCCTTCGCTCGTGCATCATTCACTTTCCATATTAATCCTCTTGGAAAGCTGACCTTCGACTGGACTTTACTCGAACGGCTGAAATTCGACCTCGACACCGCTGCCCTGCAAGGCCGCCGATATCAGATTCTGGGCCTCGATCCGTGGACCAAGGGAACGCGCGATATCTCGATCCCTTCGACCCAGAAATTTCTATTCTTACCAAAGGTGAAAGGTCGGCAGACTCCATTGAAACGTTTCCCCGTCGAGGGAAACGTTTGTTGGAAATTTAGGGTAAATGATAATCTGAGAAACATATCTTCTCTCGCACAGGAAGATCATAAGCTATTTCGAATAATTATTTTACATGTATTTTTCATTAATTAATTTATTTAATGTTTTAAACAAGATGTGGTTTATATAGCATATTCAATACATGAATTCCATTAGCGTATTACGTAATAGCTTAGCTTAACTTAACAGTAATTTTTTATTTAAAAAAAATGATTCAGTGAAATTAAATTTTTAATGCACAACGCTTAATAAAATCGAAAATGATTAACAGACCTTTAATATCAGGACCGCATAGGAAGCATCTTATACAGGTTGGAAGACAGTATTTGTGTCGGAATAAAGATGAAAGTATCACGTTTATCTTCATATTTTGGGCATTACCAAATGACGTGATCAAGATCTTGGGATTCAGCTCCGCATTTACAAGTGCTGTCTGTAATAAATTTTACTCTGGCTAACGAGGCGTTTAAATTATAATGATTGGTATCTTTATTATCAAAATTGTATAATTCATAAAAGACAACTTATAACAACTTCTTTCGCAGCTGCGATCGTTATACCTATTGCTATTGTTAACAGCTTTCTGGAATTTTTCCGACACTTCGGAACAATCGAGTCAACGACATTTACGATCGTTAAATTTCATTCGAAACAGCTATCAGTCCGTTTCGATCTCGCGAGGGGTTCGTGTTGCGCAAAACAGCTTTTCCAAAGTGAAAATTCCAGAGGCTAATATAAAAAATATTTTATGACTGACCTGAATTTCACCAAAGAGAAATCCTCGACAAAACGAATAAACAAGTGTCTATTGTTCTGCTAACATTTTTTTAGCGCGACGATGGACGATTAACGCGTATCTTGCCTTAAAGCGATATGCTCCTCGATATTTCGATTTTATAATTTGTATGCTTGATCAAGATGCTCGCGTGTTGCTCTCCCACGATTTCCATCTCGGTTTCGCTATTCGTTTCGGAGCGAACTCGCGTGGAAAAGAGTCCGCGTAACGGGATATCTTGAACACGTATCGTCTAAAACCGTACTGGTGACTGCACCACCTGTGTGTCACTGTGGTCTCCTTCGGTCTTTTTCTGTTAAAGGCCGTGCTGAATATAAGTTACAGTTTAAAATTTCGGTACACTTAACCGGATCGCGGAACTGACCTCGAATCTAGAATCACCCCCCTATCGATCCTCCTGCCATGTACAACTTGATTCCAAATCATTGAACACTGACGTAGAAAAATGAGGAGTTAGAAAAATGCAGTGCAATTCGTTTGAATAAAATGAAAAAAATTTGGGTCTATAGAAATGTTTCCAAGTTAGCTCCGAGGTTAACGATAAAACAAATACACAATGTGTTGAGATACACCCCACAGTGGGCTGGATCGAAAATTTTAGTGACATTTTGCCAGGAAATGAACTTTCACATATCGATGTATAATCAGTTGGTACTGTCTTTCGAATGTCCGCTGACCTCAAAAATGGAAGAATTAATAAAATTAAATGAAAATTGTAGTCGTACCAAGCTTTTAAAATCGAACGTTTTAGAATCTACGTTTGACACTCGAAGAATGTCCTTTCTTTTTCGCGATATTTTCACGATCCTGTTCAAGATTTCAGCCCCGTTTTTTTCTATAGTAAAGAGCATTATTTTCTGTTAAGAAACTATAATTGCAGTTACAATTATTAGATGCAACGTATTAAAAATTTAATGTTCAATGTAGGACAAGAAAATGTGAAAAATTTTACAATTAACAAGCAATATCTTTTTATACCCTTATAATTATTTAAGACACTTTTCTTTACATAATCCCGTCCACTTCTATGAGTTATTAACGTTTAAAGTTAGTAAAGTTTATTATTAATAATAAATAAAATATTTTTTATATATAATTATTAATTATATATAAAATTAGTTCTCAGTAATTAAAAAAAAATTTATGTTATTAAAAAGATAGAATTTTTAAATATTTTTCTATACAAAACGCACCCTGATATCTTTAATGGTTCAAAAATTATACTAAAATGTCACTAAAATTTTCGATCCAGCCCACTGTGGATACAAAAGGTTTCAAAGTTAGCTCCGAGGTTAACGATAAAACAAATGCATAATGTGTTGAGCTACGCGCCCACGGAAAGATAGACGTTAGAAAGCCGTGGTCCCAGCAGCCGCAGAAAAAAAATTCATGCAAAGGCAACCGCGCGAACTTCCGCGGTCCAATTACGTCGTGACATAATTTCCTGTCTGGTCGAAGACGTAGAAACTCATGTGTCCGTGTTCAGGTGCGACACCCTGTATACGTTCGCCGTGAATCATCAGATCACGCGTAGCACGTTCGCGATCGTTCGGATGCCTCGAGGGCCGTTGCGCAATCGATCATTCAACGACGTAGGCCGTAGGCTAACAGCGCTCGTTTCTGTTTCAGGTACACGCAGATGACGCGATGACGCTGCACTGGTGGATGCACTGGTTCTGGGTTACCGCTCAATTTCTCGGTGCGTTCGAAACGATCCTCGGGGGAATCAAGGACGACTTGATTTTATTCGCCATTCGGGAACAGCTTGCATTGTTCACGGTCCAGATGCACTTCGAAACGTTCGCGAATTCGCAGACCGGGCGTCTCCGCGAAACCAGGGATCAAGGTCTCTGCGGCGAGGATCCGCGATCCTCGACACAGTTTCCCTAGATCCGCAGCTGGAGACCTTGATTCCTGCGCAATGGCCGAGCTTCAACCCCCAACGGCTCCCGTGCACCCTCGCGAAAACACTCTCGTCAGTCGAAAGTTTGCGATTTATTAGCTTGTGCCGAAAAATCTTTTCGCAATCCGCTCGATCCTGTTACGCAACGCAAAAGCTTTAACTTAAAAGATGTTAAAAAAGAGTACACACCTAACGATAACCTAACAAATCTACCAAACAATCTAATCAAATCAGCTCGCTAAAAATTCGAGAATTCAGATCCAGTTCCTAACAATTACATTTTACGTTCAGTGATTCTAGGGAACCCAGTGCCGTCCAGCACGGCAGAACCTCGCGTGCAGAGTCGTCCCAGCTCAGAGCCAACACCGGAAGTGTCATCAGTAGACGCGGAAATAGTAGAGACTCGACCGGGTTTCCGGGTAGCAAAAGCGATCGGTTTCAACCAAGGAACAAACGCAGCCATGGTCCTGGACAGGTTGCCGTCCACAACGGTTTCAATCCCCGTGGAGCAAAGAGGAAACGTCGTAGTAACGTCGTTGGACCCAGTTGCGGAGGACTTCCGGCGAAGTTTTGGAAACGAAACGAATCTCGAGCCGGTTGGTCGGCCCAGCAATTCGGAGAGGGTTCGAGGGCCTTTGACGAAGAAGGATAGCAAGATTACTTGGATCCTGACGTCGAACAAGACGGCTAGGTCCAAGTATGAACAAGAAGAGAGGTTGGAGGATAATGGGAACCGGAACAGCAGCGTGGACTTCGTCGAGGACCTCACGGTGTTGCCTCTTCAGGAAGAGGTGTCTAGAATCAGGCTGGTACTGAACAAGACCAAATCCTCGACGCTGTTGTCTGCATCCTCTTCGTCCCTGGCTTCGTCGGCTGGTGCATCGGGCATTAGAACGTTTAATCGGTCCGACGATGATTTTGAAATCGATGAGGAGCTAGTCAAGCCGCAGCTATTTGCCACGGCTGCGTCGATCCTCGAAGGTGATCTAACAGATCCTCGTCTCGCTCCTCAGTGTCGTCAATCCTCGGAGCCTTCTCCGTGCCATCGATCCGTAGAACCTTCCCCGTCCCTCCAACCCGCATTTTTATTTAGACTCTTCTTCCTTAACCTCGTATCTAATTTTGTAGACCCTAGGCAACGTCAATCTCAATTCCCATTTTTATATTTTTCTGATTTAGTAACATGACTGTCAACTAAATGAACAATCATTTTTCCATTAATAAAAATTAAGAAGCCTATTAGTAGGATTTTCTATAATTGTACCGGGCATTTCAGTTGGCGTGAGCGAGTCAACACGTCTGAGCCGAGCCAGGAGCGCGTTTCCCAAAGATTTCCAAAGGGATCAGGTCCAGGCGGACCATCTGCCTGACTACATCGACGGCGAGAACTCGCAGCAAGAGAACTCCTCGAGGTCCACCGTAGACATCGCCGCCATCACCGGAAGCTGTCTCGCGACTGTTGTCATACTCAGCACAATGGGTAGCCTTGGATTCATTATGTACAGGTAATTATCTCGGTGCAGAGAGCCAAACCGCTCGGAAAAGGTTCTAACGAGTTTGCGTTGCAGGCGTAGGTACCTGAATCCACCGCAGACCTTGAATAGCGATAAGTGCAGCAATCCCGATAGTTCCGGTTACATCGACGATTCCACTATTCGTGTGAGTATTGTCAACGTGGATTCTGCGAAAACGTACAGTAACGGCAGAAAAATGTTTTGGTCCTTTGACTGACTTCTTCCTTTTCTTGCAGGATAACTCGGAGGAGATGTACAGCCTGGACAACGACTCGTTCCTAAACTCGTTGGAGGCGATGACAATACAGAACTACTGGACGGACAGCGTGAAGCACACGAAGCTATGACAAAAGAAGATAATCCAGCCGGGGAAGAGGATGGAAACGTTCAGTATTTCCGACGGTGAAGCTCACGAACAAATTTCATTGTTGGAGCAATAGTACTTAACGCGACGCGTGCCGTGCGTTTTCTTTTTCTTTTTCCTTGTTTCGACATTTTTACGGATGGACGGAAGTGAATACCGATAGCGTTTACTTTCTTCTGTACTTTTTACGTCCCTCCTCTCGCTGAAGCGAACAAAGCGTTTTTATCCGTTCCCGCAGGACTCGATAGTCGAACTCTAGCCTACTCGATAGGGGGAGAGAATCGTTGACGACACATCAAAATTACAGGACGCGCACGCATTCCTATATTCCCGTATCGTTCAGACGCACGATCGGGGATATTCTTACACACGCCTGGATTTTGATTTCGTCACTAGCACCGTTCCGTATATATATTTTTCTACCGTTACTATTTCGCAGCGGCGAGCATCGTCGCCTCGGGCTGCAGTAAAATCGGTTGGTGCAATAGGATGTACTTTATCGATGCGCGGTTAACGATAAATCATTAGAACATTAAGTACAAATAAAACCGTTAATTTCTAGCTAGATATATAAATAGGGATGAGAGGGGGCGAGCGGTGATTTGATATGAACGAACTCCTACGAGAATACTAAAGTCGTCAGAGAATACTTCCAAAACTACGAGGGTAGCCACCAAACTTTATCACTGAACCGAACAAGCGGCGTTACCCGAACGATTCACTAAACTCGCGCTAGCATTCAAGAGACGGGAATAGCCCCATTCAGGGTTGAAAGCCATATTCGGTCGATTAGATTAGACTCCGAGAAGTTTAAATGTCCGACTAACTCTTCAAAAATGTATTATACATTATCCCGGTCTCGAGGACTGTTTTCACTCCTTGAATGTAAATAATGACTAGATTGCGGACCGTTTATGCAACATGAGAATTGTCAATTCCAAAAGCGACTGGAGTTCGATAAAAGTTATTGATTTTCCCTGTGGTCTAATAATGCCCGCTGAAACGGTGTGCGTCAAATATTTTTTCATGTCGATTTGTACAAAGTTTCATTCGGGTGACGCTCCTTGCGAGTTCTTTTGCTTATAGCGTTTGAATAGACCTATGTCTGTATTGTTTTATGATTTAGACGGCGATCTTCGGTGGCCTTTCGTGACCCTGTGCCATAAGGCACTGAACTATCGTTAAAGGCTGCAACGTACGTAGTGGCTTTCTATTTTATGATGCAAAAGAGACAGGCTGAACCGTTGTTACCTGTAAGAGAGCTCCGAGCGAGAGAAATATTTCTACGCGGTAAAGTAAAAGATGACATCCTGTATATATGTATTATGAATTTCTATTTACACGACCACGTTTAGGTATCTCCTCTTAATTTTGTGATCAAGCTTCAAAAACGTTTCTTACGGTCTTCGAACCTGACAGAGAGTTATACATATGGTTCTAATAGGATAACGGAAGAAACAGAATATTGTAACTCGCTTGCACACGTTACTGTCGGCTTCAATGAACACAGACTATTTTCGAGAAACAAAAAGAGAGAACAAACGAAACCGGGCTAACGAAAGGATCGGACCAAATACATTACGTAGTTCGTAGCTTCATGCCTTTACAACATATCCAGCAAAACCGTTCGCGAGGCGGAGATATTCGATTCGTCTTTTTCCACTAACGACTTCTAGCTTGTATATATGTATGTACGTACGTGTACAATAACCATTATTGTACAATAATTACGAATGTATCTCTTAGGTGTGCAAATTTCTGCGACGGCGCTCGAACCGTCGTCCTCGAAAACACGATTTACGTTCTAGTAGAAGGTTAGCGCGTGTTGTTTCAAATATATTTCTATACCGAGCCTCGCGCTATCGAGGAAAAACAGAGTTTATTGTGATAGATCGTAGCGTTTAATAAATGTAAAATTATCACTGATTCATCTTATGGTAACGGTTGTGAATAAACCACTCGTATTATTATTAATCGATCGACTGTCAATCCCCTTCCATCCGCTCCCCATTTGTAACATAACGAACTGTAAAATTTATTATGTTTCAATTGATCGAACCGTTGCGCCGAAAACATACTTAAAATTCTCTTGGTCAGAATGTACGATCGAAAACCAAATTTACGTTTAACTGTAAAATAGTCTGCCAAATTCTTTTAAAAAAAGAAATCTTATGAAATATTTATACAGAAATGCACAAATATAATAAACATCGCTCTCAAAGTTCTCTTTAACTTAAAGTGTAGCCGTTAAGTAGGCAACCCGGTATATAAACGCGCAGTAATTATGCGTCCTTTAATGATTCTGCGTTTTCTTGAAAGTAAACAGAACATTGAATGTATTGTTCAACCGTCGTCCTCGAAAATACGATTTACGTTCTAGTAGAAGGTTAGCGTGTGTTGTTTCAAATATATTTCTATACCGAGCCTCGCGCTATCGAGGAAAAACAGAGTTAACCTTCTTCGGATGTTATAATTTACAATTTCACAATGAAAATTCATGAAAAAAATCGCAAATACTAAAGCTTTCAAAATGCACGTTCTCAATCGCCAGAGAATTTTCTCTCAAGCTCGCATTATCGAAGCTTAGAAATATAAGAGAACGCACAGTGTCATACAATAAATTCGTTTGAAACTAATTTCGAATTTTTTTCTGCTTGATTTTCATATTGTCTGTGTAGTTCATTTCGAATTTTTTTCTGCTTGATTTTCATATTGTCTGTGTAGTTCATTTCGAATTTTTTTCTGCTTGATTTTCATATTGTCTTTGTAGTTCAGTCGCAATCCGCGAGCGTCGCGATAGTGTCGACGATAGAACCAAGAACCACAGCACATATGTCATATGTCATATGTCAGCGGTCGTGCCACGAATCCGTATTGCCTTATCGGTTATGTTTCTCGACCGGCAAAAATCTTTGAACAATTTACACGTGGTCGCGTGTGTCAAATGTCAACGAACTCATTCGCGTAAGACATCGCGCGTCGCTTGAACGTAATCGCGCTTTCGCAATTGACTGTGTAGCAAACGAACTATTAAATCTATATGTCATTTAGTGACGGATCATGTTGTAAATATTAGACGAGAAAACAAGGAAAATGCAGTGGCCGTCGCTGAACCTGATCTTGACGGAGATATTTTTAGCTTACATCGCCTATATAATTTATAGTCTATCACTGTTATTCGTGGCACCGACTTGCGAAGAAGGAAAACCGTGTTTGACAACTTACTTGAGCAATAAGCCACGTTTGCAGTTGCAGGTTTACAGTTCCGCCGACAAATACTCGAATAACGGTCACCCTGAGTTCGTTTATGGCACAGAGGATTTTAATTACACGCATCCAAATAATTTGTGAGTACACGCGAATGTTTGACAAATAGTCCGAGAAATTGAAAAATTTCATAAACTTGAATATTGGTTTATTTAATTTTCAATTTTCCAAAGTACAAATTGAAATAAAATTTCAATCAATCTCGATTTCGTTGAATTTATAAAATCGTGAATTTCTTTAAAAAATTCCACGGTCTTCAGTAAAATTTACAAACGTTCCTTCCAGCCCATTGACATTAAATGTACCACGCAAAACAAGGAATAATGGCACGTTATACTTCTACGTTGTCGTTGCACCTAGCTCTAGGAAATACAGCAAGAACATTGGTATTGATGATATGCGAAAGGTAAGTGTTGTTAAATATTAATCATACTAGCATGTATATTTCATGTAATTCACCTAAAATGATACTAACATGTTTTAGGATCCATATACATCGTTCACTGTTATTAAGATGACACAGTACACAGTTCCTGAAGCGAAGGCTTTTAATTTATTAGGGGAGAAAGATTCGAACTCGCAGAAAAAGAAAGAATTTATACGCCCGGTGACCCATATAAAGAGCCGGGTAATGTTTACGATAATGACTGACAACGTGAAGCTTCCTATACATGGTCTACCTATGGAGCTGGTGAATCATTTAAAGTATACAATTAATAATTATATCGTTTGACTTAGCAGTTCTTTCCAGACAAATTTTTCACGAGCTTCTGCTTTTTCAGGATTATACATGGCAGGACATTCTTGCCGATCATTAACAACGATTTTCTGCAAAGCAGACACAAAGATTTAGTGAGAATTACACCCCAGAATGACACGGTTAATATTACATTACAATATTCCCCAATGTCTCTCGGAAAGTTGAGGCTGCTGTTGCAAATTGAGCCAACAATGCATGCCATGAAGAATCTCGGATTCTCGGAAAAGGATATAGATTCGGTGAAAGAGATTTTTGCTGATACTAATATATATATTCTGGGAGGGACGTTCTTCATTGCAGCTATTCACGTATGTAGTCACGTATGCTAATTGCAAAGCAATAAGAGAATAGACTGTTTTACATTACTTTTCTAAATTGTTTGCAGTTGCTGTTTGACTTCCTCGCGTTTAAAAACGACGTCAGTTACTGGAGACAGAGGAATGATCTGATTGGCCTTAGCAAGTGGACTGTTATTTGGAGAGGATTTAGCCAGACTGTCATATTTCTCTATTTACTGGATCAGGGTTCCTCCTCGCTTGTTCTTATTCCTGCTGGAATAGCATCCATAATCGAGGTAACGAATCAAACGCGTTTTCTAGCGTGCATCATGCACATTCGTATATTTTCTCAACAGATATGGAAGCTGAAGAAAGTATTCAAACTCAGGCAGAGCACAAGCAGCAAAAACGCAGCCGAGATAAGGACAAGAGAGTTTGACGCGGAAAGCATGCGATATTTAAGTTATTTACTATATCCGCTCGTAATCAGCGGAGCAGTATATTCTTTGCTTTATCAACCACATAGAAGGTATTCGATACGTCCACCAATTGTGATAAATATTTAATGAATGCACAAAGAATTATTCCGTGTGCATTGGTCGTTTCAGCTGGTACTCCTGGAGCATAAACTCGTTGGTGAACGGTGTTTATGTGTTCGGATTTTTGTTCATGCTGCCGCAGCTCTTCGTAAACTACAAATTGAAGTCTGTGTCGCATTTACCATGGAGAGCTTTTATGTATAAAGCAGTTAATACGTTTATCGATGACGTGTTCGCATTTATTATTGTTACACCAACCGCGCACAGAATCGCTTGCTTCCGTGACGACGCAGTGTTCCTTGTTTATCTGTATCAAAGATGGTGAGTCATCTTTTTAATGAATTGCGTGGGGAGGCAGAGAGTTATAGTTTCATATTGTATGTCATTCTACAGGCTGTACCCGGTGGATAAGTCTCGTCCAGATGCTGACACAATTGGCGAGGAGTCTGTGAACTTCGGAAATTCGGATAAAAAGACGAAATGAGAGACGCGGTATAAAGATAAAACTGTTCTATAGAGATAAAAATATATTTTCCACTGTTCGTGATATAGTGAAACACCAACGAGTTATACATGCCTGAATTCAACATAGCAACCGTACCTCAACGAGGATTATTTCATTACTTTATAAGAAAGTGATTCTGACAACGAGAACTTCGCGAATTGTATCGACGGAAATAACGAATACGCGACACAGAAAAGATCCGCACAGTCATCATTGTTCGCACAGAATCCGTACGTGACAATTGAAACTAATCATATCGTTGCGTCGTTTACAGATTGGTGTTTTATTAGATGGCATTCGATAACGCATTACGGATTCTGAGATAATACTTTCATAAGATAAGACATTGTATAGAATTGTATATAACTTCGTTCAATCTCGTGAATATTGGCGTTGTGAAATATAAAATTTCTGCTTGACGCTCAATCGTCAATCGCTCAACTGTATACGAGTCTGTTACATAATCTTTAACGAGTATAATTGCAAGTACAGCATATCTTACAAGTATACCGTTGGACATTCTACAAGCCGATTTTCTTAATCGGTATTTTAAATCATCAATTCTGGTATTCAATGTATATTCATAAAGATTGATATGTGACTATTTTACCTGTACGCAATATTTAAGCAAAACTTGTTTGTCATACCAATGTCAATTGCTAACGTAGAATTAACTCATTTTGGTCTTGTGCACAGTGGGGCGTGCTTCGTTTTCATAGAAACGCTAGTTCAATGATAATAGCACTCGTTGCTGTTATTTGATACGTGATTATTTTTGAGTGAAATACAAAATCAACATGGACAACATTTCGTTTATTATTAAAATTGCACTTTCCGTCGCCATTCCATTATTGTTGTATCTTTGGTTTAACAAAACTGTGAGAAGGGAGGTCCTGTATTCGGGTTCAATACACAAACTTCCATGTGAGTACATTATCCTGTAATAACAAAACAGACTTTCGAACAGCAGAAAACTGACAGAATTGAAAATATTTTTAGCTTTACACTTTTTATTAAAACGCTGGCTAGCTGAGTTTTTCCTCAGAATGAGAAAAAAGAAAGCAGTGACTGCGACCAATTGTAGAAACAACAAACTGGAGACTCCAAGAATAAAGAACAAAAATGTAAGCAAGAATAATTTGTATTATTCGTATTTGTAATTCGTTTGACAGTCATTCTGATTATTATCTAGAGCAACAACAGCATGCTTTTCTACGGTGCCGATCAGAAAGGGAACTCGTTATTAATTAAATTTTCCCATAGAGGATTCAAGACGGTAGAAGTGACGTTGCATCTTACAACAAGCGATGGTCGTCTCTACGTGCTACCCGGTGCGATAATATAAACAATAACCCTCTAATTCTAAACATAAAATACTAAATAATATTAAACATTTTTCAGGCTATCCTGGCACCACAATGGTCAGCAGTGCCAATCAGGAATGGGAGACAGCAGGTCTTAAAATTGAATTGCTGCAAGCGCATCAGCGGTGGAGAATAGTTTACAATGGCATGCTGAGGAACCTGAATCAAGGCGACGAATGCAACGATGAAAATATTCAACACTTTCGCTTGAACTGCATGTAAATAGATCTATTATAGATCTCTATATACAGGATGGTATACCTAAATGTAGCTACCGAAATATCTCCTTTATTTTTCATAACAACAAATTTTTTTAATGCAATGTAAGTATCACAAGGTGAATGCTGTGCATATATAATTTTTTTCACAAGGTCTTTTAGATACGATAGACATTTCTATCGATATAATTGACATTAGTAGTGATAAGTGAGAACCTGCGAATATGTAAGTCTGAATACTGATCGCTAATACTAAATTTATAAGCTATCTGTTACTTACTTTTTAAGTTGTCAAAATTATAAGTGTTCAAAATTTAAAACGATCAATGACAGAATGTAATGATCTTTCGCTGGAAGTCTTGAAAAAAGTAACATTTGCAAAGCATTCAGCTTGCAATACCATTTACATTACGTTAAGGCCATTTATTATGTCATCAGTGATGATTCAACACAAATAAAGGACATATTTTTATGTGGCTACATTTAGATGGACCACCCTGTACATTTAATAACGAAATATTAAATATTCGATTTGTCATTTAGATTTATTGCACATGCCATACCGAAGAGATGGCCAGAAGATTGGAGTCCGAAACTACACGCGGATGTGCTAGCTCGTGAACCATGGAGAAGTCCCGAGTGGATGAACAAGATGTACCTCTATTTCTATAAATTATCCCGTAGAGACCTATTTTATAGCTGATTAATCAACCTTTTCAGAAACCAGCTGGATTACACGGGTACCGATTACATTGGTTCTATGATAGGCGAGGTAAGGTACAACGACGGAACCAATTCTACATTATTTTTACGAGGGCTCCATCAGCATCGTTGGGGAAACCATGAATCTTACGAGTTCAACAAATCTGCTACCTTGTTTGGCTCTATGATGTATGGAGCCTTGTTTTATCTCGATACGAGCAGCACAAAACACTGTTTCCCGACGTAAGTTGAACATTACATCATTTCCGACCAAGCTGCTGATGATTCTTTATACAATTATAGAATACAATGTGGCCAATTTCGAGATAACGACGAACAGACTCTTGAGATTGACAAAATGGGATTCAATTTGTCTGACTTTGAGCAAAAGATGTTGGCGAGTCCTTCCGAGCATAGAATTTGGTTCAAAGGTTGTTCACGTTTTAATTCAGTCTAAAACTTTGCATAGATAGATTGTAAAATTTAATTTATAAATTTTCTCTCTAGCTTGTGGTAAAGATTATAATCTTCTTATGAAGTTCAACGAGTCGGTGACGTTCTACTATGGTCAGCCATGGGACTGGGAAAACAAGATTATTTCTGTGAAATTGGAACTCAATGGAAAACCAGGTATTTATACCGAAAGCATAAGCGTTTACAAATTAAAATTATAATGTAACACTTCGTAATAGGCTTTGGACTGCTGCAACTATGTAATTCGTACAATGGGCCGAGTCAGACACCTAGAAAATTGCAGTACTTAAAACAGCTTCACGTTCACGCGGTATTGAGTGATTATGTGTTGCGCTTCGACGATGGAAAATGCCAAAGAGAAAACATCGTCGGCGGAAAGGGCTTCTCGCTCGCGATCTCAACTTCGATTAAAGATGCAGACGTAAGTAGCGCATTACGTTGATTTCGAAAATCGCAAATCACATGGATGATTTACAGTTTGTAGTGCCGAAAGGATTTTGCGTCACTGTCTTCGGGTTGGAATTACAACTGCGTGCACATAAATCATTGCAAAAGGCGATCGAAGATATTGAGCATGTTAGCGTTGGCAAAAAGGATGGTGATCTACAAGAATACTGCGATAGGTAAATTAGTAACAACTGAAGTAAAGATACTGTGATGTTCGATGGATGCACATATACCACATGTTCACTGAATGCCTTTTACAGAGCTGTCCAAATTATCCAATCGACTCCCATGGTGAGTGAAGTAAGGGAGTCCATTCTGAAAGCAATATATGATTTGGAAGCAGAAGAGGGTAGTACGAAGCCACAAAAATACGCGATAAGGTCAAGCGCTATCGGCGAAGATAGCGATGAAACATCAGCAGCTGGCCAGAATTCAACATACTTGGGTGTTCAAGGTGTTGATAATATTATTCAAAGCGTAGCTAAATGTTGGGCCAGCTTATTCTCTTATCAAAGCGTCAAATACAGGTGAGATTTAAACGGTGATTACTAAAGATGTGCGAGAAGCTCGTTTTCGGATACTCGCACGTCTCTAGAGACTACTTGCATATAAAACGGTAAAATCTAATTTGATATAACTCATAAACCAGAAAACAGCACAGCATGTTCATTAAATCATCCATGGGAGTCTGCATCCAGCAAATGGTTGAGGCTGAAGCTGCTGGTGTGCTGTTCACCAGACATCCGACAACCGGAGATCCTTCAAATATCGTTATCACTGCCAATTATGGTTTAGGAGAGGTACAATAATAATATATTGGGTTGTTGTATATGCCAACCTAATGCATTGACCAATCTAAATGATGAGCTTGACAGTATAATATTAGTCTTAACCCAGCTGACTTTGTTTAGACAGTGGTATCAGGCGCAGTCGAACCAGACACGATAATAGTTCGCAAGAGTTGGGATGATAAACTGACCGTAGAGAGTTCGACGCCAGGAAATAAACAGCAGAAGATGATGACGAGCGACGACGGCTTGATGACAGTTGATTTGAGCGAGCAGGAAAGCAAAGAAGTCTGCATCTCCAAAGAAATTGCCTTGCGACTGGCAGCTATTGGAGTGTACTTGGAAAATCTGTTTGGTAGTGCTCGAGACATAGAATGGGCTGTAGTCGGCGAGCAGATCTATTTGCTCCAAGCAAGACCGATCACTACTTTGTACACCTGGACAGATTTCGAGTTGATTCACGAATTAGACACACTAGTGCCAAGCGATATCGATTTACTAACAACTGCAAATTTGAGCGAGGTATTACCGTATCCATTGTCGCCATTGGCAATCTCTTGCTTAGGACCTTATTTCAACAAAATATGCAATATTAACAATGGAGGTTTTGACCGAAACATGATAAGCGTCGTAACAGCTAGAAGCATGTTAAACTATTACAATGTAAGTTATTCTACGGAGCAACTCACAATATGTTCATAAAGGCCGCCACACTCGCTACGTCTTGTTGTCCCACTTGCTTATCGAGTAATGAGTCGCGATGCAAGACAGAAACGATCAAAAAACATGGTACTTGCGTTCATATGAAACAAATGGCAAAAGGGACAACAATACGGAGCGTGTGTCGCGTCCTTAAAATAGAGAAACAGAGTTACCTTGTCATTGCAGGTGTTGGTAGAAAAAGTCGACAAGAACATTTCACTTATACATAAAGTTGGCGACTTAGCTATGTGTGGACACTTTGTGATAACGCCGGAAATACGTAAAATTGGACTCGAAAGAAACGGTAGTAGCACTATTTACTTTAAATTTTATAAGCTCTACGATATGTTGATAGCACTTCTTAGAAGTCATACTGCAGAAAAGGCTGTCATACAAATTCGTGAGAGCATTGATTTGAACCCTGAGGACTTCGACACCGCCTACAGTTTATATAATGAAATTATTAAACATTTACCCGAATTCTTCGATGTAAGTCGTCAGCTGTTGCTGAGTATTGTAAGTAGGTATTTTAAACACGTATAATTTTTAGGTACTTCTTCATCACATAAAATCGACAAAAGCCTGTGTTGTTTATCAAATTCTCGCAATGTCCTTCTTAACGAGTGGCTACGACGATTTCGTGCCTGAACATTTCTCGGATATCGCCCTCTTGCTGGGCTCTGCTAATGATGTGATCAGTGGTCAAGTAGTAGTGCGACTTCAGAAAATAGTGAAGTACCTTAAGAAGTGTGAGGTTCATGAGGAATTTCGGAAAATGAACCCTACGAAAGCTATTGATTGGTTGAAAATTAATTGTCCGCCAGCTGCAAAGGAATTCGAGAATGTTCTTAGAGAGCATGGATACAGAAGCATTCAAGAATTGGATTTTATGACGGAGCCTTGGTCACTTCGACCGGAGGACCTTATCGTAACGCTGCAGGTAAAATAACTAGCTTGAAACAGTAAATCATATCTAGTCGATCGCTAAATGACGATATCATTGCCAGACTATGACGTTAGCGGATGAATCGGACAAGATGAAACAGCAGCTGACTGCAAAAGAAACGATAGCCTTGCTTAAGACACCAAAATCGTGGATCGTTAAGTCGATTTTAAACAAACTCGTACCCCTTTGTAGAAGTGCTGTTGTGCGCAGAGAACTAACAAAAGCGGCATGTGTTTACGTTACGCATAAGATTAGGTTAGCTTACAGGAGATTGGAGAAATTGATGATCCTAGAAGAGTACCTTCCCAGTGAGAACCTAATATTCTTTTTTACGAACGAAGAACTAAAAGAGATACTAAACCATCGTAACACATCGCTTGTTCAAAAGTAATTGACAGACTGCTCCTAATTCTATAAAAAATATGATCATTCCGTGAATTATTTGTAAACGTTTGTACATTTTGTTAGAGCCATCCGTAGACGCAAACTATATCCCTACCTGCAAGAACTTCGGTATCCGGAACTCAACACCGGTATGCCGATTCCAATAAAGGTAGTCACATTTGTTTTAGTGGAAAGAAGAGATTTTGTTTTAATTAAGAATGGAAACTCCAATGATCCAATGTTACAGGACAACTCAGAAATTGAGAGGTTGCTAGCTACCGATGGTTCTATAAAGATCCAAGGAACAACGGTATGTGGCGGCTCTGTACTTAACAGAGCATGTGTTATAACAAATTTTTCGGATACGCACAAAATACAAAACGGCGACATTTTAATCACACGCGCCACCGATATCGCTTGGAGCCCATTTTTTTCCCTATTAAGCGGGGTAGTCACGGAGTTGGGTGGGCTCATAAGCCATGGAGCTGTTATAGCTAGAGAATATGGTTTGCCTTGCATAATCGGGGCCACTCATGCCACGGATCTATTCAAAACAGGTTAATACATTTTTGAGTCTTGAAAGTTGAAGTTTTTTGTCCCATCAAGTTGTGTGTAGCCATGTGAAGCTGAACAATGTATTGGAACTTTTACGGATTTTAGGTGACAAAGTGTTACTAGTCGCAGACAAAGGAGTACTACAATTAGTGGAGAGACCCGAAGAGAAGGAAGAAACGAAAACGGAAAAGTAACATTTCTGTAATTTCTGTAATAAACAAGTTTTATTGTTTTCGCACGAATCGCGCGTATTGTTCTATATAGTTTTACATCTGGAGATGTTTTTCATTCATCCATGACAATAGCAGTGAGTATGGATACTGTAATGTAATTGCATATAGAGTCCCGTTGTAACGGTATAAAAATATAACGAGTGTAAAATAAATTAAGTCCTTAAGGTATCTAGTGTGACTATACAGTGGTAATGCGATTAGGATCGGCTACCACTTGCGAAGTATTATTTGTAGTATTACTGGCAAGACACGATAACTGCAGCTGCATGGAGGTTGTCACTTTCAACAGCAGCATGTCGATGCGCATGCTGTCGTCTTTGTTAACCGGTTGGGGTATAGCGTCTAGAGCCTCCTCGAAGAAGTTTCTGTCGATGAACGTTGCATTAAAAGATATTTCAACCACTACACATCATTTTAAACAAGCGATACAAACTTTGCTCTGGTTGTACTGTAACATTGCAGGGCATTCCGCAAAAGTATGATGTCGGTTCGTGCTTGAATAATACCTGCAGGTCGAAATTGAGTAACGCACGACATGAGTCTTGCTAATTCCTCTGCCACAGTCTCGACAATGTGAGACAGCACTCGCTGTAACAAAACTGGCGCGACACGACGCACCTGCCAAAAAATGCAATGAAAAATAACGGAAACAGATTTTTGCATATATTGATTCATAATATCATAATTTATGAATCTCAACATTTTAGAACAACTGTTTATTTTGCGTAATAGCGATGGGTACTACTACTGTGAATTCTGCTCATAAGTACTTGTGCAAAAAGGTTATTCAAACTCTTAATTTTTATAATAATAATTGATTTTATAATAAAAGTCATCGAAATCGGAGGATAGACAGCTGTTCTGCAGGTTCAGCAAATAAATGAATAAACGACAAATACTTCTGCATGTACTGCAATTAAATTCGCCAGGATCTCTTGAGCGTACGGTCTCACGTGAGTCGGTTCAGTTTCGAAATCCCATTCCAGACCACCTAGATACATGCTGGGCTCGATTGTGCCCACCAATGGGTCACAACGGCGTTCCAAATACGCGTCCAAAACGGCGGTGTCCAACGTCTCCAGTTGCGTCCAATCAGAGTTCCATCCAACCGCGTTCGATAAGCTCGAGTAATCCATTTCCTTTAATGCATCTCCAATTTTCGGTAGAATCGTGTTCAACGTGTAACGAATGTTACTCAAGGAAATCAAAAGGCATTGTTCCCATGTCTGAAGAAAAGCTCGAAGTAGTGGCAAACATATAATATTGACATCAAAGGACTTACCGGGCCTTGATGTTTGTTGCCCTTGCTTTTATAACCGGAAGGGGAGCCAACTAATTGAGAAACGGAAGATTCGTCGTCTTCTAAAGCGTCATCGCAAACACTGAACGCTAACTGCTGTAAACATCGTGCGAATGACGTGAACAACGCTTTGATAGAGTTATAATACAATTGTTGATGCGCCGAATTAGCGAACAATGCACCTTCGCGAGGACCACAAGCGACAACGGTGTCTCGCGCCCGTTTCGAGACATCTAGGACCATTTCCTCGAATAGATACGGCTGTTCAAAGTTCAAAAAAATGCACATTCAATCAGGAATCAAATATATAAAGTTCTGATGTACAAATATAATTACCAATCTTGTGACACCACCGTCTTCGTTCACGTATTCAATCTGCCAAGTTTCTTTTTTATTCAAAGCTCCAATCTTTTCTGCGGTTTGTTTGAAAAGACTAACGAAGCACTGTAGTCTGTGAAAAAAATATTCAATTTAAGATACAACGAAATAACAGAATATATTTTTATGGAGCATTTTATACCTTAGATCCAGTATGAGTTTCCCAAAGATATCCAGAGCGTCGCTTGGCAGATCCAAGTGAATCAACGAAGCATACATTTGTCGAATCCTGCGCAAAGTATGCAGAAGCCAAACTGCATCCTGTTCGTTGCTGCACATGTTTCTCAGAGCTTCCATCGCGTGTTGCATGCTAGATAGCACGAGATTCTGTGTCATGATAATTCATTGAATCAGATAAATGTTGCACCGTTCGGTAATGTTAATGTATTAACACTAATTTACTTTGAAAGGTGTTTGTTTCTCTACGTCCACCGCGACATGCAGCTGCCCAGTAAAATAACTCTGACCTAATCTCCAAAGATCTGGTAACTGTTCAACTATGATATCGCAAATTGCTTCGATGCACATTATTTGCGGAAACATATTATTGTCTTCATATTTATTTGATCTTAATTGTTTGTTGTTTTGTGCGGATTTTGATTTGTTGGAATCGTCCCCGTTTGAATTCTCCGATTCCAAATTTTCCTGTACACAGCCCGTAATACTTTTCTTCAAGTAATTTGCGTGCGAAACTGAAATATTAATGATCAATATTTTTATTTGCTGGAACGTTCTCATTGGATTCGATGTAAGTACCTATTGCATCCCAAGCTGGATCTCCATCAGCCTCCAAATTAACGAGATTTCTAATTATCTTTTTATGTTCCTCTAAACTCAACGGCATCTCCTCCAACTTGTTCCTTAGAAATACCTTGAGATTTTCGATTCTATTATCAATTTCTTGTAACACTTGTTTAAAAACCTCCACTTCCGTGGTCTTGAATAAATTCTTTACTCTAGCATAGTCGTTAATCACGAGATCGTAATTCCCTCGTTTAATATTCTTCTCTATATTAATTGGCATACAAAAAAGGAACTTATATCGTTGCATTACGGCCAGAGCATTTCTTGTTGCGTCTGCTCTATCTCTTCTCGCCAACACATCGTCGAATAGTTTGTTAGCTTCGGACATAGATTGTTGAATAGCTTTCTCTAATTTCTCGGTAGGGTCGTTACCATACGTTTTTATATCTGTTTCGAATTGTTCTTTCAACAACATTATCGTGTCTAATTGTTCCATTACGGATCCTACATTAGCCTGAAAAATAACAAACCACAATAAGCAAGCAAAGACGAAAATTACAATTTGATCACCTTCAAAAATGATAATTGACCCTCCTTCTGGGAATTGACTTTTCGTTTAAGATACGCCAAGCCAGCTTTTAAATCTTCAAAAGTGGTGGCGTGATGGTGTTGCAATAGAAACCAACCAGGATGGAACTTATCATTGGTGAGATCGCCGCTGCCTTCGCCGAAAAGTTCCATGAGCTCATCTTCAGGAAACTTTTTGCTGCAACGGAACACGTTAAAACATTTGCGTCAATTAATAGTTGTTTAGCGAACATACTCATTGCCCTCTACGCTCAGACCTAGAGGGTCTTCTTGCTGATAATTTGTGGGGGAGAGAGTTCTCCTCCCCCAAACGAAACTTTGCAATGGAGCTTCTTCCACCCACACTGCTGACTCTTTCATAGGTCCTATGGTTTCGTGGTAACCACGAAATTGTACCGTCGATGTCCCTTGCCCTCCGGTTCTAGTCGTAACTATGATGTCCCCACGACCTTTGCAAGGTCCCGACCGAGCTATAATCTTGTTACTGGATTTCCATTCGGCAGACAAAAGGCAATCGCACCCGCATATTGTTAAACCTACGAGCATCGGATAATGTTAAAGTACTAAACTGTTTTTCGTTAGAAAGAGCGATTTAGGTGGTTTCATCTGTGGATACTAACCTACAAGATCTTGAACTTTGTTTCCCAGGAATTCGCCCCGAACGATCACACGGGTTCCTGGCGGTCCTTCCTTGGGCGAAATCCCCGTTACCACCGGTGGAGGACCCATTTTCTCGGTCTCAGTTCAATACAAAATTCTTCCTACTTCTGTGTGAACAGGTATCGGCTGCTCATAATTCTAACCTCGATCATCGCGCTATGATCAAGTCTGCGATTCTATGTACTTTAAAGACGCCTCAAGTACATATTTCATTCAAGTGCTTTCGAAGACGCAGCATGAATCGAAAATGTCAATAACGATTGCAAGATCTAGACATCAAGGAACATGTTCGAAGGTAACTTGGACTTCTGTCAAAATAATGACGGCTGACAACCCAATGACAGCAGCGGCCATTGACGTCGCGGATTATAGTTGTAACTCGCAACAGAGAGAAAATGAGAGTGCTCACGCCCAGGTTTTGACCGTGCCCAGGGTAGCTTCACTCTAACAGGAGAACTGTTAGCACGAATTTAGTACAGTAACTCAAATTAAAGATGTCACTACTGTGCAACAGAGTTGGGTAAAAAATTTATTTAGATACAAATTTCGGATCACAACTAAAAGATATAAAATTTTTAATTAATTACTCCAAGACTTAGATACAAATGTATCTTGTATCCGACGTTTAATTAGATACTTTTGTAGCCGAAGCAGAAGCATTCGAAGCTACGGATACATTTGTAACTAGTTCTGTAACTAATTCAAGATCCTTTCGGATCCTTATAAGATCCTTTTGGCCAGCTCGAGGCTAAGTGGTGCAATAAACGCGGGTAACCCTACGACCAGCCTGGTATATCGGCATAAGATCGCTAAACTGCAACACCGACAAGATACTGCAACCCTTACAGTATCAACCCTTTCAGTGTTCTCTTACGCCCTCTAGGATATATTCTGACTGGAGTGAGAAACACAAGGCAGCCGACGGCATTTCGCCGGTACAGAAGACCATTAAGGAGATCTTGCTGGTAAGAACTGTAAGAAGGCGAATGAAGGCATGAAATGTTACATTCTCCGACTGTTCTCCGACGAACCAAACTGGTCTCTTTCTTATGCTAAAAATCCAACTTTCGGAACTAGGAGATCAGTGATTAAAATGTTAGGCCCTTTTCGAGTTGATCAATTTCAAATCTTTTTGCCGAACAAGAATACCTGTCACGTTTGAATGAAATAACCGTTGCACGCCGCTTACTGAGCGGCGTCGCTAGGTGGTGCCACGAGAGGACGGTTGTTGCAAACTTTCAAACACGCAGTTTGAACCACCACTTGCCGCCACTGATCGCTTAGCATCGTCACTCGTAGATTTTTTCCATTTTCACGTAAAAATCAACAGTATTACACAAGAAAGTGGCAACAATTTCTGCTTTCCGGAGGTAGAGTGTGATCTTATTTAATTTTCATTGATATCTATGTATTTTCGAATCTTGATGCATTCTCGCGGTAATTTGCTCGTGTGTCGTGACGATCAAACCCGTCTAAATTCGTTTCGTGGTATAGAAATAAAGTTTATTGAATTTTGATAAGCATTCATTTTTAGTAGCTATTCAAATCGAATTGTTTATTTGCTATTCATTCTGATTGTATGCTATTATTTATGACTGTTTATGTGTTCTTTCTGTTACAGATTCCACGGGCAAAAAATTCATAGATTGGAAACATCGATGCTACGCCTATCTTTCCGAGAAGCAATGTCCAGACGCCAATGGTCATTCGAACATAAACGAATATTCGTCAACAGCGGCGGACGTGTCATCGTAAGTATCCGTTGTTTTGTTCAATAATATTGTGTTGTTGATCATCCTTGTTGAAAAAATTAGTGAACAAATGAATTCGAAGTTTTTCGTATTTCGTAACAGTCAATTGCATTTGAAGTAGTTTGGTCCTGTAGAATTCTAATTTTTCGAGTTTCCGGTAAAAATAATTTTGACTATATATTTCAACTGAATTATTTATTTGTTGTTAATTATGATTGATTTTCTGCGTGTTTTCAACTGAAATTAACGAATTTGTTATTTCTGTTACAGGTTTGGAGGAAGAAGTTACAATTCATCGAATGTTACCCAGATCGATTCTATGGATGCAATGCAAGAATCAAACGAAGTCAAGACGCCAACGTTCACTTCGTATCTTCCTCAAGCAGCGGCGGACGCGAGAGTGTAAGTATCCGTTGCCTTTTCAATAATACTGTGTTGTTGATTATCCTTTTTTTGGTAAATATTTAATTGTTATTTCTCCGAAACGGATAGACTTTAAAAAATTTTTTTGAATATTGCATTGCCATCCAGTTCTAAGCTATGTTTCCAATTTCAAGTCTCTAGCTCATCGGAAATTTAGTTTAAAAGCAATTTCAAAATTTGTCATCGACAAGACAAGAAACCGAGCTAATAAAAACGTGGTTTTTAAAAAAAAAATAGATTAGAGAATAGAAGCAAGAAAATGGTACTTTTTACGGAACGGTCACTTTATATATCGAAGTTTTTATTAGTGCAGCGGGGTAAGAACGCAGGTTTATACCTGCGTTTTACCATGCATACCTTTCAAAGCAATATACATAGTACATCATAGTACGTCTATATAGCTATCCTGTTTATTGATATGTTGATAACACGTTTCGAAAATTGTCCCACTGATGTATGAAAACACAGGGTGGCTAGGTATGTTGGTGGGTCATTTTCGGAAAATGACGTAATGTTTTGTATTGAAGGAACTGCGATGTACGTTTCGCGAGCCTCCTCATCCCTCCCCTCCGCGCCGCACCAGATGGTCACAATTTGGAGGAAATTTTCGAACGTTGCGGACTGTCCCCCCTCCAACCTTCGCGGTCCCAAATATCCGACCGCGACTCATTATAAGCGCGACAGTCGAAATTGACGGACGTATTCTGCGTTGTCTCCGAGCTTCTATTTGACCTCTACCGCTTCCCTTATTACAACAAAAATTTTTGCGTGGTGCGTACTGTTTCTGTATTTCTTTATTTAATAGTAATACGGATTATTTACTACAGTTTTTATTTATGTTAATACCGTGTTCGAGCAAATTATTTTTCATTGATTTTAATTTATTCATGAACCGTACTGCCTTCTCGCGATATTTGCTCTTGTGTTCGAACATTCGTATTTAAATTCGTGTGTCGTGCAATAGAAGTCGAGTTGATTTAATTTTGGTTGAAATTAATTTTTCTGGTTTTATATTCAACTTGAATTATTTGCTTCATATTAATTCGGACTTATTGTTTGACGATTAGTCGACTAATATTAACAGAATTTGTTCCTTTTGTTATAGAGCCTGAGGGTATAGAATGTGACTCGATATAAAAATTCGAGACGCAGTTTGTCGAGCTTTCTTGGAGCAACAGTGGATAAAAGAGTGAGTACCATTATCTTCGCAATTAAACTTTGTTCTTAAATGTGTTCTGTTCAAACTATTTAATGAGAAATTAATAAATTTTCAACTTGAATCATTTGTTTCGTATTAATTCGGATTTATTCTTTGAGGATTGTTCGACTGGTATTAACTGAATTTATTCTTTTTGTTGTAGAGCCTGAGAGAAAAGGATATAATTCGATAGACTAATTCGAGACGCAGTTTGTCATGCTTTCCTGGAGCAACAGTGAATGAAAAAGTGAGTACCATTATTGTCGCAATTAAACTGTGTTCTTAACCATCTTCTGCACTAACTATTTCATGAGAAATTAATAAATGTTTAAATTAATAAATTACTCTTTCTGTTTCAGAGTTCTGCAATATCAAATAATTTGAGGAGGATTACCTAAGAGGACATCGACAGCGGAGATCGAGAACAACGTGTGGTGCTTTCTTCAAGGGGGAGAGAATGTAAGTACCAAACTATCTTCACAATTAATCTTTGTTATTGAACATTTTCTTTTTAAAGTGATGATAAGACATTGTATAGCTTACACGAGTTGAACAAATTTTTTATATTATATTTATAAATCTCCATCTCTTTGCTATTTTTATTTCGAAAATAATGTAAATAGATTCTTTACATCCCATTGGTATAGTACGAATCAATTTTTTAATATCATGTTTCTTTTGTTTTGATTCCAGAATTGTAAAGCTTTACGCAGTGGCGATATCGTAACCAATGAGGCTCTATCGGGGTGAGGTACGATTATTGCTAGTTGCGGATTGTGACGCAGTTTTCTCTTCCCCCAACAAGTAGTGAGTGCAAAAGTAACAGCCTTTTTTATTATTACTTTTGAGTAGAACTTTTTGAAATTTTGACAAGTATAGTGACCGTGGAAAACGCCAGGCGTTTTTCGCGGGTAGTAATCTGTTAATTCTTAGTTAGGTAGGGTCTTTTTGTACATCGCGTTTTTTTTATAAATATAATTACATAATTTGAATAATTGAGTTTCCAAATTGCGAGAAGATGAAAATCTTCCGTAATTTGGAACGCAATTTCTACAGTCTCCATTTATTATCAAGCTAATCAATTGTATTCTAAAATTACTTTGAATCGTTCGAAAATATTTGATACTACGTACAAAAAGACGATTCGCGACGGATAGATTCTTTTAGCAAAGCAATATTACTTGATTAATGAATTTGTATATAGCTTTCACGAGTATTTTATATTTAATAGAGTACTTCCTTCACACACACACACATTTTTTACGAAAGTTTGCTTTGTCGGAAGGGTCGTCCGAGGGTTTTTTCAACTAAATACATAAAGTTTCTTTATACATATAAATAAATGAAGTTTTTTATTAGAATCAAAAATAATAGAATTAAAAATTTGATTTGTAAATTAAAATTAAATTTTGAATTGAAAGTAGAGCTATTTTGAATAATAAAAGAAGGTAGCCCGTACGAAATCTTCTAATCCTAATCATTTTTTAGCTAGGATTTTCAGGATATTTAGATTCTCTGTTCGTTGCTCAAACCCTCTCGCGTGCCCAGGCGCAACTCGGTAGGGTGAGAGCAATGGGCATGGAATATTGTTTTATATCATGTGTGGCGACTTACAATGGTTAGTGTTTCGTGCACGACGTACATTCCACTTGTGTGTGTGTGTGTTGATAGGCAGTGGAATTGCGTCGGTTTTTTAAACTCAATTGAATAACATATTCCTGTTGATCCGTGACATGCTACATGGGTCTTCGTGGAATGTGTTGTAGTTTTCTTAATTTATTAAAAATAACGAGTAATATTCCGAATCACATTAAACTGTTATTTCAATTTCGTCAATTTCGTGTTTCGCAATGATCACTGCCATTGTTAGGCGATTTCAGGAAAATTGGTACGTACATTTAGAGTGTGTGCTTGTGGTTTGAACGCTAGGGTGTCGGAGGCGTCCCGGGACGTTCTCTCTAGGTATGATAGGTTATTGCACCCTGGCGTGTGTGTGGAGATCGTGTGGTGAATGTGTTGGAGAGCTTGTGTTTTGCCATTTTTTAAATATAGGGCTAGGTAGGTTAGGTAACTTACCTTCTTTGTGTGACTGTTAATTCTAAGTAGGTAGGGTCCGGGGTTGGCTACCGTTTTCTCTTTCGGGTAGGCCGCGATTCGCACGGTAGCCAGTCACTGGTAGGGCTCGAAGTTTCGTCTCGAAGCTAAATCGAACGAGGCATGACGTTCGAATTTATACTTCTTGCTCGATTCTTCGAGAACATTTCTTAGCTCCTCGCGGACGCGGACGCGAACGCGCGCGGAATTAGGGCTTTCGAAACGTGGCGATACCGGCTCGATTGCACCAGAGGAGCGATAGGCTTCTTTCGAGACTTGTAATTCGTCTCGGAAGTCGTTGATCGTTTTCACTCTGCGAGCACGTGTAAGGTTTCAGATGTTTGGCGGTCCGCCGAAGAAAAAGAAGAGGCTATATGCCGAAGAGGCCCCGACAAACTGTCGCTCAAGAGGGCAACTATTAATGACATCGCATCTTCGGATGCATCCGAAGATGCGAAGTCATTTCCTTACTACCTCGTCACTATACTTGTCTGTAGAAAGTAGAAATTGTAGAAAAGTAGATTTTGTTGAATATATGGGCTGGCCACGCCGCCCCAACGATCAGCGGAGATGGGCACGTCCGCGATTGTAATAGAGTTGCGAAAATATCACGCGTGTTGCATTAGTTTTTGAACAGAGATGAAAATTAGTGTTGCGAATAAAATAGACGCGATTTAGATTAGATGTCATTTTGAATGTTTCTTAAATATTAATTGCAATTTTATAATAGTTTAAAGATTTTATAATTCTTTTTTATAAAATGTAAAGTAGTCTTTTGGATCTCTGTTCGTTGAATTAGCGTTGCGCAATCAAAGTATCGCGTTTGTATTATTCGAGTCTTTCGACATTTCAGGCGCCCATGCTCCAGCTGCAACGAGTAGAAATTGTAGAAAAGTAGATTTTGTTAAATATATGGGCTGGCCACGCCGCCCCAACGATCAGCGGAGATGGGCACGTCCGCGATTGAAATAGCGTTGCGAAAAAATTACACGTGTTGTATTAGTTGTTTTTGAACAGAGATATAAAAGTTAGTGTTGCGAAGGAAATGAACGCGTTTCAAATTAAATTTCATTTTAAATTAAAATTCATTTTTATTCTAATTTGTACATTTTATAAATAGCATTTTTATTAGTATTTATAGTTTTTGTAATTGTTTTCAAAAAAATGCACAATAGTCCTTTGTATTCTCTGTTCTTTGCATTAGCGTTACGCAGTAAAAGAATCGCGTTTGCATTCGAGTCTTTCGATATTTCAGGCGCCCATGCTCCAGCTGCAACGACTCGCTGCCGGGTGTGGTGTAGGCTTTCGCGATTGCAAGTAGTGTTGCGTGAGAATCTCAACGCGTTGCATTAGTATAGTATTTTTCAAAGTCAAAATTGAAGTAGGGAATGTTTTGGACGAGATTGGTGGAGGTCTTCACCTACTCTTCAAGTAGGAAAGACCTCGCAGCACATGACCGCATGGCACCGTCTCTGTCTGATAAAGGCAGCGTTACTAGGCTTCGGTCTATACTCAAAGCGGCCAGCTCGTGGAGTGTATACTCGCGAGGTGGAATCAAGTTTTGAGCGAAGGGGCGCATCTGTCCTGGCGTTACGACGTCCAGGCAGGTGGATGGTCGTCATTAGCGTCTGGATCCGGGGTAGATCCAATGGGCTTGGAAACCCAGTCGCTAGCTATCTCGTCCTGCCTCTACTTCATACCGATTCGAATAGGCTTTTTTATTTTTTATTCTTTTCTAATAAATACATACATGTCGCGAATAAAATGATACACCGCGGACATCACCATCTTTGTTTTGAATTAGCGTTGCGAGAATTTGTGTCGCGATTGTCTTAGTGTTGCGAAAAAGTAACAACGCGTTGTTTCAAGGCGGGAATAAAGTAGAAGTATATTGGAAAACGCGCCGTAATAACAGATATTAATTATGAATTATGAGTCGCGACCTCCTAATGGATTAGTGAGTAGAGGACCGACGTTGTAGGGTCAGTTGCGCAGGATGCATACAAACATGGAAATTTCAGAGACTTTTTTTTGGATATCCAAATATATGTGGATGCAAGTTTAGAATTTTTGATACCGTAAAAATGTGGAGCATATGCCCACCGGGCCACTACGTATAGAGTAGAAACGTATTGGTACGTTCCGAGGCCAAGTTTTGCCGCGAAGCAGTTAGCGCAAAATCACGTGTGCCTTTCGCCATTTGTGTGAGCGCTAAGTGCATGGAACGTACCACTGCGTTCACCAGCATGTATATTTTTTGGGACTAACCCCCCACAACGTAGTGGTTCGATCGCGTTTCGTATAAGCATACACACCGTGTATGTTGAACGTATCGAACGCCTCGTCGGCCCGCAAGGTAAAAGACGGGGTATCTTTACGTTTCGTGGTGTAGCTTTGTCGATGAAATCGAGTGTTCGTTGCATTCTGCTAAACTGGTTCCTGCAATATCCGAATCTATTCTATTATGATGTTCGAGGTCGTGTAGCATAGTCTTTCTCTCGCGTTTATATTGAGAATTAATTAATAGAAAAGTTTTCCAATATGCAACTACTAGGAAATCCCGCCTTTTAGAGTTGCGACTATATGAAGTTCCACACTGCACCCTTGTATAGATGTGTTTTATTATTTACAGCCTGACTTCCTAAATTCATGTAGCCATATTGCCTCCCCATAGAGTTGCGTGAAAGGAATTAAAGTGCACGGGAGTTTTCTTTACCGAATTAAATAAAATAGTGTTGCGACGAATGATGCACTGTTCGCGTTTTCAACAGAGTGTTTATTTTTTATTATTTTTTTAACGTTGCGAAAGAATAATTCGTGACTTGATTCCTCCCCAAAAATTTGAATGGCTACACCCGCGGTTCCATTTAGAGTTGCGCGAAATGAAACGAAAGTGCACGGGAGATTTTTGTTCCTGATGAAATAAATTAGCGTCGAGAGAACATGCACTGCTCGTGTTGTTTTTACATGTTCATTGAACATTTTTGTAGAGTAGCGTTGCGTAAAAATGGTCCACTCGCGCGTTGTTTGCGATATATCGAGTGGACATTTATTTCTAATTGTTATATTTTTTTTATGTGCTAATTAAAAATTCAGTATTTTTCAGATCATGTGACAGCAGAAAAATCTTCACTTGTAGTTGTATTTATGTAGTTGCCCGGGCATAGTTGCTTGTGTTGCTTGTCTTGCTTGTGTTGCATGTGTTGTATGTGTTGCATGTGTTGTATGTGTTGGTATTGTACTGCATGTATATTGTATATGTTGCATGTTTTGCATGGCGTTGTTTACTGTATTTAGTATGGCCATTAAGAAAATGCATGGGGGTTATGTAAAAGAAAATTAAATTTCTATACCATGGTATAGAACATTTAGTGGGTCGGTCGGGTAGGCTAGAGATTATCCTCTTCTTGATATTCATTTGTAAAGTGGCCTAAAATAGAGCACTGTCAAATGTTTATCAAGAAGAGTACAAAAATTTATAAGGGCTTTTTTTTCTATTTTGTAATAGTGCATTTTTGTAATTTTCCGTCGGGTGGGACGATAAAGAAATATTATGTATTATTATTATTTAATATATAACATAATATTATAATCGTATATTATGTAATATGACATATATAATTTTATAATGGTATAGTATATAATTTTTTTGTATTTTTTGTTTAATTGTATGATATATAATATACCAAACGTGGGTGGGTGGGTCTCACTCGCAGCAACCTCCACGTGGTGAGACCCGGGCAATCGGTGTGATTGTCGATTTATAATATTTTGTTTCGTGGAAATGACACCAGTTGCTCTGGAAAATATTAAAAATCGACAATCACATCGAGCTAATGCTGCGAAACAATTTCTCGGGATAATAATTGAAATAATAAATACAAAAATATATAAAAATATATTTACTTAAACAATTAATTTAACAAACTATTATTGAAATAATAGTTAAAATAATTAATGTAGAAACAAATTATTAAAATGTATTTATTTCAAAATTCTTTGAATTATAAATAACAATAAATAACTATTTATAAAAAATAACGATTATAAAACAATAATTACAATGGTGAACAATAAGGGATATAAGAAAGCAATAATAGTGCGTAATGAAATTACACAATAAAAAAAGTAATCTATTTTCTAAGAATTACAGAACGGGTAATGTCAGGAGTCTACATTTATTTATTACGTACTGTACTGACGCAGTTTCACATGGTTTATGAACAAATGATCAATTTAGGTAGAGAGCGTTGAACCACAAACTATCCCGTCGGTGGTGGAACTTTTTAGCGATGTGGTCTTTCAGGTCACTGTAACTTCCATCGTTACCACTCCACCCATTATGCCCACTTAGTGTGCCGCGGAATAGCACGGGCGCTGGCAGTCTTTAACAGTATCTCGTCGGTGTCTCTGTTACAATAATAAGACTTCTTTTTCAAATTGGCAAAAGTCGTTTTGTGAAACATGTTTTTTATGCAAAACAGAGCTATTGCACAAAATCTTAGCTCAATCCAATTTGGCCGATTTTCGGATGTTTAAAAACGAGTCCTCCTAGTTTATGATTCCTGTGGGAGGTGTCGCCACCATCCACTTTTGTCAATTCATTCAAATTAATTAAAAACATTAGACGAATTTAAAAATAGTCTGATATTATTTCCAAGCCATTGAACACGTTAAGAAAGAAAATAAATTTCTATGTGTCAGTCCAGTTAGTTGCAAATCAGGTAGAAAATTTGCATTTTGCATAGATTCATTGTCTATTAATAGATTCTTATAGAATATCAATCTTTAAATTTAATTATAATAAAAAGAAAATGAGTGATACGTGCATTATTGTTTGGCCTTCTTCACGAAGCTAACTGATTGTTGAACCAACAATTATTTACAAGAATTCCATAAAGTCGAAGTATTTTGTTTCAAAAATCAATGTTAAATCAATCATATTAAGTCATTCGTGATTACCTATACGCATTTCAGATGCACAATAATTATGTAAAAAGTTTTATGTAGTACGTGTCAGGTATAAGTTTCCAGATGAAGCCATTTGATACGCAGGTGAACTGTTGAGCACGTTTCTAAAAGGATACGGTTTACATACGGAAACCTTATGCAATTCTACCTGTAGGAATCTGCAGTGGAAGTCTCAAGTAGCTTTCAATATTTTTATCATTTACCTTGTGCCTTGTATTGGATCGTGAATATTTTGCATACCTTGCTAAAGTTACGTCAGACTTGTCTGTACTCGAACTCGCTCCTTGAGTTCTCTATAATTGGCCCTACAATTATTTAGTTTGATCGCCTCGAATCATTGTTGAATTACGTTTCACTCGATAAGAATAGTATAAATAATAATCACAGAGGATGTACGAGGTACACCTTTTAAAAATGAATAACTTTTTCGAAATTGGAGGCAACAGCATGAGTATTTTTTCAGACGTTAGAAGATTTCTTTTTTTAAATTGTTTATGATCGCAATTGCAAAGGAAAAAGTAAAGATCAGGATTTATAAACTTTTTGTCTGTGCGTTTAATGAAAATTTCAAACACGTACATATTTTGTAAATTTAAGTAAGTTCTACACGTGTACGAAGTTTCATTGAAATCGGTTGACGTATAAAAAATCTATGAGATGTAAAATAGTTGAAACAATTGAGCAATTGTGTGATCTCGTGATTTTCTTTAAAAATGAGAAGAAATTCCAGCTTGCTGAAATTGTTATACAAAAACTTCTCGGATATTCGGCGATCCGCGACGAAGTAAGTCACTGTAGATATTAAATCGTCATCTCCAGCGAAAGATTTCATCAAGAACGCTTCAGTGGCTGATCGCATGAAACAAGACGAACAAAGCACACACATCGTCCTCGGTTCCCACGTAATCAAATACTGTCCTACCGTCGCGGCGTTCTCATTTTTCAAGGCAGAAACTGATTCCGCTGGGGATTGTAGTCGAGATGTTGGAGGTAATCTTCCGAATTGGTACGATCTTTAGGGATTCGATGAAAGGGTATTGGCACAATTATCGTCACCGTGACGAAGCTATTCTGCAGACGGTACTTCGTCCTCCCGATTCTTTCCTTCGCAATCATGGCTTGCTAAAGCGAAGGGAGAGAGAGAGAGAGAGAGAGAGAGAGCTGCTCAAGGAGCCCGATTAGTTATCGGTTAAGATCCTCAATTGAATGCTAACATTTACTTAACACTTGCGTTCTCTCGATTATTGCCAATGTTCGAAATTCTGCCTCCATTCCATTTTTCCCTGTGCACAGCAATCCTTCCATATTTAAATCTACTTTTCCGGGGGGTTGGTAAGAAAATTTCTTAAATCAAGAACTTGCTCCCGTGTATTAACTCCTTGCAAAAAAATCGCAAGAAGAGAATTAATTTACATTTTTCGACATTATAAAGGTAATTATCGAGGTTGGAAAATTTATTTAATAATAGCGCAATCTTTTCCGAATATAACAAAAAAATATGGTCAATCGGACGAATAGTTTTTGGGATAAAAATTCGTAAGTGAGGCCCGTTTTCGTCAAAATGAGCAAAAAATTGCACATTTCGAAGACATGAATAAAATAATTCGCAAATAATTCGGTAAAAAAACGAGCATAACATTCATGTTTGTTGGATATTGTTAAAATAGGGTAAAGGGTTTGAGAGAGAGATTCAATTGGTTGGGGATTTGTGAGTACTTTGGGTGCACAATAATTAAGCGCAAATTTCGAAGACATAAATAAAATAATCATTCGCAAATATTTCTTTATTAAACTGGCATAACATTCATATTTGTCGGATATTGTTAAAATAGGGCAAAGGGGTTGAGAGAGATTCAGTTGGTTGGGGATTTGTGAGTACTTTGGGTGCACAATAATTAAGCGCAAATTTCGAAGACATAAATAATATAATCATTCGCAAATAATCCGGTAAAAAAACGGGCATAACATTCATATTTGTTGGATATTGTTAAAATAGGGCAAAGGGTTTGAGATTCAATTGGTAGGGGATTTGTGAGTACTTTGGGTGCACAATAATTAACTGCAAATACAGCATTGTTACAATAAGAAACGTACTCGACAAGCTCCGATGAACTTTTTATATTGTTCCATAATTAGTAGAATCCTGAGCGCAGTCTCTTCAGCTGCAATTTCCCGAAATTACTTCGCGGAGCGTCGGTTTTGCAGAAAAATCCGCGAACTCCTAATCTCCGGAACAAATATTTTGTATCCGTGATTCTGTACCGTTATAAAGAAAGCCGTCCGGTCCACTTAATCAAAGTCCAGCAGAAAATACCACGTCGCCGTGCGATATCCGCGTTGGGTCCGCCGTGATAATTATCACCGTTTATTACTGTAAAGTTGTCGCGATAAAATTCCCATCGCGAAATTCCCCGACCTCCACGCGCGCGATGCAAATGCATACCGTCACGTGTGAAAGTTACAGGGTAGAGAATATCGTACGCAAGAAAATTAGATAGTGGCTTAATAAGAAAACTGGTGGAACTCGTTAACCAACTGAAACGAACGTTCGTCCGTTCTCTACTGGGGCAACGCAATTATAATTACTATATTCTGATAGAAAACTTGTTTATTTTAATTGCTCATCGCTGCCGCGCCAGTGCGACAGTGTTGGATTTACGAGACCAGGGAAAACGAGAGAGGGAGGGAGAAAGAGAGAGAAGAAGAGCACAAGAAATCGCTGTTTGAAGCTTGACAGAACGCGCGAAAATTTATAATTAATGGGCGAATGTAAATATTGCCTTCTTTCCTCCGTCGCGCGCTGCCCCGTTCCTGCGAGCGTATTTCAGTTTCAAAAGCCTTCCAGCCCGACGATTTGTTTCGCAAAAGTTCGCGAGACCGTGATTAGTAAAATCTTAATAAACGGACATACCACACACACACACACACACACAAAGTGGAACAGAAAATTTGTCTCCCATTTCGTTACATTCGCTAGCCAACGTCCCAGACGATCTATGTTATTAATTAATTTTTGCGCGTATCGAGATTACCACGATCCCGTCTTCAGCATCTCAAGTGCACACAGTTCAGTGACCTTTCTTCGGATGCGAACCCGAAATGATCTTTTGGGGAATTGAACAAATGCTTCGTCTACACCGCTGCGCTGTCCGTGAATATAGGTTTAAATAGGGTTTGAAGTGGAATTTTATGAATTCTCCATAAGAACACGTGTTAAAATGTGCAAACTTTAAGTTATTATAAATATTAAACGGTGTAGTGAATCGAACCCAAACTTTGGTGATTGCATTAATTTAGTAAGAATTATATCTTGTCAAATTTTCAAAGATTTTATTGCGTTTTCGTATACCTTCAGAACATCCTTAACAGTTTTGGATACTTTTATTCAATTTGTTTTCATTTTCTTTCGAATCGCGAATAGTCCATCTTACTTTAGACTGCCTATGCAGTTCGTTAACAAATGTACAAGATCTTTTTCCACATTCTGGCATTCTGCCATTTCGAGATTTTCGCGTTTCTACCTGCTGGTATTAATCCTCTAAACCAGAAGCGCAACAAAATGGAGTTATCTGCGAATGCTGGGACGCCTCGTGGATATTTCAGCTCCCCCAGAAATCATAGGGCTGCATTTGACAAGACAATTTCCTCAAGTTGTTCCAACTCTTCTAGTTCGGTCTCGAGTAACTCTTTACGAAACGTCCAACCTTATCATCTCATTATTCTAAGTACCGACACTTCTCCGCGTTGTCAAACAGATCGTTTAAAGCAATTTCAAACTAATTAACGCGTCGGATAATTGAAATTAAGGTAAGACAATGCCAGACAGTTTCAACCTTATTGTTCTGCTTTTATGATTTCTATGTACCGGTGAGGAACTCGATCAAATTACAACTGTATTAGTATGGGATAACGAAGTAATGAGCCTGTAGATCAAACAGGACAACGTCTCTTTGAGGTTCACACGTGCTTTTTCATATATCCCGATACAAGATATTCAATTCTATTATACACGTGTAGTAAACAATAAAAATGAAGTTTTATTTCATCATACACGATGCGATCATGTTGATCACCTTGAAAACTGAAACGCCCCAGACATGTATACTATACACCCAATCTAATTCCGTTATGTAAAAGTAACACGAGAATGTTCGGTAATTGTAGTGTAGAACAATATTGATTTTTCTACAGAGACAAAGGTTAATGCTCTCAAGAAGAACGTTTTGAGAAATTAGAACAATTAGTTCGCTGAGCAACGTGGCAGAAATTTTTGAAAAAATTGCAGAGAAAAAATACTAAGTTGTATTTTCCAGGCAATTGCAATTTTCGAAAAAATTTCTTGTCACATCTCGTCCAGTGAGATAATTGCACTAACGTCTGAAAAATAGTTTAAATCGTATAGTCCATTATTAAAAAAAGTTATTGTTATTTTTTAGAGCGTACGAATATTAATGGCAGTCACCGGTGACTGACGATGAACTTTCAGTTCGGTCCGTGTCAGTTACCGGTGAGTGACGCGGCGCTCAACGTGCTAAAAAGTTCAACTCTTCCAATCTCGAAAAATATTGGATTCGGAAATTCGGGATTTTTTCGGAAAAAAGGAAAGAAAGGAATTTGCTCGACAGATGAGCGTGTGTTGTTTTTAATCAAGAACAGTGACGACGAGTCAGTATCCGTTGTCTGATAAGATGGCGCCTGATGCGGAGGTTCAAAGGCGTATCTGGGAGCCGTAGGTTGCCCTCGGAGAGCCGCGCTCAACGTTTTCCATCATCATTCACCGTCTCCTTCCGACGCGGACCAAGTCCCTCACTAAATCGTCGCCGGCTGCTTTCCGGTACAAAGAAATCTTATGCATATGGCTGAATAATCCCCGGGCAGAATGCGGTGGCTCACGGTCCCCTTCGAGGAACTAGGACATCCGATATTAAATTCTCGTAGCGCGGCAAGAAGTCCGACATGATTCCCCGCGGAAGTAGCCTTTTCCATGGACGTGCCACGCAAACATTGACACGATATTTTCGGACCGGGATTTTCACGCTGCAACTCCGCCATAACTGTTCTCGGTTAACGTGTTCCGTACCACCGATGGTACTCGTTAAACTATCCATATTTTTTAGAGTCTTTAGAACAATAAAGGACCCACAATTCTTATTGATATCGTGTGCAAAACAATGCTTTTAGGTTGACCGATAATCTCCCCAAAATTTTCAGTCGCTAACTCCTCATTTAACACGTCCCGTGCCAACGATGGTACACGTTAAACTAACCAGATAATTTAAATATTTTATGTGTGGATTTTAAAAATAATTAGTGTCTTCAGAACGATGAGGGGTCTACAGTTTTTATCGATGTCGTGTACAAAACAATGCTTTTAGGTTGACCGATAATCTCCCCAAAATTTTCAGTCGCTAACTCCTCATTTAACACGTCCCGTGTCACCGATGGTACACGTTAAACTAACCAGACAATTTAAATATTTTTTGTGTGGATTTTAAAAATAATTAGTGTCTTCAGAACGATGAGGGGTTTACAATTTTTATTGATATCACGTAACGTAAATTCACGTAGGTTCGGAAACCCGCGGATTCGCGTGCCGCGGAATATAAATGCGGGCTCGGTAATTGCGGCGAGGAATCGACGACTTCGGTCGCGCGATTCGACGGCCGCGGTAAATAATTACCGCGGCTCTGTTTGCAAAGCGATTAGTAAGAGCGCGAATAGACTTCGATTAATTAAATTGTCGGCGAGAACCGGCTGGAAAATTTCTTCGGTCCACGGCACAATCGGGCCGCAATCGCGCGGCCGCAGTTTACGCCGAACTTCTTAGCCGCGTTCAAACAAATTAAACAATGGGGAAAAACATTTTTGTTTTTTGCTCGATTGTAGAGCGCGTGGATAATTCGTTCGCCAGACAGCCAAGACAATACAAGTTGTGAGCGATTGTCGGTTTGTGGGAAGTTCTGACTTTAACGAGTCGCGAGGAGTTCTGAGTGATGCGTTCGGATGTTGATGAAAAGAGGAACGCACTTTCACATTGCCATCCGAAACAGGTCCAGCCTTAGACAAAAGATTTTCTTTTATTATTATTTAACATCGCTTTTTTGAATTCTTACGTGAGAATAATTTCGAGACGGGATCTACAGTTTAGAATAAAGGTAGATTCCGAACCACCTTGGGCACCACAGTATTTATTACACAAAAGATATGATGAAATTCGTAGACGATCTAGACATATGTAATTTCTGATTACAATGAAATCAGTAACTTTTAATGCTCGCCAGGTTCGAGTAAAAAAGAAAATTGTTCCAGTACCCGTTGGCTAACACATTCGCGATCAATAGTGGAGACTCTTACACTTTCGCCCCGAGTTTCCACGAATAATTGCGTAAAACGATGACCGTCTGGGTTAAATGATTCACCGAGCGAACCCGCCGTTTTCTTTTTTTTTTTCATCCAGCAGACTGTTCAGGGTCCGTGAAAAGTAACCGTCCGGGTCGGAAGAAAGGGCAAATGAGTAAGGTTATATCGAACAATGAAGGGCTGGAGCTTGTCCTTTCCGCCGGCACCTATTTGGCTGGATTGTGCAGCTTTTGTCCACTTGAATCAGTCGGCTAACAAGTCTCTGTTCCCTTATCCATTCGCGCGGCGAATCGATGAAGTTGCAAAAAAAGATTTAACGTCAGCTCTTGGCTGAAAGGTCGTTCTTTTATCGATTACCAAGGGATAAATGGAAAAGGCTGCGGGGTAGATAGGGAGGGGCAACAGAGCTAGAGAGAGAGAGAGAGTGGACATTTTTCAGTTGAGAGAAAAAATTCGTTAATGCAGAACACGGCTAAACGGTACCATGGGTAACCAGGATTTTTTGCCTGTTTCTTAAAATCCAGGTTTCAATCCTAGGAGATCAGTGGTTTAAGAGGCATGAGTATTTAAATTTGGTATGGAATCTGTTAAATGAGAGGTTATTGACTTAAAATTTTGGGAGATTATCGTTCAACCTGAGAACATTGTTTCGCACACGACATCAATAAAAATTGTACACCCTTTATTGTTTTCTTTAGTGTCTTTACACTAGTTACTAATTTCAACAGATTTTTATGAATCTACACAAAAAGAATGTTCGAACTGAAACAAATAATCGTCCGAATTGTTCATCCGATGTGAAAGGTAGAAATTCGTCTTGAGTTTATGTGAGCGAACGGGTCGCGAAATTTCTGCGGTGATACATCGAGGCGAGCGATTCCCGTAACGTATAATTTGCGTTTCAATCGACCGGGGGATTCTCCCCGAAGGCGAAATCAACGAAACGGAATGACGCCCCAGGTATTCGAAGCTCAGGCTGATAACAATAGAAAAACCGGTCGGGGAAACGTCTGCCGTGCGAACGGACGGTGTCGTAACTGCGGCCTAGATTCCGCTCGGTTCCCGATTTCGATGACAGAAGCTCCGACAAAACTCGCTAATTTGCTTCGACTCGCTTCCGTCAATAAATAGAATTCAACAATCTTTATAAATAGAGAACACTGTAGCCTCTCTCGAAATAAAGCCTTCTAATTTTAAAACAGTTCCGTTCTCGTCTATTTATGAAAATATTTGCTCTCGTGGAATTTCGGTGGACGAAATTGCTACCCTTGGGAATATTTTAAAAGGCATTACTGTGATATTTTAGATATTCGTTGTCGCATATATTTCTTTTTTGGCGATCGTACAATCGAAATTTGAAAATATTTTTCTTTTGTATAAACTATAAACATTTCAGTCATCTTTTGGTGACAATACTGTTTATCTTTTGCTGGATAAGTACAAATTGGTGTAGAAGGATTAGAAGAAAACTAAATGTAAGACTGTGAGACAGATTCTTGAATGGATTGAGTTTTAACGATGAAACTGCCACTAATTTATTTTTTTTCTAATTGCTTTTCTCAACGAGTGCCTTAACAAGCTCATCCATTTACGTTTATCGAAATCCAGAAGCAATCAGAGGGAATCCATGACGGATCGATCCTTCTCATCTGCAGAAGTGTAACCTGAAGTGCTTACTCTCCAATTTCCACCCGTCTCTTATAATTGGATTTTTATTTTCACTTGAATGGAACAAAGAGTACGAGGACATGACAATTCCGTTTCCGTATCGGTCGTCGTTATTGAAAAGGTTATATTTATTGAACACAAAAGTATTGTCTCTGTGGAGAGTACTTATCCTGTGATGTTTGCAACCATTTCTATAGTTAAGGAGCTGATTTGTCAACTGTATAAAATAACTAAAGAATCTGACGTTATTGTTGAAGAATTTTGCAAGCGACTTAATACACATCTTCTTAAATAATGTAGAAATTATCAGAAGTAAAGAATATTTAACTGCCCTTCGTATTTTCAATTTTAAAATAATTTAAAATATATAACGTTTAATTTTTCAAGGATCTATTATCATCTAAAAATTTCCCAATTAATGAGGATTGGTAATTTCGATACAAATCGGAATGATCAATCCATTTGAGGTTATTTAAAGAGATTTTTGCGACTGTCGCTGATGAATCAAATATCTCTCCCAGGAGCATTATTTCATTGTAAAATGTAATTAATTAAATCGTACAGATCGATGGATCAGAAATAACGTTGGTTAATAACGGATAGTACAGTCACGTATAAATTTTATTTAAATAAATACGATCCTGTATTATTCCGTATAATATATTCCGTAAATCTTATTTGAGTTAAATTACTGAATCCATTGATTAATCAGCTGATTAACCCAATAACTATTTCTTTGTAAATTTTAATAAAACAAAGCTGACGTTAAGCTGTATATACTCAGAATTGTTACAAGAATTATATACTGTTCAAATAAGCAATAAAATCAAATTTTTACTTTAGAGCGGACGTCTGTATTTAGCTTACAATGATTCGAATGTATGTTGTAAAATATATTGTTCCTCTTTTGCGTTAGAGAGAACCATTCTCTGACCGGCATGGCAGCGTACACAGAATAACAGCGACAAGAATTTGTACACATCGCCGTACCACTAAATCCCTACAGCCGTTCAAAAGTTTGTGACCACTTGTTTAATGAGAAGTTAACTTGCGTATTTTAATGGAAAAAGTTCGAATGAGCGTTTGGCCTATACATATATATATATTTCAAGTTAACGCCGTGCTCTGCAAATGTTAATGTGTTCTCATACATTCGTAGAACAATGTGCACAAGTAGAAATTCACGTGAAATTTATTTGGTTCGCCAAGGATTTTATTACACGAAAAATAACATACACAAACACTACACAAGTAACAGTTTCCATGCTATCGTATATTTTGAAATATATCCTCGATGCAAGAACGTTTATGCAAAAATACTGTCATCTCAATAACTAGAAATATTTATTTATCGTTGACAGAGAATATTTATCTGCGGTAATATTCCGTTGCTACAATGTTTGTCAATTACTGCGGTTCTTCTTTTTTGCTGTTACAGCACAGCAAATACTAAATATTTCGATGAATTCGTTAAAAATTCAATGTAGCCTAATTGTAAGTTTACTTAGTTAGTCTCCGCGGTCTGTTTGCGTTGCGACGGCGCAGCAGAACGGTGGCAATTTCATATCGACAGCGAAGCATTCACGAAGCTCAACTTTATGTAAAACATCACACCTGCGCTGTTTACTCGGCAGAAGTTGCAATGCGATTGCATTATTTGAGTTGCAATCGGTGTCTCATTGCTGACAACGGAAACGATCTCACTCAGCTACGAGAATACGAAACAGAATACATTCTCGTCACAGCTTCTACATCAATATTTCTAAACGTTAAAAATTCATAATATTGAAAAATTCAAATGATCAACGTCGAAATAAATATAGATTTCTCCAGTTTCCAGATAGGAAAATATCGAATCGTTTATTACAATGAATTCTACAATGTATTCTCGTAAATGGAGCTTTATTAATTCCGTAATTCTAGCTTTATCAAATTCCGTACGTAAAATGAATGTTTCCCTTGTAATGAGGGAGGGTTCAAGTTATTTTTCGCAATGCCAACTACGTGCATAATAATATCAGTATCATAAGCCATTACAATGAGGTGTCCTTTCTTTCTCAACGTTGTTATTGTGCCGCGCGAGAGTTATTCAAATTTTTAACTCGCCGTCGACTTGATTATCCTCGCATTATACTGCTGAGGTCGTTAACGAGTGCTTCAGTGGCCCTTATAACTCAGGAATTCGTGTGGGATCTTAATCAGATAGTTCGAGATTGTTTCGAGTGACTAACCTTGGCCTTCTAGGTGCAGTAGATCGTCCCAGTCGATGTTCAAATCGATTCTTCAGATTAGGAAGAAATATAATTTACGTACAATACATCGTACGAATATATTCATTAATTACCGAAGCTTGTCAATTACTTATTAAAAATGATATGCTTAGTACAGGAAAACTTATTACAATCTTTCAATTAACTGTTCGAGTATCGGCTGAGAGGATCTCTGTACAAACTTGTTTAAAGTAATGAATGTTACAAGAATGTTACGATATCGAAACACTCCGTTCAATTGGTTGCTCGCAAACGAAAACAATGGACGGGATGGGATCATCGTCGGTCCTGTATTTACGGTGAATAGTGGGAATTCTACTTGTTTCTAGAACGGTTTCTCTTGACGCAAGAGAAAAGCAAGAATTTTAATCGTACATGACGGTATTTTCATTTCATTCTGAGAGAATTTACATTTCATAACGCTGATAACTTTGCTCCGATCTCCGTGTTAAGTTCAATCCATTCTGTATAATGTATAACAGCGGGTTTTATGCATTCGTGGCTAAAATTAGTAGGTGCAATTTAAAGCAGTAAAATTAATAGAAAAATTTAAAGATACTGTTACATCATTTTCAGCCTATCAAACATATTAAGAAAGGAAACATTTCTATTTCATTCAATTTGTTGTAATTTACATAAAAATGTTTTATGTGTTAACAATTTGCTAGATTCTGCACGGAGTTCGTGCTTATTAGAACTGAAACAATAATTATAAAACGTAACCTCCGAATCTTAGATTTTTGCTAATAAAAATTTGATCGTTTCCTTTTCAATTCCCTTGCTATTCCAAGATATTGTTAACAGTATAAATGGCAGCATCGCTGCTGATTAATACTGGTGCCATTGAGACCTGCGTCAGTGCTATCAATATAACTCTATCACAAGTTATGACCCCTCATAATATCACTGAATGGTTTACTCATCCACCCGAATCGATTAATACGACCTTGTATAAAAATCGAGGAAAACTTCATTGAACTCGCTCGCAAACGGATATCGAAACGAAAAATTTTTCGTTGTTAATCAAATTCTGAGCGTACATGTCCCCATTAAAAAAATACACGTTCCTGTAGAATTTTTCTGGAAAAAATTCAACTTTTTCAAAGCTTTCTGAAAAAAAAATCGAAACGAGAAAGTATTTAAAAAATGTTTCATGTTCAACGCATGGATGCATTGAATTTTAAACTGACTTTATTCTTTGCCAAAGCAAACATTCCTATCGAAAATATAATTTCATGCAATATTATAATCTTAATTCCGAATGAAAGTTAAAATCGACCTGGACCGAGAGACACGAAATCGGAACGTAAAGATGACGTCCGTGGACGAGACAAAGGCTATATCAGATTGAAAGAGCAGAGAGAACGTGTTATTTCGAATCGCACGGCTCAATTCCGAAAATCTACAAAACACTTGTGCAGAGATCCTTTGTGCGCGAGGTGCGTCGAGGTCGGGCGGAAAATTTTAATTTAACGTTACATACGTTATCTTTCGGTCTGGTCCAATTACGCGTTCTCATGCTAATAAGCACTCCCGAGTAATTAGCAGGGAGGCTGAGCAACCTGGAAATCCATTTGCCCAAAAGAAATTCCATGCTTTCCAATTGGTTTGCTCTATCGGAATCCGAGGCAGCATTAATTACACGAATGTCCACTGACCGATCGTCGTAAACATAAATAACCGAATTGTACAAATAATTGGAGCACGTTTACGCTACTCGAAATGATTGAGTCACGAAACGATTGATTGCTGATCTAATTATATTTCGAATGATTCCCCCCTCTGGTATGGAGACGATTACGATATGTCGCGGTATTAGCGTTTAGCGAATGTTTGCTTGTTCTTCGGTAAAAACGGGACTGTCAATGTTTGATGTTCTCTGACGCACCATTTGCAATTATAATGTTTTAGCAGAATCAATGAGTCCTCTTATCAAATTCGAAAAAGAGCACAGCTGCAGAAGAAGTAATAGACAAATAAAAATGTGTTACTTCTTCTAAATATAAAACTTTTCTAAGTTGATTGTAGAAAATGTAAGCTAGATGACAATCTATTTCGTCTGTCTGTATTTCATCTATCAATTTTGTTTTTCACTTATCCACTTTTACACAGTTTACACATTAAATACTCGACAAAATCGTTCGAACCTAAGGATGATTAACAAGTACGGTGCTCGAATGTTTACATGGGAGACTCTTAAACAACCGTACGGTAATGTTTGTACTAATGAAATTATTTTAAGAGCCGCAGCCGCTATTTACTTTCTATTTAATTTCGCGTGTGAACCGCGCTCGGATGCGCGATACTATCAGCAACTATTTTTTTTCTCGTCGCGTGTGAAACTATCCTTTGTTAGGACAACTAGCAGTACTGCTATATACGTGGAATGGACGTGTATGAGTGATAACGCTCGATTTAGTGTTCCCCCGAAGTGCGTATAAAGTTGAAGCATCGGAGCGAGAGATAAGGTGAGAATAATCGTAAGTCATCCGTGTTAATGATTTTCTCGCGGTTCGATGCGTGTAGTTTTGCGTGGAGGCATATTTTCGTATGGAATCTTTACAGTAATAGCACGGTGCCCGTCTTTAGCCTGATTCCTTTTTCAGCCCTCGGAAGGAAGAAGTCACGCAGCGTGACTCAATAGGAAACAGGTGTTCGAGCGACCGCTGAAGGGGATCTGATGACTTTCAACTGTTCCACACTCCTGGGTGAAATTATAACATAAGTCTGTCTCTAATTTCTTGAGAACTACATCAAATTGTTGAAGTACAAACTTGCCGGGCAGCGAATTAGTCTGGTCCGTTACGCTCCGACGTGAAACGCTATTTGGGAGGAAGAAACCGGACAGATAACCAATAGATTGGAGCGAAAAAATATATTTTTTTAAAACTTGTGGTTCATCGCTGTAATGACAGCATCAAAATCTGAAAATTGTGCATTTAGCAGAAAAAGGAAAAATATCAACATGTTTAACAACATCAAAATCGAAGTATACAATCTTGTCGATAAATCATCGGATACTTATTCAAATTTGGATACAGACGATTTTTTGCTATTAAAGAACGTGAATAAAAATGGTACTTAACAATTTTTTCACATGTATAGAACATGCAAATTAAATCTGAGCAAAATATTCTAAATTGTTAGTGTTCTAGAGCTGTCCATAATTTTTCCACAATTACTCAATCCCTTTTTTCAACGTTTATTCAAATAGTATATGTATACATCTGAAAGACATCACGATTGTCCGAGGTCAAGGAGATTCAGTGCCTCAAATCGAATTTCCACGGCGTATGAAAACGAAAGATGAGTTGCAAACACCCCGATGGGCATGGTCGATTAAGTTAATGAAACAGCAATCCGTTGGAATCTGCCCGACGCGAAATTGGAGTGGACGAACAATACATAAAAGTTGCATATCGTCGGCATGCAGTTTTTAACATTAACATACGCGAACTCAAAATACATATTTTACCTCTTACTGTGTAATTAAAGGACAACGATCTCCGTGCGAAATAAAAAATTTCCACTTAAATTGCAACAAACTGGAGTGAAACTGAAATTTATTTCCTCTGATAATATGTTTAATAAGTTGGAAATAATACAACAATATTCTTGAATTCTTCTGACATTTTCGCTGTTTTAAATTACACGTACTCATTTGTGTCATAAACGCATAAAATCCGCTGTTTAGTAATTAAGTCCTAGCGGGGTGTTGCCTGATGATATCTTCCATTAGCTGATCCGCTTGTGTAGCAGCAAATATGAGTCGGAATCATTAAAAAAAGAACGCTCGGAGATAGCGAAATTACTTGTTTCGCGCACGCGAGCAAAATGTAATTAATTTATTTAAGAGAGAAAGTGTAATTCATACGGTGTGCGTGTTGTTTAAAAGGAATTATTGTTGAAACATTTTTTGGAGAACTTGTTTTCATTTACTACATTTGCTCTGGTTTACTAATTTATATTTTTAGTTCGTTTGTTTTCAGGTAACAGTGCTAACGCGTGATAATAACACGCGCGGATGTTCACTCTGTCAAGCTCTTCTCTGATCTCTTATTTTAAATCAAGTGTTTTCATTGCAATTGTTTGAGAAATGGTACAAAGGAGTCAGGATTCAGCGAAATTAATGAAAACAAATTTCAAGTTTAGGCAAGAGTCGTCGCGTTAAATAAGCGTTTGTGTTGAACTGAATGTATTCATTGTGGTCGGTTTGTTTCTCGCAGCTCTTCTGCTGGCGGTATACCAACGCTGATTGTCAAAAATAAATTTAAAGTTAAGGAGATTCTGGGAATGTATTATTACCTTTGAAAATACATACTAGGATCCCTTTGCTAAAGGTAGCTCCTCATTCTGTGGCTAAAACTATTGTAGCGTTATTTCATGATTTAACGTTATACCAGTTAGAATACTGTGGAGTAAAAAATATATATTAACCCTTTGCACCCTAGTGACGACTAAGAATTATTCAGGCGCCACTAAGAATTGTCACACCATTATTGAAACTATTTTGTACATTATCAAATTTATAATAGTATGTAATATTAAATCGGATCGGTTTCATATGCACAGAATAAAAACAAATATTTTGAATTTCAAGGTTTCGAAGGGTTCTCATCCGAGATAAAAACAAATTTTGTTACGGAGATATTACCAAACTTTGGGTCACTTTTACGTAGGTGGAGCAAGGGTTGATCCTAGTGAAGGGGTTGTATGGGGCGTGAGGAGAGCAACGAGGGCTCGAGCGAGATGTGCCGCGCGGCGCGGCAGGGGTTCAGGTCACACGGAAAATCTTAATTCCATGTTCAGGACTTTCCACCACCTTTCCGCGTTCATGCAGAGACTGCCACGGTTCTCCCATCTGCGCCCACCACCCCGAACGGACGAGCTACCGTTGCAGGCAGTCGGCTTCCTTCGTAGGGACATGCGCAGCGACCCGCGGAACGACAGGTGCGCGTCGCTCGCCACGAATCGCTTAGTTTCGGGTAAGCGTACGAATCGGTCGTATCGCGTCGTGCCGCCTCGTCTCCGGCACCGTCATCAGTCGGGTCTCTCGCGGGCTCTCTTCCTCTCTGGGTCAGTCGTCGAGGTGGTTTCTCTGGCGAACAGAGCCCCACGTACCCACGCCATTGACACCGATCTATCCACCTATCTGTCTCTCTCTCTCTCCCCCTCTCTCGTGGTGTGTGCGCTCCAACCTCACTGATAACACCACCAAAGGATAACACACGCTCGATCATCATCATCAGCAGAAGCAGTATCAGCATCCCCGAATTCCTCTCTCGGATCCCCGCACTTGTCGACGCCCTGAACCCGACTCTCCCTCCCTCCCACTATCTCTCTCACTCTCTGTTGCTCCAGGTTACCTCTTCCCTCCTATTTCTCTCGTTCTTACCCTCTCGCAAACCGTCGTCGTCTCTCCACACAGTAGCCCGCCGTTTATCGAGCGTGCACGTGCTCCTCGTCGCTTCTTCCTTGCCGCTCCGCTGACACGCTTTTAGCAACCCGACGACCGGGTCCTCGCCGCTTGTACACTCGAAACGAGTACATCTCCTTCCGGGCCAGGCCGACGTCTTCCGCCCCTCTCGAGTCCCGTTCAAACCTCTCCGGAATCGGATGCTCGGTAGACCGATCCCCAGACCCGTGTGCCGGAGAACCTCGGGACCAATGATCGCGGCCGGCTGTCTAACGACCGCCCAGTGACTCTCGGTGAACCACCATCCACCGCGATATTCGAACTTTCGATCCGGGATTCGATCGGTCTTCTCCGCTTTGTTTGTGATACGCGCGCCGCCGGGTACTCTGTGAATGTGTTTGACCGCGAGTGAAGATCACCAACGGTCCTCTCTCTCTCTCTCTCTTCATCTATCTTTGTCTGTCTAGTTCTCTCGAGAATCTCCCTTTTTGTTTCTCGTTGTGCGAAAAGATAGATCGTACACGATACAGTGGTGCGACGAATGTGGTGCGTGAGCTGTTGAGATTATCGCGGTTCCGGTTCGTCGACAAACGACGCGACACTGATTTTTGAGGATGGCCGACGGACACACGAATCATCCTCTCTTCAGGCGGGCTACCGGAAAACATGCGATCGCAACGATCCTCTTATCGATCCTAGCCGCGTCGCAGATCATCCACAATGCCGAAGGTGAGTCACTACCGGGAAACCAGTTGTGGAACGTGCGAAACACTCCCGGATAATTATTTCGCACGGTGCTCGCGATTCGACCGGCACCCGTGGAAACGGGTCACGCGCGAATTCAAAAGAAGCTGGCATGACACCGTCATCCTGTTGAAAGTCGCGAAACGCTCCCGGAAATTTAGCGGGAGGGTTCGCGGGGTGGATGACGAACAGGAGGAAAGAAGACAGAGGGCGGGAAGAATTTATAACTGAAAAACGAGTGGGAATGAGTGGAATGTTCGCGCGTAACCGATGCAAACTGTGTAGAACAAAAAAGAATATGGTTTCTCGGGTGCAAACCGAGAACACATTGTCGCCTCGTTTTGCGAACATGCTTCGCGGAACTTGCCACTCCGCCGCGGAAGTTGGAACAACTTGGACTAGCGAGTGATGAATTGCCCGCCGAATTCTATTGTACTTGGATTTTTGTTAATGCTCGAAGAAATGTTAAACTAATTTACAGTCTCCGATGAATGAAGTACCAAACACTTAAAAATAAAGTGTTGAAATGGAAGAAGCTGTACCTTTCGAGCATTGAAAGTATCTGGCTAATGTTGCCTTATAAAAATGGCAACACTGAATTTATATATATATATTTTTATAATGAAAACCGTAGAAAATTTAAATAGGTGTTGACAGCATTCTTATCTAACTCGAAATATGTTTACAGTCAGTTAGAAACGAGGAAAGCTTCTAGACGTTTTGTAGATGATCATTAAACATCGGATCTTTATGCAAAATAAACATTTGTACCTAAATTGCAACAAACATATTTTATGTTCATTATTAATATATCTCTAATGTTAATTAATAAATTTCTGTCATAAACGCATCAAATCCGCTGTCTAATGATCATTCATCTCAACAAAATTCATCAACAATATAAATGTATTGAAAGGTATGAAATATTGTGATTGCAATCACAACAAATTTTGCGACTCTCAGTGTATCTATATTCAAATTCGACGGAGAGATTGATGGGGGAATCCCATTTTACTAATTGCAAGACATTCTCACTGAAAGCACAACAGGAGAATGACAGAAGAATAATCGACGCATTTGCATATTAAGCTTTTTATACGTTTCACGATTAATTTGATAGCTTCGCGAACGTTTCTATCGGATCGGCTCTTTGTATTATTAATTGAGTCACCGCTCTCGAATACATGTAAATTTATTTCTGAATACGATGCGATCGATCGAGATTGCATATTTGTTTTTCGGTTTTCCGAGCATCGGAAACTAGCGGTGCGTGAGATACAAAGAGCGTTTAAAATGATTCGCGTAATCGTGTTTACGTTCTGCTCGTTGTTTGACGCTGATTATCATATTCATGGTATAGCTCTCGGAGGAATGATGTTCCTGTTTGTAACAGCCAATGTTGTTTAATGGTATCTGTTCATATTTTACAATTTTCATGGTTTTATTTTGCTGTTGATTTTGTATATATAATTTCATTGAATTTGATACAAAAAGGTGTCTACGTCAACTAATTAAAACATGGTCCGTATAATTTAATATCAACCTTCCGATAGCATGATAATCATTTTCATCATACTGAAGAGTAATCTATTCGACGCAAGAGAAAGATTCTTAAAACAAACTCGTGGTGCTTTAACCTTGCTGAAACACTAAAGAGACTTAAGTAAAGAGACATGAAAGTACTCTTCCCAAAGTACTAAAGAGACTTGACAAACTTAAGGGACGTCGAAGATTCAGGGGATGAGAGTTGAATCATCCCGAAAAAAGATAGTACAATAGAAATTCGCCGAATGTTTCGAATATTTACCAAAAGACAAGTAAATTAGTAATCAGGATTGCAGAGTGGTACAGCTTGATGTGCTCATAATTATGAAAGTGGTCCAAGTCATATATTTCTTGCTTAGAGATATTTAAAGGAAAACAGCTTTTCCACAATATTGTAAAAATTACATTAAATTCATTTAGCTTAAAACAGCGTGATGATGCGAGGTAACTCATAAACTCATTTTGTTTAGATTTTTTTATTAGACCACTTTTACAATTAACATTAAATGAATTCCATATATAATGTGGAAACAACAAGCACTATCCAACTGTTCATTTTCCAAAATATCGTAAACGTTACTTTTTTAAAATTTTGACATGGACCACTTTCATAATTATGAGCACATATTTGGCGTTCCAACCGACTGTTTCGTAACGAGTTTCACTTTCTATTCAAAACTGTAGAAATACCGTTTCAATAATGTTTCTTCAATTTCTGCCGGGGCGAAGACCACCGGCGCGTAATTTCGAATTAAAATCGTGGATAAAACTGGACCGCTGCACCATCTCGGTACCGCAAATTAATGTTTGCGCACAACAGCCAGATGTAAATGTACGCTCGAGCAATCGAAACAGGAGGGGAAATATAAAGTCGGCGTGTTTGTGAATTCCACGAGCCAGTACCGCGAAAAAATTTATTGCGCGCGTGTCGTCACCGCGCCGGAAGATACGCAACGCAACACCGCGCCGCTCTCCCGGGAATATATTCTACGCGTTTATTATCGAGAGAGTCCGCGAGAAATTCTAGCCTATCTACCCCGGCGAAGTTAATGAACTCTGAAGAATTCGGATTCTTTACGACGCGTTCCATCGAAATCGTTTCGTTCGCCTGTGCGGAAGCATTCGAACCCCTTACAAATGGAACTTCCTGTCGGCACCAGTATTACATATTTTTTCGCTTTACGGTCGCTCGCGGAAAATTCTGATCTATTCCGTCTTGAACCTGCGCTATTTACTGTCTGCGGAGTTTCTTGCGACGAATATCGTTTTCGAGGGAATCGACGCGTAAATTTACGTATTCGCGTTAGTTCGTTAATCCTTCGGGAGCGAATAATATTTACGAATTTCGTTTTAATGGGCTAGAGGAATTTTCCGGAGGTACAAAACAAGAAGGAAAAATTATGATCGTCAATGAGCCTCCATTTGCAATCTTCAAAATTTAAAACACACGAGTTTATCAAAATAAACATTTTCTATCTGAATTGCAACAAACTGGAGTGATATAGAAGTTTATTTTCAATCTTAATATGTTTTTAATGATTCAAATTACTCCTACTAATTTCTGTTATAAACGCACAAAATCCGTTGTCTAGTTAATTCACGTCACATTATTCTAAATTAAATTAATTCAATGAAAATTGAATTGTTGGATAGTGGTTGTTATTTCAACATTATGTGGAATTCATTTAATGTTAATATTCTTCTCCTTTAAATATCTTGAAAGAAGAAATATGTTACTTAAATCACATTCATGATAATTCATAATAAAACATTCCATATGATTTTTATTCTTCATATAGATATGAAATTGATATAATACCTCGTACAACACAGAAAAGTTTAATTGATTATTCGTATATTCTGCTCCATGTGTATTTTCCAAATCCGAGTGCAGCGTAAGTTTACGTAGCGTGGTTAAAAGCATCTCGGTCCTTTTTTTGCGAGTAAATGTTTTGAGGCAGATAGTTCGGCCGCGGTTTCGCTCGAAAAACTGCAATTTAAAATTCTCGCGCCTCAACGCGGCGAAGTTATAGTACATACAGTTTTCGTTATACTGTACGAACTTTTAAATACTAGAAAACCGACACTGTCGGCCATGGAACCGGGGTTTTTCAGTTCTTGACAGTTTTAGGATTAACGACTCGACACGAATCGATGTGTAGGCGTGTGCACACCGCACAGCCATACAATCGAGTTACGGAACGGTCGACGGTGTACTTTTGGAAAATTTTAAGTCCCGTGCTTGGTTCCTTCGTGACCTGGATCACATAGCTTTTGTTTAGAAACGTGACTACCTGAATACTCGATACCTCGCTGAAAATGTTTACAACTATTAAACGATTATGCTTTTAATCCATTCACGGCCACATTCAAATACCACAATCGTAGTTCGTTAAAATATATTATTGTAATATGTATTATGGTACAATTCAACTTTCATGATAATGTTTAATTACAACGTTCAAACTGTTTGTTGATAATACAGCCGCAATTAGCACAGACATGTTTAACAGTTGGATAACATTTTCATGAATGTTTTCCAACCGTGTCCAATTGAATTACTACCGCTGTTCTTTTCTTATTTTTAATTACATTTGTCACAGTTCGTGTGCGAGCAATAAAATAACAACAATCCACATTGCAATCTTCCGCAAAAGTAATTGCTTATTCGAAAAACGAAATAGACGAATCGTGCACGGTGAAATATACGTTCGACGAATACTGTGGTCCGTTGTGCAAACTCTACTAAAACATTGATGAAAATTGTTATTAGAACTAGAATTCTTTCGCCGTAACATAAATATTGAAACGTTGAAGAGACATCATATTTATTTAAAATCTATGAAATGCAAATGGTGAACAAATCTGATGTACAAATTGTTCCTGATAGAATCTCATCAATGGACTGGGGATTTTTATGCAAAAAAAAATTGTCTGCATCGATTGCAAGGGATAGAAACCAAACAGAATGTTATTTCTTCCATTAATCATTTTAATAGATGAGAAATGATTTCTACTATTAATATCTTTTTCTACAAAAAATATAAATGCATAAATGTATCTCCATTTTCGTGTCTCCTTTGTAGAAAATAGTACTAACATATTCAACAGCTAATATAATATTGTATTATTATTAGCACTATAGAACTTTGATCGAACTATTGCTCGCGGGTATTGCGAGTTTTTTGAACGAACGGGACAACTTGAGCCAACCGCAGCGTTGATAATAGAATAGCAAATAATTAACAGTATAAATTATTCCGAGTCTGCGCGGCGTCTTTTGAAACACTGGCACCGCACGAGGATCGGCGGGGTCGATATACGCATTCGCACATAGTTTGGCTAGTACGGGCATGCAAATCCAAACGAAAATTAATGCTGCGATAATATTTACGCTTAACCTTGCGACATCGTGTTCGTATTAATTGCCGGTATCGATTACCGATACCGGTTTGAATAGAACCGTTCTATTCTGTCGCGTGCTCCGCCGAATTATTAGTTTTTCGACGGACACATCCGGTTACGCGAGAACACAGGGTAGAGCGAGAGGAGGATCGTTTACAAATTCCTCTCGTTTTCGTTCGCTTCAGTCGCGATCATTTGCATCGTCGTTAATCCCATGATTAGCATTAAACGCGTTCGCAGCGAGATTAAACGAGTCCAGCTTTCAGGACACTTTTCTTCTTTCCCTGGGACGTGTTTCAATTCCGTTCGTATCCAAACCACTCAACTCTGTTCGCCTTTTTACCGATTCAAGTCCGTCCATCGATTTTTAGAGCAAACTTTTTGTTACCGAATCGAAACTCCGCTGCCGAAACGCTTTGCGATCTTGCCCGCCCTCGTGTACTCCGCCTAGCCTAGACTCGTTCAACAATGGGAAAAAATATAACCTCTGTTTTCCCAAACGGTAAGAAGTGTAAGAACTAAATTGCATTCGTTGCGACCTTTTTCCAGGCAGAGCCATGCGAGCTTTATTCTGTCGAAAAAATTATTCAGCTTTTCGGTATCAATGATTCATGGCGAAGATGTGTTGAGCTGCTACCGTTTAATTCTTGATAAGAAGATCGGGTTAATTTTCAACGATGAACGGAAAAAGTCCGTTCCGCCGATTCAATTTTTACCCAAAACATTCGGCCGACGAGGCGGATACAGATGAATTAGAGAACAGACTTGGTACGAGGGGAGAGGGGATATCCATCTATACTGAATGATCCTATTTTTGTTGGTGTATCAGCCGGTGACAGTATTCGGTCGTTCGGAAAGTAATTTCGTTTTTCTATACTGCGGATTTTTATGTATCTATAAAGAAATTGACTGGATGAAGTATTGGTGATATTAATGGTAAGATCTATGGAGCAAATGATAATATTAAAGATAGTCATGGAACAATTCCAGTAGTTGACGCTACTCGAAATAGGAATACAAAAATGATCGAACTGCTTTTAACTAATGGAGCTGATATAAAAGAAGATCCAAAGGTACTATGTGCTGCTGTAGTAAAACGATAAGAGATTAGAAAAATTTCAGAATATTCCTTCCTTGTTCTTAATGCAAGAATATCATTAAAGGGTGAAATCAATTTTTATTTTTCTCCTGCTTCCCACAATCAGTACAAAACATGTTTATTTTGCATTAATAAAATCTTACAATACTGTTACATTATTTTCAACATATTAAACATATTAAGATAGAAAATAAATTCGTAGTCTGTTAATCACATTTCATAATTATAGCTGAGTGGCTATTTCGCAGTTTTCCATTGCCTTTTCAGATTAGCACGCAAAGTGCTCACACTTTTAATTACTGTAAGCGTCTTTAACATATTTTGTTCGTCGTGTTGGAGTGAGAAAGGTGAAGTTGATACGTGATATCAACAGACTCCAGCATTTTAAGAATGCTATTTACAAAGAAGCAGAATCGCGCGCAACACAAGCCGAGCGCGCAGGGTCTCTCGGCGGATTTACGTTAAACACATCCCGTTCCTCTGTAATTGAGTCGGCTTAATTAGATTCTCTGTTGTTTGGCCTGACGTATTTTACTACAGGATATTTCCCTATGAACTTTCTTGGAAGTAACACAACGCAAGCTGAAAATAGATGTGTTCTAGTGGCGACTGGAGCTGCGCGAATTTCTGACAACAGAAATAAACCTTCCGTCTACGCCGGTACCGGAGCCGAACGCGTGAATGCGCGAAACTGATTCGCTACAATAGTAGACGTAGTTTAAGAGAGCAAAGGCTGCCGGGAGATTTACCTCGAAACGCCGACTCTCATTTCCACCTTCCCTTTTTCACACAACGATTTTCCATCGTGAAAGCTACGGTCCGAGTAATTTTTACAATCAAACGAGAATTGAACAGTCTAATTAGTTTCGAAATATCGAAATGAAAACCGGATTCTATGTATTTATGACAGAAATGAATAGCCGCGATTTTAATTAGAGCTTATTAGAGGAAGTAATCAATTTTTAATTGGCTCCAGAATCTTGTAATCATCGATTACATTACACAGTATTATTCTCTCTCTCTCTCTCTCTTCATAAAGATCCGCAGTCTAGTCGTGAGGTCGATTTTAATTTTCCCTTAACGCGGATCAAATAACTTTATGTTTGTCCTTGTTTACTGCGATAGCACCGCGGTGCATTTTGAAAGGGATTTGCATACGTCACTTAGCGTGCCGTGGTAGTCGTTGAGCAATAGAGAACTTGACGATTTGGGTGACGTTCTCAGTGTAATTGAGGATAGAAGAAAAGATTTCAATAGTTTTATGTTATAAAAGGAATAATATATATAACCTTTATTGTTCCCCTCAGGGTTACAATCCTTTTTCCATTTTTGCTTACCCTATCCTTACACTAAATTATACTTACAACTAACTTGAAGTAATTTACAATCCTAACTTAACCTAAGCTTACATCAAACTTACTCTAATTACAGTAGAAGGAATATGTAATCTGTAAAAATTCTTGCCATAAATGCACATGTCTTTATTTTTTTAATGAAACTGTAGAAGGATATTTGTTATTACAAAACGCAGTAAGAAAATGAAATACAGGCACTCTGGAGCCGAAGCACGCGCACATATTCGCAAGAGAAAAATAGTTTTGTAAATTCGATACTCGTAGCCGTCTCCCTACGTTACATAATAAAATACAGTATACTGACATACAGTAAAAACTTGAGTTTCACGGCTTACATAAGAAACCAAGAAGAGTTTCGAAGCAAGGGAAGGGTTGACACTGTTCTGCTGGCCGACGCAGAAGAAACTATTATTGCTGGTCGCACGTGGCCTCAAGGGGCACTTTCACGGTATAAAAAAATGTTGATATTGCAAATACTTGTATTTTTTCCCCCCGGTAGCTTCGTCACGGCTACAAAACATAATACGCCGTAAATGCGTGTTGCGGATAACGTTACAAGATCCTCCGCTTCTCGTTGCGCTATTCTTTTTACTCGAGCATAAATCCCGATGCGATACTGAAATTATTTTTACTTTTATGTACGTGCAATTATATTCGAATATTTATGATAATTCGGGACGATGAAATATTTTCGAACGGGAAGCTGCTCGATTTCAATTGGGTTTAAATGTAGTTCGAAATCGATCGTGTTGATTTCATTTTTGGCAATGCATGTTTGGCTTCGTGTCGCCTCTGGTTATCTAAAGCCCTTCCGCCGAACTCACCAATGCATTTCAAATGGCACTTTGTGCGGATACAGTTTTATGCGATGGTGCTCTACATAGTTTTACAAAGGATCGGGTTTCACATGGAAATCACCTTCGACGAAGTCCGCTTCATAATCCGCGTAAACTGCCCCGAAAACTTCGTGGAAATTCGAGGAACCTAATTTTTGCGTTTTTAAATTTTTCGACAGAAGGCGAAATTATACAGTCATTATTTTCTGTAGGGTTTTCTCTAAAAGCTGTTAACAGGCCTTGTCTGGAATGTTGTAGAATTGCTGTAAAAACTATTACATTTGTAATGATTTAAATTGCACATTTAATAAAAACGCATGCACGCAATTTTATAAAAAGCCTTACAAAATTAAAAAAAGAATATTTATCGAAGCTCAGTTACGTCCACTTAGCGCTTCGTTGTGCAAACTATTTTTACAAATGTGTACTTTAATGTCCCATTAAATCATTGGAAAATTCAATTCGCACGGGTGATGGCATTTGGCACATATACATATTTTATAAGAGTATTGAGAGAATAATTGTTCGACGGTTACGTGATTTTATGAAAATGATAGGTGGAAGGTTGATCGTTGATTTTCCACGGTGTGTAAACGCGGAACAAACGGCTAGCAAATTGTTTCCCCGGCGAGCAACGCGAGCGCGGCACGAGGAAAGAAACGTTAACGTTAAACGTTAACATTAATTTAATGGCGCCTTCCTGTACCGGTTCGATGTCATTTGCATACGGTTTCAGTTGGTCTCACACACTGACTTTGTGCTTACACATGTACGCGGAAACTGCGCGTAACTAACGTACGTATCAAGTAATGCGAATTCAACGCCGGACTAGATCAATTTATGGAAATCGTTCGAAATTAACGAACAAATTCGTGAACCACCGACGAAAAGCCCGAAATTTTCGGTTACCTCTTTGCGTTCTTTCATATTGACCATTCGCGCATAACAAATTCGTGGATCAGCGAACTCGTCAAACAATGCTGCCCTCCTTCCTCCCGTTTTGCGCATAATTTCCTCCTTTTCCATAGATCTATGCCAGACCGTCGTATTAAGCTTCTGTATTTAATAACGCGTTCTCATGGCTATTTGTCAGACATTTGCTCCACTTTTATGTATTTGACAATTTGATCTGTCCACGTTTTTTGAAGTACCGTGACAAATAGTACGCATTACTATCAAAATGAATTTCTAGCCTTTATTAATTAGATGCAAACATGGAGACAGGGCCAGGCTTCGACTATCATATCAAGCTGCAAATTGCTTAAACCTCTTAAGAAAGTTATTTGAAAATTTTCTTGCTGCTAAATTCCTCAATCTGTTAAATTCAATCATCCATCAAATCATCAACCCACTATATAATAATGGTTAAGGTATAGAGAGCATCTGCCCTAGGAAGCTTTAAAAAAAAAAAATGGAGACAGTGCCAGGCTTCGATAAGATGGAGCTATCCTCAAAATATTTACAATAAGCTTGTGGATCGAGGATTAATTCTATAAGAACTGATTTCACGCGAGACAAACTGACCCCGCAAATTCCTGATTTAACCACAGCACAATTTTTCGCGCAGATATGTATCTTAAGAGGCAGGTTTACTTCAATAATCCGACATCACCGGAGAAATGAAAAGAAAACATCCCTCACGAAATTGGAAGCGTCCGTATGAAGCATGGCCTGTTCTCGAAAACTCGAGGGTCGAAGGATTAATGTTGCAGGATTTGGAAGCGGGAAGAGATGAATTTCAATTTTACAGGATAAATCTCCAGATTATTGTGCTAAATGATAATTAGACAGCGGATCTTTATGCACAATAAAAAAGTGGCCCCTGAATTGAATCAATCCGGAGTGACCAATGTCATTCTATGTCAATGTCTATAAATTGATTTTCTCTCTTAACCTTTAGCACTCGAGTGGCAACTCTGAGGAATCACTAAAAATTGCTGTATTATTAAAGAAGTTGGGATCAATTACTAAACATTTAAGTATATCAATTTTAGATCCACAAAAATGAAAAAAAATATCTTAAAGACTGAAAATATTTTAGGTCGGAAGAAATGTTTAATTTTCCAGTTAAATAGGTTGAAAATTATACAGCAGTATTTTTAAATCCGTCTGATGCATTTAACGTTTTAAATTACACCCACTAATTTATATCACAAACGCATAAAATCCGCTGTCGAATGATAATACATAAACTTGGATCAAAGCGAGGGAATTGCTGGTTCGACATTATTGCAGAGGCTGGGTACGCGTCGGTAGGTGTACGAAATCAAATCGATTAGCCCGGGAAAAAAGTTCGTTGTTCAAATTCAATTTAATAGGCAATTCAGAACAGGATCAATTGAATACGGCCATCGAAAGAAGCCAATTTCACGGAAGAAACGTTCGGTTACGGGTTTGGAGACGAGTCCAGATGGATTAAGGAGACTATCGACAACCGATACATTATTCATTTATCGACATCAATTGCGAGCATACGCGGCATTATGGTGGGACGCGAGACAGATAGTCGTAACACCGGTCGAATACGATAAATATTGAACATGAAAGTTATTCGAAGTGTGAATCATCGAATATACGGGTACGACGACGACGACGACGACAACGACGACGACGGTGGAGAGAACACGACGTTTATTGATTGGCCAGAATCCCAGCATCGAACATCCCGAACAGAATTTTCGTCCCGCAATTGTCAAGTGGCAAAAATGCTAATGCCTGGTGTCCCACTTGAGCGGGGAAACGGATATCGTGCTTTTTCGCGTTTCGAACGATCGTTACAACTCGCGCTCTCGCGTTCTCTTTCGTTCAATTATGCTTCCGACCCTCTATCGCGTTGCATTTGTAACGGTATTGTAACAACGCGTCCCGTTCCAAGGATTATTCCATTTGTTTCGACGGTCGTTCTGCTGTCGAACGATACGTAATCGACGGAGATATTTATAAAGGCTAATTTAATTAAAATATTACGTTACAACGGGATCGTGTTTCGCATACAACTCCACTGTATTTTATACGATTCGTCGCTTGAAAACTGAAGCGCCTCGTTCATTCAATCCACTGTTTCAACACTAAATCTCTGATTTTCGAAAAAATTATTTCACCTTAAGGGGTAGTCTCGTTTTCACTATAGGAAGTGGATGCGAAACCATAAACTTTATCTTTTTGTTTCTTGATTGTTAATCAAGGTATTAAGATGAAAGTAAAACGAAAATACTTGAACATATCTCTTGCATTTCATAGATCTTTTTTCGAATTGTGAGCAAATTATGAAGAGTAAAGAATAATGTATCTTTTTAGGGGTGGGATGAAATCGGATCAGAGAATTTTGAAAAATTTTACATGATCAGCAGAGTTAGTTATTAGAGCCACGTTAGGATTCTTTTAGAGATTATTGATTGTCTGGAGGCGATAAGTAAGAATTAAAGGGCGGAACGAACGTCATTGGAAGCACAACAGCATTCGTGTAATTGGCACTTTCCCGTGACACGTAGGACTACCCCTCGGAATGCTTATTCACGGTAATTCCTTACCTGCAGAGATACTATTTGCATGATCTAATCTCGGTAGAAAATTGGCTTCTGCTCGCAGCTTAGCAGGTACATTCGATGCGACGGTTTGATGTGGAGTTTAGGCAAATCTAATTTACCCCGCTCAGCGAGAACAACCTGATAGTTTCTTCCATTGTTTTCGAATTAATGTAATGAGAGATTTAATCTCGTTGAGATATTCGGCCGAGAAAATCGTTAACCTTAGAATGCCTTTTTCGCGTGTACCAGTTGAACACAATTCTATTCCGAGATGGAAACTTTAACAAGAAATTATTTTCTGTATAAAAATTTCTGAAGCATTCCGAAAATTAGGTCACAAGTTCGGAGAGCCGACCGGATAGACTTCGAAAAAGACTTAACTACACAGTAATAATTCATTCACAAAACTCGAACCTCATCTATCAAGGCTCTCAGAAATTATTCATTCTGGAGTTTGCAAGACTCCGGAGCAAAATTCCTATAGAACATTCATGCTGGTAAATATTAACTTTCAAGGTTGAATGTATTTGCATAACGTTTTCCAGAAAAGTTTCGTCCAATGACAGTTTCTTCCTTAAACAGGAGTTTACAGTCGCATTGCGAAATTGAGAGCGACGTTTCCCCCGAACAATCTGTTATTTATTAATCATTAGACTGCGGATCTTCATGCAAAATAAAAGTTAGAAAATTCTTTCCTCCCCTAATAATTTTAATAGATGAGAAATCATATATTGACATCTTCAATTTTTTAAAATTGTCCTACAATTTTGAATTTTGTCTACTCAATTTTTCCATAAATGCGTAAAAATCCGCAGTCCATTAATCGCTCTGACTATTTTCGACAAGTTCGCTTTTGGATACTTGATGCACGTTTGTTGAACGGTAATTTACAGTCGCATTGTGGAATTGATAGCAGCAATTTCTCATTTCTTTGCGACTTTCGTTCTCTCCGGACAGTTTGATTCCCCGATGCAATTTCGAAATATATCCATTTTTGGACACGTGACGTCCGCAGAGTCCGAGACACGAGACCAGACAAGTTGAAATTTAACGTGAATCCCGAGACGTGACTTTAGATTGTATAATAATATCGTACATGTTCCCCTGCGTTTGTTTCGAACATAAACAAAGTCGGCTGTAGTTTCGCGTAGCACCCCTACGTGATACGCGAGGCTAATCGTTGAAACTTTTCCGTGCGATGGCCGAAATTGCAGTCGTTACGCTGGGCTTCCTTTGCGCCGAGAAAAACAAATTCTGCTCGAATTTCCTGTCAATGACGCGTGAATGGAAATTCATTCCATTGCAGGCTTGACGACGACAGTTCCGGAATTGGACGTTCCAGGCGAACATACACGGCTTTGACCACCGCCGAGATTGTTTAATTTTCCGCCGCGTTTCGGAAAAATTTACGAACCTTTTGTCGAATTTATAACATTGTCCGCGGCAAGGATTTTCGCGGGATTACCGGTCTGGTTGCTTCATCGAATTTCATTGATATTTTTAAATCGTATCGTTTATATTTGTCGAAAGTAACAACGTTATTTGGGATAAATGCTCGGAAATGTGTTACGAAATTGTTGTCATCGTTCGACCAGACTAACAACATTTCAATTAGTATCCAGGAATTTTTCAGAAATCATTTTGTAGATATGTTGATGATATTTATTCGCTAACAATTTTATAAAAAATACATTTTCTACCCGGCTGCGAGCATGCAAACCAGAGGCGCTGCACTGTTATTCTATTAGAACATTGTGTTTATGAATCGATATAAAATTACGTGCTCAATATTGATTCGATCAGTAATTAAGTCAAATTTGTATTAACACGGAACAATTACCTACTAACGATACAACAAACAGTTGGGTCTATAGGCGCACCACAATTGCCATAATTTAACTTCGTATTTTACTTCCGATCAATGGTAAGGATTTCGCACAATTCATACTTCACACTTTCACAGTAAACTTGTTGAGATGCAAACTTCGTGTACAGTTAAAATTGTAACAGTGTTCTACGCGAACAGTAAGAATTCCTGTCGATGTGAAAATTCGAAATTCCCAAATCCAAAATATCCGCGTGAATCGGATTGCCGAAATGGCGGAATCAAATGTACATTGATCGGTAATCGAAATATGATGAAAACACGCTTACAACGGAGCACTCTTCAGGATCTTGATTTCACGTTTAATTCACATGGGAAAATATCTGAATATACCGTGAAATCCTGCGCCGCAATTTTTTATCGTCCATTATTCGTATTTGGATTCTGAAGCTCCGCGACAGGAGGAAATATCGGGGAAACGTAGTTTGCATTAACGATTACCAGTAATGTGAACAATAAATATTGAATGTTATCTATTGCAGTGTTTTAGCAAACAGAAATTTGTGCGGATGATAACGATAACATTACCTGTGCAAACACGTACAACGGTTCCCGACGAGATCGAATCGGCGCTCGGGACTTTTCGAGGAGATTGATATGTTAATCGGAAATTAGCGAAGATTCATTATTATGCGAACGTAAAAATCCACTCGTTACGTGGATTTGCGATTTTCTGAAATCAATACCGTTTTTGTGACGCTCTCGACCACGTATTTACCATCTATTTTGTTGAAAGCTGAAATTTTCTGTTGTCTGAGGCGATCAATCAAAAATTGAAAGATGTTACTATCCATTTTTGGCAAAGTAATTAGTTTTTAGTTATAAAAATAAATTTTTGTTTTATATCAACGAATATATTGTGGATGAAGATATTGACAAAGATATCGTGCACTTAGGCTTGACAGGAAATGAACCAGCAGGAAAGGTAACGATGAATAATGAGCTGCGGAATTTCCGCACTCATAGTGCTCGCGGAAATGCAAAATACAACGAAACCGATGGTCCAAAGAAAATATTAACAAAATTCCTAGTTTGCTTTTAATTTTCCAAAATTTCAACGCGCGAAATAACTTTCCGGGTAATTTCTATTTTCATAAATTAATTTCGACAAATTTATATTTGCACGAGTATCTGCATATAAAATGATTTTATTCTACGGAGAAACTTGTGGCAGGAATTGATTTGATTTCTATCTCGCACAATTGACCTAGAAAATCTTTATTTTAGACAATAATCCGCAGTCGAGTGATAAATGAAGATTCATTGCAGGATCGGTATTATCTTGTCAGGGTTTCTTAAACGTGGCAGGAAAATTCGCGGGAACAACCCGAGGACGATTAAAAATTCTCGCGTATTTTTAATAGCCGGTGGTATTAAGGAAGTTTCAATTTTAATGAAGCTTGCCCGAGTGAGAAAGGCCTCGCGAAGCTTCGTTACATGCTGCGTACCGAGGGACTGGATCCCACGCGATTTAAAAGTTCCTCCATCGACTGCGCGAGTAACAAATTGCCCTGGAGCTTCCACTTTCTGCGGACTTTTAAAATGTAAATGAATTAGTGTAAAGTGCCTAAATTGCATGAATACGTAAGCCTGGCCAGTGGTTCAGTAATTGGGAGTAATTGCAAACGGCTTAAGGAGGAGAAAAGCTTCTTTGCGGGCGGCGAGACAGAGTCGCTCGACAAAAATCATCAGGTTCCATCATTTCACTTTACATCTTTGTTCGTTAGCCTGCCACATACATTGTAATGTAATTTATATCAAGTCGCTGATATAAATTCTTTCCAATTCGCTTTGGCGAGTATAAATTAATACATTTTTATGTCCTTTCTTATTCCAAAGACATCTATTTAAATAATATATAATAATAATATATAATCTATTTAAATAATAAAGTCATCTATTTAAATCATGTCTCGCCCGTGCTCTCAATTTGTAAAAATATTACTCTTAATTCATTTTTGTAGGATCCCAAAAAATTAATGCAAAGTGCTTTAAGTGGACATTAAATAAAAATGAGTTGATTTAATTTTTACGATATTTCCGATATTATCCGGAATTCGTTTAGTGTTAATATCTATTTCCTTGAAATATTTCGAAGACAGAAATATATGACCTGGACCACTGTCATAATTATAGGCACATAAAACGAACGGATTTACGAGGTGCGATCACGTATCCAATAAAGCGACCATTCTCCTCAGGTTCTCTTAACGAATTATTCGCGAGCGCGAAGAGTTTCGATATTGGACTGTTGAGCTGTTTCGCATATCTCGACGAAGACGTCAGTACGGGGCGTGCGGAATAAAGTTTTAATGGTGGCCGCGCGGCGCGAGAGTTGGCGTTTGAAACGTAATTAAATAAAACGCGGGTGTATCTGGATCAACTTGTCGACGGCAATAGGGCGACAAATTATTTAATCATAACTGTTCGTTTACGCGGCAAACGGAAAGTTTCGGGGAGCTGCAGATGCAGGCGCGGTCAACTTCCGTGAACGGCCATTTCTAGTTTGGCAGTGCCATTTGTTTGCATATAACTCACGCGGCCGGGATATCAATAATTCCTGGTCGTTACGCGTTTCATCGCGAATCACGTAAGTTATAATACGGCGCGTTCCACGCGGAACTTAAGCGATTCGCAGTGAACTATGGGGTTATTATGTCCCCGAGAGCTTGCGGAACGAAACCCCTCTAACAGCATCATCGAATAAAACCAAGTAAATAATGTGATTTCACCGGGCACGGCCGATGGGGAACATTTTTTATGGGATCACGATTCCAGCCGGGAAACTTTGTAATCTCGCGCGTTTTTTTGAAAGAGCTGTGCGCCTGCCGGAGATTCATGGGATGGAAATTAATTTTCGAGAGAGGGGATTTCATTTTTCTGACGAGCAAATTAGAAGCCGTCCGCCGGGTGCACGACCCTCCTCACTGCCTCCTCTGATGCGTTTTGTCCAGTTTGTTTCTAAAACGTGCACCGCCGGATACACAGAGGTTGCGCTATTTTTGAATGAAACATATTAGATTGTTAGAGGCTTCTCGGCTCTCTAGCCGCAAATTAAAAACTAGTCGTAAAGGATTACATTTTTGTGCCGAAACTGAGAGAGCAAGTTGGTCCACGGTAGAAGTTATTGGACAACAAATAATTGCGGACCCGTACGAGGAAACATTTTATCCAGCACGGAATTTCACTGGAAAACAAACCGAAACATGTTTCGCATCGACGATATGAAACTGTGCCTATGCCGGTTTTAATTGGCCGTTGGACTTTGCGAAGTTCGGATAACTATCCGAAGATTTTCGCCGTCGACTGCGGCTGCTCTGTTGTTTCAGTTTTCGAGTAAATATTTATTGAATTTTTGCAATCGATAGAACTTCGCACACGCGAAATGTTGCATTCTTTTTGCTGTCGACGTCGGAGAAGTTTAAACGAAATAAGTTTTTGGGTTAGACAGAGTGATGCATGCCTTACGTAACTTTCGCTCCATCTCCCGTGGGGTCGGTTTGTTCCACAGGAAGCGTTTACTGCAGACGGAAATAATTACCCTTGCCGCGGGTTCACACGATGATAATAATTAAGAACGGACTTTTCGCGCCAGGGAGTCCAGACCACTGTGCTTGTTGTTTACTGGATCCAGCAATAAAAATACGCGACGTTTAAACGCTGCTATCTAGCTGATTCAAAGTCGTGTCGTTGTCTGAAATTCATGATTTCCTATTCGCGTAATGTAACTGCCTTTTGACGAAATATTATTTTCATCGCGGCATCCACGCGATTCTATGACACGTTCGATGCAACCAACTAAACGAATCCGTTTGAAACATCTCCGAAAGACCGAGCAACAGGAGATGTTAACTGTACAGTTTTATTCGTTTCAATGCATACGGATGGAAGCACGAAGGTGATTAAGGTCAAGCTCAACGAATATTTTCCAAGTAATTATCGTCTAACAAATATTCCGTAACGCGAGCTTTAGGAATTGCTGGATACACGTTTATGCTCGCACTTCACGAATTCGCAGAGCCGTAAAGACAATTTGTATCTTTCCATGCGAAAAGGGATGAAAGTTATGAGAGAAAAATAAATAATGTGTTCAAATTATCTAGCTGGCTACAAGTATCTCATTGATAGCGATTCTAGAAAAAGAAGCACTAAAAATTAAAAGATTTATACTCACCATCGTTTTTGATTTAATTATGCTCGGTAATTGGCCAGGCTGATTTTATTTTAATCCCGATGGGAATCGTCGTTGAACGACGTCAAGCCTCGATTCTCATCGTGCATTCGACGACGCGACGGAAAAAACAATTAACGCGAATACTTCTCGTGTGACTAATAAGTGTAACACTCTCCTGAGTCATTGAAGCCCTTGTTACACTTTTAGGCTGTTGTCGAATAGCTTCGACTGAAGCCATTCGAGAGCGCCAGGTTTAAGAATGTTTCGTCGAGCACGTTGGCTTATCCCTATCAGGTTTCGACTTTATATTAAGAAATTGTCGAATCAGAATTTTGACTGTCTTCTAAAATCAATTTAATTTAGAACAGAGCTCCTTTAACGATAAAACAAAATTGCACGAATCAAACGACGGGGAATAATTTTCACCGAGAAAATCAATTAGTTGTGTAGATTGCGGATATCGAGTATCAAAATCAAAGAAGATTGATAAGAGAAACGGGGAAGAGGGAACAGACTGGAGGAGAGCAAGGTAAATTTTTGCCGCGAGAACGTGCTGCGAACGAGCACGATTACAGAATACACGTTCGAGCGTTCTGCAATTGCGGGGCTAAATTGATACGATGGTACATAAGGACGTGGTTATCTGATACGGTGGTCCGAGTTTTCATTTTTACGCGCATCGCATTGGGTAGCGGAGGCATATTGGCCGGCCGCCAAGTTTATTCCTGTATTTCGAAGCTTCCGAAACTGTGATTGACCCCACTGTATAATCTGTTATTACACACGGTAGGCCGTGCATTCGGAATATCGATGGGTTTCGCATTTCATTGAATATACTTATCCTGTCATTCTTAATTTGAAAAATAATATACAGTGTCTTCCATTAATATCTCCATGCAGTAGAAATTTTTCCGGTTCGATAACACAGAGGAAAATTATTTGAGATTTCATTGAACGAGAATCTGGAAGCTGCTTTTCAAAACCATCGAGTTTCTGAAAAAGTTTTAAAGTGGAAACTTCTTCAAGTGCAACGCGTACACTATGATGGCGACGGCCTTGTCTCAATTGAGATGAAACTGTCCATCCGAATATGTCAGATCTGTCACGCTCCGAACTGAAACGCTATCCGGATAAACTCGGGCAAACCGAATTTATAAACGATAATATTCACCTCTGCTGGAAATTGTAACTCTACCGACTATACATGCGGAAAATATATAACTTGTTATAATAAAGGTTTTTTTAGCAAAACGGTACAGGGACATGTTTTAATTCTCTGAAATGGAACGTTATGACATAATTTGATACTCCATCGTTTCTCCCATTTTTATACATTTCTCGTACTGTTTAAGTACCTCTTACTCCTATTTTTTGATGCACGTTCTCGTTCATATTTCGCAGACGGTTTCCATTCTGTCTCTTCTTCATTCTTCTTCGACTATGTCCGTTGAACGTGTCGTAATTAATGTTTCTTCCCTGACGTATCAAGTTTATTCAATTCCGTGTATATTTTTCAGTTTTACGTTCATTTGCTTTAGTTCATTATGTATTGAGAGAAAAGAATCTTCTTTCATTAATAAATACGCGATGAGTCGGTGCAATTTGAAACTGTAGAAAGATTTTAAAAATTCAAAGGAATATTATATTGTTTTGAACTTGCTGAAATAATTGAATAAAATACATCATGAATTTAATCTATGTAGATAGTAGCCGCTATTAGTTTAGATTATTTTCTTATATTAATTGTGCGGCTTTACCGTGGAAGGTAGTGGAGGAATAAAACAGGTGATGTATGGTCAGTTCTGAATGACTTTTGGCACGTCAAAGACAGACAATCGCTCCCTCCATTTGTTTGCTCAGCTAGCAGCAGCTGAATGCACATGCAGATCAGTGCGCGATAGCACCGGCTAAAAAATGGCGGATATAGACACATTGTGATTGCTTCGTTGACAGTCAGGGCCAGTTTTATAGCCTATGGACACCATCACCCTTCGCAAATTACCCTCAGTTCCTGAGGTAATCACGTTCTCTCTCCGGGGAAACACCGTAACCTGAACCCTATGATTTTTTAAAAACTTCCCAGCTTTGCAGCGGCCATCAACAATGGTACTCAACGGATTCCCTTTTCACTATTTTCTGATTTTCTCTTACATTCCATAATTGTGATAAATGCTCCACTGTGGATGTTCGACGAACTTTTTTTATTAATTTCTTCTCCTAACTTCGTTGAAAAGAATATTTCAGTACTTGACAAGTCTTAGACAACTTAATAATAGTTTACAATTCGAAATAACAAAAAAGTAATACTTTTTCATTTTCTCGTACATTTTCAAAAATTGTGATAAATTTTCCACGGTGGATGTTGAATGAAATTGTTAATAATTTCTTCGCCTTAACTTATACGTATAATGTGAGACAAATGTGAAAGAAATTATATATTTTTGTACTTGACAAGCATTAGACAACTTGCTGGTTTAGATTTCAAAAGAACAACAAATTAATATCACCCACTATTTAGTAGAAAAGAAGGTGGATGTCTTATTATATTCTGAGAAAACAGCTTGTAACACTTGGCACAGGCTTCATTATAAATTTCTCACTAGAATAACGTTCGGTCATTGAGAGTCGACTTATTCTCAGGGAATGGTCCAAGGGTTTTGTGCTCAAATTATTGTCATAGTTTCCCGGGGGAATTTCCGTTTCGTCACTGTTGATGTCGCATATTTATGGATATAGCGCATTACTCGCGGAAAACCTTTCCATTGACGTTTCGCCCCGCTTTTTCACAGGAATAAAGTAAAACTTGCCGCGACACATATTTCGCGTTCTCTCAAAGCGTTTATACTTTCCCGCCGGGGAAATATTATCGGTTAAAGTGAAACACTTTTGACAAGTTTATCGAGAGTGAACTGCATTTGAATAGAATCAGTGTGAGCCAGATAAAAATATTCATTACAGTTCTCTGCGAACCAGGACAGTTTTCGAATAATTCTGTTCGATGCATTGTTTTAAACGATGGCTCGTCCTCTCTTATACGCACTTGCCAAATATTGCTGCTATTGTGCAATTGTTTTTCATTTATTGGGTCGTTCGGAAAGTGGTTTAGTTATTCGCGTAGAGATGGCATTGCTTCCACTTTTTATTGTTTAACCTTATTTTAAATCGCAACGTCGTGGTATTCATGACATTATTTCCTGCCTGGTAATGCTTTCTAAAGGTGGGATCTCCTGAGTATAGACGCGAGTCACTGCGTTTAGCACATTTCCAAATTGAAAACATTAATTTCGAAATTTGAAAATTGAAGAACACTGGGCTGGATCATAAACATTTTACTATACCTCTTCAACCATAAGAGATATCGGGATGAAATTTCTACTTTCATTTTGCATTTTACTATGACTTTTGCTGATAACCTACTGATAACTATCGTAATAAATATATACTTGTTGTAATCATTTTTTAATTAGTTCTTTAAATTTTTTAGTCTTAAAATAAAATTAAAAATTGTTCATTTGTTACTTATGTAGTAGTTTTTCAGACAATTTAAATCACCGATCTCTTTGGTTATAAGTATGTCTATATTTCTTGAAATATTCATAATACGAAGAATAAATGTTGAGTAGAAATTAATCTCCTAAAATAACCTCCTAATAACTCGTTTCTCGCGGTTTGCTAGATCAGCTGTTATAATTTAATGTTAAAAATGTGACGTCGTCATATAACTCGATCTTTTGCTAATAATTTCATGTTCCCTTGAGACGATTTCTTTTTAAATTATGTTTCTCTAAAAAATCGTCGTGTACGTCTCGTTGATATAACAATTCCACAACCTACTGTTAGTAGAAAAGATTGGATTGGCATCTTTGATTGTGCAACTGAACAACTAGAATTGTTATAAAATATCGGATAACGAGTTTCCAATGGCTATAAATTCGACTGCAAATTCGGCTATTTCGTTTTGAGATTGCCAAAGCTGTATCGAAATCCTCCATGTCAAATAATATCCGTGTTTTAGAGCCGTGAAGTGTAGCGGAACGAGCTAAATTCCGAAATTGTTCGCCGCTCTCCCACCACTCCTCCTCTCCCCAACGGCGCAGATTTTTTCGCAAGACTATAATTAACGGTTTAATATTAAATTTGATATTTGATAACAATTACCTGGCACAATGATGAAGTTTGAACGCGTACGTTTGCACGGGTGAAGCGGAATTCTGGCTGTTGATATAACTTAAAACGACCTTAAATGAATAGTTGAAAGTTTCATGTGTAAGCGCTGCGAGCAGTAAGCTTGTAGCTTTCTCATTTACCCTCTCAGAGGAAGTGCGTGTTTATCAAGTGTTTATTAATCTAAATAATTCAAGTAAAACTCGTACGTTGTCCTTTACCGTTCGATATCCTCATGCGTGTGTCATGCTCAAACTTTCGAGGATGTGAAACCTAAACAAATTTTTCGTCCATTGTCACTGAGGCACGAGCGAACATTTTGTACAGTTTGAAAAACCGTTGACGTACTTTTTAACCGAATTAAAAGCTGCTAGCAGTACTATTTTATTTAAATTTCATAGATATGAAATTGGTGTAATGCCTCATACAATATCTAAATGTTTAGTAATTAATTAGACACCGACACATTTGATAACGTAAACAATGCGAACATTTTGTACAGTTTGAAAAACCGTTGACGTACTTTTTAACCGAATTAAAAGTCGCTAGCAGTACCATTTTATTTAAATTTCATAGATATAAAATTGGTGTAATGCCTCATACAATATCTAAATGTTCAGTAATTAATTAGACACCGACACATTTGATAACGTAAACAATGCGAACATTTTGTATAGTTTGAAAAACCGTTGACGTACTTTTTAACCGAATTAAAAGTCGCTAGCAGTACCATTTTATTTAAATTTTATAGATATGAAATTGGTGTTATACCTGATACAATATCTAAATGTTTACTAATTAATTAGACACCGACACATTTGATAACGTAAACAATGTTAACCTGCTAGATCCACGTGTAACGTGGTACGTAGGTTGTTTAAATCTTCTCGAAGAAGCAGTTTCAATATTTTCTCAAGCGTTAATCAATGTTATCGATGCTTATAAAACTGAAGGTAAATACGGCCGTTATTTCGAACCTCTGAAAAGTTTTTCGAGCCCTTTTTTTGGAGAACTATTGGAAAAACCTCTTTTGTGTGCGTAGTATCACATGCAAATAGTGAAATGGAACATTTCCCGCTGTCGTCGAATCGAATAAAGAACTGCAAAGCTGAGGACACCGTGAACAAATTTCCGTGTAAATACCGGTATTTGGTAGTCCAATTTAAATTGGGTCTGTCGTTCCACGGTTTATTGTTTCAATGTATTATTACACACACATAAGATTATTTATTTTCTATAAGTATAGTAGTAATTTTAAATGTTAAATTGCTTCGCGCAGAGACTCCTCTGTCGACTATACTTTTTTTTTAGCAGAATCGTAAAATTTCTTTAGCGCCTTTGTTCCGCATAGGCGCAGGTTAGGCACATTATTCAAAATTGGCACGAACTGCGAAACATTGAATGACCGGCTTTTCATCTTGGCGAACGTGGCGCACCACCCAAATGCGATTATAGAAGCAATGAAAACCGTAATTCAAATCCGGCCGGCTTTGATTAATTAAAATTCAGGAGTTGGCCAACGAGAGGCGAGATAACTTCGTTGCTCGTGTGTCGCAGTCGGTCGACAAAAAACAGAAAGTATAACAGGGAAAAATTAGCTTATGGGAGTGGTTCACTTTGTTGAATTATGAGTTACGAAAATTGTGAGCATTCGCGGGAACGATGAGTCCTACGTTTTGTAATTGGCGCGTCGTAAATTAGTCAAGTTGCCAATGCGGCTTTTCACACGCGAGCATGGCGAACAACGCGGAAAGTTGTTTTAGCTTGACAACTCGTACGAATTCCGAATAAAAATTCTGTACTATCACTCGACTACATTGATGACACAGTCCGTCGTCTACTTTGTCCGCAATTTGTTTGTCCTCTGGCTTAAATTGCATTTCAATCTCTGTTTCGGAAAATTATGGAACCCTCATCTCAATTTGACATAGTTTTCTGAAAATAAGTTATACTTAGACTGCGGATCTTTATGCATTTATAGCGAAATTGAGTAGATGTCAATAAATATTTAATTTCTCCTTTGTGAAAATCATTAATGGAAGAAATAACATACGATTTACTTTCTGTTTCTCGCAAATAAGTTTTATTTCGCATAAAAATCCGCAGTCTGGCTATATTGTTCTGTTATTTGTTGGTTTTTTTATTTTTAATGCGAAACACACAACCGAGAAAGCCCAGATGTAAATGACTCATCAATTTTAATAAAAGACATCGGATGCAACGGACAGATTCAATTAAAACGATTCCCGGAAAATAAAAATGTTTACGATGAGCTGAATGAGGGGATATAAAAAATCCGTTTCATATTGAACGTTTCCATATTGCTCGCGAGACTTCAAAGAAGCGATTTTCAACTTTATCTGGATTAAATACGGAAAACGTTTTCGAAATTGCGAGAATCAATTGTTACGTAGTATTAAGTGTCCCGCACGTATTCTAGTGTTTTCGAATGAATTGATATTTGCGCGCGCAAATTCTTGACTGTTTATTATTGAAAATCGGCGATGGTATTATAAATATTGTCAGCGATGCGATATTATTTGGTTTCCTCAATGATTTGATAGAATTTGCTCGGTAGACAATAATGAGGGCATTGAAACATGAATAACACCGCTGTCAATGTGTACTCTAATTAGAATCATTGAATAATATCAGATGTGATACTATCCATATTCATTGCCTACCTAATGAACTTGTCAGTTTGATTTTTCCACGAAAATGAAACCTTCCGCCACGAGTAAAAATTGTTTTACATTTCACTTGTTGATTAATTATTCATTATTTCTGGAGATGATAAAATGATAAGTTTGACGAATACTTTGTATCATGGATTGTGACAGCAACATTATGTGAAACTGTGTACGCTCGATTTCGAGAGGAAACTTTTTGGAGATCACGCGAATTATCTCATTGAATAAATATTAATCAGACCATGTGATAGACCTCGCGAAACGCGCGTCTATGAGTCAGACATACACACACACTAGTACGTTAACACGTTCTGCACGCTTACATGAAATCACTAACGTGGCGGCGACGCTATTGACACACGAAACGCCGTGATTGTCATTGAATGTTAATGATAGCGCGAGTGGAATGAAATCCATGTACGTTTCTGGCGAATTTTGATTACCCAAACAGCTAAATTTCCATTGATCGAATTTATGACCGTAGTCTTAATAGGATTGAAGTTCACTACCGTCCCTAAGTCAGCTTATTCAACTTATTCGAATATGGATACAGACGATTTTTTGTTATTAGAGGACCTATATTATGAAATAGTAGTGATACTTACTAATTTTTTCGAATGTAGAGTATATGTGAATCAAATCTGACCAAAATATTCTTGTATTTTGTAATTTTTAAAATTTATGTGGGGTGACCGTTTTCTCGTATTCAAATAGTATATCAATATATTTAATTTTGTATTAAAATATTATCGTCACAATGATCGAAGTGATCTTATTTCGAGGGGATATAACGTCACAGTCTGATTAAAGTTAGTTTTGCTGTGGAGCTTAAACAGTTTCGGTATTAGAACGGATTAATAACATTATTCTGTAGTTTAGTTTCTCAGTGGATCAACACTTTCAGCATTACTAATTTAGCAGGTTCTGACACGTTCGCCTGCTCGACCGTGCACTCGCACAGAAATATTTGAAAATCAACCACCAAAATGATGAAACAGGAAAAATATCTACTTACAAAAAATTGAAAACATGTCCTCCATTTTCCCGAGAAAATATTTCAGAATGTTGAGAGATATTTTTCGGTTCCAGTTGAAACTGAAACAGAGTTTCTATTTTCGGGAAGAAAGTGAATCAAGAGAAGCGAGGTTCGTTTCGAACACAATAGGATAGTTAGTTCTGTGACGATAGAAAGATGAAACCGGAAAGGAATAATTATTACCTCGTCGGTCGGCACAGGAGGCAATCCGATGGCGGCGATCAAAGTGCTATTATTAATCCGCCGAGTTATAAAATGTTAATTTGCATCGCAGAATGGCGGTGGGAAAACCTATAATTGGCTAGTTACAGTTAATACAAAATTTCACAGATCGAAAGAATGCAATTTGCGATCATTCAACAGCTGCGTGGAATTGTGTGATGTACAGATTCCAGTATACATCAATTTGCCAGATCATTTTTATTCCCTACATTATATTTTTATTCCCTACATTATATTTTTATTCTTCTAGAAAAAAATGTCCACTACATCGTTCTTTTTGAAATGTCACTTTAAACCATTTTTGAAATGCAATAAAAGGACTTTACATTATGATAAAGTTGTACCATATAATTTTTGATTGTTGAATCATCACGTAGTTAAATATATTTGCATTATAATGGGTATTTAAAAGAATTCGGGATTATGGTTGGCCCGATATTTGCTGTGAGAATAAAATCTTCGCCGGGCAACCGTATCTCTCTCGGGCCATTATTTTACCGAGAAAAGCTACTCCCAATGACGCCATGAATTACGCATTCCATGTGAATAATATAAAGCGATGTAGTTTAACGTAAGCCTCCGAGCTTACGGACTTTCTTCTACTGCACCCCCATCAGTTTTCCCACTTTGCCCTCGCTATAGAGCATGGTGGATGAATACTTCGGTTGCATACGAGCATAATGCTGCACGGGAAAACAGGTGGAGGTATGCTACCGTCCATAAATAATTAGACACTTATTGGACCGTGATCGAGAGCTTCCTTTAACATGCATAATGGAAGACTGTACCTTTAGTAATTTTCTAACTAATCGTTCTTGTACATTTTACCATTGTTATTTTATCAAAGGGATATTCTAATTTAGAGAGGATTTTTTAAAGGAACCAGGAGAGTGATTTTGTGTTGAATTTTGATTCCACGATCCGTATATCATTGTTTAATGAGGTCGCAACTTTTTTTAGCATTGCTTCAATCTCTTTAATCATTAAAGTACTCGCAACTACAGTAGATGACCTTTCCACAATGCGATACGAACTGACGTGTCCCGCTTTTACAAAAGTTTGCGCGTTTTGATAGAAATCTTGTCGCACGCTGATCTCACATTGTCCCAGTTTCCAAATATCTTTCTATTGAATAGTGCTACATGAAGAGAAATGACTGGTGATTAAACATTATAAATCTTGACCTAGTTCGGAAACATTTTTTCAGCGTTGTTGTATAGTATATTTTATGCATTGTACATTTCCCTGCAGATAAGAGGAGAAATGAAAAAAATGTTGCGAAAACTTGTGAAAAGGTTATCCTCATGGCTTTCAAAGGGATGTTTTTATTTGTTTTGTTATGATAACGTATCGCTGCAAATAATAAAAAAGTAGTTCTACCCAATGAAAGAGGAGAAACACGAACTTGTCGAAAAGCTACGACCTCGTTGATTTGGAGTTGGTTCGAGGTACGGTGGTGAGAGGGTGGAGAGCGCCGACCATACATACAAAAATCCATGCGAAATGCGGAACAGTGCAAGCGTATTCGGGCCGGCCATTAGGCCAACTCTCGCCGCCTCCTCGCCACACTAACCCCGACCAACTGCAACTATGCCGCCACTTTGAGATCCTCTATATTTGTTATTAACGAAATAACGTTTATATATGGATCGCAAGAATCAAAATGACTGAACAGGAAAAATGGAACAAGCTTTCCACTCCACTTAATGTAGGCATTAAATTCAGACAGCATTATGATAAATATATGTAGAGAGAAGTCGTTTCCGAGTTGCAAGAATTGTTATTCATATTTTTATTATTCTGATATGATGTTTGAAAAAGTAATGACGTGTTTGATCTTAGATGAAGATTTAAACGAGACAATTTTATTAATTGTATCTGTTATATTTAAAATTAAATGTTAAATTGTTTGAATTTACGGACGATGTATTTATAAAGAATCTTGATGTATTTATAAAGAAATTGGTTGGGTGAAATATAGAACAGCAAAAGATTAGAAAAATTTAAAAACCCCGTGAAGTTCTTTTTTTGTAACGAAATCATTAAGGGACGAACTTAATTTTTATTTTACTCCTGCTTCTCACAATGAACGCAGAAGATTTTAAATTTCTATAAAGATCCGCAGTATAGTGGATAAGTCACAGAACAATGTAGCGCATAAATATTTGAAAATCAAGCACCGATATGATGAAACAGGAAAAATAGGACAAGCTTTTTGCTCGATGTAATGCACATATTATACAGCTAAGCGTTTTCCTGAAGCAAGGACTACCGAGATCAATTTTGTTGTCAGCGGAGTCGACCGCATTAGGGACAGAAACAAATGCAACGCGACAAAACACGGAACCGTGACTTACGATTTCTGAATACGTAATGACCCCCTGGCATTAACAGTGGACGGTTGGTTCGTAGAGTGAAACGAAGCCTGGCTAGAAGGTTCATTCAAAAATAGAAGTATTTCTCCTCTTGTTGCTGGTTTATTATCAAAGTCGTATGCGCGTCTAATGGGGATAGCCGACTGTATCACATTCGTGTTCATTCTATCTTCAACGAACAGAGGGTTTATCCTTTGTAATGCGATTTCTGTAACGGACAGCTTCATTTAGTCGACGGATTCCAATACGAGCCTAGCGAGTCAAAGGGATTCGAACTTCGTTGCGGCTAATTTAAATTGCATTCCGCGGCTGAAAATTACTTGTCCGGCCGTTAATGTATCCGCGGACGTAGATCATCCTTACAGTCCGAATCGTCCGTGCATTAGAAGAAAATCGAGTTTTCGAGAATCACCGTCTGTTGCTCTTAATGAGCATCTACTTTCCCTTTGAAACGGGAATTCGCAATTGCACCGGGGAATTGTGAGACGCGTGTCAAATGACTTTCAATTTACACGTCGCTAAACGTTGACGAATGGTGGAAATTAAAAAATATCTATTTTTACTAAATATTTACTACAAGAAGTACCCTACCTCTCGAGATGAATTCTAAGAGTTAATGCTGTCCTTACACTGACAGAAAAATGTCAAATATCTCGTGAGGTATTGACATTTCGATGGCCTTGTGCTAATGCTTTTATACGTAGGATAATAAAAGGAATCGATTGGTCGAACGAAGAATACAAGGTTGCATCAAAGAATAAAGTACAGCTGCACCTTGCCGCTGTATCGGTGCATCCACATAGAATAGAAAATAAGGTCTTACGAAGTTGGGACGTGTTTATGACATATGATTGTTCCCTTTATCCATTCTTTCTATTTTTACTTAAAAAAGAGTAGGGTAACTGCACCAGTGAATAAACGGACCAATAATTTTAGGTGGGGCCAATTATCTTGGGCCAATAATTATTATTAATAAATATCGCTAATAATTGTTATTACCAATAATTACTAGAATATAGTGTTCATTGACTGGTATTTTTTATTTAACGTTTAATACATAAAACTAATAATAATTTCATTTTATTTGTGTTCATTTATTTTTGACAAATGAAGTATGGGGAGTCATTTGGCATATATGAAATTCCTTTAATTCACATATTTTTTTAAAATAAAATATCTTCCTGAACAATTTCTTAAATGTCGATTCACTGGTGCAATTACTCGAATAACTTGTCCCTGAATAGTCCTCTGCACAGATTAATAGGCTATCAATATTTCCGATCCTTACTGTAGCAGTGTCTCGAACACAATTTCCGGTAGTCTCTCGTCAGATGCTGCGGTTCTTATCGATTCCGGCGGTGATCGACAATCGCGATACATGCGATCCCCGCTCGATCGAGGTTGACGATAAAACACAGACCGCATCCACTTGCAACGTAACGCATTCTCTGGGCGTGTTCCCGCGAAATGTACCGTTTAAGCCGGCTGTTATGGATTCGTTAAAATAGATGCTATGTCTAAGAGGGGTGAATCCTCTCAGCATGGGGAAACCGCACGCACGTAAGATCGAGCGGGGTTAAGTGTCATGGAACAGGGTTTGAGGGCGGTTTTCGTGGGAACGGGGCAAAAGGGGGTGGAAAGTGCGAGGTATACGGTGCATATTCATTGAAGGCGAGCCTGGGTACGTTCACAGGGGAGAAGAAAGCTCCGCTGATACCTCTCGGTTCATTTTTATACGACGAAAATCGTTACGAGCTTTCGTCGTGCTGCTCCATGCGACTCAGAATGGCGTGGCCGTCGTCGCAGCTGCGCGACCGACCCCCATTTGCATACGCGCGGGATGCTTTCATTTTGCTTCTTTCCTTCTTCGTTCACCCAGCCTCACTTGCAACCCTCTCATCCCCCAACCGAACTCACCCCACGTTCCTTCAAGCCGGCCTTTCAACGCCGGGGTATACTTCTTTCTGTGGCATTTACGAGTCTTCCGTTACGGATTAAATTTAATACGCGGACGCGGCATTACGGCCCATTATATTTTTGCGAAATCCTTCTCACCTTAAGGGAAACGTCGCTCCAACTGCAAAGACACTCGCGGTCGCGCGGAATCGCGTTCATGCGCAACCGCCAACATGCGAGTACCTGAATTTCCTCGTTACATCGCGGATAAGTAATTGCTGGAGTGTAGGAATGTTCGCGCTGTCAGATTTTGCCATAGTTACAATTTTTCATTCCGAGATGCGAGCGTAACTTATTAATCTACTACAATTAATGTTATCGGCGCACTGGTTTGATCCATTGGAGCATAAGCAAATTTGCAAAAATATCAACTGAAATTTAATTCAACGTTTCGGCCTCTATCTAGACCATTTTCAAAAATAGAAAATTTCATTATTGTAAGAATTAATCAAAGATAATATTTTGTATAGATTATAGAACGGTTAGGCAAACATGTTTTCACATAAATAGAGAATAAAAAAGGATTTGAACTAAAAAAATGTGTAAAGACTCACACGCTTATAAGAAAAGGTATTAATTTATATTTTTAAGGATTACGGAACAACATTATTAATCTGTAAAAACATTGTGATATTTTTTTCAACCTTAAGCACACTAAGAAAGGAAATAAATGTCACTCCTTATCGTTGCTGTTCTGATAAAAAAATTTCATTTTGCATAGTGATCCACTCTGTAGTTATAACCGAGATTTATTTTTAATTGGCAATTGCTTTTAAATATACGCAGATTAAAATGAGATTATATTGTACTATTATTTGGAAGTTTAATTGCCCCATGAAACAGGAATTTATTAGTTGGCCGGATTTATTCGATACGCGATACACCTTCGCGCAAACTATTTAAAATACGCGAACTATTTCGAAACAGCCGATATCGCGAATTATTTATCGACGTGGATATATCAAGGCATACTTACGCGCACAATAAATACAAGGTTCAGAGTTTTGGGTCATCGAAACAGAGAGTATTAAATGTTCCTTTTGTAATTATGTGCGGAATATAATTAGGACGATTAATAATTAATAATATGTTAACTCGACATCCCAGTTATTTCGTTTAATATTCTCTTCTCAGATTCAGAAACAATTGTTAATATTTTAAATACGGTACAGAAAACGTTTGCTATTTATACGCTTGAATTCAAGCTCGGGATAGTCGCTTTGAATCTTGAAAACTTGATCTTTTTCGAAGATAAAACATGGAAACGTTGGAAACCCGGACGTGAGGTACCATAAAACCGGAATGCATACCAACTTTTTCTACTATTTTATACAAAATTCGTTTCGATTTTATGTCTTTCGGTAACGAAACCGCGCGGGTATAGGATGAAATGCTACAATTTATTGTTTCGAGTTGCTGACCTCTGCTATCATGGAAAAATGAATTCCGATTAACAATAGAAATATTTTCAATCAATATTTAGATGAAGCCAACAGAATTTACTGAATTTCAAATATCAATACTTGAATTATTTAATTTTAATTTATGTACATACTTAAGGGAGTCCGAGAATTTTTTTAACTGACGAGTCTTCATCCGAACCTTTAAAATGTTTACAAAGGCTCGTGTCGACGAAAAAAACTAGTCGTGTTAATCTTAATAAACAAAGGGAACGTGTTGCTAGAAATCCTACGACAACCTGTCACGAACTGTCAATTACACAGCAGCAGAGTGAACAGAAAATTGTAGGATTTACGTTCGCAAGTAGAACGAGTAAATGGTGAAACAGTGACGGCACGAATGTAAAGAGGGTGCGTACGCTAGAAATAATTAAATTCAATTTCTCTCTCCTAATCGAAGCCGCATATCAAAGACGGTCTATTCAAACGGGTTTGTCCATTATAGTGCACGAGCAATTACGTTCATTTGATCGTGCCAAAACGCCCGATACATTCCGTATAAACCAGCCACTGATTGCATTTTCAGATGCAAACGAAACCTATTATCGTTCTCACACCCATGGAAATAGAAAAGTTCTAATTGGACAGTGGAACTCGGGGAACTTTCCCAATCAGCTGATAACAGACATTTCGAAAGAAAAGGCTGTCGAGAGAAATATCTCGAACGGGAATAATGTTTCATTCGTTGGTGGCTCCGAGAACGAGTTTAATTGAATCGTTAGTGTACAGCACGCGTTTCTTCGTCGAACCGATAAATTGCGTGGCGACGTTCACGGAATTTCACGCGTCTTAAAACGAGGAAAAAAATGGCGCTAGGATCAGGGACGAGCCAGAAATTGAACACTGCCGAAGTTCAATCAGTGGACCACCCCCGGCCGCACGGTCGATTTCTCCGAATAGTTTCGTGTCCGGGACCGGTGTACTTGAACGGTGAATTCTACGAGAACGACGGGACGACCTGCCCCGTCGTCGGTAATTTCGCGCCGAACCGGAAATTTTTCTCTTTTGTTCCGCCCCTGCGTTGTTTAACTGCCGTACCGAAAGTTCCGTTCAACGAAAATCTTGATGAAATTTACAAAACGCCCGCGCCACGCTACGCAACTTTTACTTTCGAGCACACGAACACATTAATTAACTTCCGCAAGTTATATACCTACCGGCTCGATCGCGAACTTCTGTCGCGAGATTGCGCCTGTACATTCGCCATTTTATGTTTTCCCCGTTCGATGTTCAACTACGTTAGTGCCCGCCTTTGGTTAACAGAGAATACATTCCGGGAAACTGTTATGTTATCTATGGACAGCGGATTATTACGGATTTTTAAAAGAAATTAATTGGGTGGAACATAAAACAGTGAAAAACATAAAAACTTTAAGAGTATTGTCATGTTGTTTTCAACGAAAAGAGACTAGTATGGGGTGAAATTAATGCAGACTATTTTTATTTTGTAAATGATACTTCCAGAAAACTTGTTAGACGAAGGAACAAGTTTTTTTTAAGTGAAAACTTCTTCAGGTTCATAGAATCAGTCTGATCCGTCACGCGCCGAGGTGAAACGCCGTTCGGGTAAACTCGTTTTTATTCAACTGCGTACAATTAACGTGGATGGAGTTAGAAGCACGCAGTGAGTTCAGCTGGATATTTGTGACGCGTTTCGAGTCAAATATTTAATCCATCGGAATATCCATGATGAGAGTTGTAAATACGGGGCTCGACATTATTGCCCGATATTTTCCTGTTATTCGGAGCGACACTTTTTGAGAAATTTTCAATACAGCGGATTTCAATATTGGATGTTCCATTTGGAAAAGCGAAACGCTCCGCTATCTGCCCTATTTAAACTGTCAACAGATTCTCGGCCACTAAGCCTGATATACGTATATTGCGTTACAAATATAGGAAGTTAAGCCACACTATAACCCTTTGTTATCAACGCTTAGGTTTAACACATGTTTGTTCGTTCATTGTCCCGCAACTGGAACGTAGGAATTACTCTGAACAATTGTGCGATTATTGTAAACGTCGTATGATACAATAACTTATTTCAAATACATTACGCATACGCTACTATTGATTTTGAATGATATTAAACGATTTTAAATTTCGAAAGAATAACTCATCTGTGGAGCAACCAATTAATGTGTCAGTTTACTTTTAATTTACTGACAAAATTCTTTTGTACGTCTCTCGTTTACGCGAGACTGGCCGACATAGAGTTTCGCGTTTATCATCAAGCAAATGCAATTCCATTGTTGAAGCCGGACAATCGAGTTAATTGTTGCAATAAACATTCCACTGTTTTGCCTTAATTAATACACAGGCGTATCGCGTTGCGAACGTAGAAAATTGTCTCAATGCTTATTTGGGCAAACATGCATCGGATTTTATTATTTCTGATAGAAATAAATAAATTCCAACAGAAACCTTGCGAACGTATTTCGTGCACCGTCAATCAACATCGCCATTTTACTGTCGATGCGCCGCTACAACTGCAATCATTCCCGTTTAGAATTCAGGTGACCTGTTCCGCAAGGAACAGGAGGAAAATTGTACGTATAGCCGAGTGGAAATCGATTCCTCGAGGAAGAGTAAATCGTGCTCGTCCGGCGAAACTTTTTCCACGGAGGTCTTCGTTTCAGTGAACTTCAATTTTCAAAGTTCCCCGCATATCCGTGTCATTAAAATCCTCCCTTCGACCTCTAATTGGATGAATTACTGTGAGAAGTTCCGAAGGATTGGCTAGGCATCTGACTTCGTTTTAACTTCACACGTTTCTCCGATTTCACTGGCTGGGTGAAATGCCAGCTAAGCGATTTTAAATACTCTACCTTATTGCCACCTAATACGTAAAAGATGATCGCATTGAGAAACTTGCATGAATCCCGTTTTGGGTTAGCGAAATTTTTACCTGACTACGAGTCTAAAATGCTAAAAACGAATTACTTTTTTAGATATGGTTGAAAAATGTCGAAATTTTTACCTGACTACGAGTCTAAAGTGCTAAAAACGGATTACTTTTTTAGATATGGTTGAAAAATGTCATTCGGTTAATTGTGAAAATGGTCGAAGTCGATACAAACTTAAAATACATTTTCGTACGAGATTGACACAGCATTCTCCTTCATAATAAATTTTCCTCAATCAGGACTAATCAAATTCTAAATTAAAATGTTACATAATGTAAAAATATGTTTTAGTTTATTCGAACGTAATTCATTAAATACCTCGAAAGAAGGAATACATCATTCTGCTAAATTATAGGCACAAATGAATGATTGAGCATCAGCGCGGAACAAATCGACAAAAGTAAAGTTTTCAAGCAGAGCTTCCGCAATCTTCGGAAAGAAAGTATCCAAGCTCTTAAATATTAATTGTCATTGGATGGAGTTGGAATTAGAAGATAATGGCCCGAAGCTCGTCCAACAAAAGTTTTCTGTTCTCGAGGTTGGTTGCAGTGAAGGTTCACCAGTGAAAAACCGCTCTCGGCTATTTCGTCTTCCTCCCAGCAAAGAAATCATCTTCTTTCTGATTGTATTACAATTCCCAGCCAGCCCTGTGTAATCGCAGTGAACTGAGCTACTCCGCGAGCATACACAGGGAGGACCAATCAGACGAAGTTGAACGTACAACCGAGTTTCGAATAGTGACCGATATGAGGTCAAATAACTTACGTTAGTTTAGATCCAGCCAAACTTCGTTATGGAAAGTTTGCCGACGTTCTGCGCGCGGAAACGTAGAGACACCCTGAGGGAGGCCGATAGCAGGGCGGAGAGGGGTGTTCGGAGGGAGATAAAGAGGAAGAGATGAAAGAAGTCGACGGAAACCGAGACTGTAGTTCTGGAAATGCGGCTACGTCTACCAGAAATGATTGAATGCAGCCGATGCGAGGCAAAATAACGGGGGATCCATGTAATGATTTATTTGTGCAGCGCCGGTACAATTTTCCTGTGTTTATTTCGAATATTCTGCGAAATCACCGGCTGTACAGAGAGGAAGAATGATCGTCGAAACTATGTACTGAAATTAGGAGATTTCAAATTTGATATCGGATCACAGTGATGTATCGATATATGGGAGAACTTCGAGATTGAAGTTTCATCTATTTTTATTCGACGGTTGATTTCAAACTATTTTTCGTACCGTGAAATTATAATGATAACAAATGCAGATCACCTGTGATTAAGCACAGCCCACACTTATGAAAATGGGTGGGCGACTTTTAATAATTTCGCCCGTCGTGGGCAACGTTTAATGAAAATTTGATTAGCTTACCAATTTAAGTGGATCGCGTGTTTAATGTTGATGGAGTGGAATTAATATAGGAAGCATTGCTCGAGGAAACCATAGTTTCTTCCTGCGGAGAGGCAACATCTGGTCGCAGGATGAGTAAGGACCATGTTGCAGCAGTTTTTCTGCGAACACTACAAGTTGCCACCACCTTCCGCTTTTAATAATGGAGAAAACTAAAACACGTTGATGCACTAAAGGGATGTTGATGCTTTTTCGCGTTGAGCACGTGAAAGATTCATTCGTATGCATGACACGGTGTCCTTAATGGTACACTATAACGGTGAAAAAATAATTTTTTGAAATTCTTTGGGACTCTGTTAAAAATCTGTACAGGAAAGGGCTGATAAAAAGAGCGCGTTCATTCTCGGGATGCTTCTGCAATCAGGTGTCCCATATTTGGCGCAACGCGTATAACAATGTTCCCGTGACATAATCTGATAATATGAGGAACACAGAGAAGCATGCACGGAGTGCTTCAATAAACAAGAAGCTCGCGCGCGTCAGGTAACGGGGCTAGTAAATAAAATAGAATAAAGTGACAAAAGCAATTTCATGCGAAGTTTCTAGCTATTTTAATAGGAATTCCAGGAATTCGTTCCCAGGCTTGTACGTCGGAGTCATGATCTCAGCCAGAGGTTCAAGGTGTGCGCTCGTCCCTGGATCCCGTTCCACTAAAACAATATATCGTTGCGATATAGTTTAAATATGGCGGACGGAAGTGTGCGTGTGGCAAACACATGCGAACCCGCAGTTAATCTCGGCAACACGCGATATACAGTAGCCCCGGGACGAGACGAACTTGTTATTTTTTATTTAAAAATTTATTGTCCGGCCCGACCGTGATTACGAAAATAAATATTATCACCCCGCGGTCCGCTGATATTTACAATGCCGAATAAAGAACAGTGGTGGCGAACGCCTGCGCGCAATTTTTCATACGGAAATATTAATACGCACGCAAACTTCTTTTCTATTAAGGGGCGGGCATAATTTACAAACTGGAAATAAACTTGGCGCGTTACTCATTCTAATATTCTAATATACGCGCCTATCTTGAAAAAAACTTGCCGCATTACTCAAACTGTTATTAATTTTCTTGATGGAGAAGCATTTACGCACGTGCACTCCGGCTTGGTAGAATTATTGCGATAGTGCGGTGTTCTTAAGTATGATTTAAGGTATAATAACAAAACAATATAAATAGAAAGCATTAGACTTGAAAAACTTTTGTAATATTGGATCATACGATTTGAAATTTTTTAGGGAAGTTAGATTTAAATATTTGGAAATTTGTGGATATTGGATTGTAAATATTAATGTTGTTACATCATAATTATTTTGAAATATTTTCCAGTGCACATTCCACTTCGATGTTCTTCAGCGTTAAAAAGTTCCGTCAAAAGGGTTTCGTCAGATTGTTCCATTTCGAGTGCTGGCGTTATCGAAAATTTTAATTAATTCCCTGTTTTGGATGTTGACGTAACGCGCAACATATTTGTTAATTTCTTTGTGGAGCGAAGCGCAGCTTATCCCAGTCAAGCGTACGGACCTATAATTTGAAGAATTTACACTTCGAATTTTATTTCTCAGCATATCTGGTGCAATTAGTGTGATTCGACTAGTTCAAACATCCGGGGAGAACCTTCTGGTTCGTTACTGTTCCAATCATGTGTTTATATTTGCTTTCCATCCAGGTCCAACATTTCTTCATCGTATAAATGGAAGCGAATCTAATATGACTGAAATTTATGCTGGCCGCGTGCGTTATCGATAAACAAAAAGGAGAAAAGACTTCGTAATGGAACTACGATAATTAATAGTGACGTATATGTCTAGCCCTGTGCCCGGCATGTTTAATCGGATAATTTACCGTTGAGATTGATAATTTGGCAAATTAGTTATTTTACTGAAAATTGTAGAGCAGCCAAATGATTATAGAGTTCCCACATTCGGGTATTCATTTATTTAATGATCGCTTGGGCGTTCGTCATAATTCTATTTCACGTAACCAAACGAGAACGAGAGATCTGCAGCATGTTGATGCGTTTGAAACATAACTAAACAAATGTGTGTGTGTTTACGAATGTTTCATTAACAAAACTTGCAGGGTTCGTCGACAATATTTTTTTCAAAATTACTAGTGATGTTTCAAAATTTTTTCGAAATAGGAGCCAACCGGTTGAGTTTCTTTGAGACGTTAAAAGGATTAGTTTACCAGCTAACGTGTACATCAAAAGTAATGCTCATTTTTAAAAAATTTTATCTGCGCCTGTAGGGTGTAGTATAAAAATCATTGGAATTGGCGTTTGGTGCATGCTTGACACGTCGTTTATAGTCGATGAAATTTGAATGGACGCAGTGAAAAGCGCCCGTGGGAACTTCATCAAAGCGAATCAAATGAAAAAAGGTCTCTCCTCCAATCGACAGATTCATGTGAAAGAAACCAGTTCTGGTATATATTTGAACTCCTTCTTAGAGTAAGCTCCTCCATCGTCGATAAAAGAAAGCTGATAAGAGCCGTTCAACAGATCGACTCGATATCCCTTTCTCCTTAGTGACCATCTTGTTCTTATCAGCTAAAATGATCAGCAATAGCGTTCATCGGCTATCAATAAGGTTAACCAATACGGAAAACCACCGTGAACTGCGACGAATTCTTTTACTGGATTTTTATTCAATAAGAAAATTGTCTATCTCGTCATTACAATGAGTTGAAAATAACGCAGCAGTACTTTTTCAGCATTTATAACAAAAACGAAGAATTTAAAAATATTATTATATTATTTCCAAGCTGTTGAACGTATTAAGAATGAAAATCAATTTTCATTTCACTAACAATATTTTCGATCTGTCGCATCGCAACTTGATTATTTTTATTGTTGTAATATATGCAACCGATGATATTGTGGGGGACGATTCAACATAATTTGTCGAAGTGGAGGATCGATAGAGCAATCACCAGCAGCCAGTAAACATAAAGTTTTCGTAATTACAGGTCTAATTTGTTTCGTATTATTCTGAGCGATTCGGCGTTTCATTTGGCCAGGAAAATCGAAAAGGTGTTATCGAATTTCGGGTATTCCGGTGTTGTTCTGTTCGACGGATGGCTGTTTGTTTGTCGGTTCTCTCGTCCGTAGTCGAGCGTCACTCAATTATTTCAAAATTTAAATGAAACTAACTCTGTCACGCGGCGGCGCGTAGAAAATGCAGCCCGGTCTGGTGAGAAAATACACGATCGTCGAAACGAATTCAGTGAAAAATCCGTTGACGTTCCGTCGCGTGAAATTCGATCGGCCTTGTCCTAGCGAATTTTTATTTCACCAAGACACACAGCCAACCGGCGTACACGACGCGCATGCATGCAACAGTGCGTGGATGCACACTATTGCATACGCGCGTCGGCGAATCGCTAAATCGAGCGTGTGGAAGGGATACGGGTAACTGTTTCGGCCCGATATTTGCCCGTGGGAAATCCGCTCCTCCAATTCTAATGGAACGACGAATTTTCAAGTGTAGTTTTAGGAAAACCGGTCGAATGAACGAACCACCGCACCGCGACGAAGAAAAGAAACACGCGCCGCTAAAGTTTCGAGCTCGACGATACACAGAAGCGATAGAATCACAAAAGATCATAGAATCCGACGGGAGAAAAACGCAGCAAGTGATCGACAAAAAGATCGTTGGTAAACAGTGCGAAACATGAAATGTTCTCTCTCGGCTTCCTTTCCCCGTTCCATTGCGAATTGATGACGACAGTGCCGTGCGCCATCTTCCTACCGATTACACGGTTCAACAAATTCAAACTTTTTTTTTGACGTTTTGATTCTCACTTATGCGACTCTTATAGAGTTTTTCCAGTTGATTCCGAATCTGATCTTAATTTTTCTCGCAGACCCACAGTTTTCGGGCGTCACTGGCGGCAACTCATGTCGGGCACGGATATTTTATTTTCTAGTCAGAAAAATACGTCGACGTTACAAACTTGAACGGATGTTTACTCAAGATAAAAATCTGCTCAATCGCGTGGTGCAGTTCGATTTTCCGCTGGATCCTTATTTTTTCAAATAAATTAAAAAATATCATTAAAAAACTGTGCAAAAGTAGGGTCTCTCCGTCTTTAATGATTGTTTAAACATGTTTAAACATGTTTACAGAAACATGTGTACAGAACAATACAATATCTTTTATAATAACATTAAAATATTTGTTCAAAGTCGAAAAATATGTTTTTTTTTCAAATTAAAATTTCTCGAAAACTGTCTAGGAGAAAAATTATGGTCAGTTTATAAGAATCGCATAGTGAGAATCGAAACGATTTTTGGCTGTTGAACAGTTGTTCCTTCGTCAAACAAAATGGTGTTCCTTCGTCAAACAACTTATTAAACATATTGTTGCTATTCGAGTAGAAAATTTGATTTTGTATATAGATCTACTAATAGATCTACAGGGTGAACCACGAATCGTAATCATTAGAGATTACTTTTTGACCGTCAAAACTCAAAGAAGTTGAAATCGTATAGTTCGATATAAAAAAATATCGTTTTTTGAGAGGTTCCGAATATTAATGCGTGTCACTGTGCATTCAATATCATTTTATTGACTTTATTTTCTAGCGAGAATTCTACTGGTACCAGCATCCTAAGAAACTGGAGCGTGCATTTTATTTACACATTTCGCACACGATTCTCACGTTACGTCGCAACTATTTTCATCGCTTCTATTCGTTCATCGATGAAATTTGCATTGATTCTACAATTTCGTCGCAGACACATATTTCACGCTTCTCCAGACGTTCGATAATATCGTGCAATCAAATCGAGCAATACTATTGACGTTCCCCGCAGACAATTCGATAAACGACCTAACCCCCAGACGTTCGTCAATATTGTGAAATCGAAAATCGAATTCTACGGTAACTCAGTTTGTCACAATATATGGACCGATAAGGATGCAGTTTGCGTAGTCTTGCCGCAGCTCTCTGTCAAAAAAGTAAATACGTGTTGCTCGTTGATGGACATCTCGATGTGTCACGTATCGTGAAATAAGTTTCTATTGACAATGTATACGTCAGGAATGTTCAATACACCTTGTGAACTCGAATAACACGTGTCACATGAAGCATCTAGCGAAACCACGGCTGTTCAGGAAACCGTACAAAGAGGCAGAAAGCAAATCAGGAAAATAGATAGGTTTTTATCACTGTCCACACTCGGTGAGAAGCTTGTGACGCTTCCATTTCTTTCTCTGACGTAATTTGCCCTGGAGCCTGGCTCCTAGTGCAAACCCGGAGTGCTCTCAATGCGAAGAGCGATGCTCATGCTTGCTCTCGACGATCAATACTACAGTTTGATGTCACATTTTCCCTCACATTATTCAGTATTTATGATCCGCTTAAACGTCTCAAAATTATGCATACACCTCAGTCGCTGTGCTAACGTGATCGTTGCATAACGCAACACAAGTTCTGCAAAGGAGTTTCACTACTTCCAGTGAGTGTGCTTGCAACGTGTTTATTTTATATTAATTTACGTCGAATCTCATTTTCGCGCTTGCAATGACGTACAGGAGGACCTTGATTAACCGGATCCTGATTATACGTGGTCTCTATCAATCGAGGTTCAGGTTATCGAGGATCTCGTTTATCCAGGGTCCTCTGTTTATTAAGAAACACAGCACTATCAGAGGCATACCAACAGAAACTAATAATTGTGAGAAGCTGGCGCACTTGTAAATTGAAAATGCAATGAAAATTTTTTAAATACATTCAAGTATTTCAACGGGTCTCGATTCATCGGGCTGTTTGTCTGCCGATTGACCGCACTTACCACGTTTAAAAAAGGAGAAAAAATTGTTGAGCGTTCCTCGTTTACCGTTCGAAGACAAAAGCTAGTTATCCCGATATATTTTCGCTCCGAGTAGCTGTATTAAGCGAAGTGGCGCATTTCCCGTGAAAACCGCGAGGGCAGACGTAAAAATCCCGAGGAAATATTCAACGGGAACGTGGGAGATCTGATTTCCGCTATAAAAGCTCGGCGGCGCGACCATCGCTCTAGGTAATAACTCTTGTAAAGTCGTGTCACACACGGGGATCCCGAAATCGAAACGGAATCCATCTCGTCGACGGAACTTGCCGTCGCAGGCGGAGCGCGGAGGTACTCTCTCCCTCTCGTCAGGTGAGAAGCGAACTTCGGGAACCGATTATGGCAACGGGAAACACACGTACCTGCACACGTATGGGGTCGGCATTGCTGCAATTTCAACGACGGTGCGCTCCAATATCCGAGTGATGATCTTTTGGCGCCCAGGCAACACGCGGCTGACTCTCTCGGCTCCGCATTCACGACGTTGAAAAGATCGTTCTATCCTTCCCCTCGACCCTTCTACACGGGTCGCGAAACGGTATTCTATGTTGATAAAAATAATCCCTCCTCCTCCTCCTCCTCTATCGCCCTTCGTCCCACCCAGCAGCCCGTCAAAACGACTTGCCGCGAAATTGGCCACGTAGCTTCTCGGCTTCGCGGCAAAAGTTCCCGGGCCGCACTGCGCGGCTCCAGCCGGAACGCAAACTTATTTACACTTCAGAGGAGAAAGAAACTTCTGTTCCTTGACTTTTCAATTTTTACGGAAACGAGCAACCAAAACAGGAAAAAGCAATTCCTATAACGGAACCGACCCCGAGAGAACGTCTCAGAGCTGAATGCCGGTCGGTCGTTGGACGGACTCCATAACGCCGTCCGCCTCTTAATCGCGTAAGCATTGTTTGCCAGAAATTATCACGAACCATCTGGTTTACTTATGCCGCGGGAAATGGAACGTGCAACGATGTTTCAAAGTTTCGAGAGCGATTTTGAAAAAAAATGTCCTTTAACACTAGAACTACCAGACCAGTCAAAATGACTGGTGCAAACTTTTTCGATTAGAAATATTAAACGTATAATACTTCTCTATTATAGTACATATTTAAATATCGCCTGTACGAAATCTAAATAAATAAAATATTGTCATTATTCGAAGGCAATGTATGCCAACTGCGTTTAGTGCTCGGTAGTTCTAGTGTTAAGGGCGAACTCGCTTTCACACTAAAACGAGCTTTAAAGAATAACCAGATTAAAATTTTCCAACGATTTCACACATTTTTTATGCAGTACAAATAAGTCGTAAACAGCCCTTTGCTAATAGCAAATAGAAATTCTCCGAGCATGGGATCTTTAAGATGCCTGAAGAATCGCAAGAGATCATTATTCTCTAAGTAGTAAAAGATTGGCGTTCATTTTCCCTGGAGAAAACGAAATGACTCTCGTCTGCGCAAGAATTTCAACAATCGGTAAACATTTTTCACTTGCACGGTCTGAACAGCAGAGGTAACAGAAACAAATGTTTATTTCGTGATATATGGATAAATGGATTTAGCATCGGTCGAAAGTGACTCAGCACCACTATTTGTCATACTGTCGAACCTTCGTAGTCAAACCATGAAATATCCTCATACCGAAAAAAAAGAAACTTCAACAATGATCGGTTTTTGAACGTGTTTTAATAGATGAATGAAAGAAATATACGAATACGAGCGAAGTAATATTTTTTTGATAAGGTTGCCTGATATGCAGTTTTATAGATAAAGTATTTTTCTGAGTTAAATAAAACGTGCAGCTGGGCAAATGCCAGATGGAAACAAGCAGTAAAAGAATACTATTCCATATGCTATTACTTTATTCGACGTGTATGCATATATATCTTTATAAGCATATTTAAAGACATCATAAATCTTTTATACTTTCTACGTGGCACCATTGACTGGCGTGGGTGGTCGATAACAGCAACGATCAAGTAGGAACGGCCTGTGTCTTGCACCGCTATAGTTAGTTTAATGACGTTTCTACATTGTATTAGTGTGTTAAACGTTTACGATTCTATCCTGTATTATTCGCCAGTAAAATGTACGATCTCTATATTCTAGGTAACAAAGCATTGAGGGTATAGAAATGAAAATTTACAGAATGACATTGTACGGGGTGTTTCAAAATTATCGCGACCACTATAGCGTGATAATATCGCCGAATTAATATTCTTATATGTAACAATGGATATAAGGTTTCCTTCCATATTTCGCAACTCCAAATTTATTACCTGAACGGGTAAACTTTTGTCTACACCGTAACTCCGCACAATAAAATTTTGCAAAAACTTCAACAGCTTATATCTCGATAACTATTTGTTCGCGACATATGGATCCTTTCAAACTTTTCCTCTTTTTGATGGATGGAAGGTTTTGTTGTAAAAAAAACTTTAACAACAATTTTGCGGAAAGTTTCTCTTACAAAGATCTACATATCCAGAGATGACGATTTACCTACCCTTAAGATGGATGACCATTGTACACCCTCTTTATACGAGTTCCATGGAAATCACCGATATAAATTTCACCGACTTTAGAATTGACCGACAACAACTTTGGTCGACAACTACTTTGGCCGACAACTAATTTGGGCGACAACGTCTTTAACCGACAACTAAATCTAAAATAGTTGAAATGTTGTCGGTGATTTCCATGGGACCCCTTTATACACCCGGTATAATATTTGTAACCTCCATTCACCGAGTGTTGGGTCATCGAGCATTTCAGTTGAAAGCGTAGGAATGCTCGGTAAGTTTGAGAAAAGGAAAGGTTTCATCTAGAGAGCTGGCTGATCGATCCCAGCACTTTTGCGTTCTGCAGGGGTAGGCGGTCTGGCAAGCCATCAGCGGCTGTCGACCGGCGGAAGATCTAAATATCTCGGCCCCCGTCGGTGAAGCTAGGTCGAACGCAGCCCCACATATGTAACACCTGCCTTTACGTAGTAGCGGCGGGCCCCAAGCTAGATTCTTAGTCGGTTGAGACTCAAGACACGAACTCAATTCTGGATCGCTCCGGGCACTCCGCCCACTTAGGAACAACACCGCTTCTCGCCTACCCTCTTCGCCCTCTGTTCGCCCTCTGGTTCAACCCTCTGATGCAACCCTCTCTCGAGTCAGCGCGGATGTGTTCGGATGCGGACTTGCACCAGTCTGCGCGCGTACTATAACCTATCGGTTTAGCTTGGTTCGAATTAGGACCACGTAGAAGACTTGTTACGTCGTTACCTTGAGTTTTGTCCGATACCACCCCTGTAAGAGCTCGGCCACGTCGTATCCCACCTCCGTAAAGGCGCATCGCAGTTCCCACCGATTTTTTCATTGCGGTTTTCGTCGTTTTCTACGGGCATTGTTATCGCCCCACTCGTTTCACTCGGAACAGGCTTCCGGAACTTTTTCGCTGACTCGATTCTCACTGTACCGACGATTCGAAACGCGGGCACTCGTTAAAATTTTAAGGCCGTAACTTCACCGATCGCTTCCTTTCCATCCACTCTCGCCACACCCTCTTCTTCGACGAGAACCCCCTTCGATTTCGAGATCCGATCGCTCTCTACCGGCGCGAACACGAACCGGAAAAGGGACTTCGAAATTTAATCAGGAAAGATTCTTGCCTGTAGTTTCGACGGCACGCGAGCAATCACGGGACGGATGATATTGCAGCAGACCCGGTCGCGAAATCGCCCGACACGAAACTTGACTTTTCGCGGAATTGCCGAACACCGTTCGCTGCCGTTCAAAAAGTGTTAAAGGGGTATTTTTATTTTCGATGCAGTATTTGCGAATTTCTTCCAGAAGAAATATCGAACCTTTCGAATTGGGATTTTATAAACGTATTTCTTGGTAAATGTTATTCTAATTATCGATCGTAAGATTGTTAAAAACAAAAAATATATTAATGTTCTCGGCGCAACAGTTCGATCAAGAATATACATTAAAGCAGTTTTACTAGTTTGATTAAACTTTCAACGTTTCGATCCTAATATGGATCGTTCTCAAGAAAGAAGAAAACTGCGTCTGTAAATTTTAATAGAAAATTCAGTATTATTTTAATAACAACGGATTTAAATATAATGGAAAAATACAGTAATAAATTACTAACTTGCTTTATGAAAATTTTAAAAATGAAATTGAGATATATAAACACGTGTTGTTTCTATGCGAAGACAATAGAAACAGAACCAATCAGAATCAATGGATCGAACATGAACTAATCGATATTTGGCGGTTTTTTCAAACCGTGAAACGTCAAACCCACAACATTTTAACCACAAGTATACCAAATGTTATGTTAAAAATTGAATGAGTATCAATAGAGACCACATGATGACAATAATATGAAACTAAAATTTTGTGCAATTAACATATTTGTTGGTGCTTGAAGCACGTGTATGCTGCTTTTAAAGGAAAAATAATCGAAACGACAGGAGTTTTATGTTTTCATAAAGCCTGTTTCGAATAATGTTTGAGGAACTGACTGATCGATCCGTAACACATATGAAATTGTACTTCTCATAAATTCTGTTTACAATGTTGATGTAAACTGCTAACAGCATTTTGTTCTGTTCCAGGTAAGGCTCTGTTTGCTGTAAGCAGGCAGGTAAGAATTACAAAGTAAAAATGTAAGTGGAATAGAATCGGAGCTGAAACCGGAGTAAAACTGAGTTCCCGAGAGCTCGGCATCTCCGGTGATTCGTGGGATTTTTAAGTAATTTCGAATGTAAATTGCATAGTTCTAGGCGTGCCTCGGGGTACGGCAATTAACGGAGTATAAAGTCAGCGAGTCTGAAGAGTTCCTCGCAATGAAAATGCTGAAGCGATTGTCCAAGTGGCGAGGCGGTGTAAAGTCAGTTCGAGGCAGAATTATGCGATGTCTAACTGACTATATTTATTTGTCAGTTGAGCAATGAAAATTTTGAAAAAAAGCTCATTGTACAATGCGCGATATTATGGTAAACTACACGTCGAAAAGGAACGTAAAAGTTTGGAGTTTCATTCGGGTAAAGCATTCCCGGACTCGATAAAACGTTGATCGAACGAACGCGCTCGCGCCTACTTTATAAAGGAACTTGTACATTGGCCGGAGTTCGATAACAAACTCCTTAAGATAGTAAGCTCGATATCCTATTTCCGTGGAAAGAACGACACAGAAATGATTGTTTGATGCAACGATGCACGGGAGTTTGTCGGAAGTTCCCTCGAAAAATTGTCTCGGTATCGATGAATCAACGGAACTTTCAATTAAGTTCGGCTCGGTTATTGTCCGGCGCTCCTCGGCGAACTAATTAATATAGTGAACGATTCTGTTCGTTCCCCGAGACGAAGAAGGAGTAACTCGTTTAATTTCAGTTATAAAAACCACGGTCGATTTAGCCTCTCTCATCCTCGTGGTCCATGGAAAACGGTTACCGCGGCGTTAATTTTGTTAACCGCATTAATCCGAGGTGTCAGGCAGAAACTTAAAAATTTATTGTTCATTAAATCGTCAGCACCATTTAGAGTTTACTAATTAGCCGTATGATATTCGAATGCGAAAACGCGCGAGCAAACAGCGCACGTTAATATGGAAATTAACGAGCAGATAGAACGCAATAAAGAACGACTCGGAGTCGTGGACTCAGCAAGTAGCTAGAATTAAATAGAAAAACATGAGTAGGACGGTTTAATGCGTTCGGATTAATTACGAGCGAGTCATTCTAGTTCGTTAAGCACGGCCGAAGCGAATTCATATTGAAAAGTTTACGATGCCAACTAATGTGTATTCAAACATTTTGCGCGACGATTCAGTTCTTGTGCGCATCGCGCAATTATTTCTTGCTCGGCTGGCAATAAACGAGTGATTATTGTTCGTCAAACGGGTGATGAAGATTGTTATTTATTTCTCGGAATTTTGTATGCAATTCATCGTAAAGTATAACGTGAACATAAAAATCGTTGTACAACAAACTGTCACTTGTTGTTCCTCAAACGGGTGGTAAAAACTGTAATTTATTTTTATTCGATTTCGAGCCTACAATTAATCTTGTGCGGGGAACGGTGTGCAATTAATTGAATACATCTTAATCGTAATCGCCGTACGCTGAAATAGAATAAACATAAAAATTCTTGTACCTTGATTAATTACTTCCTAAGTAGAAATGAATTGGAAACATTGTCGCATTACTTCTTGGCGAAAATCGGCCAGCTAGCGGTGAAAGAGCGGGACAATGAAAAACCGAAAACGAGTGAAAGAAAATCTCTGGATCCTTTCTAAGTATCAATACCTTTGGAAATTTATGGTCCCCGCCCTCCGCTTCATCTTTATCCGGAGAATAGCTCTGAACACTGACCACTGAGGGAACGGTGCACAATCAGTAGGAATAGGGGTTCCAGCCACTCATCTTCGCGTTTCACCGACAGAAGCGGTTATTCAGCCTCTTAAGCTTCGAAGGCAGTCGTTTCGATCATTACAGCGAGATCTTAGATCGTCCTGTGCTCGGTGTGTGCACGCCCCTCGTCACACAAATACCGGGATCGTTCGGCGAAGTGAATTTCGATGAAACACATTATTAATCAGGGTTCGTTCGAATTGAACACGCTATAGAAAATATAATTTTAAATAATTTAAGTGTGGCATTGAAAAATCCAGTCGGAACCGTATTCGTTTGTTAGCCGAGGCTTTTCTCTCTTGGCCGTTGTTTCATTTCAACCGCAAATGTTATACTCCGCGGGAATTTAAATACTGCATACATACATATGCGTGCGCTCGCGTGAACATCTATATGTAAATAAACAGCCGCGTTTCGTTTCGGCGTATGACGCGCCTCGCGGGAGGACTCGATTGCTACGATTGTTGTGTGAAAACTATTCCATGTAAATAGCGGTGCGCGCATGTACATCAATATATAACGTCTATTCATATATACGCGTCTGCCTGTGTATGTATTTCGACAGATATACATATATAGATTTTTTTTTAATATCCGTGCGACGCGTCATTCACGAGCCGCCACACGTGCAATCTGCCACTCGCAATAAATTGGAATACGGATCGATTTAGATTGAGCCATATTAGTTAGTGGAAGTTACGTCAAACTGTACGGTGACGAATTAATACGATGGTTTTTTTCAAATTGAAACAGATGTAACAATTTTTCCGTTCGCTGGCACACACCCGTTAACTGCGGAACCTTCGGTATGATAGTCGGGTTTGTTAGTTACGTGATTGATGAAATCATTAGCTGACTTTCTCGCGCAATCGCCGTGGCAAGTAATTTGTAATAATTTCGCTTATTTTTTGAAACGATTAAAGTAGATCTTGAAGAAAGGCTTTTCAGAAATTTTGTCAATTGAAAGCAGGAAAAAGATTAGAAGAATGTAGAAATACGAATTAGACAAGTATGACAGACGAGTTTTAAACGGTTTTAAAGGAAACGTTTATTTTTTCAGTAATTTTCGTCTGCGCTACGATAACCCCGGTGCTTCTTTGCTGTCTCTTTATAAATGTTTCCGCATCGATAGGCGGTTACAATCGCAAAATAATCGTGTCTACTTAAAATTAACGCACGCTTTCTAAAAGTTGAGGGAAACTGGCCAGTTTTCTAGGGGTTCCATGGAAATCACCGACACGGTTTTCACCGACTCCAGATTTGACCGACAACTACTTTAGCTGACAACGCCTTCAACCGACAACGAGTTTCATAACAACGATTTTAGATTCATTGTCGATTAAAGGTGTTGTCTGCCAAGGTAGTCGTCGGTCAAATCTGGTGTCGGTGAAAATCGTATTGGCGAAATTTGTGACGGTGATATCCATGGGATCCGTTTTCTAGAGGTATCCTCGCTTTAAGCCCTCGTTGCATACCTAGGCCCTTAATGTTTCGCATTGGGTCAGCAGATGTTTTGCGGTACATCAATGGCTATTGAGATCTTCAGCTAAAACACGAAGTCTCTAATAAATTACCATAAAACAGAAAGTTCCGCTAAATCTCAAAAATAGTCTGAAGTTCCATCCGCACCGTAATCATAAACTGCGTCCCTGACGAGCACGCGGTAACCTCCTGCGATCCTCATGGGTCACTCTTACTCGAATCCCGTACACATGGCAACGCATTCGAACGGATTGAACCACGATAAACAATAAAATGCCAATAAAATTCTTTTATCTAACTGAGATTACTTTTAGTATCGATACGCAGCTCCACCGAGCTGCTCTTTTCAAAATGGAGCTTATTTTTCATGAAAAATTATATTCATCGTATAAAACATATTTTTCTATGGTCAATTACAGGACTAGGGAAGTTTTAAATAAATTTGACATTATTGTGCACATCGCTCGAAACTCGCGGTTCATTACAACCGAAGAAATGACCGTCCGTATGGTTGTGCGAGTGACCGTAGAAGTCTCGGTTCTTTGGCCGAGGTAACAAGTATATACCGTAATAGAAATAATGACACCGGTGCAGGTCATATCAAAACTTTCGCAATCACCGGGTGCCACTGAAATGAAAGGACAGTGAAGTTGTGGAATCTTTTAATTCCCGGTGAAACTTCAGCCCCTTTAACGTTCTTCCAAAGTTTAAGGAGCAGGGAGCTAGAGCGCGCGGATCGAGGAATGTCGTGGAATCAGATTGTTCCAAGTGTAAAGGAGATTCATTTCCTCTTAAGTATGTTAGCGGCATCTCCTTAGTTCAATTCCGCCCTTCTTGTTTATGAACTTGCTCGCTCGAGCGTGGACCAAAGAAAACAGCGCTAAGCGTTAAGAACTCACGACCCGTGCCGGTTTCTGGGCCAAGTGGATGATTGCGGTGGTAATTTGCGGAGTTTCCAACGTGAGGAAACGCTGAACCAGCGGGGAAAAGATAGCCATGCAAGGAATAATTTCGGATTAATATGCGACGCATGTCTGTCGCTATAAATGCTGTTCAGATTAAACTCACAGTTTGTAGACCTGAGCATTTGTGCTTAGAGGTGCGCCGAGGACGCATCAAATACGCTGCTCAGACTCGTCGAGAGGATCACGTACAGAACTGGATTATCCTTTGACGGAATACTGATTACTTGAAATTTTATGGAATACACCGTACAGAGGGATTACGGTGACCAGGGCTTCCTCTGTCACCAGTTTGCTAATGGAGGTAATCTACACCTAAAAACTTACGGATTAGACTTAACACCTAAGCTACGTACGGTCCTGTTCACCTTTTTGAAATTTCACAAGATTCAAAGCATTCAGATTTTATCATCGCACGTGCAGAGATACATTCATTCTAGAATTTTCAATGAACGTGTTTTTCGGATTCCAATTTAGAACTAAAAATTTACGGATACACTTAACACCTAAGCTACGTACGGTCCTGTTCACCTCTTTGAAATTTCACAAGATTCAAGGCTTCAGATTTTGTCATCGCACGTGTGGGAATACAAACATTCATTCTATTATTTCCAATGAACGTGTCTACAGGTTTTGAAGATTGCCTTAATTAACATATCGATTTCATGATTGGTTCATTCAAAGATTATTGCATTAATTTCGACATCTAATCTGTGCGAAGGATTAATTTCACTGAAATTGTATAGGAAAATGCACTTTTGCGGTTTCAGCAGTCGAAAATTAAAAAATTTGAAATCCGTCTGATTTAAATGAAACTCGAGTTGGGTTGAAATATTCTATAAAATTGCAGTTCCTGAAATTATTGTTTTTAAAATATGGTTTTCTGCCTTTACCGTAGAGACTGTTTAAAAAACTATAGAGTGTAGCTTTCTCGACAACAGAAGGAAAATGAATTAGTGTGTTCGTTAGGTCCGAGCGTTGCTGGTTACCGCGTCTGACCATTCCACGCCACTTCTACTTACGGTGAATACAAATGCGTGGCCCGCATTTGTTTCTCACTGAAGAAGACTGTGGGTTTATTTAAAATTGATATAAAATACTATTTGATCAATATTTATAAACGACATTGAATTCGAGCTTGACGCAAATAGATTTTTCTAATTTATTAATGTAAATGAGGTTCCTATCGTCTGGTGTCGACACCTTTTCCCACTCAATTTTTTCACCGAAATTCGGTTGAATTTTTCATCATATTTATTCGCAGTGCGGGCTATGGAAGTGTCTCTGACCTGGCGGTGCAACCGAAAAATGAATGATTTACATAAAAAAACCTATCCGTGAAAATTTCTGTTCAAATATTAACTGACTTTTCTCTTTTCGAATTCGAGAAAACGAATTTAAATATCTTATTACCCAGAGATCGAAGTATTTGTTCATTATTTTCGAAATTTTTGGAAATTGTTAAAAACTTTAAAGAAAAAACATTATTGTATATTTTCGACTTATTTCACCAAGCAGATACGCGAAAACTGTGGATTGCTGAAGTTTCCCATTGTTTTCTATTTTCTAGTAAATCTTTGATGCGGCCTGGGAAGCAGGCTAAACAAATGAAAGTGCTTATGAAATATTCCGAGATTTGTATCGCGGCATTCGCCTTCCTGTTCCTGATGCATTCATGAACGCAAGGAATTGCGGTTGCGGCGACTGCACGTCAGATGCAGATGCGGTTCTTGAATTTTTTTGCCGGTTTGTATCGCGCGCATTGTCATGTCGCGTCGCCGGGATGAGATACATACGTCACGGACGGAACCGACGTGTCTACTCTTGGCATGATTAGCACAGGCTTAATTTCCATCTCCCTATCTGCGTCTGCGACTAGTATATGGACGAAAAACGGAGGCCCTAAGATACGTTTTCTGTTTTAAAAAGGGCTGAATGCCAGGCTGGTAAAACTGATGGAACGGGAAGTTATGCGAAGCGCTGCGCTTTTGATATCTCGCGGGAAAGCATTGTGATAGAAACGCTGAAAGGATTGCCTATCAGGATGAGAATGCGAAATATAATTGGAGGTATTGCACCAGCGAAATATGAAAAATTCCACGTTTTCGGTTGATCATGGGCGGCACAATGCGTATATGCAAATACAAATGGAAAAGAACGGAATAATGTTTTTCCAGTTTTACCTTCGTTTACGAGGGAATCGTATTTTCAAACTCATTATAGATCCCCGATCCCCTTTTCCAGTTTTTTGACGATTAATCAAGATAGATTTCCTTTGGAGAAACGAAACTGCAGCGTTACATAAATGTTGGGGAACCAGTTAAAATAACCGAACTAATATTACCTGGTTTTTAAACTAATTTACTAATGTTCCTTTCTGTCATTAGTGATGTAGTCCATGGTAATTCCGAACTAGCACGGCCGCAAATTGAATCAATATACTTACAATTAATAATTTCTGGGAAAGCTGTGTTTCATAAATTACATTACCTGACAATTTAGCTCCTGGAGAAACTACATTCATTTCGCAAATTAAATTAATGCAGAATTTATGTCGCATCGATTTGAAAATAATGACCAGGCTGCAGGTGCGCGAGTTTCCAACTTTCGATTCTAATTTATTAAATTCTATTCAAATATTTATTTCGATGCATAATTCCGGGAGGTAACATCGCGAATAAAAATATAATGACTAATATAGTGTTTTCCACAATTATTACGAACTTCGTAGAATTTCATAGTATTCAGACGTGTTAAAGCAATCCTAACGAGTGGAACTCGTGAAATTTAATTTCCTCTGCTTTCGCGTTCGCTGTTTTTTCATATTTTAAAATAACTGTACGTGAGAAAACTGGAAACGGCTGGTCACGGGTTATTCGTTCTGAAAACTGCTTATTTTGCAAGTGTCTATAAAGCACGTATGTTTCTAAGGACATCCACTTGAAGACCTAAAGCGGTAAACTAACGGCAGATCTCTGGTACGTGACTGACATAAACGGGTGGACAAAAATTATGAGAAAACGGGATCGCCTGGCAGAAGTAAAATATACTTTTCATCCCTTACGGTCTGCGTGGTTTATTCCGGGTATTTTTTAGAACATCGTTGTTATCGATTATTTTTACAGTTCTACGAATATCGTACAGTAGTGTACAATAAAAATTGTCCAACAGTAACGCACTGGTTAAAAGAAATAAATGTCCACCGGTCTCGAGAATTGATGCTCTATTTCAGCAGACAAGATCATGTACTCTTCCGACAGAAGATATCAAATACAGCCTGTCAGGTTAGGAGAGATCCCTGAGGAATGGCTTTATACGTGCTGAGGTGAAAAGAAATGACGGACAAGTGGAGTGAACGTGTCGTCGCTAAAGTAGCCTGTAGACGTTTTACAACCATGAACTTTGTACACCTTTCTGCACCACGTTTGGCAAATATCATTTTGCATTACACATTTACAGATTGCGGAATCTTCTCTTCGTCTTCGAAAAACTTTAAACAATAATCATATTCGTTTTACTGATACTATATATTTTCTTATATTTCGCCTTTCCATTAATAAACCCACCGGGATGTGGGTCTATTTTAAAATCGTCACATAGTTCCAGAATTTCTGGCAATTACATTAAACGAGGAGATGTTATCCTGAGCATATGAGAAAGACGTGTCTGTAAGAAGTACCGTAAGAAATTCATGAGTGAATCAGCGAACGCTTTTGAACAATATCAACGTATAAGAATGGAGCTTCGTTCATTGGTGAGCACATGAAAATAAAGGAAGACCTACTTCTTAGAGAGACGTGTTTGCAAGAAGTACCTTAAAAAATTGATTAACACGTTGAGTGACACGTCAGTTACCGGTGACTGACACTGACCTTTCCGTTTAGGCCGTGTCAGTCAAAAGTGACTGACAGTACTACGATACCTGCGCGCGCGGCCTGACGGAGAAGTCGCTATAAAACAGCGTGGCACTCAACGTGTTAATAAAGAAGTCCAAACTTTGTTGGCAACGCTTGGTACGAGCCACCTTTCACGCGACTGATCCGTACAGAAAACATGTTTATGTCCCGTCGATTCCTATTATTCAGGGACACGGTGTCGCAAGGCGGTCGGTATCGGAGGCTCGATATTCAGGGTGTGTTTTCGCAACAAGGTTGCAACCGCGTCAAGGAAATATTTTAGTACGTCGCGTGTTAGCGGATATAAAAATGCGTGACAGGGTTATGCAGCTCTCTCTCTCTCTCTTTCTCTCGGAAATTTAAAAATGCAGTGGAATCGTAAAGTAAAGCTCTTAGAGCGGGGCTTTCCTGTACACACGTTCTCCGTTGGCGGTAAAACCGGGCGGCGGCTGCCGCGATGAAATTGTCAGTCTTATTCCATAATTTAGAAAAAGAAACTGTCTTCCGTTGCGCGTGAGAAACGCTCTCGGCCTGGAAGAAACGTAACAGCTTTCCATGAATCCGTAGAGGGAAGATTTATCCGTGCACTAGGTCTCGCCGGCTTGTTAACGCCTCTCGACACCATTGTCAAAACGTTGGCCGGATATCGGTTATGCGATTGCCAGTTTGATTCCGTCAATAATAAGATTATTAAAATATCCGCGGTTTTATCGACCGACCTCCATAATGGTCTTACAGCTCTAGTTGTCGCGTGTTAATGAGCCATGGCCAAAGCGGATCTCTCTCTCTTCTTCTTCTTCTTCTTCTTCTTCTTCCTCTGTTCTTTCCTTTTTTTAATCAATAGTTTAATTGTAAAGGGGCGAGTTGCGCTATGAAGTTTTCCAGTGCTATGTAACTCCGGCACGGCTCAACTTTAGAGAGCAGTTTCACCTTCTGGGATCGAATTACCGTCGATGCCAGAAAAAAAGGGAAAGAACGATCCCCTATTTTGGCGTAACTCGGCGAAGTTTCATCAAAACTGAAAATCGAAGTCCGATAAGGGCCCCTCGTAAATCCGATATTTCTTTCGGGCTGGCTGCGATCGCGTTGATGTTCCGTCGGAATCTCATTCTCCGCTCACGTTGATCAAAGCGGCTGTACGTCGGCGAGATCATCAGAACCAGTCGATAATGTGAAATATGACGTATCTGGTACAGATTTTATCGTACGAACCTCCTTCCACTGGAATTGTGGATTTTCCATCGCTATTCCTTTATATATGTACAGTCCATTACTGTCTAGTCCAAGTAATCAAATTCGAAATCCTGATTGGACTTTTTGATACATTTTATGGATTTTCTGGTTTCGATCTGTTCGCATTGTTGATGAATTTTGTCGAGGTGAATGGTCATTGTACAGCGGATATTATGCATTTAAAAAATGAGTAGGTCTAATTTGAAACAATAAGACACAATTAGCAGAACTCTAAAATCCTTTTAATATAGTCAATTCCTATTTCAATCCAGTTTATGTTGCAGATCAGGTAGAACATGTGTATTTTGCATAAAGATTCATTAATTTTTCATTTTTTCTATTTCGTGGAATATTGTTCTGGGATCTCTTACGCCAATTTCCAAGGAGGATGCGGGGTCAACTAAATTTTTTAAAGCAGATATTATGCATTTAGTAAATGAGTAGGTCTAATTTGAAACAGTAAAACACAATTAGCAGAACTCTAAAATCCTTTTAAGATAGTCAATTCCTATTTCAATCCAGTTTATGTTGCAAATCAGGTAGAACATGTTAATATAAATTTTAAATTTTAATTCTAAATTTTTCAGATTTTATACAATTTCTCAGGCGGTCGCTTCAGCAGTGAATTTTAAAGGGAATTTTACAGGATAAGCGTTTGTCGGAGTTTTTGTTTGTTTGCGTGTCTTAAGACAGTCAGGGGGTAGTTGTTGGAGCTTCTGTCGCCATAGGATTTAATCTACTCCAATTCATTTTATTGAGAGCGCATTCCGCGCTGAACCTGGCATCGAGGGGGGATAAGTTCGCGCGTAATTCGATCTCTTTATCCGCTTGGTGCGTGGGAAATTGTACTGAAATTGCAGCCCCGGACTAGTTGTAGTTTAAAATTTCAAAGTCGTATCCAGTGTCCTACTTATAAGGACTAAGAATACAGTAGTTCTTGAAATTCTTAGATAGCGTCGCTGCACAAAAAACAGCGCCGATGGTGCGCAAAACAGGTGGATAAGTTTTTCTTTGAGTATCGTGTTCGAACAATTAATTAGAAAGTGTTGACACAAGTGGAGAGCTTTGGACATTTAATATGTACGTGAAAAGTTCGAGAGCTTTTTAAAGAGTAATTCGATGGTAATATACGGTGAGCAAATTTAGTTTTGTTTGCGAACGTACATATGTTGAACGGTGACGTGGCTCCCGGAGCCGTCGCCTTTGTCTGAACGGACCCTTATGCGATTATAGCTGCACTGGTAATAGATTATGAACGTATTACTGCACATAATTCAATACATATATCGCAATTAGTAATACTTAACGTGCACCAGAATTTACAATAATTGGATATTTCCTATTTAATTTCACATTATCCGTGATAATCAGTCCGGTGTATAAAAAACAAGAGAGCATTATTATATTAATAGACAATTTTCCACCTGAATTGTCACAAACTGGTGTGACGTAGAAATTGATGATTTATTATGACATTATTAAGTTGAAGGGAAAGATATGCAGGTATAGATTGTCCAAAGTAGCGTGTATTAATAGAAACATTCGCGGTGCACTGGCGCCGAATGATTGGACAAATCAAAGAGGCTAATTCGTCTTAAATACACTCTAATTAATCGACAAATCACATCACCCTCGATCTCGATTTACCACTTGGCGCTACAACCGGCACACGCTCCGTGCTCGACCAACTTTATATCGCAGCCAATTAAATTGAACCGCTAAATCAAGCATCGACCAGCTCGGATTCAGAGGCAGTCAGTTCAAATAAGCAGCGCAAACTTCGTTCACCGAAGCAGATCGTTTGATTCTTGCTAGGACGATCTTCACGCTCTCGTCCTCAATTTTTCTCATTCGAGGAAATAAACTCGATTCGAGGACGGAGAAATTACAGCTTGACTAAAAATATTTAAGGACATTAATACATTAGTTTGAGCATAATAGAATGATGAAAAGAAGAATCAAATTTTTATTTGGCTCCTGCGTCCTGCGATCACTGCGAATATTTATTTTGCATAAAGATCCGCAGATTAATTCAACACTAAACCCACCAAGCACTGAAAGCGATTATAATGTTTCAGACTCTATTTAGATTTTGTGCAATATTTATGCCAATATGTGATCGAACAAAGACTACTACTGAAATTTTTAAATTACTGGAAAACATGTTTTATTTTGGCCACGATTCACGTTAAGTGTTAATAATAAATTTTAAATTCTTCAAAAATTCCACCTGATCGTTCTCGTCGTTGACGGGCAAAACCCAGGGTATTAGCGAGCCCGAAATCTGTCGATTACCGAGCAGCAAACCGGGTGCATCTAAGCTTCGAGAGTTTCGGCCGCAAAAAGTCGCTTCCTCGACCAGCCAGCAGAGTGATAAATATAAATGGGACCACGTCTGAGGAATACAACAACGATCCCTATCTGCTATCTGAACCGCGCGAGTCTCGTTGGAAGTGTTGGAACTCGACGATCACTCGCAATGAGGCAGCCGCGCACGCGGTAAAGCGACGCTTTGCAATATCCCGTAATTTGTAATTCCGCGGTAAGCCGGCACGCCTCTCCGACGAAAACCATTGACAGCTTTCCAGCGAGCCACTCGACCGCAAATGCTCACTAACAAGGCTATCGATTTCAATGGCATTCGCCCAGATAAGACAGTTTTACTTCCATTCATTCGGGGTCAAGAGTGATAACGGTAAAAATCGCGATGTTTCCCTCCGTTCCGTTTCAGTTTTCGTTTCAATTCGATCAACGACCATTTGACAATCGAGGGCGGGGCTGTCTACAACGATATCCTATCGATATTTATTAAACGCCTCTGATAGAATCCTGCCAGAGATTCACTCTTCGACAGGATGCGAAACAGCGACATGTCGCTATCTTTTTCGGAGCAGCTGCTCTGAATTTTTAAAGGCTTTTAACCCGGTTCCCGATCAGTTTGCACTCTTCCGGGATTCCGCCTCGGCGCTGTCGACCGTTCCTTGAATTTTACCGTGACCCGCTGCTATTGTTTCTGCACTTTTAGTCTTCGCTGGCTAGCTGATGTCGGGCTACTTAGCCGTCGTCCGTTTTCCGCATTAACTCGATGCTATTTTTACATTCATTATCCGACAACCTGATCATGGCATATAGTAATGAGAAAGTGTAATTTGGAACGGTGAAAAACATTATTTTCAACCTATTAACCCTTTGTTGCATAGTGTATCTGGTATATAGCAAACTAAGAACGTGTTTTCTTACCATGTTTATTTATATTCGTTTTTCTGACAATGTTGTTTTAACTGTTTTCTTTGTTCACGATCGCCAGTTTTTAATAAAATATAATTATATTACGGCGCACTGTAATAAGTATTATTACTTAGGATCGAACCCGTGCGCCGTAATATAAATGTTGTTTTACTTTTTCTCAATATTTTTCCCTTAAATAAAACACAAAAACTGACCATCTTTCAATTTTTTCATCTCAATTTAAAAAATCATGCAGCGAAGGGTTAAACATATTAAGGAAGAAAATAAATTTTCATTTCACTGGAGTTTGTTGAAATCCAGGAAGAAAATTTTTATTTTCCATAAGGATCCGCTGTCTTTTTGTTAACAAATATAAGACAGTGTCTCGCTGAGTGTAAGCTAAAAAGCACGCGCATATAATAAATTACTTATCTAAAAAGCCCTACATACTATAGAATACGATTCGCGTAGTCTCTCGAAAATATCGAAACTCTCCGCAATGACTAAACTAATTTGTATTACATAAATCATCTAAAACCGACAGCTACGAATGACAATGCCGCCGGTAATTGCTTTCGCTGATCTCTCTTATTAAATTTGTTCGTTAACAGTTATCCGCTCGTTACACGCAGGGGTCTAGACAGGTTCATTATCCCCGAATGAAAGTACTATCGCGTCTAGCGTTGAACGCGCCTCGCTAATATTTACGGAACGTATTTTCGTAAACTACTTACGCTCGTTGACTTTCTAGAGAATTATGTCGAAGTAGTCGGCGGGCAGGGCCTCGGAGAGAACACTCCTACTCGCGCGACAGAAAAAAAGGGGCATGGCACTACGTAGGAACGAGAGAGAGAGAGAGAACCGAGAAGAAAGCTTAAGAAATTAATTAAGTAAAAAATACGAACGGATACTTCAGCCCGTTTAATGAATTGCCGAGTAATTGTTCCGTATGCGGGAAGCATTTGAAAAATTCATTAAATGTCTGCCACTCGAGACTCCCGTCCAGGGGGCAGGACGAGGGCCCGAAACCATTCACGTATTATTTGCGGCTGAAATGAATGGGAAATATATAAATACCGTTAATTGCGGAAACCCACGGATACATGGGGGACGAGTAGATTCGATTCCACGTTGCCGGAAAATTTCTGAAACTACCCGACGCTAAACGATCTCGCCAGATTTTCTGTCCTTAACGAGTTCCCGACGCATTCCTCCGACAAGTTCTCTCTCGTGAATATTTCAGCTACAACCCGCGACTTCTTGCCATTTACATATCATATTTATTTACCAATTCTCCGGGATCGTTATGCGCTGAATTGCGCGGAGGAGGGCATTCGAAAAATGGAAATGCGCCTTATGTAATTTGTAGTTGGTTCACATACATTTGCGACACGATGCAACATTTAGTCTGAATTATAATTATTTATGCTTTCGTCGTGCTGATTTTTCGTGGAAATGCAAATCGATACGTAAATAATCCTAAAAGTAATTGGTGAAAATTCAATTTCAATTAGACTGTGAATCTTTATGCAATGGCTTTCGAAAATTATGACAGAATTTAGTACGATTTTAATTTACCTCAGATCAAAAAAAGCTACTACCACGGAAAATAAAGTTGGGCAGTCTATATTGAACGTATCTGCAATCCTCAGATCATTGATTTCCATTCAAAGGTGGGGCACAGACGGTACAACATTTCTAGTCCGACATTTTTTCGTGTACATGAATTAGAGTTGATCCGGCGGGATGCGCGATCATAAATAAGCGCACTCACGTTGCCTCGCAACGAAAATATAGGCTGGGCCTTTCAATCTATGCGGGGGATCCGTTGGTTCATGAAATGTTCGTAGCTGCGGCACTCACGGAATCAGTGAATATCAATCTAGTGACCCGGAAATGTAATATCCGTTACATATCTCATGGATGTCACTAGATGCTCGTATATAGCTACGATAATGGACCGTAAATATTTTCCGAGTTAACGGGGAGCCGCGTTCGGTAATGACGACTTCATTCGGCTACGAAATTGCGTTGCCACCCCCTTTTTCGCGCCTCTATTTTTCCCAGCACGTTGCCTACCGCTAGCGAGAAATTTTCCTCGCGTTACAACGGCGCGCAAATAAGCAAAACCGTCGCGTGATCAGGAACTGTAAAATTTCTCGGAGACCTGGATCCCGAATACCATAATTCGAGACTTAAGCCCGGCGACGTGATTCATAGTCGCGTGAATAGCCCCAGCCTCGCCGAGAATTTTATAGTCTATCCGCGAATGCATCCGTTGAATTTCGTGCGGATGTGTGCGATAATTAAACTGTTAATGATTTAGATGAATGCGTCGTTGTCCCCACTGGTCGTCGAAATTACTCCGAGCCGAATGCCGCGGAGGTTCTTCGCGGGGGTTGCTTCATTTTCGCTTCCCAGTCGCGCATTCGCCGAAGCGATACGGAAACGTCCGTGTACGGAGATTGTATGCCGATTAAAAGTTCATCAATAAAGCTCGCAGCCACTGCTATTTATCGGGAAAGCATTATCTTTTTATTGGGAAATCGGCTTTTTGTAAACCTTACTCCACCGGGCCCCCGCTCCGAAATTTTCCCGGCGTTTTTCTACTTTTATTCCATTGACCGCGCGATACGAAAAATCATTGAATTCTTACAGCCTTCCGTCGTTGTACCAGATGTCACGAGAATAATTAATATTTCGTATTCGAACAATAAATATTTTAGCACATTTACAGAGTTTAAAAATGTGCGATACAAGGAAGGATTCTTAGTTTAACCAAGTCTTCCTCGTTGCTCTTTACTGAGTTTTACGTAGAATTACAATTTTCTCGCAGATAATAATTTTCTCGATGATGAACGATATTGCTGTCGCTTTTGAGCAATTCATTAAGAAATTCTTAACTATTGATCACCGATAAGAATTTGTCAAAGAGCTATTTGAAAGTTGCCTGTAATTTTTACAAAACAGTCTCTGAAAACGTAAATTGATTATGATATAACTAGTCTGTTGAATAAAAAATGTTTGCGTTGTTTGCAAGATACAGATGCTAAAAAATTTCTTCATCATTTAATGATCTTATTAAATTGAAACTAATACACTCTGACGTCCTTAAATCTTTTGAATGTGACATAGATAAAATCTGCATTCTATTTATGAATAAATAAAATACAAAACTTCAAGCATATCGATATACTATTTCAGACGCCGCGAGGTTCGTAAGAAATAATCCAGTTTTCCTTCGAAAATCCTTATCTCGCACAAAGCTCTGCGGTCTAACGAACGGCCGTTCGGCGTGTTTAACGAGCGTCACGTTCCCGCAAATTTGTCGCATGATCGTGGCGTAATGGCCGGCATAATGCCGGAATCAAAAGTACAAACTTTCGGACGGTCGTCCACGCGTAAAAATTACTCGAGTCAGCCGAGAAAACCGGCAAATTAACGAGTTCCTAAGTTCCGTTTGAATGCGACATCGCGAAAATTGAAACAGCAGATAAGGAACGAGGCGGGAATTTCATTTGCATAATTAATTGAACGAAAGTTTCGCGTGGTAGTGCCGGTGTTCCCGGACAGTTAAAAACCGTCTGAAAGCTATTCCCCGTCCCCGGGCAGGTCCTATCCCCTCCGACCAGTGGAACACATATTTTACAATAGAACTTGCGAATTTATTGCTGGGCGCGTTACAAATCTGGCGATTTATCGCAGCTTGCGTAAAGAGTTGTGAACTCCGACGCGGCATCGGAACCGTTGCGATTTCCGCGAACGATTTCGAATAATTGGCCTCGCGAGCCGGCCCCCGCTAATTACGCGTATAATAACCGCATGCGATTAGACGCGATTCGCCGTTTTTCAGTAACGAAACTCCGGTTTCAAGATTGTTTAACCCTCATCCACACTACGTGGCACCCTGGTACCTATTTCAAATTCATTCACATAATATTCAATATTTTTCAATAGATACATCCTTCATCTTTTGTGACATCTCAAATCTACTTTAGCTGAATTAATATCCTTGGAATTAAACAAAAATTTTACACATTTCACAAAAAAACTGCCAACCCTTTTTTTTCGCATTCGCTATGATGAGGGTACCCGAGTACCACAAGGCTCAAGTAGACAAATTAGATCCTGTACAATTGTGATTTATAGTACAACTATTTGTCAGTACAAATTTTATTGTTTCAAAATACAATCGAACTACATGTCATTACAAGTAATACATTTCTCCACTTTTTGTGTATGCTGCACAACTTTAGAATCGAAGAGCAAAGCCTTCTCTTTGCCGTCCACACTGATATCTTAATTTATGCACATATATTTATTTATTTCGTTCAACCAAATTCACTTCATACATTTTTCCTCCCACTTATTATGTTTTCATCCTCACGAATTGTATCCACACAGGCCGCACACCCTGCACAACTTTAGAATCGAAGAGCAAAGCCTTCTCTTTGCAGTCCACACTGATATCTTAATTTATGCACACATATTTATTTATTTCGTTCAACCAAATTCACTTCATACATTTTTCCTCCCACTTATTATGTTTTCATCCTCACGAATTGTATCCACACAGGCCGCACACCCTGCACAACTTTAGAATCGAAGAGCAAAGCCTTCTCTTTGCAGTCCACACTGATATCTTAATTTATGCACACATATTTATTTATATATACATATATATTTCACGAATCGTATCCACACAGGCCGCACACCCTGCACAACTTTAGAATCGAAGAGCAAAGCCTTCTCTTTGCAGCGAGCCAATAGGATCGCGGAGGACATAGAATTTCGAACGTGTCGCCGTCGGACAAGCTGAGCGCCGTAGTAAATCTTGGGAGTTCGCCTAGCCTCGGCCAACCCGGCGAATTAATTCCATTCGTTTCTAGTCTAGTGAATTTTGCTGCGCACACGTCTCACCGTAAAATTGTACACGTGAACGTTTCTTACGTTTCGCAGCCTTAATTTAGCGTGGCGCTCCACTACTCGGCGCTTGGGACTCGCTTTCGGGACACTCGAGCCGTCGCGTCCTCTCGCACCCCCCGCGCGCGCACCCTTTTGTTTCTCCTTTTCCGTTCGACGACCTCGTTCCGTGCCAGTTTTCTTCGGATCCTGCGGACCGGAATACGGTAATAATTTCGCGCAATGCGACGGCTTGCGACACTACGTTGATAGCCATTTTTCTCGCGAAACAACCGAAGTTTCTGCGCGCGCCAGAACACCAGCTTCCTCGCGCGACAAAATTTTTGAAAAGTTCTACTATCCAGCGAGATTCCGGTTTCCGAACATACCGGATTTCGAGAGCCAGTCATTTTCCAGGGAATATCTTTTTCTGATTAGAAACTACAATATTGAAACTTCCAGACGTATCCTCCTGCTTTTGTCTAATACTTTCGCAGAAACTTTCGGAGACAATGTTCCCGGTAGCTTCTAGTTTGGATTTTTAAGCAAGAAACAGTCTCTAGCACATACGATTTCCTTGAAAATACATATTTGCCTACTCCGCAATCAATGTAGCTGTTTGCACGCAACCGCCGCATCCTACGTTCACAATGCACAATTATCCGAATATGGTATGCGACTACATCTTCGGCCTCCATAATGAGGCGCGTTCCGTCGCTTCAATGACAAATCAAATTGAAAAACTGTCGGCTTTCTAATCCGCGTAATTAGCCGCGAAGATCGCAAGTCGTCGGGAAACGAGTTTTCCAACAGAATAAAAAATTTCTTGACGATCGCGGGGAACGAAAAATATGAAATGTTTTTCAAAAACTCGATGAATAATGTTTTAATTACTCGCTTGCGGTGAAGCGAATTCTTTCAACGCGAACAGCATTCATTTTCTGTCCCGTTGGACATAAATGTCACTTGTAAGATATTTGAAAAATTAATGAAAATGTTTATTTTGAAATTTATTTATTACTCATGAAAGTGTACAAGAACCGATTCTGCTAGAAATATTATCGGATCGGTACTGATAAATTGTACCAATAAATTTTCGTGTTCGCAACATCGGAGAAGTGCTAGAAATATGCAAAAGTGCAGCGAAACTTATGCAGGGAGAATTAGAGTTAGCGAAGTTTCGCGCGCAGGCCTCATTTAGAATCTATTTTAAACGTTGGCGTGTGGACCGTAATTGATCACGAAGTATATATTACGGGACAGGTAGCTTCATAATTGCGGTGCAATAAAGATACGACTAATCTTCTTAGCAATCAGTTCGCGAAACAGTAATGAATTTTTACTCTACTATGTTCGGTGGAACTTGAGAGATTCAGAATCTCCGCAGGTGCGGAATGAATGAGTAATGACGTACGTTCTCTTAGAAGTACAATGTTAACATATTTGAAAGCACTTTTCTCCGTATAGTTTTAAAAACGCATCGGGAAATATTCACGGAATTCCACTATCAATCTGATCGGAGGGTAGGGTATATTTAAGGGTAAAGAGTATGTCTGAATCTTTAACAAAGATCATGGTGAATCATGGTTTTAACCATTTAAACGCTTCGTTAGCCAGAGTAAAATTGGTAATTATGTAGAAAAGGTTTACGTACTCCGATTTTGATGAAATTTTAATATGTTATGCAGCAACACATTGTGAATAACTTTTTCCGTTTCTAATATAGGGGGGTCACTTTTACTTTTTGAGATATTTGCAAAAATCTATCGCGAATACTATGTTGAATTTTTCCTATTCGTCCCGGCCTGTCACCACACATATCCACCCAGTGTTTCACACGCACCCAGTGTTTCTAAATTATACTCTAGATTTTTATGGATTTTGACGAGCTGATTACAAATATGATACTGAAAATTGGCGCAAATGTTAATTTCATAACGGAAACCTTCTTTTTAGAGAAACTGGATGAGTGTGTGTGGTATTGTCGCTTCTCGTCTGCACAACGTGTTTACAAACAAAAAATGAACAGATGCGGCCCCGGAACGATGCAGGAATACGAAAAATTCAATACAGTATTAGCGATAGTGTTTTGCAAATATCTCGAAAATTAAAAGCGACCCCCCTGTATTGGAAAAGGAAAAAGTTGTTCAAAATGTCGTAATCTATAACATATTAAAATTTTATCAAAATCAGAGTACGCAGACCTTTTCTACAATATATGTATAATTACCGTAAAATTAATTACAGACGACACTTGTGAGTGTGGAGCTGAATCCCAAGATCTTGATAGCGTCATTTGGCAATGCCCAAAATATGAAGATGAACGTGATACACTACTTTTAGCTCAATTTTGACACAAGTACTGTCTCCCGACTTGTATAAGATACTTCCTATGTGGTCCAGATATTAAAAGCCTGTTAATCATTTTCGATTTTATTAAGCGTTCTGCACTAAAAATTTAATTTCATTGAATTAACCTCTTGAATTACAAATTAATGTTAAGTTAAGAGGTGCATTAAGTCATTATGTATTACGCTAATGGATTCATGTATTGAATATGCTATATAAACCATACCTGGTTTAGAGCATTAAATAAATATGAATGCATCAGGAAATTGTTTCATACAGAAAATAGTTTAACAAACATTTTCTTACGTATGATACCTGCAATAATACGCATCGAGTATTTCTTGAATCGGAGTATGCTCCGCGTTGTTCATTACCAAGGTTTTTCGAAACTCCTTAAACTGGGCAACTATTTTAACCATGTTTGATGTACGAGTGCTCGACGGTAATCCACTTCTGTACGCCGTCAAAAGCCATCGAACTGGCTGCCAATTTGACATGCTTCACTTAGGCTACGAGAGGATAGCACGGAATGGTATTGGCTGTTTCGTGATTGTTCTAGGATCCACTCGAAGCTTCTCAAAAGCTTTCCTATTCTGAAATCAGCGATGGAAAGGAACAGTTGCCATGTTTTTAGCATTAGCGAAATATATTCACAGTTGCGGTGATCGGTGCCCTAAATGCGAAAACTGTCAGATCGTTTATGACAGAATTCTCTTATGAGTTTATGACAGAATTCTCTGGTGAAATGCAAGTTTGTTCGGAAATTAAATTTCATAATTACTTGATAATTTCCGGAATGATTAAAAATTTCAATTCGACCGCTGCATTATTGCGGCGAATGGACGAACGATTTACACGGTGACCGGTGTAGTATTTTCGTAATTTCTAGTTTAAATACCGATGACTTATATTATCATGACATTCGCAGTGACACGAATCTGTTACGTTCGGGCTACTAATAAACGTTTCGAAACGGTAGTGCATTATTCGCATAATATGTGAAACGACCGGGCATATGGACCAGGGCTGAATATTCGTATATTCATTACATAGAAATCACGTTTAATTTCTATACGGTAAAATTTATGAATGTTTCGCATCAACATCAGCTGCTGGCAACGGTTCGGCGAAATTTATTTCACCAACTAAATACTCTAATGCATATTCGAAATTTCGTTTCGTTACCCGCGTTCAAACTTTCTGTCCGTTCCAGAATTTGTTTATACATTGTTCGCACATCAACGCGCATTCAGTGAACCTATCGTGACGTTTATTTAGAAAAGAAGAGAACAACTCTGCTCCATCGAAAATGAATTTCCGCAATCAATGGAACTTCATATTTTCATTGTGCATATTTGCAGTGTTCGCGTGCGCGAGTTTCGTTTTAATATTCTCTTACGGAATTGTTTAATAGACTGGTAAGAGCAACATGATATTATGGATATAGTTAGATGGTTCAATCCTCTTGTTTCTTTATCACCTGCTCTTAGACAACAGAGCTTCCACTTGAATGATTCATTGCCTTCAGATACACATCCCTTCCATATGCTTAATAAGCTGTAAATTTCATGACTGTCAGACCTTCGTTTAGATCTCCGTTAAGAATTTCTCATTTCCTTAGTTTCAACGAGGTTCGGGTAAGAACACGGTATTCCGACTCTGTAATCGCATGGCATCGACTTTCTTATAATCGCATGGTCATACTTAACGTGTCATGCACCTAGTTGATAATAGCCTGGTCTTGTTTCAACCTCGCTAATAGCGTGGGAGAGAATCGATGAAACAAGGTACCGTACGAAATGCAAGTTTCAATGTTGCACTGAAAGAAAACTTGCCGCTCGAAATCTCCTTTTAAGTAACAGACGTGTATTAGTAATAACGAGACTGCGGATGTTTATGCAATTTTCACTTTTTCTCACGCAAATTCTAAGGAAGTGAAGGCAAGAAAAATTTGATTTCCAGTGCAAGTGGGCTTCGTAGATCTGAGATAAATAAAAATCGTACTAAATTCTGTGGAATTTTATATTATAGCAATTTTCGAACATTTTTATGCAGAGGCCATGAATGCATAAAGATCCGTAGTCTAGCAATAACAAAAACCAGATAAAAATTCTGCTTTTTAATCATTTTAGTAAATTGACAAATTCAGAGATTAATCTTTCTTGTTTACAGGTTTTCGTATTTCACCGTGTCAATTTTTACAAGATATTATTCACTAAATTATTTTTCAGTTTCACAGAATACCGTCGGTAAAAACACATTCATATCTTAACAGTCGCTTCTGAGGGGCGATGAAATTCTCTGGCAAACTTTGCCCATCTTGTACCCTCATCGCTATCATCCAAACTTTCCAAATGCCTGCGTTTGTTATCATTAGACCGCGGATCTGAATGTTAACGCGCGCGTTTAGGGTCTGATCGATGGACACAGGAATTAGAAGCATATTCGAAAAGACAATTTCGATAGACGGTCCGTTCCAAAATTATGAGCAGAATGCGAAAAACAATAACAAAATTTAAAGCGTAATTCTTAATTTACCGGACGCGTTCGCGCGGTAAGGAAAATTTCCCTTGAATCTCCCGTAATTTGCGCAGAAAAGTGTGCATTTGCATAAACTTCCGCGGTCTGGTTATAACACTTGTGCGCCGACGGCGACGACAATGCTGTTCTCTTTAATACTCCACACCATGTTAATTGTTACGCTGTCTGAATTCGAATGCCGCCGGTTTTGTTCCTGAGGATCCATTCAACTAACAAAACAATAACTTTCCGATTGTCAGGATTTCGCATAATACGCGCGTTTCGTTCGCGAAGGACAGTACTCGCGACCGAACTATGCATCATCGTCGAAAGATGAGTCCGCAAAGCGAAAACACGGCGGCAGACATGGCGAACTTTCCGTGAACACCAGACCAGTGAAAAGAAGAAAATAGAAAGTAGAAAGTTTCCCGTAGCCTCTTCCTTGGACACGAGCAATAGTCGCATTATCTGCGATTGGTCGTGCTTAATCAAGTAACAAGCATTGTTCGCTCGTATTATGCGAATACGTTTGAATGATGCAAGTCTTCTTTAATGAGTTTTCTCATATTCATTAAGCTAATAAAGTGTCATGCTTTAGCAGACTAACTCGTCGCGAAACCTGCGTTCTCCTTGCAATTTGAGTTTGACTTTCGGCTTTGGAGTTCAAGGTCATCAAAATGCATATTTGAGTGTATTTTTTAACAAGCAAACACGCTGCAACCAGAAAATAGATGTGTCAGGATCGAGGGAAATTTCTATTTTATTTGAAAGAAAACATTTGAATAAATTTTTTAAAATACACAGGGTGAACCATGAGTCGTGACCGGTAGAGAATACTCTTTTATTAGCAGTCCGATTGAAAATGTTTTTATCACATATAGCATGGTTTCAAGAAATCTTTCACGTTATTATAGCCTTCAATTTTTCGAAAATACACCTATACTTTTTTACAATTATCTGTTAGAGGATTTCAAGGTGAATTCAGTAACTATCATAACATAAAAGAATTGCTATAATAAACTGAATAATAGTCATTTCTACTGGTCACGATATTATTTAACGATATAATTTGCATTATTTGTAACAGCATGTGTTTTTGTTTGACAAGCAACATAACCTGCCTATTTCAAATACGACAGAATTTGCCCTCCAACTTAATAGAGATCTACGCAGACATTTCAAAACAAATTTTTGAAGACGTCAGAACACAAACAGACATAAACGTGTCGTTGTGCACGGTTAGCGGAAATGCGCGAGGGTAAAATCGCTCATTACGCGTGTTAATTTTCGTTCTCGAACACGTTCGAAAGCGGATGCACGACCGCGATCGCCGTGGGTAGCGTCGTCGAAAAAGCAGCAATGTGATGGACAGCGTGCAAGAACGTATACCTCTTTGGATGTTGAGTTTGCCTCGTTTCTATCGTAGTTACCGCGCAGTTGACTTAATGGAGTGCTTCGCCCTCATTAGCGAGCGTAACGACAAGTGCTCTGGTTCCGCGGCAGACATTTTCAGCGCGAGGGCTTCAGACTTTTCTTTTCTCTCTCTCTCTCTCTCCCCCAACTTTCCCTAACCCCTATATCTCACTCCCACTCTCTCCATCTTTTTTTTTTACCGCTTGGCAACTTTCACAGCGTATCGGTTCGCGAACGCGAAGTCACATTTTTCTTGTTCCACTCGAGTCTCGAGTCCTGAAAACTGTTTCTCTCTTTTTTTTCAGCAGCCCTTTAAAATACGCCGGTATACAGGGTGAATCATGCGACTCCGGCATTCCGTATGTTTAGAACGTGCCGAAATAAAAGTGTTATAGAAAAAGATTAAATGGTGTTCGTAGTAGCGTGCCACCTTTTCGCACTTGAATGGCTTTCAAAAGGATCAGACGTCTTTCGGTCCGAATTTTCTGTGCCTCCACGGCGGCGTTCCGATGCATTTGACCTCTCATGGAAAAACTATTTGGAGACTTCTTTTCTTGAAACGGTTGATTGAGAAATGCCGCTATCTCGTTTCCGGGGACAAAGGTGACGATCGTTTTAGCGGGCTCTGGCTCGAACTGGTTTTATTGGACCCTTTTCTTGGTTCTATTCATTGCTTTGTTGCTGACACGACGAGAATGGTAATATTACCTTAACGAGATTCGGGAATCAATTCTGCGGTTGAGAGGAAAAATGACGTGTGTCACAATTTCAAAAGATTTCACTGCATTAATTCTTTCCTGGTAAATTTGTAAATCCTATAGTTATTGTAAAGTTCGATCATGCACAGACACAAATTTTTTGAAATTCTAACGTGCGACGTTTTTCTTTGCAACCACGAAAAGTCATGGCAACAAATTCGGAATGTTCTACATTCAGAGTTAGAGTTCTTTTTCCCGTTATTTTTACATAGCTGTGTCGCAAAATCTGTGTCCATACTATAAATGTATTATTTTTCTCTTGAAAATGATTCATATAGTGATCGAAACGTTGAGATGAATGAAATTGAAAACATTAAATAATAATATCTTGGAAGTGAAAAATGCGGCGTTGTCCCTTACAACCACATAATCGTGCAGACAGGTTATCCGTTCAATCGGATCGGTTCATCACAGTTTGGCCACCCTATACGTATAATTAAACTACCACCGGCGAGACGTACCCCATAGGATAAATAAGACTACGTCGTTAAATGTTTTCCTTACAAATAATGCACGATAATTTAGCTCTCCGGCGCAACGTTTCGAATTATGAACGCGCAGCTAACACGGAATACTTTTAATGACGACGCCTGGGTGTGGAAATATTTCCACCAAGGAGAGTGTATAATCTCCGGAGCTCTCCATTATTGAGGTTTTTCTCTCCATTATAGCTTCGTGAAATTCGTGGAATTCAACGGAAAATATTTCCGTCTCGCATTTTCCCTCTATCAAACGTATTATTGCGTTACTTTCCACCAATTAGATTATTTACGGAACCTAAATGAGAGACCATTAATCATGGATTATCGAATAACTACACGAATTAGGAGAATTTATTGACTGCCTAACCGATCGCAGATGTGATAGAGAATCGTGTGGACCTTTAAATAAATATTATTTATATTATGATCAAGTAATTATACATTAAATCGCACGATAAATTAACCGTGTCAATATGTACGGACGATTTTGTATGCACAACTGATTTCGTAAATGGTCATACAACTTTGCACGAATAATTAGATCGAAGATATGTATGTGTACATTAAAGTTTGTTTGTTCGAAACTTCCCACTCCAGAAAATCGATTTTGTATTCGCTATTCTAGGAAATTCAAATGCACACAAAAGGCAAATTAGTTTGCTTGTATTATACAGTAGCAGGGATCGTCGTTTTTTAAAATCAGGTTTGTTCGAACTTCACAGTACGATTGTCCGGAACAGAATTTTCCGCGCTTTAATTTCGGATAAAGTACGGGAATTGTTTGCCTTCCGCAAGCGTATTTGCATTCTTATCGAATCCCAGTAATATCAACTTTGTGGAACAGCACGTGCTCCTTATGACAGCTCGAGGACACATTGTTTTCTTTGAGGTCGGCGAACACTCCAACTTCTCCCTTACTCAGACGCGTTACGTAATACTTTTGCTCACAAGAAGGGTGATTTATGAAAGGCGTGAACAAAGGGCAAAGAAAACAACGTCCCTTTATTGGATTATCCTTCTTTTTCCACACACAGCCCTCGCGCTTTCTTATTTCGCGAATGATATGCCCCTTTCGTCGCCGTTTAACACCTATGCCATTTATCATTTCTAACTTGCCAATACGAATTTTTACGGATTTTCTTCGAAACAACGATCTATCAATTCTACAAATTGCGAAACTCTTTAAATCGATACAATATCATTCCTTTAACATTTAGTACTTCAATATTTTTTTTAAGTCGCGAAAGTTTATGCAGTTACATATACTTTAAATTGATACTTCCTTGTGCACCAATTTTCAATCTCCTCTTAAAGCGATAAAATATTTGAAATCAAAATCCATTTTACTCATTTCAATGAATTTTTAGAATATTCGAACGTATTCGAAACTTTTATATGCGACTATTTCGGAATTTATAATTTGCCAATACGAATTTTTTCGGATTTTTTTTCAAAACAACGTGCTATCAATTCTTCAAATTGCGAAACTCTTTAAATCGATACAATATCATTCCTTTAACATTTAGTACTTGAATATATTTTTTTAAATTGCGAAAGTTTATGCAATTCCATATATTTTAAATTGATACTTCCTTGTGCACCAATTTTCAATCCCCGCTTAAAGCGGTACAATATCTGAAATCAAAATTGGTCGGACCCATAAACCAAATCCATTTAACTCATTTCAATGAATTTTTGAAATATTCGAACATATTCGTGGTTCTTTATATACGGCTATTTCGGAATAAAACGGTATCCGGGACTCAGCGAATTGGGATTGAGTACACTTCGCCCGTCATACATTCATCATGCGTTTCGTAATTTCACCGAAAATTGACTAGTGGTTATAAACTTTCGGTTATACTCTGCATCTACAAAGTATGAACTTCTGCGCGCTAGTTTATCAAATACGGCGCACCCTCTATGGAGAATATTAAAAACTGTATCAAAGAGATTCCGTGAATTCCCCTCTTCGCACACTATGTGTTATAGTTTTCAAATTTTACTGCACGCGAAATTAATTAGCTTCACTTTGCGGGAAATGCGACGCGGTGGTCGTCGGAAATATGTATTTACAAGCTTCCTTTAAACATAGTATACAGTACTATAATATATTACAATACGATACTATAATACAGTTGACGTACAATTTTATCTATGAATTTTAAAAAAATGTAAATGTTGATAAATTGCAATCAATTTGTTCAAAATCCTTTCGAACGAATTTCGAAGAAAATTATTGCGAAGGTATCTTTGGAGATTCCGCAACAAAAAAATCTAAAAAAAGGTGTGCAATATATTTGTTCATTTTCCCAGAGAAAATTCCCAAAGATCACGCTGCTTTGAGATCGTCAGAGTCCTTAAAGAGCGGTCGGGTCTAAATAATCGCCAGGTTTCATTAAGGACACAATCGTGGATTACATTTGAAATTAAAAGAGCCTGTTTGTGTTAGCGCGGGTTGGAGGCGGTTGCCTTTCACCGGGGTTCCCGGTAACTTCCCGATGAAACTTTCATGAGCGCATCGTCACATATCGAGTAGTGTTTGAGGACAGCTAATAAACAATGTCAGGGGCGGAAAGAGCCGAGCACGAGAGCGAGCTCTCCGTAGTAATTTGCACGTCCGAGAAACCTGCAAAGCTCTCCTAGCGAGACTAGATGCAATCCTTTGAATATATATTTTTTTCTCTCCGAGCACGTTTCCCTGATATTTGGTTTAGTCGTTAAACATTGCATCTGTTTACGGATCCTGTGCAAGCATCGTCCGGATTCACGGAGGAGCTTGAAATTTTTTAAAGATGTCTGTGCCGTCTTGCGTCTCCATCGGGAAATTGACAGGAAGCGCATTTTGTTTTCCCGATCGTATTTACCCACGAAAATGCGCACACACTTGAACGTTTAATCTGTCTGTTCTCCAGCGATTCGCGCACACACCGTATCGGGGAAATAGAATCGTTAATGCGTTTCCGTGTTGCCGTTTGCGCTGCGTCGGAACGCCTATACACATAACGCACGCGCTGTAACGCAAAAGTGTTTGCGACGAAATTATTGTTTACCAGAAATATTACAGTGCCGATTATTTATTCTCGTCTTTCAGATTTCTGTTCCGTTTCCCGCGTCTAATTCGCGGCAATACCCTCCGAGCATCAATGCGGCGCATTATTTATGTTAATCTGCTTACAGCTTTTTGTGCCAATTCGCATTTTCCATTGATCTCCTCTGCATAATATTCGCTCGACGGATCCCCGCCCTTAAATTGTTTATACCGTTTCTCTATTTTCCGTTGCATCCCATTGTATAGTAATCGCATTTGCAGCGGAACTACTACAAAGGGAGACTTGCTACGAGCAAAATGAAACGTGGAAATTATAAATTATTTATTTCATTATACTGTACGCAAACAGCCCCCCAATTTGATCTCGTCGAAGGAAATCTAAATTATTTTATTTTAAATAACGCTGTGAATTCTGTTCTCACAAAAATCTTCATATTTATATATTTGATATTTTCCACGGTGCTCTTTTCTGGTTTAATCTCTTTTACACTTAATCTGTCCATAATTTTTAAATTTGTTATCTGTGCTAGAAAGGAGATATGGGCTTTGCGAATTCAGGGTTTGTGATTCATTCAAACATCGTGACCTTTAATTTTTCCTTCGCAATTGCAACTAATAACAATTATGGAAAAAAATTATTTACCCATTAGCTAGTAAACTAATCCTTCTAATGACTCAAAAATTTTGAGAAAGTTATTCGTTTTTATAAGGTATGCGATTAATTTTTAATGAATAAACTGAAGAGCAAATGTGAAATGTTAAATACCGATTTGTGTTGATTTAGAAAGGTTAGCGCGGTGTATTCGTGTCGAACAGCGTTCTATTTGGTAGTACTTGGCATGAATACAGAAAACGAGACACATTCTGTGTCGACTAAATGGAAAAATGCCTTGAGGTCGGAGTCAATGTCATAAGATGTCAGGGGCAGTTAACTACATCCTCAACCATTTCATGGATCAAGCGAAAGAAGCTTCAGGGCACTTTCTGAAGGTATACAGTGACTCATTGTCGGAGCTCTTGTGCTAACCCTTTTCACTCTGAATGCCAACCGAGTCGACTTTAAGTTGTTGGGCGTTCCACTCGAAGTGCTAACCTAATGGAGGCGGATTTTTGCACAATGCTGAACCCACTTACTTTAATCTCGATCAATTACTCTCCTCGGTTGAAATGTTGCAATTTTTCCGCATTCGCGGCACAATAAGCGTACTCGGAACCAAGCAAAAACGATATGAACTACTGAATAGACAATTATACACTGAGTAAAGGATCCATATTAGGATAGGAACGTAGAAAGTTTAATCAAACTAGCACAATTGCTTTAATTTAATTTCCGATTGAACCTTTCCGTCGAGATCATCAATACTTCTTGTTATACACTGAGTAATATATACATTTGTAACAATAATGTGCAGCTGGGTTTTAACAAATCATCATTTTCTTAAATCGATACAGAAAATCTGAATTTTGTTCAACGAAGAAGCTCTTTCCCATGTTTGCAGAATTCGATTACGCGCGATCGAGGCTCGAAATTCTCGCTGACGAAATGTCTGTTATAGAAGCGATTGTAAAACTACGATAGCTCGAACGCGAGAAGGGAAACGCGTGTGAACGACGCGGCGAAGAGAACGCGGAGAAAGAGAGGGGAACGAGGAAAGCAGAGAAATAAGAGTCGAGCAATCTTTCACAAGTGGATTTTAACAGGCGTAGAATTTTAATCACTTTCGCGAAATTAAATTATACCGCGCTGGCATTGCGGATGAAAATTGTGGTACACGCGGGGGCGGGGGAATTGCTTTTCAAGAAGAAAAAACCAAACTGTGGAACGCGAAGGAATGTACTCGTTTATGGGACTCGCTGAGCTCCGTGCAACTCTTTTTTTTCATTATTAATATTTAAAAAGCTTGATCTCTCTGATCGTATTGTTCTTCGTTTATTTTGTGTATAAATACTGAACCACCTGTACACATATACAATTTCATGGGAGTCAATTTCGACTCCCAATTTCATTATTCCGTGCGCGTAAAGTGATACAATCATTTAATCCTAACATTTTGCAACGCTTTGTCACGCGCATCTTGTTCTGCGATACAACAATTAACGTAAGAGCGTCGAGTTAATTACTGCGATGAAAATCGCTTTACAGTTATAACCTGACAATCGTGATGTTATTCCAGAGGTGACACCTCGTTAACGTCGACGAGGAACAATATACTGTTAGGTCGGAGTCATTTCGTTTTCTCACGGGAAAATGAAAACCAATTTTTTACCATTTATGGTGATAACATAGCAAATGGTAGGGAATTGAGTGTTAAACATTTTCAAAAAATGCTGGGCTATGAAATCCGACAAGATTCGGTGTGACTTTTATTTCTTTTACATAGGATTTTATTTGGTGGCACTTTCTTAAAATTTGTCTACAAAAATTCTGAATTGCACCTCTACCCGAAAATCGAAATTACTTTCTGAACGACCCAACAAATTTCTAATTTTTCTCCTACACGCATAGTTTTTGAATTTTAGAAAAGACATATTTTTCGATTTTGAACAAATATTATGATATTATCATATAAGATATTGTATTGTTCTTTCCAGCAAAAGATTCTGTAGACTTTCCCGAATCCAGTGATATGCAATAGTAATGCGTTGTGATTGTTTAAACATGTTTAAGCCTAGAGAATCTTTTGCTGTAAAAAACAATCCAATATCTTAAATAATAACATCACAATATTTGTTCAAAGTCGAAAAAATATGTCTTTTTTTCAAATTTAAATTTCTCAACAACTATTCGTGTAGGAAAAAAATTAAAGTCATCAAAAAATCAGCGCGAAAAACTCTATACGATCCATCCAACAGTTATATGGAAACATTTTTGTTGTTGGACAGTGTAATTGAAGCATTTGTTACTCTAGAAGCGAAATTAATGATAATTCATCGGGGACGGTCTCGTTGTGTGCTGCTAAGAAACTATTTCTGGTGAAAAGAACCTTCTATTGTTAAGCAACTCTCCTCTAGCAAATACAATTTAATGGTCTCACGATGTTGTGCATTATCGGCCGTCTTTTTACGTCCCTGCAGCCGCATGCACGCGGTTGATGAAAACATAAACGGCGGATTTCGTTTTCCCCCTTTCTCGTCGACGTCCCCTTCAACTCGTCTTCAGCTTCCAACCCCTTTGCGCCCCTTCCCTGCGGCACGGTGGTTGGCATAAAACATCTTGGCGCCGCTGTGGAGCCGGATTTAATTAAGGGCTAACTTGCATACGCAATGTTTATATAGGGGATATACGGGGGGTGGTATCGCGGCCGGGTAATTAAATGCATAAATAGCCGGTATTTTCGACTCGTTCCACCTAGTCTTTTTTTGTAGCTGGGGACCGCAAACGGTCGTGAGAAAGTTCGTGTGAGCGCGTGTCATGGATATATGCGTACACCGACACACATAATTGGCATCGGTTCGGCGAATTTTGATCGCGTGCAATTCACTTGGTCGCGTTCCCTGAAATTTTTTGCGTGAGACCCCCGAGAAGAAGTTCAATCTCGCTGTTAACTCTCTCCCTTACCGCGCCGCGCTCGGCTACGTCGACAATCATAATTGAATTTATCGCCGCGCTATTACCCGAATCACGGATTAAAGTCGGTTAGCGCGATTAGCCGGAAACTTCTTTTCTTCGTTTCTAATTACGTTAATTCCTTAAAACGTCGGGCGATTTTGCTTCTCAGAGATTGAAGTACCAGCTGTACAGGGTGCCACAAAATTGTACGTCGTCACCACTATTGCAGCCTATAGTACTCATCGCGACGACCAAGTTTCGAAGCAACTATAAATGTGAATTCAACCGTTCTCTAAAAAAAACTCTATATGTCTATAGAGTGAAAAATACACAGAGAAAATGTACAATTAATTTTTTCATTTGACGCGTCGTTTTCGAGAAAATTCTTTAACAGTCCATAGCACTCGTGTTTGTCGAATTTTCAAGCGAAAATTTCTCGGAAAGGAGGAGACAAACGACAAAACATTTTTTTTTATATTTTCCACGTAGAATCATCTCCTCCGCATGTATACCATCTTGGGACAGCTTGCAGACGTATGAAATAAAATAGTTTATGAAACTTTAATGTCGTTTTCTAAGAGAACGGGGTTTACAAGAGACGCATGGTTCATTCGAGACTTTTACGATGAGAATCAGACGAGCTAGAAAACAATTTCGATCTTGAATGTTAAAGTGAATTTTCCGGTCAATTTTTATATCGGTCGCGATATATAATTTGTGACACACTGCACAATTGTTAATAGCAGAGATGTTCCGATGACTGAATTTATGTTCCAGCAAATACCGGGATCGCGAACGGTCAACCACGTTCGACACCAAAGAAGCTACGCGCGCGTACCGCGAAAGTGGCCGGTGTACCCGATTGCACGATACACGTCATTAAACGATAAAAATGTTACGTGGCAAAAAGGATGAACCGCTGACACAACAAAACGTGGGTATCGCAGGCAATCGTAACAGCGTAACCGTCCAGCAGAAAATAATTTCGCCGGTGTACGTGCCCGCAGTACTCATGGTTACGGTGGTTTTCATTCGACAATGTGATTCCGCGGCCCCGGAGATCGATAATGCTCGTTAAATATCTGTTTCGCGGGATCAGAAAGGAGAACGAAGGGAAAAAAAACATTTTTCCCTCGCGCGAAACGCTTCGTGTTTTACACTCTTTTTTCCGCGAGGGATTTTTAATGAATTTCTCGCGATCGCTTCGGCTCTCCGACATTGCTCCACCCCGTCGAGAACCGATGAAATTGGAATAATAACGCGTTGTAATGGCTCCGCGGCATGTAAACGGTCTCCCGTGTCGATAATCGCGCTGTAATTCGTTTGATCTCGAACTACCGTTTGCGGAACGTTTAACGTTTATTACATGTTAGCACTGTCCACTGCTTTACCTTTCGAAATTACTCGCGAGTCCAATATAAACATAGAGTAACCACTGTAACCGTGCAACGAGGGAACCGTAGTTAACTAAACTAGTACACTAAATTTTGTCTACAATTTTTAGAGGTTCGAATATATTATTCATCTGGTATCTTTTGAAATCGATCAAGACACTTTTCATTTTACAAGGAACCTCCGTTTCACGTCGAATCATCAATTTTATTTTGTGCTACCTGAGTCAAACTCCAAAGAAGCCAGGAGCTCCAACAAAATCCAACGTTGCTGCCCGAAAACCATTAACAATATTCCACACACTGGGGGCCGAACAAAGCCCAACAATTGCGGCAACTTTTCGCGTGCAGCAGCTCCCGTTGCACACGTCTATCTCGCTTCTCAGATTCTAGTCAAGTGGTTCGTTCTAGTTGTCGGCGGCCGTATAAATTATTGCATACATTCTCAAAGGGACAGGCCATCAATTAATTTCCTAACAATCCCGCTCGCTGAGGGTTTCGCCGAAAACTCCGTCCACCCGGCGAAACCTGTCAAATAAACATTTTCTATGTGCAAACATTTGATCTCCGGGAAACATCGGGGTCGCGGGGGCAGGTTTGCTTAGCCGAAGTTCATTTTATCGTGATCCGTTTCGCGAAATAATTGCGAAGAGAAGTTCGGGCTCGGGTCGCGCGGTGCTTCCGGCTCGGAATCATAGTTCGCGTTCGCATGCATGTATATCGCGTCGCGTATTCCCCGCCGATTGTTCGGCAATCCGAAGCCCGAATGTAGCCGGCCAAGAGCAGTAGCTAGCCGAATCTCTCTCCCTCTCATACGGCTAGTAGCTTCATATTTCCTGTTGCCGGCCACGTCGCCCGAGAAATTACTAACAGGGGAAACTCCGTGGGCCCCCTCCGTTTCTTCAATTTCTCGCGGAACTCACTCCCAGCCCGGGATTTACGGTCGCAGTTATCGAGTTTCCGCTGTTCGGAACTGCACTCGGCAAAAAATTAACTACCTCTCGCCCACTTAGACCTCTGGTCATCTTTCCCTTGGCGACACGTCTGCCGTTACACTGGACCAGTCACTCCTTTGCCACGGATTTCACCCGATGCTAAACTCCTGCCAATTTTTGCATTCATCTTAAACACTTTATACCGTTTCCAATTTTTATTCGTCGACATTATTCTTGCGAACGACGTCTTCGGAAAACGATATCTGTACAGGAGGGAGTGAAGAGAATTTCAAATACTAAATGTCCTTCCAAATACAGTGCCAATGGATTGCTGACACTCTTTCGATTCAAACGAGTCCAAACACGACGTCAATCGGACTAATTTTACAGTTAATGTAAACAATAAAATTATAAATAATTACGTATGATTGCTGTGAATGTTGACCGATTTGCATCGTGTTTGGACTCGTTTTAATCGGAAGGATCTCAACAACGCATCGATACCACATTCGAGAATGTCAAGATTACTACGTTAAGCTCCTGGAAATTTTGGAAATTAACTCGAAGAATACGAGTTTGACGATTTTACTTGTATAGTATGAGAGATAATTGCAAATAGTAGTCGTGAAGGTGAAATACTATTGGTGATTATGAGGGTCTGGATTAGGAGAGGTGGACAACCCGGTTGACTACGTTATACTCGTGTAATCTTGACGCCTAACGTGTCCATTCCTGGAGAATGTCTCGAGAGGTTAAACGCTTTATGCAGTATGCTTATGCAGAGTAATGTATTCCATATTCGAGAATGTCTCGCGGAGAGAAGACTAAAACGCTATGGAATAATGCTTTATGCGGATCGTTTCTCTAATGTGTTCTTAGCTCTTTGTCTCGCGAGGTGTTCAGCAAAATGGTTTACGTGGATCGTTCTTTCTAATGTATTGCAAGATTTAGAACGTGTCTCGAAGGTAATAGAAAAATACTTCACGCAGATCGTTTTCTTAATGTTTTAGAATGCATTGCAAGGTGTGCAGTAAAATGTTCCAAGTGGACTATTCTTTTTAATGCTTTCCTAGCTCTAGGAGGTCCAGAGACGAAAGTTGGAGACGCAAATATATTAGCACTATATTAGGAGATAGATAAATCTAGGAGACGCAAATATATTAGCACTATATTTGTTAGATCTAGAAAGTCTTGAAAGGAATACTACTATCAATGTTCGTGGATTATTTTAATTGATTTATTTGCCTGTAAAATGGCTAATTTTAATAATACGGTTAATTACTGACGCGTTAATTTCCTCTTTGATATAATTTATCGATACCCGGTTCGATGAGCACCGTGAATTTTCAGGAATTAAATAAAATCGCATCGGACGCGTTTCACTTTTCCCGGTGGTTACGTGAAATTGATTATCTTAATTGTGGCGACACGCAAATTGCAGGCTGCAGTCGGCGGATGCATACATGTACAGAACTTCATTCCTGCGATCAATAATCTAAGCACCCATCGTTCCGTTTAATCGAAGCCCTGCAACTTCTACATAAACGCTGTTAACTACATAATTGCCCTAAAACTCCCTCTTAGGATAACTACGATAAGTGTTTAGGGGTATCTTCCAGGCAATTGTGGCCTCTCCACGAAAGTGCAGCCGCGGGTGGAAACTGTTGGAACAACCTGGGCATTATTGCAACATTCTGCCGTTGAATTTTTCTATATCTCGCCGCAGTTCTATTCCATCGAGACGTAACGTTCAGCTCAACAATGTTGCGGTTTAATCTGCAAAATGATTGAAGCCTTCGTTCGATCGTAAAAGTTACGACAAATAATTTTGATGTTTCAATCATTTTCTACAGAAATCAAAAAGTTTTTGTAATTAAGAGAGAACTTTCACAGTTATGCTGAATTTGTTCTGTAATTATTTTAATTCGTAATTAAACCCCTCTAAAATGTAATTTCATCGAAATATACTCGAAAAAAGCTTCCTCATGTTCGCTATTACTTAGAACAGAAAACTGTAATTGGTTTCATGAAAGCGTTACGCATCGTGCTGTCAACACTTTCGTACGTATACAGCCACCATATAAAATCTTTTTCTTCTGACCTATTTTAAATGGATTCCAGCGAGAAGTATAATACATACATATCTCTGTATATGAGAGTTGTAGACTCACAAATTTATTCATATGAGACAACCTCACTCACGCTCCAGTTTATATAGTCATAGAATTTCTTCCGAAATCCGACGTAGTATATCATATGTACAAGAGAGTGTTCTACTATTATATTTCTTCCCTCGCGTCCTGCTATTTAAAAGTTAACATCTGATTAAGAAGTGAAACCCGTGTGAAAACTCGCTTTGTTTACTCTGCTAGTGTTCAATTCAGATTAATATTTAATAAAACGAAATAGTTAA
>CM052343.1:14760939-14776592 GCA_028455595.1 Lasioglossum vierecki
GTGTAAAAGCATGATATTTTAAGTCAATAATGAAACACGTGTTGACTTAAAATATCATGCTTTTACACTAAGCAAACGCAATTTATATTTTCTGGAAAATGGTCCCAAGAAGGACCGAAACGTCGAAAATTAATATAAATTTGTAAAACAGCTTAGTTAGTAACATAGGATCGAACCTGTGCGCCGTAATCTAATTAAAACTTAATTAATTTTTTAGGATAGAAAGAGAAGTTCTAAAATGATTTCAAAGAAATAATTGTGCTCGAAGAATTAAAATTGTCGAGGATCGTAAAAATTGTTAGAGAAATAGTAAGTGAGATGAGGGTGTATGATAGCTTCCCTATAAACCTTCGAGATAATGCAATCAAACGAAATAAGGGTCGTTCTGATGGATAATATTCTGCCATTTTATGGCCAGCGCCATTAATCTCGCCGGCACAGAATTTCTACGGCATCCAGTTAAAGAACTCGAAAAGGTTTTAAACTTTTCCGACAATCCAACGAGAAAAAGAAAGGCCTGGAGAGAGGGGGACTAAAGCCCGCAATCTCGAGATTCACCTTAACCACAATGGCCACCGTGCCATTCCTACTTTTCGGAGTTTCCTGGCGCTCCTTTAACAAATTGTTGACCGATCACGAGTCTGTTCGTCCTTTCACGAGCAAACTTTGTTAATCAATCATTGGTAAAGCACATGTCATCACGAATACAATTAATTAATAATATAATAGATCGTTCGGAAAACCATTTCGTTTTTTCAAGGGAAAATGAATTTATTTGAACTGAACTTTATTTGACTTTATTTGAAGTGTGAAAACGAAGAAATGCGTTATTTCTGCCCTATAATATGTTCAATTTTTAAATTCACCAACAATTTGAATTTCATTTTCCGAGAAGAGAAGTCACTTTCCAAATGACCTAATAATTCGTGTGAATTAATGTTAAAGTCATTGTCAGTGATCCGATCGCTTTTCCTTTGAGTTTATTATACGACGAGAGAATTCCACTGGTAGGAAAATTTCTTTTCCCACAGACGTATCGAAGTTACCTGCATTTCTCTGGTCACCTACTGTAGTCAACGAATATTTAAAGGGAAAGGCTAATCTAGAGAGCCATTGAAAAAGTTATACGGAGTAAATGGAACTAAAGTTTCCACGTGAAATAATTCATATTCGCTCGCTGCTATATGCACGGAAACGGAAACCTAAAGAAAGACTGGTGGAGCTAAGCGCCACTGGCGAGTAATCCTCAAAGGAAAAATAAAGAGTATGGGATTGGTCCAAATTGTTCGGTGGATGGAAGGCGGTCGCGAAAGAAACGGAAGATGGATTTTCAGGATTTCATCGTTTCGTGGCGTTCCGTTGGTCCCGGACAGTACGAATCCTCTGATAAATTGTGACAGACTGAAAGAAACTTTAATCAGACTGAGAAACGGGTATAATTAATTGACCATTTTTCTCCTGTCAATTAACCCGCTAATTCCCACCGTAATTTCTTCCCGCGAACATAGTAAATATTTACAGACGCAACTGGCACCGTAACACACAAATAGTAATTTTTACAACTAATCTTGCTGCGTGTGCTCATTTCGAGAAAATGAAGTCTACTTTCACACCCTTCAAATTGCTTTTCACAAAGTCTCCATTTCGTTTCATAACTTCGTTTAATGCATTTGCTGAATTGTTTCAATTCTGTTGGATTTTTTATGGAACATAACGAAATAGAATAGGGAATTAAAGTCGCTTTTTTAAAAAATTATACAAATTAAATATCACATCGAAATACGACACGAAATTAAAGTAGCTTTTGCCAAAAAATTGTACAAATTAAATATCGTATCGAAATGGGTGAAGGAATTAGTTGCTTTTTTAAAAATATGTACAAATGAAGTACCATAATGAAATAGAAAACTGAAGTCACTTTTTCCAAAAATTGTACAAATTCAAACAATGTCACTGCATTGAAACAAATGCGGCAAATGGATTCAACGAACTCGCAGTGTTAATTACGCGAAAATCCGTAGTGATACGTATCTCTGTAGTACGAGATTCCGGTGGAATGGGTTATTTAACAATACATGCCTCCAAGGGAATAATTCACGGCACACTTCAGTGTAACGCAATACATCGTGGAAGAGGTATTGGGTCAGCTCTTGAGTAACTAGCACAGAGACTAAATCGACTGCAAAATACTCGCAAGAAAGCTCGGCCTCGTGGTACGCAGAAGAACTTGCAGGCGCCGGATTTCCATACGCAAGCCGAACGAAAAAGCAGGGCGCATCGTGTCCTTAATGCAGCGCAGTCGATCGACACGCCGAAGAAAAACGTTATCCGGACGCTGTCGATCGACAAGGCAGCGCATTAATCTTGGACCGATAACTCTTGGCGACCGGCAAATTAGAATTCATGAAAAGACTCGGTCCGTGGTGGCAGATCGGAGCTGACGAGCAGAGATGATTCTTTCGTGATTCTGCTGAAATTCGAAGGGATGACGAGTATGAACGAACTGGAAAAATCGGCTGCTTGTGGCTAGTCATAATTGGACTGCGGATGTTCGTGCAATCTTAAATTTTTGTGGATAAATTATCAGAAAGTGCTACTAATAAAATTTCTTCATAAAATACATACAAAACATACTAAATCCTTATGAATTCATGCCTCGCAGCCTAGTCACAATTTGTTCTTAAAAATGTCGAAGTTGAATGTGGCAAAAGTTAATATGAAGTTTGTCTGGCTAAAAAGCCGGAAAGGGTTGAACACACCTATAAAAAAAGTATTAAAATGTCCAGGACTACCCGACATTCGTAGCTAGTGGTTGTCGTTTCCTGTAAGAACTGGAGCCACGACCTCGCCGTTTAAATCTCCGGCGTGGCTCGATCCAGCCCTAAAACACGAGGCAGACTACGGAACGTAGAGTGCCCTCAAAAAGCCGGAGCTTCGACAAAGGAGGCACGAGAGGAACGACTCGAGACTCGTTCTCGAGTCCCTTCAATTTGCTCGCGACACCGATGCGGGAGGGCTTGACAGAAAATCAACGGGACCGCTGGAAATCGAGATCCGCTTCTAAATGCCACCGGTAAAGCGTACCTAGTATATGTATATGTCGAAAAAAGAGACACAAGGGGGAGCCGAGAGGTGTACGCGCTGAGAATCTGACGGCAGAGACACGCTGTCCCAGCTCCAAGGGATTGTCTCGACTCGCTGTGATTTGTCCCAGTCCACCCTCGCACACCACATCCTACCAGCCCTCCGGAAGAACGATCGCGCACTGTCTTGATGAATAATTCATCAGCGTGGCGGCGTGCACCGCGCGACTTCCGCAAATCGACTGGCCGGTAACGCGTCCCAAAACACGTTCGGATAAATCCGCCGTCGTTTGTTCGCGCTTCGAACAACCCCCCTCGCGGGGCGCACACGGTGCCAAACGGCAATTCTAGCGACGAATAATGCAAAACTTAACCCCCGTCCGTCCCTCGTGTCGATTTGACACAGTTATCCTGAAATAAGTTATACATAGCCTACCATCTTTTTCACACCCATCTTTTAGGGGATGCTGAATTTTGTTCTAGACCCGAAAAGCTCAAAAAATTCATTTCTTGAATGATATAAGAAGAAATACTTTTTATTGTGCTTGCTGAGTTCGTCTAAGTATGTCCTTAAAATTTGGCCGCAGGAAAATGGTAGATTTACCTGTAAAAAACTGAAGATGATCTTAATAATTCCGGGAAAAAGGTTGACAAGAAATTTCATGCAATCAGCTTTAAAGCTCTCCTTGAAACAAGTTATTTTAGTTAAATAAATTCTTGATTGTACTGCTAGCAACTGTAAGAAAAATACAGGCTGTATTATTATTAAGTAATAAGCAGATAGCTGATCTTTGTGCAAGATAAAAATTTTCTGTCTCGATATATTCGATAGGTGGAAAATCATATATAAGTATTTCGAAATTCATCTAATGCTTTACACGTTTTAGATTACACCCACTCATTTTCGTCAAAAATGCATAAAATCAGCTGTCACCCTATGTTTTTACCCTGTCTCGTTGTGTTTCATTTAACTGTCCGCCTTTCTCCAAATAAATAACATCTGCAACCACTGTTTCGCCGTGGGGAACGGTCTCCGTGTATCGCGGAAGACGCACGGTGTTTGGTTTGCATTATTTTACAATTCCAAGCCCGCTCATTAATTTGCATACTCCCTTTAATCCCGTGGAACTGGAGCCGAAAGCATATTTTTCCAAACGAGGTCAAACCGGCTTCAATCACAGGTGATACGAAGCTGTTGCGTGGCAGGCGACGCGATGCACGACAATGGGTACCGCAAAATTAACGCTGCTTGATTATCGCCCCGCCGAGGAAAATTATCAGCGAAAGTTGCTCGGCCTGGTGTTATATTCGAGTGTGCACTACGCTGTTCGCCAGGCGCCACTTGTGTGTGCCACGGTAATAAAATTAATCTAAGGCTGTTGAAAGTTGTGTCTTAACTCGCTGTATCTGCGTGCGGCAAGCGTAATTTTCTTCCGCGGACGAACATCAGTTTATATTCTTAGCAGCAGGCTGCGAACATTCGTGCACTTACGCCGCGTAGTCTTCGGGAACTTATACAATATAAAGTTTACTGGAATTTCGTCAGATTTATGGTCAGTGTGAATTTGATGGAGTTAATGAGGATGGAGATAGAATTTTATTAGTTCTTATTTAATTTCTTCTGGTTCAGGCTGCGGCTACGTTTATAGTGTTCGATAGACTGCCTATCTTTTTGTAAAATTAAAACTTTACTTAATTTATTGCTGAATGTGTTTAACCCTGTGTAGTCGGAGCTATTTGAATTCGAAAATGAAACATTTCTTTCTAGCTGGAATAATTCATCCATTCTATATGATTTTTTCATTTTTATCATTCATTTAATTATTTTAGTAATTGGTTAGATACGAATATATTTGAAGTACGGATGATGAATGTATGTATGTGTGTTAACAGGCAACCCTATATATAAATGTTTGAATATACATTATAATATAAACCCTATATATAGCTTAATTTAAAAAATTGAGTATTGAAAATAACAGGAGAATTGTAAAATTACAATCGCCAACGAATTGAAAGAAGACTTCTTGCTGTACATATTTGATGATGTAAACAATATTTTGAATAATTCTGAGGTTTAATAGGTTAAAAATAATATAGAAGTAAAAAAAATAAAATCCGCAGTCTACCGATTAATCGTAAACTTAATTTTTTGCTTCGAATCAGTCGAAACTCAGTGGAAATTTGTGTCGAGTTATCGTTAAAGCCGATGTTTAGGGGTGACAACAGGGGCACAGAGCGGACGGCATGAAAAGAGTGGAATAAAACGCGTGGCAATCACAACTGCCATTTCGGCCCATTGTCCGAGTCACTTAAGAGCAATTTATTTGCTAGGATTCACGGGGACAATAGTGTCAACCCTCGGCGGCTTAGTGCGATCCTAAACACCCCGCAATCACCCCTCACTGGCTCGTCGAAACTTCCGGCGAACTCGTTCACGCGGCCCCTGCATATCCGGCTAATTTCTGAACAAAAACCAACGAAAAAGGTAGGGAGAGACCGAGGCTCCTACTCCCGCTTCATTCAAATGCATAACTATCGCCAATGAATTAATCACCGCTTTAACGCAATATGGCAGGAAAGTTTTTCGCCCGTTTAGAGGCTTGAAACCACGCCAAACCGAATGGCGGCAGCCGTCCGCATTCGCGGGATTTACTCCCGGCGAATTCGCCTCTTTTGCTCGTGATAACAAATGGCACTCTCTCGCCGGGCTCCATTAGAATCTATAATAATTGAATTGTGCAAACAAACGGTGGCTAATCGCGATTCCCATTGGCAATAATTTACCCAAGAATCTTGATCGCTCTATGTGAAATATTGTACCGAGCGATCCACTTAAAAGCAGTCACTCCAATATTCTCTCCGACGAAGGATCAAATAATTTTACTCTATACATTGTTCACAATTGCAAACATTCTCGTTCTCGTAACTTTACTTTTTTAGATCAATTTAATTGAAAGCAATTTTGCAATATATTAATTCCGACGTTACGTAATTATTAAAAAACAAAAGGTGATATTCCGTTGATGAGAACACGTTTAAAAAAATTTTTGAAATATGTCAACTTACTTGCTTAATAGAATAACTTTAAGAATTAAAGAGAAACAAATTCTTGTTTGCACTAATCGTGTCGTTATATACGATTGTTTCGTGGTTCTACAATATTAAAAATATTTTATCTTAGAATGCATTTTAATGTCAGCTACAATATCCAAGGGAAAACATTTCTTTTACAATTTTAATATTTCTTTAACATTATCATTTTTATAATATTTGCACCCTTAAGATCTTTATAGTTCTACAATATCAAAAATATTTTATCTCCCAATGCATTTTAATGTCAGCTACAATATCCAAGGGAAAACATTTCTTTTACAATTTTAATATTTCCTTAACGATATCATTTTTATAACATTTACACCATTAGGATCTTTGTAGTTCTACAATATGAAAAATATTTTATCTCCCAATGCATTTTAATGTAATTTACAATGCGCAAGGGAAAAATGTACATCGGCCATAATCATTTGTGAGGTTTTGCATACGTTCGACGGAGGATCGGACACTGTTATCACCGAAATATCAGCAAGGTCTTAAAGCAGGGGATGATATGCAAGCGGTGAGTTGTGTAACAACGGTCATATAAATTTTCGGTAATTGCCTTAATGCGAGTCCGATGTAAATGATTGTTTATCTCCCACAAAGGAACAAGGTACCAGGTCAATCGTTAGGAGCCAATGTCTCGGGAGGATAGCAGTAGAGACGATCTTGCAGTGACATATCGGACCACTGCAGTGTCCTGCAGTAAACGCATAGATCAGCCTTGGTGAGCAATTCCCGAAGATTCTGGTTACGAGAGATAGAAGACGCGCAGATTTATGGTCGTTACAACCTTTAACTGCCTCCTGAGTGCTGCCCTTTGCATTCACAAATTTTCAAAAACCAAGAGCATTTATTCATTTACAATTCAGGAGTCTACTTTTATATATTTCATCGCAATAGACGACCATACTAATATAGTAGCACCAAACGAAACCTTTTAGTAGATTGTCGCAGGAGAAAAAGACCAGAAAACGTGTGACATCGTTCTTCATGTATTTTCGTATTTCGTGAGATTCGAATTTGAAAATCCGTTCAATAAAAGCTCCCAATATTTGCATGGCCCATGCATTTAACATTACGCGAGATTATGCTGAACTCAAAGATGGCTGCCGTTGACGCCCGGCGCAAATGTTGTACGGCGAACGAAAGTACATTATTCAATTGCTTACACAGTTCACTCAACAATTTATACGTAGCAAAGATAGATCTATTAAAATTATATGTCATTTAAATTCAGATGGATGAAAAAGCAAAAATTTCGATCGTCTCAGATCCTCAATGAAATCTATGAAAAGCTTCCGCCGCAGTTGGCACCGTGTTCAAGCTTCCCTGGTCCTGAATAATCATGAGTAGACTGCAGATCTTTATGCAAAATTCTGGCTTGGTATGTTATTTTTTGAAAAACGGAATCAAGGGAAATTTGTTCCTCCAGGTGGGCGAGTTTTAATGATCGAAAGTCATTTCGTTTTCTCAAGGAAAAAATGAATGTCAATATTTTTCGATTACTGTTTTCTATTAGCAAAAAATTTAGTTAGATGACTTTTTACGAGTTCATGGGAAATGAAATTTGCACCGCAATTTTTATTTGTTTCTGGTCTACGAAGACTGTTTCCGTGAAGAATAAAATTTTCTTCCATCATAGTTTCTTAAAATTTGTCTACAAAAATTGGAAAATTCATAAACATCCTCGGTCTACTCGAACAACGAAATTACTTTCCGATCGGTTCGATATATTCTTAATCAGAGATCAATAGCAAAAAATCCACAGGCCACTCACGATACTGGAACGAAGGACGACGCAATTTTCTGAAATAAGTAGGAGTAAAAATCGCGGAAGATTGCGGCAGCTTCGCGAATCACGGCGGGGATGAAATGGTTCGACGTCTTCCGACGTAAATCGCCGACGCGTTGAATCTTCGTGTGTCATCGGCGGGGAGGAGGGTTGGGGGAGAGACTTGCGCCGAAATTTAGCGTACTCGTGCAACGCGACATGCATATATCACGGGTATTGTAAAAAAAAAAGAGAAGAGAAGGAAGATCGACCGATAAAAGGTTGGCAGCTCGTACAGAATCTCTCTGGGCTGTGTATATCGGTTTTGTCGCGGCAAGAAAAACCTTTCCCAATGCTCGTTTCCCCTTTACATCCCGGTTAATATCCTGTCGTGACGTAGATGTTTGCGAGTGATCCGATTTCATACTTTCCTGTCAGCCTCAACTAGTCTCGAGGCCACGTTAAAAATCAATGTTCGAGTGTGTCGGCGTTTTTCTCCGGTCGTCGCGACGCGACTCGACGCGCCCCGCGCTCGACGTATGTATTGTTTGTTCGGAACATTTTATGGTATTCCCTTGAAGATATAACACACGCGACCGGCTGCGGTTTTCTATGCTCCTCGACGCAACGTCCGGCCAATCTAAAGCCGGATTGGCATTTCCGCGATCGATACTAACTATTTCGAAAGGGAAAAAATTTGTCTTGCAACTCCATCGAAACGTGGTTGTCTCCTATCGAGCACTCCGATCGATTTTTAAACTTACAAGGAGAGTGCAAGGACGTTGTCACATCGATTTAGTTGAGACTCAGTATACTTATAGATCTCGATCTCCCATTTACGAATATATACCATTATAGACGCTAACACTCAATAGTTTTTCAGATATTCATAAACAAAGTTCTTACATTACTGCTTAAGTCTGCTATTGTAGAGGAGGTATACAACGAATATTTATTTTAGAGGTATATAGCGAATTAATTTCGGCTAATTTATTTATAATTTATTAATACGTTTGTTCTTTAACTTGTATATAAATAAATGTGCAATATCTCACGAACAAGTTAATGTTACACAGCGAATTTATTTACAATTTATTAATCCTTTTGTTCTTCAACTGTGCATATTGCAACACACATTGCAATCTCATATAGACAAGTCAGTGTTACCCGGCGAATAAATAATATAAATAAATATGAAAAAAAATATAATGGTATATATTCGTAAATGGGAGATCAAGATCTATAAGTATGCAGAGTCTCAACTAAATCGGTGTCACAACGTCCTTGCACTCTCCTTGTTAGGAGCAGCGGTTAGCCCTTTGTACTTTTCCATTCTTTACCATCGCACAAAATACTTGTCGCATTATTAAACGTATTTAATATTTGAATAAACTACTGAAAGTATCGCACGAGGTATCATATCAGTTTCGTGTCGATAAAATTAAGAAAATCAAAGGATTAACAAGCAGCGAAAATAGACGATAACGTCGAACACACCGCGACGCAGTTTAATGGGAAATGTCTGGAACACTTCGCGCAGCCATGGCTGATCGACATCTCGAGTCGAATAGAAAGTCTGGAGAAAAAACGGGTCACTCTCGTGCCTCTGACAAGCAATCCGTCGTCTTAGCGAGATCTATCGACGTGGAAATGCATCGCACAGACGCTTCGAATTTGTTTACCCGCTGACTAATCACACGCGCTTAGCCAAACACCGGTAAACTCAGAGAACAATAGGGTACAGTAGAATCGATGTTTAGAAAAAGTTGTTTAACGTAAAAGCGAGTGAAAACTATTTCTTGGTAAATACTTCATCGTGTATAAACCACTGGTAGAGCTTTTACTTGGTTTGCATACGGACTAGTGGTCTTCAAGGTTTCCAAAAATCGGCTTACGGTCATACAAATCGAAAACCGAATCACAGGATGGAAACATGTCGAACTCCGATGTTCCTTTGTCGTTCCTGCTAGCCAATTTGTCAACGGGGGTGGGGGAATGGATCCACGTCCCGTCCCGTAGGTGTATCCCCGCGAGACACTCGTCGCGGACGATTGATTTACCATTCCTTTCGTTTCCGTCGAGTTAAACGGCATTTACATGGTGAACGAAGGCGGCCGCAACCGGCTTTGTGCCGCCCCCGTCAGCTCCTTGCGCCGATCGGCGCCGTGATTGATTAACCCGCCACGGCTGGCAGCTGTTTGCCGTCCATGGTCAAAGGATCGATTCGCGGCTCTCGCTGCAAAATGGGATCTCGATCCGACCGCAAACAACCTAATAGATACAGTGGTGATCGCTTAAATTTCCTAAATCTATTGCACTTAAATTTTCACGAGCCGTCCACACTCCAGCCACTTAACGCCTCCGGCTCGAAGGTGGTTTTGCCACGTCATGGGAAAATCTGAAACAAATACAGAACATTGCTTTCAACGATATTTAACTACAGAATTTTTGTGAAACAGCTATCTCTGCAACTTCCGTGAGAAATATGCATTCTTTCTTATTTTTTGAGATTTTCAATGCCTGTGAACGCGTTCACCCACCCCAAAAATTTTTACAAACGTAAACATTGGTAGAATACATAATTAATTAGTTTATCGATCGCAATTTATCTTTCGGATATTATGAATTTCATTCTCGGCGCCACGGTTCGATCATTTTTCTACATAACAAATGGTTATTTTATAGGAATACTAAACGCTGGATTCGGATTTGAATCTCCCGGTTCAAGAACCACGTTGGCTATTAAAATGTTTATAATTGTACATATTGGTAATCATGGTAAGACGCAACTACCGTAATAATATGAACGTGGTACTCTGAATACTTTGATATAAATTCGGCAATTTTATGCTTCTGGATTGTTAAAAAAAATATGGATTTTGCAACCAGAAATTTTAAAATAATTCACAGTCGTGTGTGCAATTAGGTAGAACGTTTACGAAATTTTTCGTCAAGCTGAACAAAAGATATTCATTAAACAGTGCTGACTCTACAACTACCCTTGTGGTAGGGGTGTTTCTTTGGTACCCCTATCGAATGGTATGGAAACAGATCGATTCGGTTTTGGGGCAGGTTTTCACCACCTTATTCGGCTATACCCTTTAAGTGAGCACTGCTGTATTTACATTATTCGAAACGGTGATTAGCTGTTCGCACTCCCGACGACCAAACATCGAACCGCGATACGTTTCGCTAAACATTTACGCGGATTTCGGGGGAAAATGATGGCCCGCATACCCATCCTGTGTTCCCGTTGTCCTCTTCGTTGATTTACAATAGTCCCCCCCTAGTTCATCCCTCGTACCCGAAGGGGCCGATAAACAATGTTTTGGATACTTGTTGAAACGCGGCTCCGCCCTGAAATTTGTTTCTCTTTCGTCGGGACAGCTTGTAATCGTTTCGATGCCGGCGATCGTTGCCCGACGAATTGAAAAAAAGTTTTCGGTCAACGATTGGCTGGTTAATGGAAAAACAGTCGCAGAAATACACAACTGAACTTTCATCCCATGGATTTTGTATCTCGAGGAAATCGATTTGAGAATTCCAGTGACATGCGCAACGTGAAAATCCAGCTGTACGTATGTATGTACAATATAGCCGAACGCGGAAAGAAAATTGTGCTGGAATCGACGCGAATTATTGCTGTTCGATTTGCGTTCGGAATTTTTGTCTTTTGTGCGGACGTTGTTCAGGTGGAATGGACTGCATGGATTTTTGTACGTTTTTTTTCGATTAATTTCGTGACAAATGAATTGCGGAAAATGTAGGAAGTTGTAATCATTATTAATTAGAAATTATTATTTTATTATTCTTTTTTATTGCGATGCCGTGAACGTACCTATTACAGCGTTACATCTTATTTTATCCGCGAGTAGATTCATACCGGCCACATTTTAATGCCACACTTTGTGTGTTACAGGTAAGGAAATTTTATAACAAGCATCTTCCCAGTCCCCTTGCAAAAGCTCGGAAAGTCCAAACCGTAAAAGCTGAAGATTCATCCTTCGAGTAAGTAAATCCGCTAAAAGCTGCAGACAAAATCCCTGGGTAAAGAAATTTTGTTTGCGTCGTTCCGCGAGGATCTACAGTTTGACTACTCTCGTAATTAGACTGCGGATTAAACTGGAACTACAATAAACGAAAAATTAGTTTACATTATTACGCGTTCTACCCGTAATAACCCGGTTACAAACGTATAAAAATACTGCTAAGCATTACGTCGTATACCGACCTATTCTCCGGAATTGTTTATGATATATCTCACAATTATTCTAATTACTAAAGACGTACGAAAGCTAAAATCTCGTGTTACGAAATAAAAGCATTTTACACGGTAAGTTTACGGGTTACACAGCAACTTGGAAGTGCTTGGTTGAAAATTTTTTTTTATTGTGCTCGGTATTTATTAGAAGTAGACTGCGGATTTTTACAAATCATTAATTTAATACGATTTTTAATTACTTCAGATATCTAAAAACTATTACTGAAAATAAGATTTTATTTGTTCCCACTCTCTTGAAATTCGTTTGCAAAAACATCTGCAGCCTAATTAAAAGTTGTCATCTAGTAGTTCATCTAAAGTTTATTCGGCAAATTATTTAACCCTTTACACTCGGAGCTATTTTAACACAAAAATCAAACGTTCCTTCGGACCTAGAATATTCCCATTCCCTATGATTTTTTAAATTCTACGGATATCTAATTTATGGATACATAAATGTTTAGTAAGTGATTAGATATAATTTTTAGTGGCGCCTCAGTCAGCATTCGAGTGCTAAGGGTTAATTGCTTGCAGCGTAAAATTCCGGATCGTTTCCATTTAACGATTCTATTGATCGACAAGTCTTCCTCGCACTGAGCTGCAGAAACGTCGAGACAACAATGATTTCTTCAGGTTCGATTGATGAACGGGGCAGCATTGATCAGCCGTGGATCGGATCGCTTGTTCCCAGAGTCAGCCGAACTTCATATTCATTACTGGCTATTGTTCGGCGAGCCGGCGATCCGATAAAAATTGATCTTGCCACGACCGCGATCGATTACGTTCCCCGGTTTTCTCGTTGGCATCGGGGCCCTGAACCGCGCCCCGACATACATATATACGCCAAGCCTAAGTTATTGGACAAGCCACGATATGGGCGTCGAGACATCGGAAATTGGAAAATTAGCGCGCGCGCGCATTCCCGTTGTCTAGAGCATGTCCAATTTAGAAACATGAGAACGGACCGGTTCATATCGAATGCACCTTGTCCCCGGCATGAGTAATGGCGACAGCTTTGAATGTGACAGACGCCGAATTTGACGACACTTCAGCATCGCCTGGCTGCCAACGAGCCGAAACCGTTCGGACGCGTAATTTCGTTCGACTCGTTCGAGTGGGATTTAAGCGAGTGATTCGAAATTGGCGTCGCGGGATCAATGATTCGCGCCACTCGCGTACGACCCTGTCGCTATAAATTGTTATAGGGGACGATTGCCAATGTTGTATCGCCGAAGAAACGCTCCCCCTCCGGGAAAATGATTTTCTAAATAATTCCAGTTTCTTTTTGACGTATTCCTTCATGTGGAATCACCACCTTGTTTAAATACAGACCAACCCTGCTGCTGGACTATAGTTTATTATAGGGGACGATTGTCAATGGTGTATCGCTAATTAAAAATAATTAGCAAATTTCTTTTCGACGTATTTCTTTATGTAGAATCACCAGCCTGTTTAAATATAGTCCAACCCTATCGCTAGACTATAGTTTAGTATAGTTGATGATAGAAACTCTCCCCCTCCGGGGAATTGATTTTTGGAAAGAATTACACAAATGAATTCTTGACTTATTTTTTCATGTAGAATTATAAGACTGAATAATCACCAGCGTAAATGTGTGCGTAAAATCTTTAACGCCGCAAGCTGGTGAAACGGGATGAATTTCGTATAATTAAACAAATTCTCAGAGCGGGATTAAAAAGTATTTTCATTGTTGTGACAATTTTAGTGGATTTCTGTAACTCCATTAAATTTGATTTATCCGTGCGTTTTACCGTGCTCTGAAAACTCTCGGGAGTTGTAAGTCCATAAAGATACTTTATCTAATTATTATAATTAGACTGCGGATCCTTTTACGTTTGTAGAAAATAATACAAATGGCGGGGAGAGAGCAGAGAGGCAACAGTTACAGTCGTCTCGTAATGGAAAAAAATATTATTCAGCCAGCAAGTTTTAATCTGGTTTCTGTTTTGATCCATTAGCACGTAATAACGTGATTCTGCATAAATATAAGCACAGTCTGCTATAGTCAGTTTCTATTACACCCTGAGAATTTCGCTGGTTATACACGAATGCTCATGTTATGGCATGGCCCTAACTCACAGGCTGGATGCTTGATTGATTTCTTGCTCGCGATACGTCAATGCTCGTTGGTAAATTAATAGCACGAAGCTGGGTGGAGATAGATGCGATATGATGAATAACGCGGCGCATATGCACACTCACGTGCAAAACTTATTGCGCTGGATGTTTAAACTGATAGAGTCGCATATTTTTCATTCTTACTCGTGTGGACATTAATTGTGTGCGAACGGTGAATCGGAGTTACGCAATCCAATTAAAATTCTTTTAATTCTTCACTCGAGCCGGTGATGCAACCCTTGCGGTATTCACCCTTTGAACAAAATATTTGTTGCATCATTAAATTTGCATTAAATAAATTACTAAACGTAATTAATATGCTAATAAACTACTGAAAGTATTGTACGAGGTATTATGTGAGTTTTATATCGATAAAATTCAGAAAATCATATAAAAAGGAAATATTTCAGGCAAGAAGAAAGATTCGGTTTTCGAATTAGAATAGCTCCGATTGCAAAGGGTTAAATATACGGTTTATTAATTTTTTAAAATTACTGTGCTTGCAGCCAGGCCGTCATAAATTGCTCGCGTCAACATTGGTGTGTTCTTAGAGGATAGCCGGAGATTGTGATCAGCGATAGAAATTTTGTGCATATTAGTCCAGGATTCTGATCAGCTTTTCAGTAATAAATTGTCTTTGAACGCAATATACGGTCGCGCCTGATGGCACAGCTGCCCGAAGACCTGAATTTACGACTTCTTGAGGTTGCATTAGCTGAGCCGAAGTGCTACGGCTCTAGCGAACATCGATTCACTCCGCTGCGCTGCTATTATGCATAAAAACGCAGTAACAATGTGTGCAAACTGTTGCGCAGAATTTCGTCAAGCACCCTTCGCATAACAGGTATTGCCGTATAACGCATACTTTCGATTCTGTCTGGTGAACAACTCCATCGTGAGCGTTGCTCGAATGGCGTGTCGAGTGACACGTTCGGAATTTGTAGAAAATAATAAAAATGAATGAATCGGGGCAACACGATCGGCGAGATTTTGCGAACGACAAATCTCGAATGACACGGCGGCCAATTAACCGTGTGATTCGAGGGTTGGTTTTCACAGCAAACGCGACGCCGAAATAACGCCGCGTAATGAGAACGGTTTTCCAAAAGAAAAAGCATTGCCGGTTCTCGCGTGGATATACGTGCTTGTATCCGACCTTGTGCTGTAGCGGGTGGAAGTATCATTCCTGGTTGATATCAATTGTGTCCCTTCAACGTATTGTCCGTTAGAAGCCACAACTTTTTTCCAGCGATCCTTACGAAAACACTCCTAATAAGCGTGGTAAAAATCATCTTTA
>CM052343.1:14782028-14798192 GCA_028455595.1 Lasioglossum vierecki
ACACATGAAGTAAATGATGAAAGATGTGCTCTACCATTCGAGGAGTTGCAGATGCATCTGCGTTGCAAAATGCAGGCCGTTGAAAATACGTAATCCATCGAACGAAACATGGCGCATCGATGGAATCTCAAGTACCGGTGTTCCCGATTGAATAAAAATAAATCGAAGCGAGCCGGTCGAAAGTTGGCCGAATGAAAATCGAAAAGTTAACGAGCAGCTTCGTTGAGATTCTTCGTGACGGCCGTTCGTCGGGCGGATTCGTCGAACCGGTCCAAGGTTTATCTTTTCGCGGTGTGGTATAGCTGGTCGCGGACTACATGCAGAATTCCCAATTCCGAGAACTAATCTTCGCGAGTTTGAATCTCGATACCTATCAGCATTCTGGTCGAGCGCTGTGCGCCGCTGTGATATTACACGGCGCGCAAAAGCAGAGGTAAGTAAGCCGAGGAAAATACGGAACATCCCCAGGGAGATTGTTGTTAGAGACAGTCTTAGGCCATCGGACCACCTCGACATTCCTCTAGAACTTTAATAATGCACGGTGTTGCCCGCCGGTGGATGGTTGGAATTTCTTATTCCTCGTGACGCTGTCGATACGTTCGGCCCATCTCTTTGATCGTATCGCGTCCTCGCTATTGATTAATTACGCAACGCAGCTAATTAAGATTGTTCGAAAATTTGAAAACTCGAAGCGCTGCTAATAGACTGCGAATCACAAAGCAGCTACGCGTCCGCAATTATTTAGAGGAAGAACAGTAAAACACTTGTACGAGAGAAAAATAAACATCCAAGAACATTATAAATTGATTACTATCAACTACTGCACTGTTATTGATAAATGTCAGACGTGTTAGATTTTTAAAGGATAGACTTTATTCTAAATTTGTTTTCGCGTGTAGACACGTGCAAAGTCTATTGCATACTGGGACGAGTAAGAAGAACCCGAGTCAAAAGAGACGATCAGAAAGAACAAAGAAAGATCAATTCAGTAAATGACGCACTCTCACGCAGATAGCGCGAATACAAAATAAAGGTCGAGTATTACCGAATATTCAAGCATGTCATTTTCTTTTAAATTTTTTCAAGCAATGTAATCTAAAGATTTAAGTTATGTACTTAATGTTTTTTTTGTACCCAATGTGTTATTATGTACTTAAGGTAGTATACAATATTTAATATGTTTTGCTACACCGACATTACTAATGTTTAATTATAAAATGTATTCTAATAATGTATAGCTTTATAACCCCTTATAGGGAGTTTCATTTAAGCTTTCAATAAAAAAGAAAAAAAAAATTCTCAACAAGACGAAATATTGATTTTCTCCGAAGAATTATGCGGCGAAGTCTTTGTAAATAAAACATTACTCCTTTACGTGATATAGAAGATATAAATGAACGTGTAGTTTCTTCGTGCGTAGATAAATAATTCCTTCGAAAATTAAACTCACGATTTTGATGGAACATTAGCAACAATGTTCGGAATTTCTTATTCCACGCAAAGTTGTCGATACCTTGTCGATACGTGGTACAGCCTTAAAGGATCCTCCCTGTTAATTAATTACGCTCCGAGGCTAATTCAGATACTTTGAGAAGTCGTATCGTTGTTCGTAATCTGCAAATCTGCCAGTATTGATCCGTACGTGGTAGTTTCGTGACAGCTAAATAATATAAAGGCTTCGTTAATTAGTTTCTTGAGAAGATTGAATTTTCGGAAATCCTGTGTGGATATAAGTCCGCAAAATTCACGGTCTAATTGTGGATCATGGAGGAAGTACCAGAGAAGGCTTTTAGAGGATATTATTAAGGTGAAGATTATAGAAGATATTTGGCTGAATTTGGCGTTACTTGGTGAAATATTTTCACCATCGGGTATTATAAGTTTCATAAAACTATTTCAAACAAAATGCAATCGACAGATATGTATGAGACAATTCCGTTTTGCCTGTTTTACATGCTGGAATTTATTCATGGAAAATTATAAATTTGTATGCATTAACATATATTGTTTTCCGTAATTGATTGGCCATTTTGATCCAATTTTATTACTAAAATAATAATGAGACTGTTACACATTTATGACACAAATGATTGGGTAAAAATGAAACGAGTGTTTAGATTAAAGGAGTTTAAGAACTCCATTGATAACCTCGAAAAGCTGGAAATAATACATCGATATTCTCAAATTCTTTTAATCTTCCCTGTCTGTCAAACTGCGCTCACGCGGTATTATCATAAATGCATTAAACCCTCCGTCTACTTGTAATACGGACAAGCCACGAGTAATTGTGCTCCAGATTCTCCGCATATACATATTACATCTTACAAATGAAATCGCGACGAAGATATCAATGCAACTGCCACTGCTGAGAAACCCAGATGGCATGCGCATATGGTTTCGATTTGTCGTTTCATATTCTGAAAAATGGGAATCCACAAGCGAGTAACGTATGCTAAAGTCTGAGGTACGGTCTGCGTTCTGTGGAACTGGGATTAAAATTGATCTCGCTAGACGAAAGAGACCGATTCGTTGAATATCAGAACCGGCATAACTCTCAATTAATGCGAACGTTAGGTCGTCGCTTAATTTCTCTGTCGCAATAAATTATTATCTGTTTTTAAACCGGGGACGCCATCTCGCTTGCGCAGCACCTTTAATTGTCTCTATAAAATCACGAGCGCTTCAAATTTACATATCATTTCCATCGATAAAGGCTCGATAAATATTTTGTGATAAAATAACGTAAAAATAAAACGACAAAAACATTAATGCGGTATTGAATTAAATATACTGCGCCGCGTCGATTAATATTCACGGGGAAATTATTAAGCTACTTCTCGGCGTGATATAATCATTAACGCGTTTGCTGTCATTTGTTTTGATAACAGGCGTCACTCTTTATGAAATATAACTTATTATGAATAATAACTGCAAGGAAAATAATTTTACCATCGGTATGGTTTTCCCGGTATGTTCCAAACTTTTCGGAGCAATCGCGACGTACTTGTTTAATTGATGATTATGTTGATTCTCGATTTTCCGAATGTGATATCTAATTTCCATTATTCAACTGAATGTTTCGCATATGTAAAAGGCTCAATGTAAAGCGATCAATGTGCAACAGGATTTATTGTTAAAATTCAATTTAACAATCACATTTATGACAAAAATGACTAGGTTTTTTTTTAAACCTACCACTACCGGTCAAATGATCGGTTTTGTATTTTACAATTAATAGATAAATTTCTTTATTCGAGATCTCTCTATATACGAAAGAAAATAAATTTCTATCTCCATGCAGTTTGTTACGATTCAGGTAGAACATTTTTATTTTGCATAAAGATCCGCTGTCCAATTATGAATTACCTAAAAATGACAAAACGCAGTAGGACAAAGAAAATAGGTTGTCTAGTAAATAAAATATCTAATTTTTTTTAAAAAAACGCTAGAAACTTTCTTTTCAACCTCGATGCACGGTTGTAGTGTTCTGTAGGCGCGCTGAAAAGTATGCCTGGTAAATACACTTCTGTTGGGTAGAAGCGTAAAGGGGGAGTGAACAATTCCGCCGCATCAGACACAACTTTGTGAAAAAGGAAAAGTGTCGGGGTAACTGCTCGCGCTGGCATGCGGCAGCGGGGGTTTAATGAATATCGATCTTTTCGAGTTTCGGATGTTTCCATCTCTTTAACGCCATCAGTCATAATTAAGCGAGCCGAACGTCACCTGGTTGGGATAATTGAAATCCGACGCGGTTTTTCGCATGGATATTAATAGTGGTCGGTTCCAGGCGACTGACATGCGCCGGTCGAAAATCTGAGAAACTATGCGGAGTAGATGGATCCAACCCCATCCCCCCCGGAAAAATAACGTATATATCCCGCGCGAGGAGAACGTGGAAATTAGCGTGGCGCGCGCATCGATCGGTCATTTGTGCGGTTTCATGACACAGCTATAGGTCCGCCGGCAAAGCGGGAAACCGTCTCTGGTCTGCGACCTCCACCTATTTTCGTATAGCAAGGAATTGGCATGAAGCCACAGCCGCAGAGCTGCAGCCTACCCGTACGTACTCATCATCGTCCGACAAACTCGTCGTGGCTGACATCCACAAACGATTACGTCGATTACGTCACCGGTTCGGAGGCTCGATTTCCTAAGAAACACACGGCCCGCCCAAAAATACACGATCATTTCGCCGAAACTCAACCCTGACCTGGGTTCCTTGGACGCCGTTCCTGTGTTTATGAAATACGGCGAACGGCATTGAAGTTGACGCAACCGGACGCCACTGGGTGCATCGCTTGCATCTGATGCGTTGTCAGATGCATTCCGATCCCAAACCCCGAACTGATCGCCAGATGGATCTTATGCTTTTCTGCATTAATATTTTCATTAAACTCTTTAGTTCACGGATTCGGTGAACTCATTCATTAATATTAAATTAACGGAACTGATATCGAAATTTAATAAAACATTTCTGACGTTTTTCTTATTGAAATCGCACCAAGAACGAGAAATTTTCATGCGACAATATGAACAATGTAGAAAATCATTTATATTTGCAAAGTATCTTTTTTGAAATTGGTTTTGCATAAGGAACCATGTGACTCGTGTTTTTTAAGGACTCAGAGAGACGCAGGAAGCGAGGTACACAGCTTGAATTACACAAATTGGAGGACGGAATTCAGCTGATGCTGGCACAGGTGCATTTGTGTAAAGACACGATAAAAAAAAAGTGAATCAAATGAATCGCAAGAAAGTAATGGAAATGGAAATTGAATCAACTGTAGCTGACGGTCCAGCCGTATCGATTGTAATCTGCTCGCGAGGTTTATAAACGATTGCGAATGTCGATTTAAAGAAAAAGATACATACATGTATTAAGAGATTATCAATAATATATCGTACACAATATAAATTACGTTTTATCGATCGTAATAGTGAAATAAACAATGTGTGTTTGGTATCAGCGCACAGGTTCGATTAATATCATCCGTTTTTGAACGCAATGTTTAAATCATGTTCGAAGGAAAGTTTGATCACAATATTTAAATGATGTTTGAAAAATGTTTTACCGCATGTTTGAACATACGTTTGAATTATGTTCGAACGCACACATGTCCAGGTAGTTTCTTGATTTTCCAACTACAGTGAAAAATCTGGGCAAGGCAACGGAACGGCGGCGCGCCGACAAAATTGATGACCGTTTTAGTGGAAATTGAAGGGTTTGTTAGTTTGTTCCGGGTAATGTAGGAAGCTTTGTTTACTTCATCCGCGGACATTCCGTTCGTATAAACTGAATTAATCACGTCGGAAATGGAGTGAAATGGAGGAACAGCGAGTCGTAGATTTCCAGCGAAGTAGAATGGCCCGACGAAAATAATAGCCTGGGAATTAAATCGATCCCGGAGAATTGTGTGTACACTGCGTTTTCCCTTGGTAGGCATAGAAAATTCGGGACAGATGCTCCCGCTCGAGCAACTGTCACGAGTTAATTATGCTCTTTTTCTCTTTCAAGTATTGCTAGCTCGGAATTTAACCTTTCAACCCATTTAACGGGGGAGAACCAGCTGAAACTTTTGCAACGCATTTTCATGTTGCCGAACAGTGTAATATTATCAGAACAATTACGGCCGTAACAGTTTCACAATATTTCAATAGACAACATAAATTGTAAACGGAAGTTTCAAGTGGATTCTCGGGTATCTGGTTATCGATGTAACCATTAACACGGTTGCTGGACCATTTAGTTTGATAATAGTTTTCATAGTTGCAATATTTTATAAAAAAAAGTATCGTAAACCGTTTGTGAAATATCGAAAAATTTTATCTGACGAACGTAAATTGCTATGCCCGTATGGAAATATTTTTTGGGATTGCTAGATCTTCGAACAATTATACACTAAAATCCGACAAGATTTAGAAATTCATTTTTGCAACAGAAGCAGCAAATTTTGATGAAGTCGTTTTGAGTAGGATATTCAGAGTTCGGCGTGCAAAAGTATGCAGAAGGTTAAAGGATAATGTTTGGCAGGGTCGACTGTTACGCCTTAAACGTCGTTCCCGAGTCGCTTCCTTCGTTCCTATCAGGAAGAGCGATTGCGTCCGGGAAGGAATATTACAGAGCACCATAAAACCCATTAGCTTTCTTATGTGTACGATTTATACGTGCCAGTTGATCGCGAGCCTGTTCTTGAAAGAGCCATTTTTATTCGAGAGTCAATATTGGATACCTGCTTCAATCCAGATTTCTTGCTTTCTGCTCTTCAATGCCTCGGGAACTGACGCACTGTAATGGCTTTTGTTTGCACAGACTTCTGCTATAGTCCTCGTGGACGTACTCTATTTTCTTCGAAAGAAGCGTGACAACTCTTTCAACTATCGCTTGTTTAAACTTCGATTTACTATAAAAGCTTCGTTCTCCTTCTGACGCTAAACCCGGCAACCTCAAAAGAACAATAGAGGATGATGTATTCCCATGAAAAATATTTTTCAGTTCATTAAGATATGCTCAGTTAAAATTTTATTTCAATGAGTAGTTGTAACTTAACAAAACTGAGCCATACTGTAACGTAGTTTCTCTCGTAATATATTTAATAGATTGAAAATAATATAATAGTATTTTTAAATTTTGTAATTATATAGAAAAGGTCTGCGTACTCCGATTTTGATGAAATTTTAATATGTTATGCATCAACACATTCTGAATAATTTTTTCCTGTTCCAATATAAGGGTTCGCTTTTAGTTTTTGAAATATTTGCAAAAAACTATCACGAATACTGTATTGAATTTTTCGTATTCCTGCATGCTCCAAGGCAACGTAAACCTATTCCGTGGCCGCTGTAAGAACACAGTGAAGCTTGAAAAAGGATACCGCTGTTTAATTAAATAGTTCTGATTATCCAATACTTTAAATGCAATAAATCAATCAGTAATTATATAGAAAAGGTCTGTGTACTCCGATTTTGATGAAATTTTAATTTGTTATAGATTTCGACATTTTGAACAACTTTTTCCTTTTCCAATATAGGGGATCGCTTTTAGTTTTCGAGATATTTGCAAAAGACTATAGCTAATACAAGCTTACGTTACCGCGGAGCGTGCAGGAATACGAAAAATTCAATACAGTATTAGCGATAGTCTTTTGCAAATATCTCGATAACTAAAAGCTACCCCCCTATATTGGAAAAGGAAAAAGTTGTTTAAAATGTTGAAATGTATAACATATTAAAAATTTCATCAAAATCGGAGTACGCAGACCTTTTCTATATAGTTACCAATTTGTATTCCCATTATTATTACTCGAAGAGAAATCTTCGGTTGTCCGATTACCTTTTATTTTTCGCAAACGAAGTTTATTTGACAGTCGTATGGAGTATAATATACATTTCTATGCTCTGGTCGACTGTTACCTCCGTGATCGATAGATTCTAAACAATGGCTGGCACTTAATTTTGAATTATTGCACTTTTTACTGGTGTTGACAGGACACCATGTAGCGTCGTATATCATCGCATCAGCGATACATGCTCTACAATCACCATTATGTGTACACAGAATACCTTGCGTTGTGTATTGTTGACAGAAGACAATAGTTTCTATGATGCATCAATACAACTGGAAACTATGATTTCCAATCAGGTGACTGAATCGATCGACGGTGGGTGGTTAGATTGAATGACCCATATTTATAGTTCAATCTCGCTGTTTACTCGTACGCTACTATTTATAGTCGACCGATATACTTTCTTTTTTTGCTGTGTCCTTAGAAGTCGCATCCATTTCAATCGGTCGTTGTTTCATTATTCGAGTTTCCATAATGGATTGTTGAAGGTTTCATGTTCACTCCGTTCCCGTAATTCGATTTCACCTGTACCTACGGTGGATTGTGTATTCGTACAATCTAGCAATTGTTAGCCATACATAATAGGGAAGTTAAACAAAGCAGTTCCGTTTGTTCATAAAATTGCTGAAACAAGAACAAAAAAAGTGCCAGCTTTTCGAAAGAACTTTCAATATTTGTGTTTTCGTTTGATGATTAAAAATCGAAATTGCCTCAGTTTGTTCATTTGCTTTCGCGGTTCCAACATTGCTCGGCTTTCTATTCGACTGAACATTCAAAATTTAGTGGTTTGCAGTCGCTCGTATACAATGACTTATAATTAAATGGATTAAATATCTACTAATTGGATTGTCTACCGTTTTGACAAACTGCTCATTTCAAGGGGGTCTTGATCCTCCTTGGATTAATACCTCTAATAGAAACAAGCATCCACGCCCGCCATTTCGACGAAATAGAGAGCCACTTTTGCAGATTGAAAATCATGTTTCATCCCCCTGCGGAAAAAGGGCTCCTGTCCAAATATCGTTTCTCATCATTTATACGGATCACGGTCTACTTTTTGCCAGTCCATTTTACGAATTCTTCGCAGACCTAATTTTCTCTTGTGGAACGGTAGAGATCTATTCGAGATACGTGTACCACAATTTTTCGCGAATGCATCAATTTCATTTATTAGCAATGTATCCCTTCTCGAAGCGTCTTCGAGATCTTCAGGTTCAAGTTTGCGAGAGGTTTTATTTACGCGCGCCATTTGCGAATCTTTATGCGATCCTTCCGAGTGGCTCGTGCATAATACTGGCAAGAAATTAAAAAAGAAGAATAGAAGCTGGCTTCCCTCTACCGTTTTAATAGCCACCATAAATCCCCGATGAATCTTACGAGAGGATCGCCAGGACGATGCAGTGCGCTTGCCAAAATAAGTCGCGACTCGGTTGTTTATCGTAAATGTAGTGGATGCGTCGGCGTCGCGGCGCTCTCTTACACTATCCCGCCGCTCTTCACTTGGAAATTAAGATAATAAGGCGTAATTTGGCAGTCGCACACAACAGTTGCGGCAAAGTTAAATCCTTCACGGGACAACCGCAGACATACATTATGTTAATCCGTCAATATAATCAAGAGCACCCGCGACCCCATGGATGCTTACCCCACGACTTGTAACCGTGCTTTGTAATGCTTGCAATCATTAGCATGATCGCGCGAATCTCCATTTTTATGGCCTAGGCGTGGAAAACCAAGTGAGAGTATTTTGGACAGAAATTATTAGTTTATAACAAGGAGTCTAGATGATATCGGCGCAAAGGTTCGATCAGTTGATAGCTTGTTGTATGTGAAATTGGAGGTGGTAAATATGTTGAATTTATGTAAAATTTTGTCTTTAATAAAGTTAGGGAAAGTATTGAGAGATCTACATTTTAGTAAGAAAAGTTTTCTGATTTCAGAGCCGAAACTCTTGGATAGAGACGCAAAAAAATTTTGTGTGTTGAGTTCGCCATCCATTATAATTGTGTTTGTTGATTATCGATCGTAGTGTAGTTTATAACGGTCTTTTAAACGGTCGTTATCTTTTATAACGGTTTATATATGTCTAGACTCCTTGTTATAAACTACACTACGATCGATAATCAACAAACACAATTATAAATTATTAGATCGTTCGGAAAGTAATTTCGTTTTATGTTATTTCTAGACTACGGATCTTTATGCATTTATTGCAAAATGGTGTAAATTTATTGCAAATTGTTGAAAATTTTAAACATTGACTATATTCTTTTTTAACATTTTCTGATGCTGAATAATTGTCGCACGCAGCGAATAACAGGACGAACTATTCCTCGTCGTTGATGCGACATATTTCGCTGTGATAGCGTTACTGATTCAAATATTTGAGCTCTTGATTAACGAGTTGTTCATAGTTGAGTTCTGGATAATTTCAGAATCGTACATCGAGCAGCTTAATTTTCAAAAAACTCAGCGAGTCGTAAATCAGTTTTTCCTGTTACTGTACGTGCTTAAGGTGCACTATGTGTTTAAGACGTGGCTAAGTATTCCGAGTAATATCCACTCGCACACGGTTTAATTTATAACGTCGTATAAAGCTTGTATTTAGGACACGACCCAAATCATAAAGTCAGCCCCGAAGTTGGACGATATCGGGGATATGAATGTTTTACGCCGCCACAGAGCTTTGCAGGGTGATTCAATAGTTCCGTTTAGTAAAATACGAAAATTATTATAATTACTAGGTTCTGTTTGATTATATTAGCATCATCCGTGTTATGTTGCTTTAGAAAATTTTCAGATGTCACACAAAAATCGTTGAATATTATGAAGAACACATTATTCCATGAACTTTAAAATACTATCCGAAAATGAATTCTTTTTAATGAACTACATGTAATATGATTGAACTTTTCCGATTTACTTTAGAAAAGTTTCAGATGTCACAAAAATCGTTGAATATTATAAAGAACACATTATTCCATGAACTTTAAAATATTATCCGAAAATGAATTCTTTTTAATGAACTACATGTAATATGATTGAACTTCTCCGATTTACTTTAGAAAAGTTTCAGATGTCACAAAAATCGTTGAATATTATAAAGAACACATTATTCCATGAACTTTAAAATACTATGCAAAAATGAATTGTTTTTAATCAACTACATGTAATATCATTGAATTTTTGCGATTAATTTCTAATTAAATTGATTTATTATAGCGTATTTATTATTTCTTCAATTGTAGTTCATAATGATGCTACATTTGTATTGTGCTACTTACATTCAATCTTAACGTCTCGTTCTTTGCGTGTTTCAGGTAAGGAAGGCTTTTAATGTTTCACTCAGCGCAATGAAAAATTTAGAGGACCTCAAAGCGTGGAAATTCTACCTTCGCTCAAGCAGTAAGTAAATTCGCAAAATGTTGGTTCATGCAGGATGCTTTGAATTTGCATTAGATACCTGTTTCTATGATGCTTCGAGTTCGTATTTCTGTATCATAAATATATGGTGCACGAAGCGAGCATCGTATATTCGAAATGGAATAAAGTGTCTATAACTAAACATAAATTACACGCAATGAAACTAAAACAGTAAATAATAATTTTGTCGCGTCAATGTTTCTGTCATTGTGTTTTATTTCTTTTTAATTGTACATTATTTTGCAGGAAATTCCATATATGTGCTTTTTTCAAATATTCAAAATTTTTGGTCTCCACATCTTCTATTCTCAAGGGTTAAGGTCTTATAAAGAAAACTGCGTTTCAAAAATCCTGCAAAGTGTACCGTTTAATAAACAATGCGATAACGCGTTATAACCACATTCCACAAAGTTTCAGCTTTAATTTTTAAAAAACGTCATCGCTCTATCTCATTTCTATCGAAAGTTCTTTGATTTTGGAACAGAATTTTTCCGGTTGCCCCATAGTGGCCTCGCGTTTTGACAGTCCACGCGGTCTCCGAAAACTCATCAGACATCTTGCAGGACCCCTGGTATAGTAGATTGAATATTCGGGTGTGTGTGGAAAATGCAATCGCAAAATAATAGTAATTCCGTATTGTGAAATTTTAGTATGGGAAATGAATGTGTACTCTGGCCCCGCAAAAAGTCATGCCGGCCCTGCCTGTATCCTAAAGCTGCTTACTGTGCTCGCTGTTGCGCGCTTCTCGATTTGAACCAACCTTAATGCGATATTGTTTCTCGGCGCAGACGCACGCGTCAGACGCAGTGGCTCATGTCTAAACGCAGTTCTGACGAAGTATGAAGAATTGGGTATAAAAAGCGATGGGATAACAAAACGATGCGTCCAAACGCGCAAAGGAGATCTCACCTTAAGCGAGATCTTGATCTCCGAAGTATCTCGGAGATCCGCGGAGCTCGATTTTACTGAACAACCATATACTGGTGTATTTATAGTTGGATTTGTCTCAGATATCGACGACTTGAGACCAACGTCGGGCTCATCGTCCCAGGGTTACGACGACTGCTTGTAAGCTGGATACCACCAGCTGTAATTCCGACCCATATAAGCATGTAACTGCTGTTCAATTAACTACAAAGCATTCGGTATTCATAAGTACAGAGATCCTGGCATCATCTTATGGATAAGTAGATTGTTCAGCATTTATGGAAATGGATCTCGGAGTTGGAAATGGAAATTGTAGCGGAACTGGGTTGCAACGGATTAAAACTTTATAGAAATAATAATTCACAGCATTTCGGAGGAGTGATTGTTGATTAACTGAATGACTTGCTGGTGAAATATTGCTTTCAAGCTTCCATTAAGAACATATTAACGAGTAAATAGACTGTGGATTTTATACATGTCAAATATTTCACTCAAGTTTGTGTGCAGTTCAGGTGTAAAATATTTATTTTGCATCAAGAACCGCTATCGAATAATTAATATGATAAAATATTTTACGTCTTACGTTGTCAGATTGGAAAATCTTTTTATTAAATTGTATTCAGCGATGTTTCGATCAATTTACTTGGGTTCAAGGTCTGATATTTTATGTGTCAGCTTTCATTAATACGGTTGCTCTATTAGAATTCTTGTTGAATGTAGATTATGTTTTTTAATATACTAATTTTGATTGTGTCGCATAATGCTATGCGCCAGCTTGTCAGCTTCGATATTTCTCCGATGAACGAAACGATTTTGATGTTGATTCGTTTCCTAACGCCGCAGAGCTTTCTGCGAAACGTTTTAAAACACTGTCATGTCTGCGCGATTACCGGACGTGTACGGTATACAGGTAAAGTAGTGCATCAACGTGTAACATTAAGGGATCAACGTCGATGCAGAGCGGTGCATAAAAGAAGCACCTCAAAATCCATCATGTTTAAATGGCGCAGACTCCACGTTCGACAGACTTACTATTAGTTTGTACTTAACAGAATCCTCCTAGCAAACTCGTGAAAGTTTTATAATGACTGCATTCTGTGTACTCGCGTAGTATGCAAAATAATACTGCAGTTTCACTCTGCCTAAAACTGCAATCATTATTTCGTTTCTAGATTTTCATCTTGCTCGTAAAACCATAATCTTCCTTACACAATAATTTTTTTAATTGTTTCCTTGAAACGTTGAGACTTGTAATTACTTCTTGAATTAAGATTTATATGATCCAATCATTTTTTTAATTAGAAGAAATGTACCATGAGATTTATATACGAATATGCGACATAAACAAATGGCATAAATAATAAAAATTTTGTTTTCACTTTTAAACACAATTTCTTAAGAAGATAGTGAATGAGAATGTTTAATATGTATTCCTAGCGGACCTTATGCGAAGGCAATCAAAATGGGGGTCGAGAGGATTAATCATCCAACGTTGTTCGAAGCTTATGTTTGAGGAGTAACAGTTCAATCTTCTTGGACGTATGCATAGAACATCAAAGGCCGGAATGGGGGAATAATGGACCGTGTGTGTGCCAAAAGTCAATATATGTCTGATGTTGTCGTCTGACAATTTCGTATTTATAACAGACCGCCTCATACCTCGGGTGCCTCGATGGCGATCATAGATAATCATAGATCATTACTAGATAGCGGATCTTTATGCATATATGAAAAAATTGTTTGCGTGAAAAATCCAAGAACACTGTAATCTTGTTTTTAACGTAACGAAGTCATTGATGGATGAAATTAATTTTTATTTTATTCCTACTACCCACAATAGATGCAGTGCAGTTTTATTTGTAATCATACCCGTCAGAAATGATTATTAAGCTAATTAAAAATGCATATTTCTACTAATTTGATTACCAGGTAATCGCCAGTCTTTTTTCCCAATCGCATCGTTCAATCCAGCGTATAATAAGACTAGGTTAGCCGTTATTATCTTTCAATATAGGATCAAATTGAGCCTACAGCAGCTCATTGGAGCGGCGCACTTTCTTGTGCACCTGCTGATGTCGTGGTGCGATTCAGCACACCGGGAAAAGTGCCACTAGAAGCCACCAGCTCCCGTAAAATCAGAGTTTCAAGGAAAAGAGACTCGACTCTCCTCGCTGCGAGGAATTTTTCTCTGGGGCATTTCTTAGCTAAATGGATTGTCTGAACCCAACGGCGGGACCTGCCCGTAGGACTAGCTGACAATGAATATATAGACGTAGCCTGAGTCTTCGCTGACGGCAAGACAGACACCTGCTGACGGACCAGTGAAAGAACCCAGGTAGCTGCCAATCGATAACCAATGTAGCCACCGCAGAATCGTGTTCACCGTCCTTTATAATCACGTTGCTTGTCCCGGAGCAACGTCTTTTAATGAGCCTACAGATTTCGACGTATTCACGATTTTTCCCGGCTCACTGTGCGCCGCAAATTTTTAATTAGAATGCAACCTGTCGCTCCAACATTGCACGCCAGCGTCGCTAATGTTATTATCGGAAATTAGTAACTGTTGAGTAGCGCCCTTGTGAACTAGCAACACTTATTGTTTCCCTCATGGTTACAATTCTTACAGTTCTTCACAGGCTCTTAAAATGTTATAGGATTTCATTTGTATGTACAACTATAATTTTATATAGATTCTATATGTATACAAATGAAATTAGAAATTAATCCATTCAATTTTTTCTGGCCATTATCCTCATTTCACACACAATATATTCTCGATATAAGCAGGTGTACGACTAAAATGTAAAATTAAATTAATTCTATTCTAGTCAAGCTTATCTGTCAGTTACTCAGTGTACCTCGTTCGCCGCACGGCGTTAAATAGAAGAATTCTATTAAGGTTACAATAGTTACAGTTCTTCACAGACTTTTAAAATTTCATAGAGATTCTATATATATATTTATATATTTAATATAAAAATATATATATAAAATATATATATATATATACAACTATAATTTTATATAGATTCTATATGTATACAAATGAAATTAAAAATTAATCATTTAAATCTTTTCTGGCCATTATCCTCATAATCGATAGGCAAGATATAGATTCTATATATGCGACTAAAATGTAAAATTTAATTGATTTCATTCTAGTCATTGTCTCCTAATAGCTAGTCAATAATATGAATCCCGATTTTGGACCATCGTAGACTGGATTAAATCGAAGCGGCTCAACGCGCTATTGGTAAAAAAGAGAGAGAGAGATATATAGAGAGTGGTTCCCGAAAAGGAACACAGTAGATGGCTAGCAACTCGCAAACGAAACAACGAAAACAACACGCGTTCGAAGGTGGCGCGCACGCGTGTGCAGCCATGTGGCTCGGCTAGGGTGCTGCGAAGATTTGGCCGGGCGCCAACGCCTCTGATGCTGCATCTGCATTTCGCAGATGTGAAAATAGCACGGAACCGCTAATTCGTATCTGCATATTCGAGGTTTCTCGCGGCGGTCGTGCACACGGCATTTCCCTAATTTCCAAATGAAATGACGTAACGGCGAACATCGATATATAGGAGAAATTCGATTCTCTTTTTACCACTGGTCCCCTGTACCAAGGTTTCCTTCTCTCTCTCTCTCCATGTTCTCCCTCTCTATGGTCGTTCGTCTTGCTGCGGTTCATTTTATTGTAGCCCTTTTCTGCCTTGATTTTCCCATATAAAGGCCGTCGGCCGCGTTTAATCGAGGCCGCGATACGTGAATCGGGTTCTATCGGTCTAACAATGCGTGTCGAAATTAGACTCTCTCGTGGCTTATGCACACCATTTGAATTATAATACCTCTCGGATAGCTGAATGGCTGCACTCGAGGATCCCGGACCCTTCACGATTCACCTAACCGGCGTCCCAATTTCTTTCTGCCGAACTCGTGCATCCGATCTCTAACCTGAATTCGTATGTTCTTCTTCTTCTTCTTTTCTTTCTCGCGCTCTTTTTCAACGTATACGTGAAAGGAACGACGCCACCAACTCGCAAATCACAGTCTATTGGATGTTTATGTATCACTTGACTGGATTGGAGTGATACCTGGGCTGGAATGAATATTTCATTCGGCACGGTTGCACAGGGACTCCTATCGTTCGGAGTTTGGTAGCGAAGTTTGCCAACGAACGTGCCCTGTGAAAAAATGCCTGTTCGAATTGCTTCCTGTGTAGCACAGCTACCATTAATGCCTATGAGTCTATCAAATAAGATTTATAGGAGCCGCGCTGTCTGCTTTTATTTATTTCGCCGCGGTCCTGCACAATCTGGGACCTCCGCACTTTCCAACGGAAAGATTGAACCATATTTTGCTATCACCGGGGATAAATCCAAATTATTGTCTCTCGGTCCAAGATGGTTGGCGATTTATCGATTTACATGAAATTTTGCGATTAATATTGAATACAATTTTTGCATACTTAAGAAA
>CM052343.1:14803259-14820406 GCA_028455595.1 Lasioglossum vierecki
CCCCCCCCCTACGTATATTCAGGGTTTTCAAGCAAATCAATCGCTGGATGTTCGACGAACTTTCGTAATTATTCGAGGTCAGAAAATCTTGTAAGTTCCGGCAACCTTGGAAGCCTTCTCAAATCGTGAAAGTCTTTTATATCTCGAAAATCTTGCAAGCCCCGCAAGTTTTGCGAGCTCGGCGAGTTTCGAAACTTCCGGCGGGGGTATTACTGTGAAGTAGGGGAAAGTTGTCCTCATCTTACTGGCCTCTTAAATAAGTACTTAAGTATTTAGTTTATAATTAACGTGCACGAACGACGTCTAATCACAAACATACGAAGTAAATGAGAAACGGAAAGCGTAAACAGAAATTTCCGGATTGCGTTACGCTTCATGCGTTTCGCGAACATTCAAAAATGTCCAAACGTCATTTAAAAATATGTCGTTCAATTGGTTCCCCCATCTCTTGGATTTCTATGCAAAAATAAAAATGTTCTATCTCGATTAATCATTCTTATTAAATGCATAAGATTGTCTACAGGTAAATCAGTTGTTGTACCTGATATTTATCAGTTGAAAATAGTTTCGGCCAACTTCCCGGCGAAAATACTCCACGTAGTGCTGTGTCAATAAATAAATAATTATTTCCCAGAAAGAGGAGTACTTGATCAGTTCCTCGTTCCGTTTGCGACAAAGCAGTGTTTCGAAGCGAAATTTTACTCGAACTTTCTCAAATAAAAGAATTATCGGAAAACTTACTGTTTTCCCTCGGTCGTCTCAACAAATAAATAATAATTTCCCAGGAAGAGGAGTATTTGATCAGTTCCTCGTTCCGTTTGCGAATGCGACAAAGCAGTGTTTCGAAGCGAAATTTTACTTGAACCTCCTCAAATAAAAGAATTATCGGAACAGTTAGTCGGCGATTCGTGAAGGAGGCAGGAGAGCACACACAATAGGGACAACTTATTCTGCGGGAGGGTAAACAACCGGGAAACGACTTGCAAGATGCAAAAGAACTGCGCCTCTTTTGTCGTTCTTTCAGGGAACGACACTCGGAGAGCGATAGAGAGGGAGAGAGAGAAAGAGAGATCTCATTATATCCTACGTTCTCGAATCCTTTAATGATGCACTAATCCGCGCCGGTCCAGCGACCGGAACGCAGGACAATGCGGCACAAACAGTCGGCCCTTCCCAATGTCCGTGATCACGTCGCGTCGGCGCCAACCAGAGCGCTCCAGGTGGTCGACGAACCTGCCAAAAATCCTTTGAACTTCGTTATCAGTCGTTATGAACAGCCAGCCCCCACCTCCTTCCGTGGTGGCAGACACGTTTCATACCGGAAAATCAGGCGGGAAATTTATGAAATGAAAAGTATTCCTCGTGACCCAAGGATCCGCTTTGATATCATCTTTTCGCACCCTCGAATGCGATTATTACCGTACTAAAGTAATGTCTACGTTATTAAAAAGATGACAGTATTGATCGCAGATGGAAATTATTTCATTCGCACTCCTGTTTGTTGCGATCAAGGTAGAACAATTCTATGCAGAGATATTTTCTGTGGACCTGTATAGAATATTTAAGAAATACGTTTTGTAAATCTGTGAAAATTGTATGCTCTGTGAAAGTTTCCTCGAAATCATTATATAGATGGTAATTATATAAAAAAGGTCTGCGTACTCCGATTTTGATAAAATTGTAATATATTATAGATTTCGACATTTTGAACAACTTTTCCCTTTTCCAATATAAGGAGTCGTTTTTAGTTGTCGAGATATTTGCAAAAGACTATCGCTAATACTGTATTGCTTACGTTGCCGCGGAGCGTGCAGGAATACGAAAAATTCAATACAGTATTCGCGATAGTTTTTTGCAAATATCTCAAAAACTAAAAGCGACCCCCTATATTGGAAAAGGAAACATTTATTCAGAATGTGTTGCTGCATAACATATTAAAATTTCATCAAAATCGGAGTACGCAGACCTTTTTTTATATAATTACCAAGTTTTTATAATCTTTAATCGTTTGTAGCTCATTGCTACGTGTATCGATTTTAATGAAATTTTCAGCATTTTAATCAATACAGATCTATGAAACTTATTTTTTAAATCTATATAAGCCTACTTAAAAAAGTTGCAAAATACAACTTCTAGTATTTTTTCTGCAATTCCAACAACATAGAACATTTTTTAAAAATTTATTGTTGCTTTTTTAAGAGCGTCCGAATATTAGTGGTAGTCACTGTACCTGCAGCCCTAACAGGGATCGCGAGTGTACGTCGCTTAGTGATCCGATCCGCTGATTACGTGGACCCGTGTGTATTGACATTTTCCGTCAATATTAGCAAAGGACGTTTTGTGATTGCAGCCGGGGTTATTAAGCAGCAGCGTCGCGGTAATTGGATAGTTTTTCGAAATGCAAGCCCGGGCTGAATAGAGGAGCCCACGTTAATGCTATCAGTTTTGCAGAAACATATTTTAATGCGGCTAAAGTCGATTCCATTACTCCACCTCTTCTCGCTCCAAATACATATTTTCTACGTGTCCTTCGTGCCCGGAATGGAACGGACGGAAAAAAGGGGTAAAAATGAGGAAAGTTAAAAGTCACGCAGAGCCGAGCTTGGCCGGCCGGCACTTTCACGTAACAAATGCGTGCACGTCAGGCGAAAATCTCTGCGATAGATAAATTGGCGAATTTACAGCGTGTCACTTAAATCACGCACCCTATGATTTACTCGTAATCTTCGTATAATACATCTATGTTCCATACTTTATCGGCTGCTTTCGCCGCGATAGATCAAACGGAGGGGGTAAATTGTTTTTTGAACGGACACGCGGAACGGAAAGTCAAAATCGAGCCCGTAACTTACAACACCAAGAATAACGCAAGTAGTATAATTTTTCTTTCCAATATACATAACATTAATTACGTTTCGATATATCTTCGGTGAGTGATCATATTTTAAGCCAGTTTTTAATTAATCATAATCCAATATACAATTTTACTTACTTCATTTAAAAGTACAAAATGATGATGAACACATTCAAAGATTATCTAACCAGTTTTATCCACACATAAAATGTATGAATAATTTTTTTCCAGGCTATGTATTATACACTTTCAGAACAAAATCGTGATCTTCGTTCAATACTACCAATTGTTCAATATTCATCGAAGGCGTGTTAATACAATATTTTGTTTCCGCAGTACGTCAACATAAATCTACGAATCTATTGAAATTTATTGGACGATAGTTAATCAGAAGTCACTAGAATCGAGTTTCGTTTTTGCTGTTCCCGACACAATCGGCGAAAAATGGATTAATGTCGGAATATTTCATGAAGAGCGAGGGAAGTACCGGGTCTATAGAGAACAGAGAAAATCACGGCTGGATATATCTAAAAAGTCTCCAGTTGAGTGAGTGGATATGAAATATTTACGTCGCTTTCGCAGAAAACTTCTTAGGTCTGGGTTCAAGTGAATGAGCCTACTCGCAGAAAGCAGAGACCCCCGATAAAGGTCCATTGTTAGACCCGATATCGTGCGATACATTGTTCGAGAATAGGACCAATGAAAGGACGTGTCTCGTGGAAAATATTGACAGAGAAATGGTACCCTGACCGCCAATCTTATCGGACTTTGTTCTTATTCAGGTGAACACGATTCGTCTCGATAATAGCGCAATTAAAATCATAATAGCGTCACTGATAGTTCTTCAAAAATAAGGTGTTTATACGTGCCCACAATTATCAGAGTGGTCCATGCCATATATTTCTGGTTTCGACATATTTAAAGGAACAGGATGTTAATACTAAATGAATTCCATGTAATGATGAAATATTGTGATGTGAAATAATTGATCACTTTTATAATTACGGGTACGTATAATCTTACGACTCTTTTCTCCAAACATTATCATTTCAAATGAAATTATTCAGCTTCGTCTTACAATATCAAATCAATGATTTGAATCACGTAATTAAAAAATACATTAACAGTGGTAATTGATTGGAAACGTTTTCACGGAGTAAACGGTTCGAGAAATTCCTTTTCTCTTGTCGCGAACAGTAGGTAGCCTTAGGATCGAAGAATTATTTTTCCGAGATTGAAGATATCTCGGTTTTATCTTATTAGAGTGGGGAAGAAGGAGAGTATAAATGGGAAAGTGGATCACTGTGTGGAGCGACCTCGAATAAGAAGAGTACTAATTATGAAGGAGATGCTACGCCAAAGAGATTCAAAACATGCAAGTTATTTTTCCTTCAGTTGCATCTGATGTCTGAAGGCTTTTTGTTGGTAAAACAGACATTTCACTGTGAGCAGAAAAACTCCATTATCTTGTTAACAATTAAAAGTCTTTATAGAATAATACGGTTACAATGTTTCTCTGAAAAATAATATTTTTATTAGTTGCTGTCACTTTGGTTAAAAATGCGGAAATTTCGCAGAAATTTATTTTTAATAAGTCAGTTATTAATTTACAGACCTGAATTTCCAAATTAAGAAATTATTTAGAATATAATATAAAAAGAGACCCGAAAACATCCGCGTCGAAATGATCATTGGAAAATTAATTGCCTTTTAATGTAACCTAGAGGCGGGACACAGAATAATTGACGGTACAGTGACGCTCTCAAATTGATATCGTGTCGGCGGAAAGAAATGGGACGCGTTAATTACAAATTTCGAGAGCGGTCACGGCGCTAATTGTTTCAATTCCGAGAAAAAGCGAGCCGGGCATGTGTACCAGCCAATTTCCTACCGAATTAGCCGAATTTCACTTTCAAATAATGACCGGCGAACCTATTTGCGGAGATGAACAAGTGGAAAATTAATGAAATAAATTGGAAAAACATCTCGCGACGAACACTATTGGTGTTCCAATTTAAATATTTGGCGACAATCTATTTATTGAGAAACATTTATAATCGAAAATGACATATTAAACTTATTAACCTTGTTGCTGATGCTATCAAATATTTCCCTTGGTAATATTTATTGAATCAACTGCGTTTCAATCGTGACGTTATCGGTGGGCCTGCCATTATATAAATTGCATTATATCTTCCATAAAGAATGCAGCCTCGATAAATTCAGTCGATTATGAACAAATTTACATGCAAATTATCGAGCATTAATTATAAACCGATTGAACGTTAATTACAGAATATAAATAGGGAGTTGAAAAAGAATTTAGTCCATCAGCGTTTTGTTGTGGATTTATTAGTTTGTTGCATATGAAATGTCCAATATTTAGCAGTGACATTTATTAAAGATATTTATTAAATCATTTCTTATGAAAGCATCTTTATAATTTCACTAATTGTGAAATAAAAAATCTAGAATCGGTCGTGGTTATGGATTAGCTTCGTACCTCAAAGTTTTATGTATCATCATTATTATTATTATTATTATTATTATTATTATTATTATTATTATTATTATTATTATTATTATTATTATTATTATTATTATTATTATTATAGACCCTTTTACACAAGTGTTTACAAGAAAAAGGGAAAAATGCAAGACTACTCTTCTAATAAGAAAGAAGGGACATGCAAAAAAGAAAAAGAAAAAAACAAAATATAATAATATAATACTGGTACAATCGATAGATATTATCATATAATCCTACGTAGTTGCATTTTAAAATTTTGCAAATATTCAATGAAAAAATCAATACGATTATAAATAATGCAGGATTTTGCAATAATGCGATTCATTGGTTTAATTAATCCATAAGTAGATTTATATGATTATTAATTAAATTAAAAATAAAACACTGTTCGGATACTATTCTCCGATATAATAAACCTGTAGATTGTAATAGAATTTCTTGATCGAAAAGTTTTCCAAGAGTTGCATTCTAAAATTGATCATTTCATATGCATCAACGTAACGCTTCCATAATCTTTGACAAGTGGAATGACAGACGAAAGCTAATAATAAACCGAAAAGCTGCTGACAGAACGTTCCTCTATTGGCAGTGTGGTATTATGGAAATAGTAGATTTTGTTCGTTAGTAATATTGCCGGTAAACAATCCTGCAACGCTTTTCGACAATCCCGTTTCATTTGGCCGCCGGCGACGGCAGCTCGAGAGACAGAGAATAGCAGGATTATTGTTTCTCTGTGACCTCGTAGTTCGTCAATATTCGCGATTTAGGCCGAGTGAATTGGAGTGCACTCTGAAGGGCAGGGACGTCGAGTTGATTGCACGTGATACATCCTATAATAATCGCATCATTCCGAAGCGACTGTACTATTATTTGGGTTCAGTGATCACGCATGTGAGTACGTGTACCGCTTCGAGTACTCAACACGCTTTTCGCATCCTGTAATACGCCCGAATTTAGTAGGTCGAATCCGCGTCGTTATAATTGATACCGTGGAATGATTCATGGAAATCCTGCACTGCTTGCGCCCCTCTCAACCACAAATCTTCAGAAAACCATTCTCAGTCTTCACCTGTTACACACTAAATCCACATTAAAAAAGGAGTTCCAAATTAAATTTTATTTAAAAATTGATCGAAATATTTAATATTTACGATCGATACAATTGATTATTTAAAGGAGATTGGACATAATCAGAAATGCTTCGTGAGCATCTTTAAATGTAGAACTTTTGTCGACCCGATTGTGAAACGAAGAGTCTACTGCTTGTGCACTAACACTTGAAAACTGGAACTTTTGTTTTTCTTTGCTGAGCATTGTTAAGCCCCCTTTGTTTCAAGTATGAGCTTATACATGAAAAGATCGCGAGTAAACCTTTCTCATTATAACCAGCAAGGAAATAACATTGGAAAAATGACAATTGGACTTTCTCGAAATTTTCTGTTCTTTTGGAAACAATTAAATTCTTTTATATGTATAATCGTTCTACTCTTCTGCATTAAACCTATTTATTTTTAACTTAAATTTCTATATGCGAAAATGTTGTCCAGCAGATAACGACACTTTTTGCAATATTTCAATCCTCTGAGCAGAAAACGACAGACGTAAAGCATACAATTGATGAAATGTATTTTCGATCGCAATCCACTTGCAAATGTTTTATAATTTATTGAAATGGATTTCGCAGGTATGCTGGTGACGAAAGCTTGTTAAATAAACATGTCCGATAGCATTAACAAGTACACATTGCAGCCTGTATATTTAATCACTCGATACGTGATCGACAATCTTCTCCTCTAAAGAAGAAAGGAAGACATAAATTCAGATTACATTAAAAATAAAGCTTCCTGTGATGCGTTGCATCGAAAAATATTCCAGTAAAATGTGGCCACCTGAAGTTAATTTTTAATTAAGCGGAATTTCATGTCGACAAAGATATCGACTAGAAAAAAAGCAATTACCGAAGAACCGAGAGTAAAGTTATAAAAACGTCCTAGTTTAGAAGGTTTGTAAAAATCGTTCTCCGGTTTTCCGCATTTACTTACAACATAAAACAACTTAAAAATGTATTTCTAAAGCTGAATCAACCGGTTGTTGCGCGCTCTAAAACAGTACCTGAAACTTTAAATGCACCTTCACGAAGGCAGCTTTTTTCACTGACGTGGTATCTCAATAATTAATCAATAGACGACGGACTTTTATGGAAAATAACGATTTTCTGCACCAATTACAAGGAACAAGGTCCAGTTAAAAAAACTGCTGTTGCTTCAATAACCGTAACAAGTCGGAAATAATATAACACATCAGAAGATTTTAAATTCTAAAATAAAAAATATCTGACGTACTCCGAATATCCACAAACACATGTGCAAAATTCTACTGCAAAAGTTTCGATGATTTTTCTGGAAAAAATTGATGAAAATATTCGAAAAATGATCTCGCGACCTTATGAAAAAAACAGACCGGAAGTAATATTTCATCGAATCAACAGCAGCCAGGTAAGGACCGTGGATGCTGGATTTTAACGTGATTGTTTCCCTCGTCGGTGTAGCTCGGTTTACTGATGCTACTGCGGTTGCGAAATCCATACGCATAATTGCGTTGACGTCCCCGTGCGCTTCGAACATTTACAATGTCACCGGCGGAGAATGGATATTGCTGTTGCGACTGTCCCGTCGTGCAAATCAAATTTACAGCATTCTGCGGTTTAAGCGGAATGCATTTCTGAAAGACTTAATAGGGATTGACGTGTTTTCTGAAAGAGCTGCGGGACTCCGAATATTCTGCATTCATCGGGTAACGAGTAAATATTGGTTGAACGCTTTTCGGGAAATCTGAATATAAAAGAAATATATATTCGCCCATAATTACGAAAATGGTCTAGTGAAAATTAAAAGAACAAAATTCTTTTGTCGCTCGAGAACGTTCGAGTTGATTGAAACTATTTCTGAAAAATGTTCATGAGCTATAAATTTAGTACCAATATCCGCTGCAATAAAACGCGAAGAATAAAAGGTGTTTAATATGTCGAAATAGATTTTTCGAATTATTAATATGTGTGGAACGCCCTGCCGTCATTTCTTTATTAAATTCCTTTGTGCATGGTATGTAGGCTGCTATATGTCCAGGGTGTTGTCTATTATCGTTATCTTGCGTACTGTGTACACGTTCCTGCGATAGTATAAAATACAACAGAATTAATTTCAATCAATGATATCATAAAGGAAAATTAGAATTAATTGCACGGAGAAACTATCTTGCTCTTGGTTCTTGCAATTAATGCGAGACAATGTTGATTCGCCGTAAAAGTCCACAGTCTGGTAATTAATGAAATATTAATACCCTAAGCCATCTGCTTCGTATTCAGCTTAAATGTCAGACGGTCTTTCAGAGATTACCAGAACCACCAGGGAATGCGGTATACAAATGTTTGGAGTAATTTAACAATTTTGAACTAGGTTGCGGTATAGTCGGCCGGGAAGGTATTGCAAGATACTAACCGTGGTGGAAGCAAGCAACACGTGTTATTTCTACATTTGCTTGGTAATTAATATCGCGTGGAAATTAAAGGCGGAGGGTGGATGGGGCGGTAAGGAGGAGGAGGAGGCCGTTGCTTCAACATCCGTTTCCACGTTGACGTAACACTCACGTGTCCTACAAATTTCGTTTTTATTACGCGTTCCACGTACACGTTTATCATTTTTATCTGCGCTTTTTCCCTCAGACGGGCTTCAAATTTACGCGCTTTCATCCTGTAATTTTTTCCTCGGCATTTTATGCGTACGTGGCCATTATTTATTGTTCGTTCGCCGTATGACTTAAATTAACATTAAATGTATATCACTCTGTCCCTCTCTTCTCTCTCCTGTGTTCTCCGGTTAGAAGCTTTGCATTAGCTAACATTTTATGAAATTTTCAGGCGCCGCTGAAATCGCTGGTGACGGATTTTCATATCGCCGACCGAACGTAACGGCGAATTTATGCATGCAAAATGATTTGCTGGCTGACAAGTTCCGGAATGATTTTTGCACGAGATTGCCATTCCGAGTTAACGAAGTTTGCATTTATATTAGCCCCAATATTGTCAAGTGCGTTGTCTTACACTAAGCTGCTGACATCGGAGTTACTAAAATGTTGAAGATATGTTTTTATTATTATTTAACGTCGCTTTTTTGTATTCTTACCTTCCGATCTAATTCTTACGTTCCGAATCTCCTTGGGCACCACAGTATTTAGAAGGGTTGAAGATATTTCGAGAGCTCGAAGAAATTTTCTTTTTTAGAAAGATACAGGAACATACAAAATAAACATGTCAAATGAATATTCTTTCTTCTCACAATTTCGATGTATATTTTATGCAAAGGCAATTCGATGTTCCTAATAGAAATAAGTCAACCAGTTTATGGATCTGTACACATTTTTTTACGGTCTTACCACTGACCTGTACGTTGTTGCAAGGAATGTGTAATTTCGTGTGATCAATTCAATGCCAAGCACCTTTCTCCACCGCAAACACGCGTAAATTCTAAGTATCGGTCGCCCTGGGCCAAAACAGATAATCCAATTACGTGTATCCACGTGAAAACTGTTCGTTGGTTCGTTCCTCATTGGCTGGCGAAGAGTACCGTGGTGCTCCGAGGCAAATCAAATAATTCCCCTGAGCAACAATGACCAATTTTCTCGAAGCTGGTGGTCGACGCGGTGTCCTGTTGTAGCTTAATCAATTAATTCACTGTCGAGCCAGGGTCCCCGAAAGAGACGGAAAAAATAGCAGAGGGAGCAGTCGCCTAATACCTTTCCTCAGGCGACTGATGGATTCGAACCGAAGAATATTTCACCTTCCGGTGGTGTATCGAGTTCTCGTTTCCCTGGGGCTGTTGGTTTCTCCCCCTTTTTTCTCGTGCTTCCTCCGCCGTCAATAAGATAAAGGTTAACGGCGGCTTGTCGGCCGGTAAACGGTCCGCAATATCCGTTGGCTCCGCTCCGAAATAAAGCGATATTTTTCTCGGTGTTCGCCGGTTCAGACGGGGCGCGACTGTTGAGCAGATTCGTTCCCACGGAAAACCCGGTCATCCTACGTCGTCGCGCGTCCGCTTCGGATCCGCTTCGGGGATTGCGCTGTTACCCGGGCACCGTTACGGCTTCACGCATCATATGCGCGGCCGATCCGCACCGGAAACCTGATATATCGCGGACCAGTCTCGTCGGTTCACGTCGGGAATGCGTGAGACTGCTGCACAAGGTGTCTCGAAAGTACTGGATCACCTTCGCGCAGCGTTCCCGACGAGGTTGGATTTATGAATATCGTAAGTACAACTTCTGCAGACGAATTACATAGAGGTCTATTAAGCAAATAATTTTTCTTGTAAATCAAAAGCACACTGTTGCTGATGTACAAACAATGGAAACGATATCGTTGAATAATATTAAACATATACAGGTTGGTCATTTTATCGGAAGACATTGAAATATTTCGATTATAAAATGACCAGCCTGTATCTATATATATACAGGGTGTCCCAAAATTCGTGTACTTCCCGGAAATGGGAGGTTCCTTGGGTCATTTGAAGCGACATTTTCCTTTACAAAAATGACGTCGGCGGCTTTGTTTAGGAGTTATTAACGAAAGACACGGACCAATCAGAGCGCGGCTACAGCGGATTGATTCTGGTTCGGACAATGGCGCCGCCACGCTAAGCGGGACCTGTCGCTGAGTCGGACTCCGTTCACTATAGCCGCACTCTGATTGGTCCGTGTTTTTCGTTAATAACTCCTAAACAAAGCCGACAACGTCATTTTTGTAAAGGAACATGTTGCTTCAAATGAGCCAAGGAACCTCTCATTTCCGGGAAGTACACGAATTTTGGGACACCCTGTATATAAAAATGGATGTTTGTATATATATATATGATTAATAGACTTCTAAACTGTTTGACCGATTAACATAAAACTTGGCACGTATATGTATTTTTTCATGGAGAAGGTTTATACGCTATTCAGTTTTTTGTAACTCGCCGCTGTAGATGGCGCTGCTTTACATCAAATTCTATACCGTTGAACCCATCGTTATGAAAATTTGTAATCACAGGTATTTGAGCACGAGGAATATTTTCGCGCTATCCACTTTGTTGTAACTCGCCATCATATTGACGAAAAAACAGAATAATTTATGATTTTTAATGTCCTTCAATAATGAATACTGTTATGGACTGTTTCTGCTGCGCTGGCTTACGTGCGAGAGCAAGTCCAAATTATCTTTTCTTTTCGCCCTCCTTTGGCCACGTTTCTGATTATAAATTTTGAACAAATGTACTTTTTCGAATGCGGTTTGCACCAAAACCTTCCCGAAGAAACACCGCGTCTCACAGTTCAAACTGCAGGTTTCTACGTTCTGCCGTTCTCAAATGATGCCGTCACAAACAGACCAAATACGACTTTTTAGCCCTCTTTTGGGCACGTTTCTGCTTATAACTTTTGACTGGTAGCACTTATGTTCAATTTGAGAGAGGGAGGGAGAGAGACAGGGAGAGAGAGGGAGGAAAGGAGAGATAGTGAGAGAATTGAACGAAATAGATTATCACAAACACGTTCAGCATATACATAGTTTTAAAAATACTGTGCCACAGCAACGCGTGGCGGGGGAAAGCTAGTATTTTTATAAATCGATTCAAATGTTTTCTTTAGAACACAAGATTCTGTCGAATTTTATATCCTACCATTTGATCGGTATAAACGAAGGAGTAAATCACAACAGCCGTGTTCTCCAATCTGTTGACGCAAACAGGAAAGTTCCGTCGACTTGAATAGCCGAGAAAAAAGAAGCTGAAAATGATCAGAAAACTCGGGCGCGAGAGTGGAATGGCCCCTGAGGCGTTTCGTTAATTAAATTCGCGTCTGTGCAATTCCGGTGGTCGCTGGAACGGCAATGAACGCGTTAGGGCATCTCAAAGTATTTGGACGGTAGTTGCGAGTAAAACCGAAGAAACTCATAATTCGGGTCACAAAGGATCCGCCCCCGTGTCCGCGCACGCGTAACAACGGTGGCTGGTTCGAGCACGACCCGACCTGACCCGGCCCGGCCCGGAAACTGCTCATTCCCTCGCCGAGGCATAATTACTTTCTCAATCGTCGTCGGCCGTCGACTAGGCACCGCGCTCATCGAGACCAGTAAAACGGCAATCGACGATCCGCTGGATGGTAGACGGGCTAACCTGGAAACTAACGAAACGGCCGCATCAGTCTCATAAACCGGCGTCTGCCGTTAACAGCCGGCGTCACCGGTGGTGGAAGTCCCCAGGATCCGCGTCCAATTTGAAGCCACCAGATCGGCGGAGTTTCCGCCGGCGGAATTCAGACAATTCGCCGAATCCGACCGGGCGCCAGTGCCAAAACCGAGTTCCGTGGCGCGCACGGAAAAATTCCCTCCTCTATCCCGACCATGAACGTGACTCGGGGGACCGTCGTCGTTGCCACGTCACGGGAAGATAGTTCTCTGTGCTCAAGGGCGGAAACGCCACCGAATGATCCGCGTGATAACCGTTCCAAGAAAAATATGCCCGTCGCAGACGGTGCACGCGGTGTCCGAAAAATCTAAAACCGATGCGCAGATATATTTTCATCATTCTGGTTCAATCTGACGGGATCAACTTATTTAGAGTAAATGTTATTCCAGTTATCGATCGTAAGATTGTTAAAAACAAAAGAGGCATTGATCCAGATGTTCAAAATAACTGAGGTGCCAATCAAAATTGCCGTACGATTATTTAAAACAGTCTGAGTATACTTCAATTCGTCTGTATTCTATAAATTGAAAAAGTGAAAAAGGTGCTCTGAGTTAAAAGAAATATTTTAAATCAAAATCGAACTCAATCTCAGTCGAAGTCTAGCTTTAGAAGAGATATCTGCATTTTTATTAAAAAAAAAGAATTACCTTGCTTCCGTAAAACCAATATTATATGCATTTTCAAAACTATTTCGCAAGTACTTTAAATAAGATGTATTGATGTTTAAAGCAATTTTGCCAGTTTGATTAAACTTTCAACGTTTCGATCCTAGTATGGATCTTTCTCAAGAAAGAAGAAAACTGTGTCTGTAAATTTTAATAGAAAATTCAGTATTATTGTAATAACAACGGATTTAAATACAATGTCAAAATACAGTAATAAATTACTAACTTGCTCTATTGATGTTCATTCAAGTTACCGTAACATTTGGTATACCTGCAGTTCAAATGTTGTGGGTTTCACATTTCACGGTTAGAAAAACCTGCCAAATATCGATTAGTTCATGTTCGATCCATTGATTCTGATTGGTTCTGTTTCTATTGGCCTCGTAACTGTGCCACAGTAACTTGTGTACCGGCATAGAAGCAACACGCGTTTCTATATCTCAATTTCGTTTTTAAAATTTTCATGAAGCAAGTTAGTAAAATTTACAGACACAGTTTCCTTCTTTCTTGAGGAAGATCCATATTAGGATTGAAACGTTGAAAGTTTAATCAAACTAGCAAAATTGCTTTAATATATATTCTTAATCGAACCGTTGCGTCGAGAACATCAATACATCTTATTTAGAGTACTCGCGAAATAGTTTTGAAAATGCATAATTTTGCTTTTACGGAAGCTAGGTAATTCTTTTTTTTTTAATAAAAATGCAGATATCTCTTCTAAAGCTAGACTTCGACTGATTGAGTTCGACTTCGATTGAAAATATTTCTTTTAACCTAGAGCATCTTTTTCACTTTTTTCAATTTATGGAATACAGACGAATTGAAGTATACTCAGACTGTTTTAAATAATGGTACGGCAATTTTGATTGGCGCCTCAGTTATTACGAACATCTGGATCATACATAATTGCTGTGTCATAAATACATCGATAGATAACGAAACATTTGCGTAAATACAATTTCTCTGGATGAATGCCAGCTTCCTGACTGCGAAACGAAAAATTCGAAGGCTACAGTGTCAGCGCCGACGAAACGCAACATTTATAGAGTTCTAATTAGTTTATGGATGAGAGCACTGTGAGACGAGTTTCCGGTTTCGCCTAAATTCTGTTTAAACACGATAAATGGTACGGTGAAAATTGAAACGACGCTGGAAGCCGCTTTCAAGGGTGTCCCGGGAAGCGACGTGCGAAACGAAAATCGTTCCGGTTGACGAAATTTGTTAGTTGTCTAACTATGCTCACTGCGGCGAGTTTTGTTGTTATTGCAATTACACGGCGGCCTGTAAATTTCGTTACTTTTGCAATCATGCTCGCGTCGCGGGGGCTCACGATATTTTTCGAAAAACAATTTCACCGCGGTACGCGTTAATTCGAGTGTCGCACGGTAAATTGCTTGATCATTCCCGAAAGTTGCGACTGGACACAGTGTCAATTCACAACCTCATTTCGATTAATCAATTTACATAAACATTCATCGATTTTAATGCTGATTTCTTATTTCGTCTTTTACAAATCCAAAGATTAATTACCTACGTTAAATCGTGTTTCATACTTTATGAATTTTACATTCAATCAAAATTTCATCGATAGTATAGTTCTGCATTTCAATAATGTGCACGCACTCTTTATTTCCGTCCATTTCCATATCTACGTTTTCATTATTGTTATACATTTTAAATTTTATGTTATTGATTTAAACGTAACCCAATTCCGGCGTTCTCACTGCAGAGATTTATTAATTTGCCTCTCTTTACGCTGCTGTTATCTACAGAGAATTCTGTCCACGTATATTTCTATCAGGATTTTCTACTCTTTTTCCTCGGAACAAAAAACGCCCTGTTCTAACCCTTTTGTTTTTGGATTCATTATTGTAACGATTCCATAAGATTTACTCTTGCTTAAACAACATTAAAAAATATGAAATAATACTGCACACATTCTTTCCATTATTTTAATCTTTAAAAATACTCATTTCCCTCATAAATGCTTAAAATCGTATAGTCACTATATTATATAGATTACACGTATCTATTACACAGTAGCTATTTTCTTTACCATTAATTACATTCTCATCGACATAGAAGTAATATTATGTACACACGTCGTGCACGATCGAAAAATATGTACAATTACTGTAATTATGTACGCTCAACAATGGAGCTCCCTTACCTTCGTGGAAGGATCAAATTGCTTATGCTATACATTACTGCGTCAAGACTATCATATGTGCCCATATTTATGAAAGTAGTCTGAGTGAAAATTAAAAAGAAATAGGTTTATCAGTTATTTGACATCGGGTTATTTTAAACTGAATTAATTCAATGTAATTTTTACGATATTGTAAAAAATGAATAGTTATCGATATCCTTTTCTTTTAAATATAGTATAGACTATAATTATCCCAAATATTTATCTTATAATCCCCTAGAATATTCTATGCATCACCCATATTAATTTCATATAATATTCTTTATCTATCTTTCATTAGCCACAGTAATTTGACCGAAAGAAATCCTGCAAAGCATTATTCGGTGTAATTACATCAATACTGTAAAATTCTTTCTGACGAATCGTTCGTGCCTCAATTAGTTCGCTTAATCGAGGTTCCACTGTATCGTAATTGTTCGCAACGCGCGGAATAACTGGTTAACAAGGTAAATCGTGTGCCGCAGGATCGGCTGCTTATTCGAAATTGGAAGAGCGCGAAAACGTAATTTACATAAGAAAACTAGACGGCCGCGAATCTCGGCGGTGCAGTTTGCACAACGAATGCTGGTGGGTGGTGGCGGAGGGGGTGGGGAAGAGGGTAAAGGTTATGAATTAAGCCCCCGGGTAATGCAAGAAAAGTAGCGACGACTTACGGCGTAAGCTGAAAGTGTTAAAATACCGAGATACATTTTGATGACCTCTCGGATTTGTATTATCACGTACAACGTGATATTATATTACCAAGTTGTACGGGGAAATTTGAATACAGACTCGATTCCCCTTTGCTCCCCGACGCTATTTAAGTTTCTCAGCGAGTAAGTTAATTAAATAATGGAAAATAACTTGCTTGACAATTTCAATGGAGCGGAAACTTTCACGGATGTCACGGACCCTGCGTTAATGCAGCTTTCTATTGTGTATTCGCATCTCTCTGTTGCACTCGCTGCGAACGAACCGACGCATAAATTATTCAGATAGCTTCATTGGCTCCGTGGTTTTTACGATTAGACCCAGGATTTTTATGTGAAACGAATAGTTTACGCTGCTTCAATTTCCAGCTAGAACTGTCATCGTTATCGTCCACCTATATTTAATATCTACAATTTTCAGATTGGCGATTAGAAAACACAGTAGTATGCAGATGCCGAAAGAAGATTGCAGACACGAAGAGGTCTTCGTTCGCATGTTCAGACTTCGACTTGGGTTACTGTTGACAATTCAGAATCAATATGTACATAAATTTCATGTTTTTCACCTACTCTGCACGAAACCTCAGAGAAAAAACTTAACCTCGACATACATAGATCGATGTTAATGGCTGATAAGATTACGTTCAAACATTTTAATTTCTCAGGTCCATGTACTCTCAGGTACTGCACTGATCAATAATTTCCATTCCCATTTTACCACGTTTTTATTGGCTCGCTTTCTTGTTTGTCTGTTCGGTGACAAATTTTGCAATTGATTTTAAACTAACTTCCTGATGAGCGAGAATATTGAAATTGGATACGTGGCTCAGAATAGGATGACAATGCATTATTCAAAAAAAATTTTTTTAAAAGTATAGGGTTAAAGTACGAATGATGTGTATATATTATGTGGATGTACA
>CM052343.1:14851084-14912236 GCA_028455595.1 Lasioglossum vierecki
TATTCATTAATTACCATTTTGATTTATGGACGGGAGTGTACAGTTCATTTGGCCTTTCATAATAATGAAGATTATTGAATTTGTGTCAAAAAACTATTGATTTATCGTAGGCGTTCCATTCGATACTTTTTCAAGTTCCCCCCGGCAATGGTCTTTTGTACGCAGGAATTCTCTGCTAGGCAATTTTGCCAAGTTTCTGGAGTCGGGTTAACGTAGTTGGACGTTCCGACGAACAAATATTTTAACTAACAAAGTGGTGTGCTCGCTGCATAAGCTGTCCCGATGTCTCTCGCAGCGAGTTCCCGAGCAATAAACTACTTTGTTCTCTGAATAAACGGAATCCGTAGTTGATGATACTTGAAGCGAGAAAGCAATTACTCAAATTCGGCCGACATTTTCGGTATATTTCGCTGCGATATAAGTCGACTTGCTCGATTCAAATAAAATCGATCGAAAGTTCTTCAAAAAAGTTTGTTTCATTCTGCAGAAATTTAATTCATTTTTGTACATTCCCTGTTAACTGTATTGTTCAATTCGAAATACAAGAATTTTAACGGTTTTCCTTTATGTCGATCGACAATTGTTTTTAAATCTTTGAGTGTTATTGGCGCGCTGATACGACATTCATGACGTTAATATCGATTTAGATCATTTTCAAGATCATTTCCTATAGCTAATTATCAAAAGTAAATAGAATGTCAACATATTATCTTTTTTACCAACAATTTTTGCTGGTATATTAACAACATTAGTACGTTGTATCTTTGTCATGTTTCAAATTTTAGCGCCATTTATTGATTGGCCAACACGGAGATCGATGTTCTTTGATTCTTAGTCGTTTCAAATGGTCACCGGCATGGAACCAACATGCGTTCCACAAACTGTAAAGAATTTAATTTAATAACCGTTTTGTATTAAGCAAGTGAGTAGTCACACAAAGTTTATTTTATTCTTTTTTCTTTTTCTACTTTTTGCGTTTTTGAGACAGTGTTTCCTTTTTTCTGCATTTGGTCTGACAACCATGTACTAATTAAGAAACAAATTCTTACAGGCGCAATTACAATGAAAGAATTTTCTTGAAAATGATCTAAATCGAGATCGAAACGTCGAAAGTTTTCTATTTAATTTTGCAAAATAGCTTAATTAACGTCATGAATAATCGTAGCAGCGCGTCAATAACATTCAAAGATTTAACAAGTATTTTACTTAATTATAATTATAAAATATAAAACAAAATGAAATGAAATAAATACCTTGCTACACTGAGTTCTTATCGGCGTTTCATGAAGTATTAACATTATTAACGGTAACATTATTCGTCAGATGGACAAGAAATTCGATTTTCGTGCTGTGTACTCTATCAGTTTGGTCGCACGCTGTGCATTATTCGAATTTATATCTTCATTTCGGCGGTACGCTCGTTCTCGATACTTTGCAATGTCGTGCACCCTTTGCATCCTCGTATATTTCGAGTATCGAGCAATTGACAGTCAATTATTCATAAGCCCTTGACTGAACAGAGGTTCTCTTATTCGCGTATGAAAAAGTGATTTCACAGATGAATAAGGTGTTCCAGGCTTCTCGCATCGGAAAATCATTATATGTCATTTCGCTCTGCGACGGTGTAATAACGCATACACGTATATCGTAGATCTGTACGCCTCGCCGCCATCATAAATCCATTATGGCAATATCTGAAGCTATAAAGTCACTTCACTTTGGACGGTTGAATAAGAAATCGGATCACTTCACCTGCCCGTTCTCTAAGAAACGATAACTCGATCTTTCGTCGCGCTGACATTATTATTACCAATCGTGTCTCAAGGAATCTCTGTTAACTTGTTAATAATATGTGTATATGGTTATTTGGTCCCTCAGGGTTTCAAATCCATTTAGAAATCTCATCCTTCTTTCCACTCTCCCTATCGCCTAATTTTCAGCAGTACCTACTGTTTATTACCGCACTTATTAGTTCCGCACCACCTTCTGCCAACAACACGTGAAAAGCACCTGGGGGTCACTTCCTGGGTTTTTATCAGGCAGTCTCACCTATCCAAGCCCATTCCACGTTCCACATTGTTTAACTTCGCTGATTGAATGAGAACCAGTGCTTTCAACGGGACCACGGTCGTTGGTTTAATTTGTTAATAAAAGACTGTTTACTCTTTTCGTTACTTCCTTTCACAGAATTGTTTGAATTCATTTGTGATTCAATTAAAGTTTCTAAGAGGTTTATTCAGAAAGCGAAACAAAATTAAATTATAAAAGAAATTTTTTAAGCATTTATTTTAGTAGCGTTTCATCCCGGAGCGTGACGGATCAGACTCGTTCACTGTCCAGCAATTGTATGCGCGATACGCCTAAAGAATTTTTCACTTGAAAAACGAATGCTGGTCTGCGAAAGAGGCTTCGAATTTTAGAATCAGTTCAAAGAACCCCACACTAATCATATGGAAAATTTTCACACACTTCCACAACTGAAAATCAAAACCGTGGTATAGTCACATAAATCTCCATCGTGAGATTATCACAACGATAAACAGATGTAGATCAGGACACTACAATCTTGCCAGCGCTCTTGTTCGAATTGGCATAGTAAACGATCCACAACGTCAATGTGGTTATGAAAATCAAGATATCGACCACGTGCTATGGCAATGTCCCATGTTTGGGACCGTGGAAATATGTAAAATAACTTACTCTCTCGTTTCTGATTGCCTGTGAATTAAATATTTAGGATAACTGTATAGGTTTGAAAACTGCTTGTTTACCATCCAATGATTATTTATATGTAATTGTATTGTATTATCTAATGTATAACAATGTATTGAAAAATATTGTATGGCAAAATAATCTCTACTTTGAGATTCTAATTGCACAATAAATACTCAAATACAGAATCCAAATGAGTAATACATAATAAGATCATTTTTTATTAATCTACACATACACATAGCAGAGAGGGTTCGGTAACACGCGAAGATTTTTGTGAAAGATTTCTGTTCACAGACTTTTTCAGTCATTCAAAATTAAAAAATAATTACACCACCTAACAGATTTTGTGAAACCTGTTTCACAAAACAGTCGGATTGGATTCAACATATGAAAAATCCAACTATTTTACCGGGATAGATTTTCCATATTGGTTAGTGCGGGTGTCTTTGTTATTGCCCTATTATTTTAATGTCAATTTTTGGATCGACTGCGTATTCTACAACAGCCGAAGAAAATGCAAGAGGATGTTGTGAGAATGAAACGGCAGAGTGCCGGTTAAAAAGTTCAATAACTCTGTCAATCTCTAGAAGCAATCGGAAAGTTTTGCTCATCCGTACACGTGTAACGAACGAACCACGAACAATCGCGGTCAATTGCAAAACCATACACAGGCAACGAGCACAATTAGTTCGACTGTTCCTTGTTCCTAAACGGCTTCCAGTTTCGTCGAGTCTATGCACACACACATACGTAGATGCATACATTCGTATATGTATACGTAGATCGGGTTAAACTGGCTTCGCGCAGAACGGAGTGTAATGGTTTTGAAAAGGTAAGATTTTGGCTGGCATTATGAATCCCAACTAATTCCCGGTTCCACCTGAGGGAATACAACTTTCCATTAGTGAAATGCGGTTAGCATCGTGCACGGATTTAACGTGTCATTAATTGCTCCTGCCAGAATTGTGAATCGCATTATCGCGGACGCGGATGGCTGCAGGTTCTAGCGCTTGGATTTTCGTGCAGCGTCACGGATCATAATTAGCATTGTTTATCGAGTGCTTGATTATGGCGCGAGTGACTCAACGACTGAATCACGCGGCTTTGAACTTGGCAACAGACAGAATTTGCATAGAGCCAAGTAATTATGTGCCGCAAACGCTCGTCGATGTAAACATCGCGGTGAACGCGAGATTAAGTGGATGCGCCTGAGCAACCTTGATGCACCAGAGCCTCTGTGTTTCTTTGCCTTTGCCATTTGCCGTGTTTCGGGAACGTTTCGCGAACGTGTTTTGAAACGGGCCCACGTGTAGCCCCGACGTCACCGGAAGAGGATCGCCGATGATGAAAAAATAAATGAACGAACGGCGAAATAATCCCGCTCGAGATTAATAGGATTTCCTTTGAATGCGACTCGCCGTATTGTCAGAGACTATGGCTAATAACTCAGAGTCATAGTTCATTGGAGCGGAGTCGATGCGATGGTTGAAGGAGGAGCCACGAGGACCCGGCAAGTGAAGACGGTCTTGCGGAAACTTTCAACCGTCGGCTGTCCGAACTCCACCCCCTTAATGAGCTACTCATTTCGTATAGAGGTTGCTCAGCTATGGCGTCTCACTGTAGCCAGTGCACTCGTCGAAAAATTAAAGGGAAATTACTTTCCGCGAATTTCCCGAATGAATCGATAAATTAAACAATCTTTTTTCCGTGTGAACAATAATGGTAATTGTACAGAAAAGAGCACGCCTCGCCAAGTTTTACGATACTCCAATATGTTGTAGAATTTATAATTATATATAACTTTTTCCAAAAAAATAGTTTTCGTGCTCCTTCGTTTGCTTTGAGTTAGGTCTGTATAATTCTTGTAGTCTTTTCGGTATTAACAGATTGCATTAAAAATAGGATTTTTATTTAATTCTATTTTCTTAGAATTCGTAAACAAATATTGGAAAATGCACGAACATCCGCGCGCACACACACAATTCACAATATATCGGCGCTCTTGATTTCCTTATCTCCTTAATCAGCCATTCGCAAACTTTTTTCGCGAAAACCGCGGCGTAAAAAAATGACCGAAATAATTAAAGTGATGGCTTTGCAAACTCTATTCTCTAATTGTACGCGGTCACTCCGGTTGCAGTCGTTTCTATTTTTGTTTTCTGTCTATTTTTCATCGTGTTTTAACGCCCGGCAGAAAACAAATACAGCGCTCGCTTCTTTATTGTTCCACTATATATGAAATCGACCGCCAAAGAAAAAATATGAAACGTACTCGCGGATTTCGGGAATGCGTACGTTCCGCGAAATGGACCGGTCTGTTTTGTCAAATAGTTTTAACCTCAAAATCTATGATATGACGTAGAAACATCCTCGACCAACTGTTGCTAACAAATAGCATCAAAAAGAACATCATTTTTGGAAAAACACGATGTTCACGTTTTATCGGATGCGAACCGAATGGCACTCGGTTGCGCCGAATGATTCATTTTTGCTCCAAAATTCAGCGATTCAAGACAATTATTTTTGCAAGATTATTCTAAATTAGCTGATCCGACAAACGATGTCCTGTCCTTTTAATAAATTTGTTTGGGATCGTTTTGTAAATTTAAAAACGAGAAAAGAACGTATTTCTGAGTGATCAAGAAGCACTTTCATTTTTCCCCGAATTTTCCAGTTTTCCAGGCAACTTTTTCAATTTTTCTTTCCCTAAAAACCTTATTCGGACAATAATAATAACGAATATTAAAAAAAAATTTACGCTTACCAACGGACAGCATTTAATTGTTATTTATATAGAAGATAGAAGAAGATTATTAATAATCAGGTTAAAACGAAGTAAAAGCTCGTTTCACGAAGTAAACATGTTGTAAAGTAGAGAACAAATAAAAACGAGTTATTAACTCAGAAGCGTACAGAGAATAACGAGGATCAAGACCGCTGAGAAAAGTAAAAGTCCCGTTTAAATAATAGTAGAAGTTCATACCACGGCGACACTTCGAAATACCACACGATCCAGTCCCACGTAGAGCCCGTTTCCATCAGTTTGAACGTTGACGTAGCACGGGGAAATATACTCGATAACGAACGCCACGCTGATTTAATATTCTTTCAACACTTTTTGTTCGCAGAACGACAGCACGCTGGAAACCATAAGTTACTTGGCTTTTACCGCCACGGAGTACGACAACGGCCAGACGTTCAAGTGTTACGCCGAAAACTCGGTCACACGCTCCGAAAACATGGAACCAATGAAATTGTCGACAACGATTGAAGTTTTATGTAAGTGAGACATAACTTTCCCCTAATGTTTTCTGTTTCTCTATAATGTATGCCGGCACTCGCGCTCACCCCATTTCCATTATTTCTCCGAGCCGAGATTTAAAAGAGTTATTTTGTTTTAGCGATTCGCTTCGCCGGAAACTTTCGCGAACATTTTACTATCGAAGATCGACGGTCGAAATGAACTCGATAAATTTGTCGAAAGCCGCAGCAATTTTATTCGAGGAATTTTTGGAATTTATCTTGATTTCTTTTGATCCTTTACTTTTGATTTCTTCACGGTGATTCGTGATTTTCGGGATCGCTTCTGATTGACGGAGAGCATAACTATTTTTCCTGCAATTTTTATTTATAAAGATATTTGTAAGACGTTTCTCAAACTATCATTTGCATATCCTGTAATAATTAAGTTTGGTATTTTGTAAAACTTAGCATAACGTACATAAGCATGTATAGAAAAAATTGTCGGCACTATTATACTATTTAAATAAATATTTCGATTACGAAATCGAGAGGAAGAATTAATTTTCTTCTTTTCTAAATACTGAAATAAGTTACGGAGAAGAAAATATAATATAATATATATTTATATTATAATAGAATTATAAATATATATATAATTTATATAATATTACTTATAAATATATATAATAGAATATTTTCTTGATTTCATCAAGCTAATTGATGTACTTGGAAAAAAAACTAATTCAATCGAGACGAGGAATTAGGATGACAGTGAGCAAATTCATTTATAATTAAAAAATTAATATTACAACGTGAATGACGACAAAATCGCGTCCATGATTCTGCGACCACTGTGATAAATCCCGTCAGGTTTTCTCCTGGATTTATTCGTCGAGCCCGGGTTATCTTCACGATAATACTGTTTTTCAGTTAATTGAATGCGCGTAATTGTCGATTAAACGGAGCTATAAATTACCACGGAGCGTCGAAGTCTCTTAATAACGGAGTAGTGCCAATTACGCTGAAGTGTACGATGATAAACGAGTGACAAACCGACGCTGCAATATTTTAAGTATCTTTCCAAGTGGAAGGCGACTCCGAACATCATAAATCGCCGATAAAATTCGATTAGATGTAAAAGAAGCCGATATGAATTTCGCTGAGATTAACCATTTTCGTCGAAGGACAATTTCCGATCAAATTCCCCGTTATCGTCTCGAGGACCATTGTCGCTGAGACTTGCTTAGACAAATGATTCTCGTACAACTGTCTTCCGCGAAAACACGAGAAACTAAACGCTCACGGTTAAACGAAAATTTTCCACCGGTACGGGGAAACGATCTCGCTCGCAAAAAACCGGTAAAGAATCGCTTCTAATTTAGCTTGAACGATCCGAACGAATAAAACTGCACGAAGGTCCCGACATTCTTCGCCCTAATTTCTTTTTGCGATGTTTGATCAACATCCGATATACCCGAGCGGGAATTAAGTTACGCTTGGCCGACGAGGGATGAACATGTATATTCCTGTTTTATAACACCCTTTCAATTTGCTTCTTCGACCCCGGTTAAAGCACGTAATCATAGTTTCAATTAACCGGAATAAATCACTCCCTGCCAATTTGGTGTCCTCGATCATGTCACGAGAGAGGCTAAAAATCTAAAAATCGACCAGCGATGTGACACTGTAATTCGCGCGAAGGGTTTCTGAATAGTATAGTTAAATTTCTTTCGGAAACTCGCAATCGAAACGAGAAGATTCGAACATGGTCACCGAACGGACTTTTGCTTCAACAGATTGGCGATTCGCAACCCAGTGTAACGACCCGATGACCCCGTTTAAGAGGTTAATTATGCTACGAAAAACTCGCAGGAGGAGCATTAAGCTTGGCAAAAGAAGAGAAAGATCTTTCAAAAAATCGGGCCGGCTATCAGCGGCTTGATAAAAAATGAAGGCGCTATCAGCAGCGGTTGGTTACAAATTCAAGTCCTTCTGTCGGACGGCTCTTGGGGACCGTTTAAGTGGGTAGACTCGATTCTAGGATTGCAAGGGTAAACGCCTTCTCATTTCTCGATAATCCAAGGATGGGGTTTTTCGGGACTGAAAAGCGCTAGATAAAAGATTAATTTAGGCCGCGATCGCCCTCGAAACTCCTATTTTTACATTTACCAGACGTAATTTGCACTATTAGGCAGGGTAATTTGTAAAAGCCAAGAAGTAAGATGTCGGCATGTGAATCGACGTCCCGAGTCTATATAGGGGAAATCCCTTTGGGTAAAAGGCAGGGTAATTTGTATTATTGTAGGTTATAACAGTTTTATTTAATCGATTCGTGTTCGTCGCCCAAAAACAACTGATATTTGGTCCCCACGCATTCACACGCAGAGTATCGCCCGAACAAACACCAATCGTGAGATCACTGGATGTATAATCCATATTCATATACCACATTATTCGGAAGCATACATTTGATTATACAGCTGCCGGGTGTTTTTTTAAGCCCGATAGAACTTGAAATTATAAAAAATAACAGATAAAATTTATTTTTAATCAAATTGTTTTATTTATTCGAAAGATAATTACTTGGAATTAATATTTGAAAATGATTTCGGGCATACGACCACCGAGGCTGTAATAATTAATATTGGGCCACTTTTTCGAGCTTTGCTGACCGTATGTCACAAATAACACGAATAATGTAGGCGTCAATTTGTTGCTGGTTTATCGGCATAAGCCAATGATTTCACGTGACCAAAATTGCACGACCTTGGAGGCCAATTAACTGCTCCATTTCTCGAAATCACCTTTTGGTCAAATTTTTATTTCAATAAGTCGATGGTTGCCGTCGCCGCACTATGATCTGGAAATCCGCTTTTCGTGGACAAAAATATTTTAGCGTTATTTTAAAGTTGAAGGTTATGATATACTAGGTCGTTGAATTCGTTTCCACACCAGGAATAATATTATAAAGTCAGAAATATATAGTAACATTTAAAAAAAAAACAATTTTTTCAAAATCTTAATCTTGAAAAATTGACTTCTGGCCACGAAAAGCGGATTTCCATACCATAGTGCGCCGTATGGCACATAGTGCCATTCTGTTGAAACCACATCTCTTCCGGATCAATGTAAATTTTCAAATTAAAGGATAATTTGATAGTTAGAATTAATTTTTATCTGCGCACGGTTCGATCAATTTTGTAAGCAAACCCAAACGTGTCCATTTTGATGTGAATCATGGCGCTTGAGGCCACGTTTGCTATTAAAAATGTTTAATAGTAAGGAAAAAAATTGCTAGTGTGTAGAAATTGATCAAACCGTGCGCCGATAAAAATTCATTCTAATTATCTTAATATTAAGATCGAAAACTAAAATTACCTATAATTTGGTAGTGTTATGCAAGCATGAGTCTATTCATGATGATTTGCCAGATTATACTGAACATAAATATCAACATGTGCCAGAAAGACAGCTTGTATTGACTATTAAATGTAATGATTAATTAATAAATAATTAATAATGACTATTAAAAGTTCTATCTAGGCTAAAAAAAACACCCGATGTTATCATAAATCTGCGACAAATTACGTGCAATCGCAACTGCAATCTTGGAAAAACGAGTCTACCCTCTTAAATATGGGGAACGTGTTCCACCGAAAAATCAGTGCCTAAGGATCCTTAACTGCGTTTCCATCGGAGGGGTAGGAGAGGTGGTTGGACATCTCCCGAGTCCGATCTCAAGATAGCACTGGCGAGAAAGCGCTAAATCCCGATGGACGTTTCCGATAATCCCGTCGCTTATAAGCAACTTCTTGTATCTTTCAATTACGTTTGTAGGAGCGGCGGCGGCGGGGGTCCGTGAGAGAGGGTTCGAGGACGGGGCAGATCCCGTTGCCGCGATACGAAAAAGAAAGATAGATAGCCGTATATCTCGTTGATGTTTCCAGTTACGTCGCGAAGCGACGGGGAGAAGTTTCGTTTTGTAGCCAGCACGAAAGCTATCTACGGATTGGAAACGAGAAACTCGAAGCTGGCACCGTTCCAACTTCTCTCCCCTTAGACAGGCCACTCTCGCGACTATGTACTTACGGGAGGGGGTTTTGTTTTATGCCCCGGCATTTTGCGCTCGCCTGTGTTTAAACATATCTCGGAACGCGGACGAACCTGCGCCCTACGCCGACTACGATCCCACCGGTTTTTATTTTCATTCCGAACCGCACGACACACACAGCGACATATTTTCGCTGACAAAAACCACCGAGACAAGATTCTGCCACTTCTTTCGAACAAATTTATTGTCTCTCGGATGACTATTTTGACAGTGCCGCTTTATGGACAGACACGCGTCGACCTCTTCTACTTTGCTCGCTCGGGTGAACAGTGACGGATTGTTATACGTCATTTGAAGGTGTAGAGACTTTTGTAAAAGTTATTTTTCAAATGTGCTCGGTTTACAGTCAACGATATATTATAAATAAGTTTTAAAAATGCTGGAGTATCAAATTCGGCAGAGTTTAGTCCGATTTTTATTTATTTTGGACTTGCAAATGTTATTGCCAATGAAAACAGAATTTTATTTGGTACCACTTTCTTAAGATTTGTCTCCAAAAATTGATAATTGCATAAACTACACTCTAATTATAGACTATTACAAAAGTCTTAATTTTAAGTTGGACATCGGATTTAATTGAATTAAAAACTGTAGATAAAAAAGAAAATTATTCTTCATGATTTGAAAAGGCTCTTATCGAATGTTATAATTGTTTGTTGCAGATCCGCCGATAGTGAGGATGAAACCGCAGAACATCACTGTCAACGAAACCGATGATATTCTCATATTTTGCGACTACGAAGCGAATCCGGCAACGTTAACGAACGTAACATGGTAAGAAATTCCAATCTGCGAATAAACTTTCATCTAATAAACTCCACTATTCCAGCGTATAAGATTTAATAAAAGAATGAAACGTATCAGTGTTATACTGAATCTTATGGTTCCAGCAGTTCCTAGACTCGAAGCTTCTCACTTTTCAGCATTGGACCCCTGGGTTCCATAGTCTAGACCTGCTCTGTACCACCCGCACTCCTTTCATCTCATTGGCCGACTAACTAAAGGCTTTATCCCGGCGAGACCACGAGTCTAAAAACCGTGGGTGCAAAATCCTGTAAATAGAAAGCTTGTAGCAAAATTTCGTATTCCATTCGAAAGTTTTTATACAGACATGCCAGTCCCTCGAGATCTTGCGGTAACCTGCAACAAAATTAGGTTCCATCTGTCCACCAACCTTGTCGTTTAAATATTTTCTCTCTTTTCATTAACGTGATAAAATTATTCGTGGCGAATATAATTATTTCTGAAACGTTTATGCAAATACATGATACTTGAATGAAGCTGAGGTTGGTTAGAATTGCACTAGTAGATTAAATAAAATTATTGTATATTTTGCAATCCAAATTCATCCTTTCGCAAATCAATTTCACCAAGAACACTTAAAACAAATCATTTATTTATTTAAATTAAATTATATACAACATAAGACTCGATCATCAATACGCTTGAGTAAATAGATATGTAATTTCATTTAAAAAAATCATTAGTCAGTAAATGGCTACAATGAGTATAGCTAGCTACAATACATACGTATTTTTTACAAAATCTTACTTAGAAAAACTCTATTTGTAAACGGTTGAAAATCAATTTCACCCATTAAGAACATTTAAAACAAATCATTTATTTATTTACATTAAATTATATACAACATAAGACTCGATCATCAATACGCTTGAGTAAATAGATATGTAATGTCATTTAAAAAAATCATTAGTCAGTAAATGGCTACAATGAATATAGCTAGCTACACATTGTTTTCATACATTGCAACAATGAGTTGGTAATTACTTTTAAATAAGCATTTTTTACAAAATCTTTCTTAGAAAAACTCTATTTGTAATAGGTTTAAAGTGATCTGCAAAAGGGTGAATTCAGAGGGCAAAATCCGTATCAGTGTTTACCGGAGTGTGACCTATCGCTAACAGTGTCGTCTGTCAGACACTTTCGTTGTCGGTGTCCTTATATAATAATTATGTCGTTCTAAGAGATGCCGGAAAGCGTCAAAGTACCAGCATTTGCTTTGAATCGCGCCTCACTTTCGCACAAAACTGCTCTCAGAAGGTTTATTGACGGTGCACAGCTTCCAGAGTTTGTAGCGCTTTGTCCAACCACGGTTAACTATGTTATAAAACAAGACGGCAGTAACGAGAAGTTAATTCTTAGTTGGCGAAGATTGGATTGAACTTGGCTCGCGACAATACAGATTCTTTATCGACTTAATGCCGCGTTATATAGGTACACTCTACAAAGTGTTCCTTTCTAAAATTCATTTCTATGGCGGCCGTGTCTACCGTGGAATACCAAGTGACAGAGTAAGTTCCTGCGATTTCTCATGTTAAAAGTATACCGCAAGAACTTCATTAGTTACCCGCCAGATTGTGAAACCGGAGCTGAGGATCTTGTTTAAATATACAGTGACTTCCACTAATATTTTTTTAATAATGGACCGGGCGATTTGAAATCTTTTTAGAAGTTGGAACAAACGGTTTTTCTACGTAACGTGACAAAAAGTTTTGAGTAAGGCTTATGTGGAAAATTTAGAAAACAAGTTTCGTAGATCTGTATCAATTAAACATATTCTGAAAATTTCACAAAAGTTTAAAGATGATAAAAATTGCAGTTTCTCCGGATCATCGACCTCTAACTACAGTAAAGCTAAGGATTCACAGTGCACATAATTGGCCAACGAAAAAGCTGTAAAATGCAATTTTCAGTACTTTCTATGCAATTCCGACCAATTGCAACTTTGAAAAAATTCCTTTTCACATCGTGCAGTAAACTAATTCCTCTAACTTCTCACAAAAGCTCAAATCGGATAGTCCAATATTTAAAAAGTTTCCATTTTTTCATTTTGAGTTAAAATTTCATCACGAATTTTTCGCATATTACTGCCAATTCGCTTTTTTTCATTTGTACCGTGGAGGTTTTCTTTCCTTTGTTCGAGTATGTAAATTAACAAAGAGTCACTCAATTATATTAGTTAAACTATAAATCATTAGAATATTATGTAATGAAATATTTGTTACACCCAGCGTGGCGGACAATTTCGAAATATACGGCTTCAGAACTCGCATGAAATATCAAAATTGATGGTGTCACTTAGTCCATATGCAACGCTGTTTACGATGAAAATTCTTTTACGAGTCGCAAAGTAACGTAATCGTAAACCTGTTTATCGACCGTATACGGATATTGGTATTCAAAAGGTTAATACGACACGTAAAACAGAAATACATAACTTCTGTCCGATAACGTTCCTCGCTGCTGCTGGTCTGAAAATGCTTTTTTTTAGCGGTGTACATACTACCGAAACATTTTAAAAAGCTTTTACACGGCGGAACATTTACAATTTTGTTTAATCGGATAAACATAATCACAACATATTTTTCGTGAACAAAATTCGTTAAAAATATACCGACAAACATTAAAGGATTTTCATACTGTCAACCCGTCTTCGTTTCCGGTGCAAGCTTCATAGAAACGCTCGTATCAAATTAAACCTGCCACAGATGCTAATTAAGAAGTTTCCAATCAAAGTTTACTCGAAATGCAATCCTTTAAGAAGCCAATCTTTCAAGACTACTACTATAATTAGCATAGCATAATAGCGTCGCGAAGTTTCTCGTTCACTGATTTACGTTTTGATAGCTAAACCACAAAATATTAACTCTGTCAGAACTTAATTAATTACCTCTTTATACAAAATTAAAAATTGTTCGCATTGATTGCAAGACAGAGGAGCGAAATAAAAATTTCTTTCCTCTTTTAATCTTTAATCATTTCGTCTTTCAATCTTTTCAACGAGTCCACTGCTTTAAATTGTGCTTACCCTATTTCCGCGATAAATGCTTCAAACCCGCATTCCACATTTAGCTCGACCACCCTGTACATTGAAACTATAAAATACAATGTTATCGTAAGTCATAAACAGTTTTCACTGTTGATATAAAGCGTGAAACGAGCCGCGTTGCCAGTAAAAATAAAACGCAATCATTAGGAATTATGCTTTTTTCATTTAAATGCAATGGAGATGGATCTCGATCCTATCTGTTTACAGAGCTTTACTGAAATTGAATCTGACTTACATGAATCGCCGCCGTTTTGTCAGAGAAAACCCATTGGTTCTCATAAGGAACGCCGCTGGCCACTTGAAACACAGAGACACGTAGAATTGAGAGACGGAATTTTTTTTAGAAATATCTCCTGAAAAACATTCTCCGCGGAATTCTTTCACCGTACACGTGTCGTGGCCGCAGGTTGATGTTTTACTGAAAATAGAAGAACAACCCTCCATAACTGGTAGCTCGTGCTGTTGTCGTTCGCTACGACCCTCTATTTCTTATTGATTTACTTCCAGAAACTGTTTCATCGCACATCTAATAAAACCGACGTTACGTAAAGTGTAACGAATTCAATAAATATTTCTTGTAATTCTTCTTGTGAAAAAAAGAACTTCTTCGTAAAAAAGTTGAAACGTAAATATTTTTTGTAATTCTTGCCATTTTTTGTAAAAACTCAAGCACACAATTATTTGCGTGGATATTGAATTTCGCATATTTTCAAACATTTCCGAAGAAAGGATTAAATCTAGAGGCAGAGTGGTGCGATGCGCTATTAAAAAGTTGGACTCTATTTCTTATTGATTTACTTCCAGAAACTGTTTCATCGCACATCTAATAAAACCGATGTTACGTAAAGTGTAACGAATTCAATAAATATTTCTTGTAATTCTTCTTGTGAAAAAAAGAACTTCTTCGTAAAAAAGTTGAAACGTAAATATTTTTTGTAATTCTTGCCATTTTTTGTAAAAACTCAAGCACACAATTATTTGCGTGGATCTTGAGTTTCGCATATTTTCAAACATTTCCGAAGAAAGGATTAAATCTAGAGGCAGAGTGGTGCGATGCGCTATTAAAAAGTTGGACTCTATTTCTTATTGATTTACTTCCAGAAACTGTTTCATCGCACATCGAATAAAACCGACGTTACGTAAAGTGTAACGAATTCAATAAATATTTCTTGTAATTCTTCTCGTGAAAAAAAGAACTTCTTCGTAAAAAAGTTGAAACGTAAATATTTTTTTGTAATTCTTGTAATTTCTTGCAAAAACTCAAGCACACAATTATTTGCGTGGATATTGAATTTCGCATATTTTCCAACATTTCCGAAGAAAGGATTAAATCTAGAGGCAGAGTGGTGCAATGCGCTATTAAAAAGTTAGACTCTATTTCTTATTGATTTACTTCCAGAAACTGTTTCATCACACATCTAATAAAACCGACGTTACGTAAAGTGTAACGAATTCAATAAATATTTCTTGTAATTCTTCTTGTGAAAAAAAGAACTTCTTCGTAAAAAAGTTGAAACGTAAATATTTTTTGTAATTCTTGTCATTTCTTGTAAAAACTCAAGCACACAATTATTTGCGTGATCTTGAGTTTCGCATATTTTCAAGCATTTCCGAAGAAAGGATTAAATCTAGAGGCAGAGTGGTGCGATGCGCTATTAAAAAGTTGGACTCTATTTCTTATTGATTTACTTCCAGAAACTGTTTCATCGCACATCGAATAAAACCGACGTTACGTAAAGTGTAACGAATTCAATAAATATTTCTTGTAATTCTTCTTGTGAAAACAAGAACTTCTTCGTAAAAAAGTTGAAACGTAAATATTTTTTGTAATTCTTGTCATTTTTTGTAAAAACTCAAGCACACAATTATTTGCGTGGATCTTGAGTTTCGCATATTTTCAAACATTTCCGAAGAAAGGATTAAATCTAGAGGCAGAGTGGTGCGATGCGCTATTAAAAAGTTGGACGGTAAATTTGTTGATGCATTTAGGCATTAGCTAGTGGTGTCGTCGTTTTGCAACTCTCGTGTGCGTAGCTCCGCGCCATAAAATGATAGCACCAGTACTTTGCGTCGGCGATGCTTGAATAGTCCGGATTTAAAGCATCCGCGTACATCCCCGGATAGTAGCACTCGAAATGTCAAAATAAAAAGGCACGAATCTATCGGGATGATTTATTATGTTTTTTGAAGCATGCTCTAAAAACCATATTTCACACTGATGCATGCGAACGCGGCCGCGAAAGGATTCGATCGTCGACGTCAGCTTTGTGAGCGTGAGTTTTGTTGAAAAACCCCGCAATATACGTCTGGATAAAAGTAGATATTACGCTCAAAAGAGCAATGGTTAGAACACCGTGGACGCTCGTGCGAATCCATGTCTTTGTATACCTTTATTATCACTCGACAGCTGATGTTTATATAAAATAATCATTTTCCATTTAGAATGCAACAATCTGGAGTGAAGAAGACATTTATTGTCATTCTTAAGCTGTTTAGTAGGTTGAAAATAATATAATAGTATTTTTAAATTCTCATAATTCTTTTGTCCTAAATGCATAAAATTAGCTGTCTAATGAACACGTATAAAACCAAGGCAAAAAGAAATTTATATATAATAATATCTAATATATATATAATTAATTAATTATTTATTCATAGATGTCGCCAATCATCGTTCACCATATAACACTTTTAAAAAAATGAAGTGAATCACGTAATATATGTAATATATAAAAAAAGTATATATATATTTATATTATTAGATATATACAATAAATATACATAATATATATTTATATTATTAGATATATACAATAAATATATATATATAATTATAATAAGTAATTACATACATATATAAATTTTTTTCACTTGCATTTATACGTTTTTATGCATTTGGGACATGTAATATATATTTAGAAAAATATGTGCTTGATTTTTACAAAAAGAATTAATCGAATTATCAAGAAGAAGGTTGGCTAAAATATTGTGTGCAGAATCTTACAGACTCAGCAATGCCCGTTTACTTTCTAGGCTACGAGACGACAAGAAGATAACATTGACCGAAGATCATTATGAAGGTGGCATCACGGAGCAGACAGCGCTTACCGTGAAAAATGCATCCTCCAACGACATGGGCACTTACAAGTGCATTTTAGACAATAAAGTGGGCACATCCGTCTCGGAGGATGTCGTTGACGTCTTCGTCTTGTGTACGTATTAAAACTCGTCTATTACCACACTCTTAGTTTGCTGACCAATTTATCCGAGTCCTGTAGCCACCTGACTCGTTCAACAAATTTCTTAAATTTGCTCCGGAAAGTTCTCGCTTCTGCCCTTTAATAAATTGATGCAATTATTCGTGATCACTTAAACAAAGTGATTCGAAAGTTCCGCGGATAATACGGGCGCGGCGTGTACATTAACAAATAAAATACGTCGGCCCCACATTATCATAATTAACTCGGCACTCGTTCAATATTAATGGAACGCTTAATTAAAACCAATATCAAATGTGCTTTATAAACCTTGTATATTTGTTCGATCGCTTTGTGCGCGCTCGGCCCGTTTGATCTTACTTTAATCGGCCTGTAGAATCACGCGGCCAATACGTACCGGTGTTAATTAGTAATAATTCTGGCTAAGTCGATGAACCCTTTGGTCGACAATCGAACGTGTCGGATGAATGCTCCTAAATGGGCCGGCGATTTGCGATCGACAGGTTGGGCAACAGCCGCTCTGGGAAAAAGAAGAACACTGAATGGATTATGTTTGTTAATGAAAAAGGCAAACGGTGCATACGTTTCGGCATCGGCTCGAAAACCGACGGCCCCCGACGATTTATGGACACATAAATATCGTTTACCAGACCAAAACGCGACAAATTGCTGTAATGCGAAACGGAACGGGACTATTTTTCCCACGGTGCCTGTGTTACCCTCGCTGCGTGCATGTGTGTACGCGACGTCGATCATCGCCGCTCATAAAAAACATTTTTGCACGCGACAGACACTGGCCGCTTCGTCGGCCGTGTGCAAAGTGAAATGAATCATTTCAAAACAATGGAACCGTGCCGGTCACGGTATTACCAGTCATCTCGAATTCTACTTCGCTATTTTTAACGCCAACGTTAATGTAGTAAGTCGTTCGAGAAGTCTTTTCGTTTTCACACGGGAAAATCGCAGCTAATTTTTTACCATAATTAATTAATTGGTTATCGCAACTAGCCAGAAAGTCTTTTCTTGGGGACGATGTCAGAACTAATGTCTTTCTCGAACTGTAAATTTTTTCACCCTCGTTTATAATAATTAATTAATTGGTTATCGATCGTAATTTATCTTCAAGATATTACAAATTTTTATTCGCGGCGCAAAGGTTCGATCATTTACAACAACATTTAGCCATATTTGTGATATTTGTAATTTTTTACCATTTAGAATGAGTCTTGCGACATTTCGTTCCATGATCTTTTGCGATTTTTTCGGGCAACTTAAATCCCATGATCGTAGAATTTCTGTTTTATATTTGAAATAATATTTGAACCGCATGGAAAACGTTGGAAAAATCGAAAGAGCAGCAGACAACCTTTCTTTCGAGCGCTGAATTTTTACCCTTGCTGTAATAGAAAAACAAAAGGTGATGGAAACGCCTACTTTGATTTTGCATATTCAATTTGCATATTTCCGCTATTCTAAGTCAAAAATTCTAGAGACGACGATTTTTAGAAAATTATCAGTCTGCCAGAAACTCCCGAGTCGGAGGATAAACGTTCGATAACAACCGCGCAGAAACTGTTAAAATAATTCAGCATATCTAAACTGTTGGGCCGGAGTTGCGTCTGACGCTTATTGCTCTACATTTCGGTCAAGCACGAACAAGATAGGAAACTTGTTGGAGGGAGCGTTGACCATAAATCTAAACGTAACAACAGAAATATTGGGAAAGTTAATGTCGTCCGATATCTTAAACCCTGTCCGTATCTACCCTCGTTGTTTATGACACCGATGGCGAGGAAAGGGACCAACAATGTTTAACGGATCACAACAAAATTGTATTTAGTCATTAGTGCAATGTGGATTTTCAATGTATAACAATCTATCGAGAAAATTAAGTTTGCATTCAAGCAATTTCGAAAAAGTTAATCGTTCTTAAAAAGTAATTCACCAACACAGGTGACACAATCGATACACGCGAAAATAGGTAAAAAATGTAAAATTCTTTCTTCCACATTTTCGAAAAATTCGAACACGTTGGGATGCTGCCAAATGCAGGTGCACTCGACAAACAATCGAATTGAATTTCCTTGAAAACGCGTCGTTCCACGAAAAATTCATTCTTTTATTATTTTTTCCATATATCAGCAGTCTTTGTACATTGCATGAAAATTCAAGCACGCATAAATCGAGTTTGGTTTCCCCGCGGTTCGTTATTGTATGAACAATTTTCTTCGAACGGTAAACGCCGCGCCGGTGAACTGTAAACGGAGTCACGGTGCAATGAAATTCTAATTGCGGTCTTAATAACGCTTCGCAGTGTTGTAGTATTATTTCGTAGAAACAATCCGTGGAAGAGCTTGGCCAAAGATTCGAACGCGGGAAATTAGTTCGCTCACCCATCCACTCTTTCCTACCGGCGGTGGTTGTTTTTCCGTCTTCTAGTTCCACCGGGTAAACTCTGCGGACGGTCTTCGGATTCTTTTGTTTTGAACTTGCTGAAATCTTGATTACCTTGCGGATAAAAAATATTCCAGACGATCCACTGATTGGCTTCCATCCGCCGGAGTTTTCTTTCCAGGTGATTCTCTCTTTCTTTAATCTCGCGTAAACGATGGAACATTCAACAATGTTGATGAACTTCTTCGGAATTGACGTTAAACGGTTTTCTCGATAATTTTTTAAGCAATCTGCCGGCAGATTGGCGGTCGACGACGGTGCAATGTTGGCGCCAACTCCGTATCAATCTGTTGCGGTCATCTGCCGGAATATTTGCAATTTTCAACAAAAATTTAACAAATAGATTACGTCTTTCTTTTTAAATGAAATAAAATTCGATTCGTTTATAATCCATATTTAAGCATTAAAATGAATGTAGCCGTACAAGAAATATCAATTTTCTTTTCTCTTCTACGACTCTTTTGGAGATAAATATTTGCAATTTTAAACAAGAATCTAATAAATATTAATGTTACGCCTTTCTTTTGAAATGGAATAAAATTCGATTCGTTTGTAATCTATATTTAAGCATTAAAATAAATGTAGCCGTACAAAAAATGTATTTTCTTTTCTCTTCTACGATTCTTTTGGGGATAAATATTTGCAATTTTAAACAAAAATCTAATAAATAGGAATGTTACGCCTTCCTTTTTAAATGAAATACAATTTTATTCGTTTATAATCCGTATTTAAGCATTAAAATAAATGTAGCCGTAAAAAAATATATTTTCTTTTCTCTTCTACGATTCTTTTGGGGATAAAGACGTTTCAACCACTGTAACTGTAAAAAAGATGATAGGGGTAGGAATTAAAAAGTACAATTAGAAAAAATCGATTTCGTTGACGCGTCTACACGAAGCGTCTTGTCTCTGCCACTTATCCGAGGTGCAACATCGTTCCTTTCACGCATCCCGCAACATTGTACAAGCTTCCGAGCCGCGTATGGTTCATTTTGAATAGTTTTACCCGGCGGACATAAATCTTTATGCTTCGGCCGGTCTCGTAAAAAATGCATGAGCCATGAGACTTTTAAAACAGTCCGCAGCGCCACCGGTCGACATTCGCACGGGAACATAAAGAACCGGAAAATATTCCGTCTCTTCAATTGATTAGATCCATTTTAATGAGACGGTTCTCGAGTGGCCCAGGAAAAAGAGTGTTGTCGTGTGGTCGCTCTGATAATTGATTATTCGAGCGTTGTTTGATGTGATCGGTAAATCTTTATGCATTCCTGACGTTCTTCTAATTGTTGATCAATGAACATATACATTTTAATTTTTGTATTTTAACAGCACCATTTAATTTTTACATTTTTCTCATTTCGCAGTTTGCACAAAAATAACACCGGTAAACATTTACACTGACAAACTATAGGAACGTTTCTGCTTTATTTTCATGACAAAAAATCTTTTGATCTGCAAAATCCATTGTTCTCTTATTTTGGTTTGCATGAAAGACTCCATGGAAATAGAAATTTGCATGAAGATCTGCGGTCTGGTGATCACTGGCGATCGATATCTAGAGATTAATAGTAAATAGAACTATGCATTCAAAAGAAAACATTATTTAATGCACGGTCCACAAGTAAATATTATTTTACGAATTCATTGTCGTTTTATGGAACCAACTTTATCGACGTTTTCTCATAGTACTCGATCAATTCATGTTATAAAATTCTCCACGTGTTCTCCCTTATGAAAAACATAATTGCAATCTGCTGTGTAAAATTTTTAACCGGTAAACACCAGCAATGGAAATTAACTGTACATGAAATTCCAGTTACCGTGCAATAAAAGAGCTATTAGTTATTCTGTCAACAAGTTATTTTACTAAAAATAACACGGGACAGTGTTTTACAAAGACTGTTAGACATTAAAATTTCGATCGCGCGATCAATTATGAGTGACGCTGAGTAACAAATTTCAAACATATTTAATAATATTTAATATTCGGACACAGTTTAAAATCGTGAACTGAACTTTTAAAAACGAGTAACTTGGTGCTAATTTTAAAAGAGTAATTACTCGTTTTTAAAAGGTGTACGAACGTCCTGTACATAGTACAGAGTAATTCTTTCAAAATTGGCACCAAGTTATTCGTTTTTAAAAGTTCAGTTTACGATTTTAAACTGTGTCCGAATATTAAATATTATTAAATATGTTTAAAAATATTGTATATTATACACACCCACTGTATATTCTATAAATTCACTGAATACAGTTTTTGTATGATTCGATGATGGATTTTGTTGCAGATAAACCAGTGGTCGAAGTGATAATGGACCCAGATACGCCTGTGAACGAGGCGGACCGTTTGAACGTTTCTTTGACCTGCGAAGTTGTTTCTGGAAATCCAGCAAGTCTGACGTCCGTCCGTTGGTACTTGGACGGGGACCTGCTGAAAGAACTTCCGGATTGCACGAGGAATAGCACCGCGACCACCACAACCACCGAGGAATCTTTAATTTTCTGCGATATTGATCCGAGCAAGCTGCTGCTGGAAGCAGTAGGTCGTTCCTTTCACGGGAACTACTCTTGCGAAGGCAGAAACGACGCTGGCTGGGGACCACTTTCACCGAGTGCGCCTGTCATAGTCTATTGTAAGCTCTTTTAATTTTTAATCCTTTGATCCAATCCCCCTCCTCATTTTTTTCTATTCTTTGTGCCGACGATTCGACTTCGCAGTCCGTTCGTCTAAATTATTTTGCCCAAACTGCTTGCACCCTCGTCGCGGTCTTCTACGAAAGTCAGTTAACACGTTCGCTGTCGTGTCATTCGCATAATTTTTCAGTCAGTGTAATTCTCCTACAGGGTATGATTCTGCACCTCCAGATAGGTGGAGATTTGTTACAAAATTTTTTATTTTTTATTGCATCCTATAATACTCGTCGCGACAAACGAAAGACTCAATTCAATCGTTCTCGTAAGGGGGTAGACTCATTTCACGATAAATAAGAGATAAATTTCCTATTTTATCGTTTAAATATTATAATATTAAATTATCCCCAAATTTCCTATTTTTACGTTTACGAGGCGTAATTTGCATTATTCGAAAGCGTGAAGCTCCTCGTGTAACTATTTTCATAAAGCTGCGTCAGTTACATGCTGCCGAATAATGCAAATTACGTAAATGTAAAAATAGGACTTTTGAAGACGATTGCGGCCTAGATTAATCTTTTATCTAGCGCTTCTGACTACCGAAAACCCTCATCTTTGCATTATCGAGAAATGAGAAAGCGGGTCTCCCGCACCCTTGCAATCCTGGAAATGAGTCTACATTGAATCTCCAGGTCAGAATTCTTTTCATTGCATCCTGTGGTACTCGTCGCGACGAACAAAAGTCTCAAAGGAGCCATGTGTCTCAAGTTCAATTTTGCTCGTGACCATAAGAAAAGTTCATATAAAACTAAATATTTTTGATTATCGTTAATAAATAATGTAGTTTCCCTTCATACATTTATAATCGGATCTTACCCAGTTTAAATACTATCTGTGTTCTCATATTTAATAGAAATCACATTTATTGTTTTGGTCTCACTTTTAGAATGTTGATTTTTAATTTTACCATTTTGGTATACCTAAGGATTTTTCAAATTTACCGCCGGATATTGATTCCACAGTACGTCGATCATTATGTTCAGACTAGTGTGTCTAGGTATATCAGGTTTTTTTGCTTTATTCTAAAGTTTACGTTGACCGCAGTACGTTTCAACGTGCGTACGTATAAACCAACACAATGTTTGAATTATATTATTAAATTTTAATAGCATGTATGTATGAATATTTTCTTATTTTTCAATCCATTTACACTACATACCTTTTCTTTGGTTTGTTAGGCGCAATTTACCTTTGATAAAGGTTCAAACGGGAACCGAAACGTCAGGCATATTTGCGTAACAGCTATTTATTTAAAAATTGATCGAAACCGTTGCGCCAGAAACATTAATTCATAAGTAATATGATAAAATAAATGAATAGTATAGAGTGTACAATAAAATGTATAGAGTGTTTCATAATTATTTGTTGCGACCATTATAATGAGATTTTGCACCTCTAGATAGGTGGAGATTTGTTACTTATCTAAAAATGCTGAAGCACGGGACAGTGGACGCGACAAATAATTTTGAAACACCCTGTATACCCTGTAGCTGAGTTTCCTTCAGCGATGGGTTAGAAGCGGAGGACAGTGAACGTGTTAAAACGACTTTAGAAGCAGAAGAGCTTTCGAGGCGGAATCGTAACGAACGTGTCATGACTTTGGTATCATTGTAAACGACAGACAAGCCTGGGCCGGCCTCGATCTCGTACGAACCTCAGCAGGTAATAAAGAAGAAGTCATTGAACATCACTTGCTACGTTCTGGACCCGGGACGACCAAAGGTAGTTGGCTTTAAATGGTTACGAGGCCTTCACAGACTTCCGGATGCAAATAACGCTACCCTTACCATCGACACGGTTAATTTGGAAACTGAAGCGAACTTTACTTGTCTCGCTTACAATGAAGCCGGTGACGGGGACCCGGCCACCACGTTTATCGACGTGTCTGGTGAGTTGTAAAGTTAGTTGTAAAAGTTTCTAATTCCCACAGCGAATAAATCTGTTGTCGTACGTCTTGCGCGTGACAGTAAGTCGTATAGAAAGTCGTGGAAATGGCATTGTAATAAGTACGTAAAACTGAAACTCATTTCTGTCCCTGTTCTCTCTCCTCATGATTTAGTACCGCTACTGAAATTTTCTCAAATTCCAATACGAAAATTCTCAAATGATTTACAGGTCTGAAGAGGTTAAATTATTATGTATCAGATAATAAATTGAGATGTAATGAGATGTTAAATTTTCAAGAATCTATTAATCAATTAAATCAAAAATGATCAACCCGAATTGCTACAAACTAGGGCGAAAGAAATATTTAACTTCTTGCAGAATATGTTTGATAGGTTAAAAGTAATATAATGGTATGCTGAAATTCTGCAAATATCTTTCTACCGTCATAAATTAGACCTAGCCATTTTTATCAAAAACTAGCTAACCCGACAGACCTTGTCTTGTCCAAATTTCAATTTTGTTTCTGATCGTTTTGTGAATTTGTGGAAAGCTATTGGAAATGTGTAAGCCAAGTAAAAATAATTTTCCATTTCTGTGGGCAACTTTTCCAATTTTTCTTTCCCTAAAAACCTTATTCGGCCTACTACCAACATTTTTTTTTTAAATCAGTCAAATCGGTCCAGCCATTCTCAAGTACTTTCCAACGAACAGCATTTAATTTTTATTCATATAGAAGCGTAAAGATCCGCAATCTAGTTACATCGTATGAATTACGAATCGTTCGAAGTCGGAGGTTTGATTCACCGAGGTTCTTTCGTCAGGAAAACAAACCTGATGTGCGCGACAGCGTTTTATTGTTCGGCAAACTGAAATGGTTAGGTGAAAGATGCACTTTGAACGTCACTGGCAAGGATGGTTTCGATCCACGGGGTCGGAAGCTAACAGAAAGGGGCGCGCGCGATAGTCTGTTCTGGGTCAGAAAATTGCACGTATTTCACATCGATGGGAAACGACGCGTCACTCTTATCTCTGCCCGGCCGTGACAATAATGTCTCCGGGAAACGGTTGAAAACACGGTTCAACTTGTTCTTTGATTGTCAATAGCGGCGCCTGCGTTTATCAAGAAGCTGCCCCCTTATCACGGCTATGTGTACAACTCGCCGAACGTTAGCATCATGTGCTGGGTCGAGTGCGCGCCTATCTGCAATATTACCTGGTGGAAGAAGGATGCTCGAATCGATTTCTCAAAATCGAACCGATACTATGTATCGAACGTCTATCACCAACCTGACCCGCGAACGAACGACTTCGAGAGCATACAGTCAACCCTCACGTGGAACCTTACCGCCTGGCCAGGTGGCCAACTCGACAGGGCTGAAGACAACGTTGAGTTCACCTGCCGGACCAACGGGAACGGCATCGGACCTGGAGTCAACAGCAGCACTCATTTTCACGTGGAATGTACGTCGCTTCCTCTTTCAATGATCCTTGACTAGCTCGTGAATCATTCACCGATGAAATCAAGCTTTACTTCGTAACCAGGCTTGTGCGAGAACCCGAAATCTCGGGAAACCCGACGCTCAGGACGGGTCGGGAAATCTTTCGGGGCCTCGAAACCGTTTGGGATCCCGAAACTCTTCGGGATACCGAAGCGTTTACGGGTCTTACTCGCCTATGGCTCTTCGAAACGTGATCAACAGGGACGGACAAGAGGGAAAGAGCACTCTTGGGATCACGTTTCGAAGAGCCATAGGCGAGTAAGACCCGTAAACGCTTCGGAATCCCGAAGAGTTTCGGGAACCCGAAGAGTTTCGGGATCCCGAACGGTTTCGAGACCCCGAAAGAGTTTCGGGGTCCCGAAGAATTTTGGGAACCCGAAACGTATCGCACTTTCGGGAACCCGACCCGTCTCGGCCGAGATTTCCCGACCCGTCCCGAACCCGAGAAATCCGGGTTCTCGCACAAGCCTGTTCGTAACCTACCCAGGGCTTTTTGTTTTGAAAGGCCCATCAGATATTTTTCAGAACCCCCTGTACAGTAGATTGAATACACTGTCCAGCAACAAAAATGTTTCTATATAACTGTTGATTCTCTAAACTTTCTTGAATACAGTGATGGATGTACAATAGTAATACGTTCTGATTGGATAAAGGAAGATACTTGGTCCCCTTAGGGTTTCAAGTCCATACACCACTCCCTTCTCTTTCCAATTTCACCTATCGCCTAATTTCAATCAAATCCAACGGGACCTACTTTTTATGGTGGGTTCCGAACCACCTTCTTTTGCCAACAACACGTGGCCAGTACCCAGACAAGTCACCGCCTGAAGTATACTGTATACCCATGCGGTCACCCATCCAAGCCCGGCCCACGCCCAACACTGTTTAACTTCGGTGATCGCACGGGAACCGGTGTTTGCAGCGAGGCTATGGTCGTTGACTAATACGTTCTGATTGTTTAAACATATTTAATTTACTATTGCATATCACTGGATTCGGGAAAGTCTAGAGAATTTTTTTATGTAAAGAACAATACAATATCTTCTATAATAACATCACAATATTTGTTCAAAGTCGAAAAATATGTCTTTCTTCAAATTCAAATTTCTCAAAAACTGTGTGTGTGTGTATGAGAACACTTTAAAAACTCTATAAGAGACATGAAAAAAGTTGAAATTTGTTGGACAGTGATATTGGGGTGTGTGTAAAATGCAATCGCAAAATAACAGTAATTCCTTATTGTGAAATTTAAGTATGGATATAAACATTAATACGTATTCTGGTTCCGCAGAATTTTTGAACCTGACCCCGCAAAAGGCCACGCCGACCCTGAACCTATCTATATGAAGGCTACCCAAGTCTTGTCGACTAACAGCTCCCTTATGTTTCACATCATCACTAAACATTTCCACCTTTTTCAGTGTACAGATTCTTTTTCCTCTGTGAAAATTTTAAAAGAACTACAGGAATTGTACGAATACTATATTTATCTTAAAACATAAACTTATAATCTACTACAAGTTTGCCCTTCTAACTTTAACCTTAAGTTTTATTCATTTTTATTTGAAAAAGCTTCTTTCACCATTAGCTACAGAAACAGGGATTGTTATTAAAATTCTCAGAGCCACAAAAGTATTCTAATACAAAATTATTACGTAATTTTGGCAGAAATAATTTAAAACACTGGAAACTGGAGACTGGTATAATAATTTTCTAGCATTTGGCCATTTATATACATTTGTTTTAACATATCAAATGAAGAACGTTTCTGAGAATTAAGGGTAATGTTTAGAATATAATCGAAGAAGTTTATTTTAAATTTATTCTCCTCTAACGTCGTCTTGCGTAAAGATTTGTAATTGTTCAATTTTTCAACGAAGAATGTATCTTTCAATGATGCTCGACTTGCTAATTATTTGAGTAATGCAGCGATAGAATCAGGTTTCCCTTTTTCTTCGACAGTTCCACCGGAAAATATGACGATCTCGAGGAAAATGGTGAACGTCACAGTCGACACGATACCGGAAACCGTGAGCTGTAACGCTAGCTCTCATCCGGAGCCTATGTTCCGCTGGTTCCGTGAAGGATCGACGGACACCATCATGGAGGGTCGATTTCTCGATTTAAAAGTGCCGGTGCCCAGACGCAGCAATGGTACCTACTACTGCGAAGCATCGAATCGACACGGAAGCCGTAACATCTCCATGATCTTAAACGTTCAGTGTAAGTAAATTTAATACATCTTCCAGTTTGCGCTAGATTTTTCTGAAAGTTCGTTCTCGAAATCGTTCAAAGTCGTTCTCAAAGTCGTTCCCTTATAAAATTTTTAGGGTCGTCTGTGCTTTTTTTAAATGGGATGACGCGCGTTTTTACTGTGGCCGTTTCATACGGTGAGAAAAGAGCTCTTTCCCCATTAAAACGTAATAGATGAACGAACTAAAAAATTTCAGCAGACCCGGTCGTTTCATTTATAGACTTCATTTAAGTAATTCTGGTTTTATGCGATACGTGTAGCCGACCGTACGACCCCATAACACATATACCTCTGCGCCATGGTGCTCGACGGCTATTAACCCTCGTACAATGAGGGCTGGGTCACTAGAGACCCGACCGACTATGTAGAACAAGTATACAGGGTCTCCCACCTGATATTACCGTCTCGATTTACGTTAGTATTATCCGTAGCAAAATTCTTGCAAACAGAAGCTCGATAATTTCGACTGGAATACATTCTTATTAATTTTTAAATTCCTTTAGAACTTATATTATATTATTTGTGTGTAGCCCAACATCTATTGTGTTCATTGAAACAAAATCGTGTGCTTTTGAATGCACACGAATCGAGAAATTATTAATTCAGGAGATATTTTAGTTTGAATATGACGACATACAAGCTCCCACCGAAGTTAAAACTTGTAAATATTGTACAATAACGTATAAATGAACATTTTCACCAATTGTTTGCGTAATCTTAGTTCATATAAAATGGTATTACGTTTGCTTTTTGCAAATTCTGTTAATTATGGGATTAAATTAAAATTGATATGGACCTTTCCTTGTTGGTTCAGCTTTGCTGTTAGCCCTCATCCTGCCCTCATTTCACGAACTGAATCTGTCCCTCGATGTCAAATTGACACAGTGATACAAAATAAAAAACATTTTAATGTTTTTTAATCAAATTGATGAGTTAACATTTACATGTTAGCTTTTCGGTTGTGTTCGGCTTAAAAAAAAACAAAAGTCACACAAAGTTTCGGGAAAATTTACAAATATACAAATAACAGAACAGTATAATAATTTTATCCATAAATGCCCCAAAAGTCTGACCTATAAATGTCCCAGATCTATCCCCACTCGAGAGGCCTCGGTCGTTTTAATTTCACAAGTAAATATCATCGGATTTATATCATATTTGTTATCATTTTAATTAGGAAAATGCCACAAATATGGTCATCGAAGTCCCATAAAAAAATAATGAGAAATAAAGAAGTTGGAAATTTGGATTAGCTATGTTTATATTTCTCGGAGGCATTTACCGAGGCCTCTCGACTGTCCTTCTCTACGTTCGGCAAAAGTCAAAGAATACTGTCCCTGGCTCATAAATGTCCCTCGGCAGACCCGTGCTGGGGACTTACATGGATAAAATACTTTTATAACTTATTTTGGGGAAAACAAATCGTTTTTTGTAATCAAATTCGAAACATTATTTCACATAAATTCCCATGGCTCGCTTACTTAACTCTCATCGTTAACTCGACACAATGTTCCGATTTGATTGTAAGATTTTTTCGCATTTTGTTAGCCGTTTGATTAGGATGGACAGTTCAGTGTTTGAAGTCTGATTCAGATCACGCGTATTCGTATATTCGTATAAAAGCAATCAAACTCGAACATTTTCCTCTTCACAGTTAAGCCGGAGTGTCACGTGGAAAAGGAACGAATAGACGGCAAGGATTACGTAGTATGCTCTGCAATAGCTAATCCGAAAGAGACCGATTTCGTTTGGTCTTTGAAGAGTGACAACGACACGTTGGAACAGGTTGCCGAGATACGAAATGGGAAGAGCTATATTCGACTGGATACTTCGGTAACCAATTTCCGGACATACGTGTGTGTTGTAAACAACACCATCGGCTACTCCAATCCCTGCGAGCGTGACGTGCCAGGTAAGTTCAGCAGAAATCGTTATAACATTGTCTTTATTTTCTTCGTTTTAGGATCCAATGAAATCTCATCATTTTTAGAAATTGTATTTTACTGGACTTCGACGATACAGTTGAATATCGTTGTACAATCGTCTTCTCTGATTAACCCCTTGCCGTATTTTAACGAGTCAGACTCGTCATGAAGATTTTAACGGAGTCCAACAAACACGAATGTTATGCCTTTTCGTTTTTTTGTAATCAATATTTAAGCATTAACCCCTTGCCTTGCAATATCGAGCCAGACTCGTGAAGAACATTTTGAAACGAGTCTAATAAACATGTATGCCATTAATTCTCTTTAATTCGAAATAAAATTCTATTTTGAATTCTTAAAAGAGATTCAATCTCTTCTTAATATTTAAATATACATACAATATTTATTTTATATTAAGTAACAAATATTTCTTTTTAAATGTGTAGGAAATATCTATTTCATATTACGAGAAAAATATTTTTTTCTAAATACAAAATGAATCTTTATTTAATATTAGAAATAGAATAGTTTTTCCTAATGTACAGATAATATTTATTGCATATTATAAAATAAGTCTTCATGTTATATCAGAAATTATATAAAATTATATAATATAATATAAAAATTTCTTAACTGTGATAAGGTCCTTTGGAAGATAAAATGGAAGATAAAATTCATAGTTTCTAATTTTTGTTATAACTTTTTCTTACATTTGAACATTTTATTAAATGTTATTTAAATATTGAATTTATATTTTTCAAATAGTGGATTCACATTTACTTTATATTTTTTAAATATCTACTTTATATTCCCTGAATATTTAGCTAATATTTTTTAAACATTCAATTTATATTTCTTGTACATGTATACAATATTCAGATCCAATATTTTTCTCATATGAAAAAATGTGGCTTAAAAAATATTTATGCAATATTTTTGTGCTACTAGGGAAAGTTCCTCCTCTTTTAGGAAATTAAGAATGACAAATCACTGAATTCGTAAAATAGATCATAGAGCAGGGGGTTAAGTTGAATGTAGCCATACGAAAAATATAAATCCTCTTTTCTCTTTCATTCAGTGTAACTGTAAAGAAAATGTTGCGCCAAGGGGTTAAGAGAACTGAACAAAATAGAAGTTTGTTTCCAACCTGATGCGAATTTTTAAAAAACACGAGCAATTATTCGGCGTTGTAATGAACGGTTACAGCAAGCAGCGTTGAAAAGTTACGCTGCAATTGCGAGGAAAATTTGATCCCGACCCGATATGAATTTTTAGAAAAATAATTATTTTTCTGACATTGGCTCATTTCATAATGAACTGTTATAGCAAGCAGCCTCTAAAAGTTACGATCTAATTATGAAGAGAATTCCGTTGCATCGTGGTGTGAAGTTTTACAGAAAATGCATTCCTCTGTCATGGTCATTTTTCGTTCCTTGATATTACATTCCCCGCTCGTAATTCTGGTATTATATTGTGCAGCTATAATTCGCGTGCATGCGCGCCAGGTCGGGTATCTATAGCCCTGAGATTAAGAGAACCGAAAAAGCTCAAAAAGCGACTTCCGGAAGTTTTGCGAAAACACGGTTGCGAAAGTTTCGCCGGTATATCGCCTCTTCTACGAGACACTTCCAGAAACGTAGACTGCGCGTTTCGGTGTTTTATCGAAGTTTACAAAACAGCTTTTCCCAGATATCGCGGAACAGTTTTGTTTTTTTCTCGCATTTGTTTACCCAACTCATTCCGAGACGGAAATATTTTACCTCGGCGATCGTTAACTACATTCGCGCAAATGAAAATTGCGAGAACGACGGCAGAACGTTCTACATAACATTCATTCCGTTTCTGAAGAATTATATTTCAAAGCAAAGGATCTGTAATTACAATTGTTTTCGTTTCACCCGCGCCAGTAATTGCAACAGTGTTTTAATTATATTTACACTGACAATTCCGATGATTTATTTATTATAATTGTTCTGCTCTGTAATTCTGAATACTTCCCTTGCTTTGCATGCTTATGGAAAGTTATCCGATGGGTTGGAAATTTGAAATTAAACGGAAAATGTAGAGCAAGTTTTATACTAAAAAAAGTACGAATTAAAATTCGTGAAAGAAAGTTGTGCTGCAAAGTGACTTCCGTAATAATACCGGGACGCAAAAATTAATATTCGTAATTTATTCAAAGCGACGAAAGGAATGAAATGTAACTAAGAGTAATGAACTTTTCGCCGGGGAGAATATTAAATTCAAATAGGATTGTCATCGAACAAAATGAACTGTCGACAAAACGTTTTGGACCAGGACTTTTCGCTAATGACTGAAACATCATCCTATGAAGATTTATTAACATAAAACGTAACTTTAGTCCGTGCAATTTTTCAACGTCCTCCTATTTCAAAGTGAAGAATTATTTTGTTTGGAAGTTTCCGAAAGCCATTGAAACTTCCAACCAAGTTACTTAATATTTAATGCATTAAAGTCCAAGTTTCGTGAGAACTTTCATAGAAAAAGGAAGCACAGTTCATTCTAACAAGGCACGACACACCATCGCGCTTCGAAAATGATTTTTCATGCGTGTAAAACTCGAAAGATATAATTCTCTATCGTAATTCGAATTTAAAATATGCTGCTCAATTTTTCAACAAACATTGATCTTCTTATTGAAACGTAATTTTACAGATAAATTCGATTTCAAAATTCGATAAATTTGTTTCGTCTGATACGCGACTTCTATTTTTCAACGAAAAATATCAATTCTGTGTCCGTGACGTGCACTCTTTTTTGAGAATCTTGAAAAGTGAAAAATAGTCGAGCAGTGATTTGATAAAAACAGTATTCTGATTGAATTGGAAAATATACGTGCGAAATATATTCGATCATCGATCTACCTCTTTGCGAGACTTGATTAAAACCCGCGCGTATGAATAGAATTGTAGTAGTCGAATAATTAAAAATCCGTGTAGTGAGACGTTCAATTACTGAATTCACCATTTTTTGCCAACATAAAGCTAGCAAAAACGTTTCGTCGTGAAGTTATTAAAATTTTCATAGCAACAGCTCTCTCGCAATCTCATATACATATGTAGTTCGATATACTGAGAAAATACGAGAAAAGAAGCATAGTTGGAAAAGTTCATTTGAAAGAATGAGCGTGTAGTAGCAAAATACTCTTATAAATAATTCACGTGAAAAGATAAGAAACATTCTGATGTCTCCATTCTTTCTTAGCTCACCACGGACATCGAAGTAAGTTTCTCCTCGATTATTACCTTAAGTATAGCAAAGAGAACGTCTAAAATCCATCGTCTATCCTGTGACGCTTCATAAGAAACAGTTTTACGTATACATCATTGCCATTTTCCAGACGAAAGAATACGAAAAATTGGAATGTCGCTTAACGATTGTCGTCAGTACAACTAACAGCAATTATGCTTTCCAAATAATATTTCACATTGACCCTGAAGTAGTTTCCTCGAACTAGGAAGAGGTGCCCTGGAATGTACTTCCTAAAAATTCAGTTGAAATTTATTAAAATATTTGTAAAAAGAAAAACGAAATTTCATATTCACAAATATCAGTGTATAATCAATTTTTTTCTGGTATCATGAGGATATTATTAGAGGGTTAAATAGGGTGAAAGTTCATTTATAATATCGATTGATCATAGAGTTCGGACCAGACTCGTCAGAATAAGACTTTTCCCCCACTCTACCTGCTCCTAGTCACGTGACGCGTGACATTCTGTCACGTGACCAGTCCGGTAATGGCGACTCTGGTTCGCACACAGTTCACTGAATTGTCATTCGATTAAAAAATGGTATATTTCATTTCAGTGAGCAGTTTCTTTGTATTGGGAATAATAAAAAGCAAAATAGTTCTGTAGAATGATTTGATCGTTTCTCGAGATTATTACTAAAAATGTCGGATTGATTTTTATTGTAGGTCACATACCATGGTGGCACCAGCTGGAGGGAAACATTCTGCTGATCATCATCGTATCGGCAGTTGTTCTAATCCTCGTGATAATAATCATCTGCGTGGTGATATTCATCGTCTGCCGACGCAAACGCTGCCAGATGAAATGTAAGTCACTTTTACGGATATCTCATAATTGTCATTGTGATTTGCAATTCACAACTATTCGCATGACTCGGCATATCCGATGGACTTTCTTCGAGATTCGTACACGCGAATAATACCGCGAATAAGTGAGATAATATTTCAATGAAATCTTCTAGTCAACTAAACTCTGCTCGCGCAAATCAATTCTCTCAGCTTTCTAATGTGTTGATCTCGCAGGCATGATCGTTCGTAATGTAATACTAACCAAAATCTTGAAGAAGTCCAAATTAAAATTGTGCGATCATTGCAAACGAATACTTCACAGACATCGAACGCGAACGTGACGATATAAAATGACAATGTTTTACGAGAAATATGCATTACTTGAGAAATTGATCGTGGTAGAATTTTAAAATCGCACAGGATTTTTCGCATCTACTTTGTTCTTGAAAAAACAGCGATGGGTTAGAGTTTCGCTCGAGCACGTTCAAAAGTGAACCATGTTTGGTTCGTATAGCATACGTTAGCATAATGCATTGTAATTATAATGAAGTACTAAATTCTAATCTCACATTTCTTGAGGAAGTTTAAAATCGCACAGGATTTCTCACATCAACTTTGTTCTTAAAAAAACAGCGATGGGTTCGAGTTTCGCTCGAGCACGATCAAAAGTGAATTCCTAATCTTAACTTTGAATTTCCTAGTAGATAGATGGATTACTTATTCATTTATTTATTGATGCCGTAAACCACGTTTGGTTCGTATAGCATACGTTAGCATAATACATTGCAATTAATAATGAAGTACTACATTCTAATCTCACATTTCTTGAGGAAATTCAAAATAAATATTGGTGTTGTAACGATTTCAAAAATATGATGAAAATTAAAAACTCTCGACAGCTGTGATGCATATTTGTCGTAACACCATCTGAGACATCTCGCACTCGATAGATCACTGTATAGTGAGTTGCATAACACCAGTTCTTTCCATGTATCGCGGTACATCCCCATAATAGGCCATATTACTCCTCTTACAACGCTAGATCTCGTATCATCGATATCCATCCACTTTACTCGCACTACTCTCAACATTGTCCACTCGCAGAAAAGCACACCGTACACATAACCATCGACACACATTCGCGACAATACAATTACGTACATACAAATCTATAGACATAATATTATCAAGTTATTTAACCATCGAGAGATAGGTAATCGGTTCGAGTCTTCTCAAGTTGTTTCGCAACAATAGGTTGTCGATAGTAAATTTCCTAGAGAGATGAACCTATTGTAATCGATATAGACCGCATGTTGCTTGATTACAGAGCAGATAAACATGCGTAAGCTTATACACGTGTAACATATCGAGTAGCGTCCTCGCGTAAAGACGAAACAATTGATGAAAACTGTTTCTTATAGTTCGATAAAGAGGATAAACATCGTGTAAGATACTTGGAATATCGACCGTCAATGAAAGTACATTTACTATCGTTCAGACTGGCTGCAGGCATCGAATTCGATGCTCCAATAAGTTAACCTATTGTGCCGGGTGTTTCATAATTCATGGTACAAATTAGGTCAGATCCATTCTATCGTTGGAAATACGGCGAAAATCAAAAATAAGGAAATATTGCGTGGGAAGCTTCGTTTTTAAGAAAATGAAATTTAAATATCAGTCGAGTGCACTCATCCTTGATAAATAACTGATCCTTGATAAATAACTACTATAGTAACTATAGTTTATTATAATTACTATAGTATACTATAACTTACTATAATTGCTATAGTTTACTATACACGGTTTGCTATAATTACTATAGTTTACTACATATAGTTTACTATAGTTACTATAGTGGTTACTGTAATAAACTATAGTTACTGTAGTGGTTATTATAGTACCACTATGTAGTGGTAATTGTCACAACTGTAGTTGTGACTGTAATAAATTATAGTTCCTATAGTAGTTACTGTAGTAAACTATAGTTACTGTAGTGGTTATTATAGTACATTATATAGTGGTAATTGTAGTAAACTGTAGTTATGACTGTAGTAAATTATAGTTCCTACAGTAGTTACTGTAGAAAACTATAATTACTATAGTAGAAACTATAGTTACTACAGTAAATTGAAATTATAACTATAATAAATTATAGTTCCTATAGTGGTTACTGTAGAAAACTATAGTTACTATAGTATTGCATCGGTTATTTATTAAGAACGCATACATTCGAGTGATATTTAAATTTAATTTTCTTGAAAACGAAGCCTCCCACACAATTTCGTTATTCTGGATTTTTGTCCTATGTCCAGCCATAGAATCGACTCGACCTAATTTATACAATGAATTGCGAAACACTCGGTACGAATGGTGCAGATTGTTGCATGAGGTTATAAATTGAGAGATTGGAAAAATTAAATTCCATTCGGCTACATCTGTTCGATAAGTTGAAACAGTATAGCGGGATGATGCGAATTGGAAGCAACTAAAATTGTCTGACAGTGACTGACAGCTACGGACTTGTTCCCGTGCAGCTGCTTTGACATTTAAAAAAAAAAAAGAAGAGCAGCTTGGTTCGTGACAGAATCTTCGGGCCGTAATTGGATGGCTGCAGTCAGGTTTGCATAAACCATGCACCCGCATACATTATTTTGCGTTGTTATTACCGTTCATGCTAGTTCCGAAGAAAGCATGTCTATTATGTTACGTAATCGTGTAAAGTAGATGGACATTGCGAGTTTCCTATTTGGATGCAAAGAACAACCACATATACATTATACAGATTATTAAGTATACATACGAACTTACGAGCCTGTGACGTGTTGCTGTGTGGTCGAGGAAACGAAAGAAATTCATCGGCTCGCTGGACATTTCATACGAAAAATTGGTAGGAATTGATTTCGATAGAAAAACACTGATTTATTCGAACGGACACGAGATACATAAGAATTTTCGTATACGTATCGAAATTTTCATCAATTCCCTTGAATTATTCAGGCTGTCGCGTCGTATAATAAATCGGCGAAATTTAAATAATGCGTACAACAAACACATTTCAAATCGAAAGAATGTTTATTGAATTTTAATTAACCATGGCGGCTTTCATTTAAATATTTTCACTGTATTCGTCGTGACAGTTCCACTGTCGCGCATTAATGAACATTTAATTCAAACGGAACCAATTGCAAATGAAGTGAATTATATAATTGTTTCCCCTTTTCGAAATGTTTAACGATATCAACGAGATACTCGAAGATTTGCATATATACTTTTTGTCCGTGCTAATTAATACCGGTCCCGACACCAGTTAATTAATTCGTACTCGACGAACGTGACACTCATTGCTCGAAATAAGATTACGCACTCGTTATTTTTTTTTTTGTTAATCAACACGTTACTTTTACTCTTCATATTCTCGAGCGTAGACAAGAAGAAATATTTTCTGAAATATCTTCTTTCGATAGGAACGATAATGCACATATTCTTTGCAAATTATAATGCTACAAAGCATGAAAATTAATTGTTCTCAAAACGGACCAAATAAATACGCAGCAAGTTTTAAAGGCTTCTTCAAATCTGACAAAGAGTACAGTGCTTACTATAATTAACAAAACCATTTCACAGTGGAACGCCGTTCGAGCGAAATACAATGAAGCACAATCTTCTACAAAAGTTAATTAAACGTTCGTTCTCATTTCACCGTGATAAACCCTTTGGAGGGATGAAATAAATAGACTTACCCTTAATTCTAAACCTCGCGGAATCCGCGGAAGAATCTCTGTAAACATCCGCAGCTCGTTCACATTAAATTAAAACCGAATTGAAAGCATCCCCGAAGATTCATGGTTCAAGTTTCGCTCGATAAACATGGCGGCCTCAGCTGTGATATTCGCTGAACTTCAAATACGGATAAATTTTGAGCCAACGGATTCCTCAAATTAAAATTTACATTTTCGACAGTTTCTCGGAAAGATCTACAGGATCACATAAAAAAATGTTTAAACTTCTGGCATCCTCAAGTGAAGTTCTTTTTTTTTTAATTGCAGCCTCACATTATTTTATAAAAACCACAGGCCAGTAATAACGTCCGACCAACAAAGATACGAATTTTGTCTACATTTATGGACGAATGGACCCGCTGTGCGGCACAAACGATTTATAAAACATTTAAAGCGGACACCGGTGTCCCATCGCGGCGTCAGTAAATCTACAATTAGCGAAATGAAAATGTCCAGCGAGTCTTCCCGTTCCTACATGCAGAAAAAAAGGGGTGTCGTCCGTCGGTGAAACACGGCTCGCTCGCGAAACACCCGGCGAGCTTAACACGATCCTCCGAGAAGTTAGTCGGCGTTAATTAAATTCGCGCAGTCGTAAACTTCAAACTCGAAAAGAACGTCGCCAATTAAACGTAAGACTCGAGGGCGGAAGAAAATGTCGGGGGTGGGTGTGGGGGGTGAAACAAGGGACTGGGACCTGATGGGTTTCGTTAGTCCTCGGGGGCACAGCAGCAGCTGGCACTGGCTTCGTTTTCGGTAGCCTCCCACTAACACAGAAAAACTGATTCGTTTCTGCTCTACTTTTTAATTTGGACTTGGTAAACAAAACACAGACAGTAATCGGGTGGTCGAGCTGGAGGAACGCGAACAGTAAGTACGAAATACAATGCATCGCCGTTTACCCGGCTCTCCATTCTCCATTTTTTCTCTCTCTTTAACTCTCTGATTCTTTCTTGACTGTTTCGTTCAGCGGATACGCTTTCGTTTCCAAAAAATCGATTTTCTTTGGGATTTTCGTCAAGTGCAAGTGTTGCGGAACGTGTCAGTCAAAAAACACAAAAAAGATCATAAAAATCCTGTAGAATCGAAGGAATTTATATTTACCAATTAGCTATATTATTTAAAATATTGCTTATAATATTAGATATGTTAAATAATTAATTAATTAGTTATCGATCGTAATTTATCTTCAAGATATTACAAATTTTTATTCGTGGCGCAAAGGTTCCATCATTTACAACAACAATTAGCTATTTTTATAAATACATTAGATATGTTGATTGATTAAACTACGAATCTTTACGCATTGATAAATTCCACAGAATTTAGTACGTTTTTATTTATGCCACAACTACAATGACTACTACCACTGAAAATAAGATTCCACGTGATTCCACATTCTTACAATTTGCCTATAAAAATTGAGAATTACATAAACTATCGCAGTCTAGGTGGAATCTAATGAATTACTAAACATTTAGTCGTTGTATAAATTATTCTATCGATTTCATATCCATCAAAATGAAAAAAAAATCGTAAAGTATGAAAACATTTTACCATCGTCAATTAAATGACCGATTTTATAATTATTGAAAGTGTACAAATCGATTGAATAGATAATACTATTAAAGAAAGCGTTGCAATGAAAATGCAGGGAAATCTGAATAAATTCTTTCGTGTGATTTTTAGTTATTCTGCAACAGCTACGCTTGAAGAGAATCAGACAAAACGCTCGATTTTTTGAGAATAGAAGAGCAGAACGCCCACTTAATGTTTAGCGGTGTGCTCTCTCTTTTTCCGTTTCGTCTGGCCAGGCTCTGTTTCGCTCGCCATTCCGTTCGCGGCACCAGTTACTCTTTATTTCACGGAATTACCTTGACTTCCGACAGCTTGGCATCTGCGTCTGCATGCGCTCTATTACCGAAACGTGCTTCTACTTGCCGAAAAGCGACTGCAATATTCTACTTTACGCTTTATGAGACACGGTCATGCGCACGTCTCCGCACCGGTATGCTGATAATTCAGTGGTATTATTAAGTTTGTGCACGATGTATATACATATATATGTATGTGGAGTAGCATATATATCCATATAGAAGACGGTGAGAGATGTGCGGAGCACGGATTGCGCGGGTCGTGGTAGAAGGATTCGATTGGATCCGGGATACTAATTCAACCTTGGCAAATCTTGGTATTCGATTGATCGATGGAATTATCGGTTCCTCGTATCGGTGGCTTAGCAGGAATCAGATATAAAGAGGATTCCTGTAGTCCTCCGATTTCAGGAATTGAAAGATTCCTCGACCGAGACGATGCTCGCGTAAATACATCTCTGATCAATTCGAAATGCTTACTTTTCCTGTTTATCCACTGTCGCCGGTCGCGTAGTCGGCCCTATCAGTTTTTGAACACCAACTAAACGGAATATACAGAGTGTCCCAAAATTCGTGTACTTCCCGGAAATGGGAGGTCCCTTGGGTCATTTGAAGCGACATTTTCCTTTACAAAAATGACGTCGGCGGCTTTGTTTAGGAGTTATTAACGAAAAACACGGACCAATCAGAGCGCGGCTACAGCGGATTGATTCTGGCTCGGCCAATGACGCCGCCGCGCTAAGCGGGACCTGTCGCGGAGTCGGACTCCGTTTGCTCTAGCCGCGCTCTGATTGGTCTGTGTTTTTTGTTAATAACTCCTAAACAAAGCCGCTGGCGTCATTTTGTTAAAGGAAAATGTCGCTTCAAATGGCCCAAGGAACCTCCTATTTCCGGGAACTACACGAATTTTGGGACACCCTGTATAATATTACTAGCTGACCCGACAGACGTTGTCCTGTCCAAATTTCTATAATGTAAATTCATAAATTCGAATAGAAATACACTACCTCGCGAATGTTGATAATGTCGCTAATGCAAACAGATGTCGATAATGTAAATTCCTATTAAAATGTTGATTAAAAGCTGCGACGTTCGTTTTTTAATTGTATCGAAATATGATTGACAAAGTTCTTTTAGTTTTTCTTTTAATTTTTCTTTCCCTAAAATCGTATTCGGACTATTACGAACATTAAAAAAAATTAGCCAAATCGATATAGCCGTTCTCAAGTGATGCGCTTATCAACGGACAGCATTTGATTTTTATTTATATAGATAAAATGGAATATGAGATATTATGAACTATTAGATTATTGAATTTTTCTTTAATTTTAAAGAATTGCAAAGTTCAGTGTTCGTTTAAATAATTCTCCAACAGTTCGAAGCTTGCACCACTTAAGAAATAGTATCGTAAAAGATTGAATTTAATTTAATTAATAAATTGTTACAGAAAATTACTCGATAACGTGTAAAAACGTATTTGTGTCTATTACTTTTCTGATTATAATTCGACGAAACTGTGAAGAATCGTTGCATACAAAGTGACTTGAATTATTAAAGAGAACGTTTCGACAGCTGCATTTAAAGAATCAAGTTAATTGAGCGGCGATAGATGGGACAACGACCGAAAAGGTTCGCCGTGGCATGCACTCGATGCAACATTTGCCCGCGGGCGAGCAAATGGCTTCCGAAGTAATTATCGAGTTTCTAAGTCGATATAGATACGATCTGTACACGTCCACGAAGACGTTAAATTATTCTGTCGTGTGTTGAACGTGTGTTTCTTTCTTGTTAGTCCTCTGGCATCATTGAAGTTTCTGTTTAATCGTATAAGGTGTTGAATGTACGTATTATCAGCACAATGACTTACGGACTTTATTGGTGTGAGTTCGTGTAACAGCTACCCTTCACGATGTGTAGTGTGCACGAGATTGTCTCCAATCTCACAGGAAAACTCTCTCTCTCTCTCTCTCTCTCATACACACACACACATACTCTCCTTGGCTCTTACAATCTCTCTTACACCTCCTTGTTCTCCAGCATGGCTGAATGCATGTTGCGTTGCATAATTTAGTGACCACTTCCGACTTATAATAGTTTACTGTCGAAGTCTACATAGAGGTGAAGCAGGTAAGGGTTGCACGTGCAAATGAATAGGGTGGCGGAGTTCTTTGTTATTCGAATGTAGCATTGCGCGGTTGTTGCATAATTTAGGGGATGATTAGTTACACTAGCTGATCTCCGTTACAATGGTGGGCTCTCTCTCCCTTTCTCTCTCTCAGTGTTCTATTCTGCCGTGGCGACACTTTCGAGGTGAAAGGTAGGTGAAGGGTTGCATGCCCGATGAGTGGAAAGCTCTCTCTTATTGAGTTGGCTGTCGTTCAAGTCGTGACCTGAAACGAAGAATCCTTCTGACGGTATGATTTTTTTCAGCCGCGCCATAAGCAATGTGCAGAACGTTAACGTCCTGCTTAGAATTCGATTAATATACATGAGTATAACGATTATGGAAAGTCGCATCATGAGCGAGGTCGCGAGGTTCACTATGGCAATCATCGTGGACGTCTTCGTTTCTCAACATTGCTGTCCGCAACACGATTGCTCTAAACAGGACTGCCAGCGAAAATTTTCGAAGATTTTTAATATTGAACAGGCGCGGCTAATTAATTATGTCCAGATATTTGGTGTCGTAAAACGGAGGTTTTACTTTTTAGTAAAACGTTTTAAAATTGTTTTTTTTTAATTATCGAATTACATGTAATTTTTGAGAATTAGGTATCATAAATTATACGTCATCCTATACCCTAGTAGCACAAAAATATTGGAAAAAATATTTTTTAAGCCACATTTTTTCATATGAGAAAAATATTGGATCTGAATATTGTATACATGTACAAGAAATATGAATTGAATGTTTAAAAAATATTAGCTAAATATTCAGGGAATATAAAGTAGATATTTAAAAAATATAAAGTAAATGTGAATCCACTATTTGAAAAATATAAATTCAATATTTAAATAACATTTAATAAAATGTTCAAATGTAAGAAAAAGTTATAACAAAAATTAGAAACTATGAATATCTATTACTTTCTGTGCACTGCTTGAGGGAATATTCCATTTTATCTTCCAAAGGACCTCATCACAATTAAGAAATTTATATATTATATTATATAATTTTAAATAATTTCTGATATTACATGAAGACTTATTTTATAATATGAAAGAAATATTATCTGTACATTAGGAAAAAATATTCTATTTCTAATATTAAATAAAGATTCATTTTGTATTTAGAAAAAAATATTTTTCTCGTAATGTGAAATAGATATTTCCTGCATATTTAAATAGAAATATTTGTTACTTAATATAAAATAAATATTGTATGTATATATAAATATTAAGAAGAGATTGAATCTCTTTTTAATATTATATGAATATGTATATAATATATTGTGCTACTAGGGTATCGTTTACACCAGAATTAAGTTCTCATAAAAAACGGGACCATTAAAATAATTTTACGTATAATCGCGTAAAAGAAAAGATGAAAAGAACATGTTTAATACAATGCAACAAAATGAAAATTTTTTAATTACAAGATTGAGGTTACTCAAGAATTGGAAGAAATAGTTCGTCACTGATTCAGAGAAGCCGTCGATCAATCAACATCATTTACGTAAGATGTGCGTCAATGATCGACCGCGAACAAGGAAAGAATAGAATTTTATATATAAATTCAATTTGACTTGTAAATGTTTAACTTCGACACAATCAGCATTTATTTTATTACGGGAGCGTGTAAATCAAAGATCAATTAATCAATTAACACTACATTCGTTTGTGAACTCGTTCATAAAACGATTTCCTTCTGCAATATTTCGAAATTGAATGCAACGTAATCGAAAAGAATATTCGGCAAATACTTGAAACGCGAGCCAATTGTTCAATAGTTTAATTAAAAAGCTTGAAAGAGCTGCGTGCTGCCGGCGCGTAACGTTCGATAGATTACTTCGCACGAAACAGAGTGAAAGCAATCAAAAGGATTCTTCTTTTCAGTTTTTATCTTGAATCGTAGTCTTTTTAAGTATTGTGTCTGTATTGTCCATAGTATTATTTAAGCACCTTCGGGAAGTTTCAAATAAATATCTGATCAGCAGAAAGTCAATCAACTCTTTTTCTATAGAATCAATAATATTCTCGTAAATTTCACTTTTCTTTTTCAACTCGATGATTGTTACATTTAATGAAAGCAACAGTAACGCTACAAATGTTTTTGAATGTAAAAAGCTATAAAACATTTCTGCTAGTCACGCGAAATTACTTCGTAAGACTGTTGTTTTAAACTCCCGAGTGTAATCGGTGTCCTTTTGCGAAAGTCTCTTCGTGCTTTACGAACTTTGTAATAGACGTTTAGCAGAGTGTCACAAGTTTTTAAATTTCATAATCTATTAATTTCATGAGAGATAAGTTCGTGGAGAACACAGCTTCCACCGGGGACATTAAAACAGTATCGACCATAAAAATCCGACTATGAAATTTACAGATCGCAGTTAACACGACTCGTAAAAACCGATTGCCATATGGTGTTTTAATGTTAAAAATTGATGAAGCGATAATGGATTAACAGTTACAGAGAGGTCAATGTTGAAACTATATGTTCCTGTAGAAATTGATAGTAATATGGAAATTAACTGGTACGACGATCTGGTAAATCAAGAACGTATGTTGCTAATGAGTCAATAGAAATGATATCATTGAATAATATCAAACATATATTTTAATAAATACTATTACTATTACGTACTACGTGTAAATCAAGAACGTATATTGCTAGAGATTCAATAGAAATGATATTGTTGAACAATATCAAACATATATTTTAATAAATACTATTACTTACTACGTGTAAATCAAGAACGTATGTTGCTAGTGAGTCAATAGAAATGATATCATTGAATAATATCAAACATATATTTTAATAAATACCATTACTATTACGTACTACGTGTAAATCAAGAACGTATGTTGCTAGTGAGTCAATAGAAATGATATTGTTGAATAATATCAAACATATAGTTTAATAAATCGATTCAAAAGTTTTCTTTAAAGGACGACAGAACTTCCCTCCAACCTAATGAAACATAAACTCGCATTTAGTCAAACCCGAAAAAAAGATAACAATTTTTATGAGATTCAGAAGAATGGAGATATTTTTATTAATCCCTTTACGATTACGAATACTCTACATAGTCGTGTTAATTGCGATGTGAGCGTGGATCAATTATTTCGAGAAACAAAAAATACTTCTGGCATAGCAGAAGTGAAGAATGGCGTCAACGAAAGAATCGAATTTGGTTTTTATCTTTTACTTGACTTGGTTCGACTATTCCATAACTGTTGCGCGTCGATCCTTTCGTTGAGCCAGCCATGATTGCGACAATCTGGTGTGAAACGTGATCGTTGGACAGTCCAGACGGTGGGCCACCGAGTCCGACGGTGTCCTCGCATTCGGCTCAGGCCCCGGTGCATCCAACACCTGCACCAAGATGGCCGCTGAAGCCCGGGGTACTGGTGCACATCAATCGGACCCATAGCCTGCGGTCCGGTCTCAGTGTTCGCAACGGCGAATCGCTGCGAAACGAATTGATAGCCAGACAGGTCGACATACCTGTGACCGATCGATTTCTGATGGAAACGACAATCACCAAAGTGCCGGCCAAAGTGTTCCGGCGCAGAAGGGAGCCAGCGCAGAGAAGCCTAACGGTGACCTCTCTGAATGACGAGGGTATGCTTGCCAGAGCTAATAAGATTAAGGCGATGTTTGGAGTGCAACTTAAAGAGCAGGCTACTTTGCCCGGTATTTCCAGAGAGAAGACAGGTAAGTCTGCAACGGATCCCGGGATGAGTATCGCTTTAATGTGGCCATGCCTGAGACGTGGAAACTTGATACAAGCCCGCGCGCGCAGCCTCGGGACTCTTCACGAAGGTGTGATGTGTAACGCGGCGAATCCGTTAATTTATTCAACTTTGCTCGCGACTATCCTGCCAACTAACACAGCTACGGGACACGAGTTAGCCTTGTCGATGGCTTTCTTACACGAAGCGCCACGCTAATCCGCCAATGTACCGAGTTTGCTCGGAGCAAGTCTATTTTTCAGTGTTACTCCACTATGCTCAGCGTTGCAAATAGGACATTGTTCTTCTCCTAGCTCTTTCAAATTAGGCAACTTTTGATGTAACTTCTAAATAACTTGTATGCACTGTTTAACCCTCATCCACACTACAGGGTACCCGGGTACCTGTTTCAAATTCATTCACATAATATTCAATATTTTTCAATTGATATGTCCTTCATATTTTGTGACATCTCAAATCTACTTTAGATTAATTAACCCCTTGAACGACAATTTATTTTCAGTCAGCACTGCTCTGGCAGACGATTTAATTTATTATCTTTAATTTTTAAAGATTTTAATTTTAATATTTAATTTAATGACTTACAGATACTGCTCTCATAAAAAGCATCAAACCTCAATAATTTCTGGCGAGTCCAGCTCGTCATTGTCAGTTTGTTTATGAAAGTTTATGACGAGCTGGACTCGTAATTTCCGATTAAGGGGTTAATATCCTTGGAACTAAACAAAAATTTTATACAACATTTCACAAAAAAAAACTCCCAAACCTTTTTTTTCGCATTCGCTATGATGAGGGTATCTGGGTACCACAAGGCTTAAGTAGGCAAATTAGATCCTATACAATTTTGACTTATAGTACAACTATTTCTCAGTACTATTGTTTCAAAATACAATCGAACTACATGTCACTACAAGTAATACATTTCTCCACTTTTTGTGTATGATGCACGCATATTGGTTTTTTTAGCGAAGACGTGCTATAAAAAATGTCCAGGTCATGCGGGGCCAACTATCAGGTATATGCATGAACCTGAGGTAGATGGACCGTCACTGAGTATGCAGTAACCTAAGTGGGTACCCGGGTACCTTTTCATGCAGAATCGTATAAAAAATTATCCGTATGGATGAGGGTTAATGAAAGACATAAAATGATCGATCATCGAGGTCTTGTTATGTATACAACTGGAACGGTTAGGGTAAAGTATTTAGAAGTTTTTTATTCATTTGTTCAGTTATTCAACCTTTTTTCTGTATCGTCAAATATTTCTTCAGGATTTTGTTAGAACGAGAAAGAAATATTAACGAAGTTTTGTGCAAGGTTTTTAACTAATGTTTCCTACATCTCAAACGAAAATTATTGTAGCACTTTTGACTGATATACGAAAGGGAAACATGAATTTTATTTTGAAAAATAAAGCGATACTAGGCGCTTCGTGTTATTTTTATTGATTTCGAAAAAACTTGTTTTGTGTCCAAGAACAGAGTGCAACCTGTAATGAAGCAATTCACAGAAGTGCGAAATGCCATTTATTCAATTTTGTTCTATCCAAATCGTTTCGAACACGTACGTTTTTTTCAAAAGCCGGCCGTTGCGAAAAAAGTGATGCAATAGAGAAATAGACCTTCCCGCGCCATTCAACTTTTTCCTGGACAACTTTTTTCTAGCTTTGACCTGGCTCGGGGTGTAACCCGCCCCAATTTCGTTACCGGCCTCTCGTACAGACGGAAGATTGGAAGCAGACTCTTCATGCAATTAATGTAACTAATAAAATCTGCATTCTGCGAATTTCACACGGCATTTCAATTTTAGCTTCAAATTTATGAATCCGTTCGAGTCAATTTTTGTAAGCCAATTTCAAATATTTTGTTTCGAGCAGAACGCGCTTTAACTTTCGTATCGGATTCGCCAGATCAGAGCAATTTACTCGAATTGGGGGAAAGGTACCCCTCTCTGACACGGCCGGACTAGTGACGCGTCATGTGATAAGGCCGTGGCGGAAGAGAAAGTTATGAAAAGTTATGAACTTCAATGAATTTCGGCACAAAATTTGGAAAAAATATTTTTAGAGCACCTTTCGAAAAAACAAACCAGAATATCTTCCCGTAACCCCTAGCCGCATTTTAACGAGTCACAAAAAGTCAATATAAGTTTAACAAATATGAATGTTACACCTTTCTATGAATTTATGATTTCGGCGCCAGGTTCGATCAATTTAACACAAACAGCAAATGTGCAATTATTTAAACATGTATCTTTACGTTTCGATCCCTATGTGGATCATTTTCATAAAGAACATATATTGCGTCTAAAAAAAGCAAAAGAATTATAATATGGTAATAAAATTAAAAACATTAATGTACTTACATGCTTGTTATAATATTGTCGATTCTGTTTATTGACCTGGCTGTGTTTTTAATTTTATTTGCCATGTTATAATTCTTTTGTTTTTTTTAGATGCAATATCTGTTCTTTATGAAAATGACCCACATAGGGATCAAAACGTCAAGATACATGTTTAAATAATGTTTGTGTTAAATTGATCGAACGTGGCGCCGAAATCATAAATTCATATTCACTTTCCGATCGAGAAACAAACTTCATCGTTACACCTTTCTTTTTAAATAAAATAAAACTTGGTTCGTTTATCATCAATATGTATCCATACAAAAAATATAAATTTTCTTTTTTTTTTGACATTTTGTCGGGATAAAGACGTTTCGATCACTGTAACTGTAAAGAAAATGATACGGCGTGATCATTAGCGTGATCGCCGATAGTCCTTTTCCCGAATAACCGGATTAAAACGCCCATCGTAGCGGAATTAAACGGAATAAATTGCGATTTATCGTACAAATTATCCGTGCATATTACATTAAAAACACGGCTCGGTTACAATCCCGCGGTGCTTATTGCTATGTACATTGAATATTTGAAAATCCCGAGTGTATTAAAGGGATCGGGTGTTCAGTCGGACGAAAAATTGTGTAATTTCGTGTGTACCGGTTTACCGAACGTTCGGCTGATCCTTTGTAATAACTTACCGTGAATTTCGTTAATTATGGTAAGCGGTGGCCAGTGGCGTTTTGAGGCGCGCAACGGCGGAATATTAAATTGCCAGCGTAGGAATCTTGTAAAATATAAGGCAGCTGCGCGCGATCACGAATTTTCCGTTGACCGCAGACCTCTCCCTGTTATAGAATATTCCGCATAAATAACTGCGTACACACTTTTCCCATTAATCTGATGCCATTCGAATCGGTCGGCGATACATTCGACTCGCTTTAATCCAACAATTATCGCGTAAGTGCATACGCGGAACCCATTAACTTCGATCATCGCGGAGCAGGACGCCGGATTAATGCGAATAAGAATAAAAATTCGGAAATTGAAAATTCAACAGGTTTTCGATAAAAACTTATTCGCACCGCGGGGCTGTTCCATCCGGACATTCGCATGGGATACTGGATATCTAAATTAATTCGCGAAACGTTTTAAACGATTCTTCGTTACTGTCATGCTCGTGTTAAACGCGCAGAGAAGTGGAAATATAAATCATTGCCTCGATCGAGAATCGATCAGATGTCAAAATCAGCTTTTAGACTAAAATTGAGTTAGAAGAATTTAAAAATGCTGTTATATTATTTTCAACCTACTAAACATATTAAGAAAAAGGAAATCTATTTGTCATGAATAGACATAATTAATTTTATTTAATTTAAAACAGTAAAAAAATTAAAATAATTTTAACATATAAATTTCTATTTCCTCCCAGTTTGGTGCAATTCAGGTAGAAAATTTTTATTCCGAATAAAGATTCTGTATCTACAGTATTTTATCCATTAAAGTCCCCAGCACGGGTCTGCCGAGGGACGATTATGCGCCAGGCACAGTATTCTTTGATTTTTGCCGAACGTAGAAAAGGACAGCCGAGCTCGAGTGGCCTCGGTCGACGAGAAATGTAAACATAGTTATTTCAAATTTCCAACTTCTTTATTTTTCATTACTTTTTTATGAAACTTGGATGACCATATTTGTGGAATTTTTCTAATTAAAATCATACCAAATATTATATAATTCTGATGACATTTACTTGTGTAATAGACAATTAAAGTTTCGACTGGGACTAGACAATTAAAGGGCGACTGTCCTTTCTTGTGCCCGAAACTTTAATTGTCTATTACACAAGTAAATATCATTGGAATTATATGATATTTGGTATGATTTTTATTAGAAAAATGCCACAAATATGGTCATCGAAGTCCCATAAAAGAATAATGGAAAATAAAAAAGTTGTGTACCCCCTCATATCTGGGACATTTACAGATCAGACTTTTGGGACATTTATGGATAAAATACTATATTATGAAGAACCGTGAACTAAATTCTATATAAATTCTGTAGTTGTATTTAATTATTATTTGACGGATCCCCTCGCACTTTTACATGGACAAAATGAGGTCGAGCGTACATAAATATTATAAATATGTGTTTGAATCGTACGAGAATATCGAGGATCAGATGAAATTGCGCGATTCTGGGGTCGAAATAGGGCTCGCACTACAGTAGAAATACGGTCAATACTTTTTGATCCACTATCCCTCGTCAGTCTCCCCATTTTTCCGTTTGAAAGTTGTTAAAGGAGCAGGAGCCTCGACGGTGACGTTATCGTTCTAGTTGCGATTTATAACGGACATCAAAGCGTCCATCAAACCGACGTGAAATTATCACGGACGATTTTCGAAGCTGTTTGTCGTCGAACGATAAAATCGTGTTGCACGTAACGGGCAGTGGCCGCATAACGAAACGCTTTATATGTGTCGTTGCTTCTATGTGTCTCTTTTTTCTTTGTTCTTGTTGTTCTTGTCGTGTGTGTGTTTTTGTTTTTCTTTTGTCTCTTAGCCGTGACTTACAAAAGAATAGCACCACGGCAGAGGATATTGCATGCGGAATCGTCGTGCGAATTGAATCGATGCAACGTCTCCCGTAAGCGAAAAAAGCCAGGCGCAGGTACGTAACAATAGCGAACATCCGTCGGCCATTAGGCATGAACCCTCGTGACCTACGATGATTTTCGCACGTTTCGAGAATCGAACGATCTCTCCTGCGATTCGAAATGTTTGCACGTACAGGATTCTGTGTGATTCGAATGCACGAGCGACTAACACCGTTCGTGGTGCAGAAGGTTCGTAAGCTTTTCCATTAGAGACGTACGAATTGTTGAGAATTATGTACATACAGTGGCTCAAACTAACATTCGGATAATCTTGAAAAGGCCACAACTTTCTTAAGATTGTACCATACGATTTGAACTTTTTTTCAGAATTTAGAACTATCAGTTTGCTATACAACGTGAAAAGAGTTTTGCAAATTACTTGTTCTAACTTTTCGAAAAAGTCCAAATCGTACAGCGCAATATTAAAAAAAGTTATCGGTTATTTTGAGAATTTCATGAAAGTCACTGCATATTTATATACGACGATTGGATCAGTCATAGGCTGCGGATTTTTATTTGCGAAAAGCATTTAATTTATTCTTTAAAGAAATAATCGTAAATGCATAAAATCCGCAGTCCCGTGATGGCAAGGTAATGTAATGAAAATCAAGCTGAGATTAGTAGAATTTTGTAAGCGAAGGAAATTCTCTGCCAAAGAATGTAATTTTACAACGATAACTTATTAATTAGTAGATGTACCTTTTGTTGGAGAGATTTTCTAGTAATTTTTGTGGATCGTTCTTGGACAGATGTCGATCGAGAAGATAATATTTTAATTTTAGGACTTGTTTGAATATTTGATTATTCAATGTAAAGCCAAATGTATTCCAGTTAATAATTCGAATCTATTCGCTTCCTTCGACAAGATATACGATCACTTTTACGATGTATAACAGAAGATTCCGAAGTTAATGTACCAGATTTATTGTACGATGTCAAGATGATGAATAGAGTGTGTATACTGGAAAAAATGGGTCCGTCTAACGCCATTACGGGATCACTATAAATCCTGAGCGTATAAACATACGTATGGAAATAATATGCACCCTTTTCACGTATCGTGTTCGTAAAACAGTATTCGCCATTATATGTTTAATCACAAAGCTTTGTTGCACACTGTGAAAAATGTATGTCGAACATATTTGACCCACTAGAACTAATTAAGAGAACTATTAATACTAGAAATTGTTAAAATCAAGATCAAGTGTATTCGAAGTGTAATAGAATATAAAGTTAAAATATTATTTATCGGAGATCTGGACAGATCGAGAGTTCCAATTCGATTTTCTGAGTGATACACTTTTTATCAGTTATTTTACACAGTGAAATGGTAAAAATAGCGCAGTTACAAATCAGTGATCTCAGCCAAACTCTACCGAGTGTTCAGAATGGTCGTGTATTTCGATCATAAATTTTCCCGAAACCCAAAGTGCGGATCTAAAGAAAGGAAAATTACAACACGTCCACTTCATAATTCTTCAGATATAAGAGCTGTACACGATTCCAGATAAAGATATCGGGATTCTACATTTAGATCGCGTATTCGTGCAGCAACAAGAGTAGCCATAGGCCTAGTTCTTCACCTGTGATAGCGTTTGCAATCACACCCGAACATCGTTGAATAAATGTCGTTCTCTGTTTCTCTCTCTATCTATCTATCTCTCTCTCTCTCTCTATCTCTCTCTCTCTCTCACTTTCACACCAGCTGTCTATCTTTGTTCCTATCTGTCTTTGGCGCACTGGAGAAACCCTCTACTTAAACAAGCCCACTATATAGAAACTTTCGGAACGTGTACTGTCCCGTAGTCGGTTACAGGCGAATATATCCCGACACCTTTCGGCTCGGGTGTCCTCGATCGCTTGATTCTACAAAGTCATGTTTCATTTGCACTTACAGATCCCAATCAAGCTGCGAATAACAATCACGTGAACAGCGTGTCGGAGGGTCTTCCGGACTCCGGAGTGAAGACGTTCTACGAGAACCTACCCTTCCACGGGATCCAAGCGCCGCCTAACAAGGTCAGTTGCAATCGATAGTCCAACCTGAAGTGCCTGCTCGTGAACCAGCATACACAGTATTGTTCCCTTAAATTTGCCAAATTTAAACTGGGAATACTTTGGCAGCGATGGTGCGGAGAGTGACCTCTGCATCATCACAGGTAATGACGATTCCGCTCGCGAGCCACCAGTTGCCCAGGCCTAGCATAAATATAAAAATGAAGATCATACTTATTGTATAATTGCTACATACAAAGTTTATAAAAGTTTGGACTCGTTCTAACCGGGAGAATGTCGATGATCCACTGGTGACACGTTTGAAGTGGTGAGACAGAGATGATTGAATATGAAATATTTTTTAAAACGTGGTCCAGTAAATTGGTCGAAGAGAAACGAAAGAATTTGACTTTCGTACCCCAAACTTGGCGAATTCAAGTGGACACTACTGTACACCGTTTACTTGTTTAGAGCATGACTGTTGTACCTTAATGCGCTTGTCAGTAACAGCTGGATGGAAATGCACCGTGCCGGAGGCGTTCGACGGTGGAACGCACCCGTCCACCATCGCCTCGGAATCACCAGCCTATACTCTTGTTCTTGTTTTTCTTTTTCTTGTTCTCTCGCTCTCTTTGTCGGCCAATAAAACCGACCACAACATCCCGCCGCGCCTGCCACCGTCGAAAATGCAATGAAACAAACACGAGTCCATTTTGTTTTGCCGCGGCCACCCGACCGTCCGTGTGCTTCTGCTTCATCATTCATATATTCCATTTGCCGATACGATATATTTGCATGACCACCAACCACGTGGAAATCGAAGAAGCGCGGTACCGATTCGCGGATATGGGAACATACACCTGTGGACGTAAGAGATTTTCGGGGAAGGCTAATCGAATACAATTTTTGGCGACTATTTTGGGTAACCAGAAATGTTCTCCTTTTTTCTATGTAATCCAGTAGACTTAGACGAGAAATTGCCAAAAATCCAAGCTTCAACCCTAGGATATGAGTGGTTCAAAAGTTACGAGTGTTTAAAATTGAGTATTTTTCAATGCTTTTGACAGGTGAGGGTGCCGCCATGTTCTCACATAGTGATGGTTGCGCGCCGTTTACCGAGCGAAGCCGCTAAATGGCACAAGAACGCGGTAATACCGATAATTAATAAGTTGGTTGGTGGATAGGTAGTGGGGGCGATGAAGACCGTCCGTTAGGCAACTTTGAACACTCATAACTCTTGAACCATTGATCTTCTAGGATCGAAACTTCGATTTCTCGCATTTTCTCGCTCAAATCTACTGGACTAAGTAGGAGTAAGGCAAAAATTTTCTGAGTTCCCAAGTTTAACCGAAGAATTTATAAGCAGCAAGACCATACTAATTTATCTGTGACCTGCATTCTCGAACAACTTTTACCCAAGCACCCAATTCAATTATTCTCGGTCTCGTTGAACGACTCCAATCTACGCGAACAGACCAACTTTCTTACCAACTAATTTGAAAGTAATTTTTGGCTGTACGGCGTTGCAGTAATTCGTGCAAGTCGTTGTAGTTGTCGCGCGCACAGCTCGGGTGATAAACATTATTGGTGCACTATTTCTTTCGCAAGTAATTTCACGATAAATTGTGTACCGTCAACCAGAGTCTCTCTTGATCTTTTATACAGCTGTGCTGACCACGGCTGGCCAATAAAATCAATATCGTTGGTAATATCCAAACAATTTCGTCCGAGGAAAAAAGGAAAATTCCTAATCCCGGCTTACAGGTTTCGTAGCCGAGCAATTTGGTGACCGAATAAAAGGGAACAAAAACGCTCGGCGAATGGAAGAAATTGTTCTCCATTTACTTAAAACAACCTCGACGGATCTACTTTCTCCACTGGTGCTTTTTAAAGATTTTTACAATTTTCCGTGCGATATCGAGCCGTGATAAATTTCTAATAAAGATTTTACCGAGTTAGACTCGCGGTGAAGTTTTTAACAAAGTCTAGCAAATATGAATAACACGCGTTTCTTTTTAGATGGAATAAAAATTGGTTCGTTTTTAATCAATATTTAAGCATTCAAATAAATGTAGGAAATTTTCTTTTCTCTTCTACGACATTTTTGGGAATGAAGTCATTTCAATAAGCGTAACTGCGAAGAAAATGGTACGGTAACGAGTTAAAACGAGTCTACTAAAATTTAGAATGATTCCAGACTTTTGGTTGCATTAGGTTTCGAGGACCACCAATTTTTTTCTACACACATATTAATATTTCATGATAAATTCTGTGGTTTAAAAATTTTTAAAATTGCGTTATTCTTTTTAGCATTTTGAATTTATTTTCATGACTTTCCTCTGGTAAATTTTTGAAATTGTGACGTGCGAAGTTTTTGCTAATAACCACAGAGTTAGGAATGCTATTAAGATAAAGTACTATCGAAGAAGGATACCGCAGCGATGGGTACAGTTGCCCTAAAACCCCCGTGGGTAAAAAAATGTTTTTTGCTCGGTCGATGTAATAGGTCAAACGTTTTTGCTTACGCGAGTCGGCCCATGGAGCCGTGGAGAGGCTAACTCGAGGAAGGAATGAAGGTAATTTGATAAAAGGGGTCGAAAATATCAGGAGCACGCGAATACTCGAGGCTCTCAACCGCGAAACGTGGCACAGAAAGTCACCGTGAAATAATCGCATTATAAGAGGCTGGAGTGCCGGAGTACCATACCAGCAGTCTGAGTCCTGGCCTCCCACGGAGAGGAACGCGGAGAACGCGAGAAACACAGAGGGAACCGTCGCTGCAAGGAACTAGTGTGTATTGCACTTTGTGGTGAGAGGCTTTAGCGCCGAGAACGTAATTAGGAATAGGTTTCACCCGTTACCATTCCACCCCTGCTTATTTCGGCATTGACTTTTTAACCTACACCCTGTTACAACCGTGATTAATGATCGCCCATTAAATCCTCTTCACACCTGTTCATTTTATCTCATCATCATAATCGCTAAGACAGAGATAAACGTGTTGCTCAGATCGTTCATTTTCTGCGGAAGTTTATGATCCTGAAATTTCGCGGGACTTGCAAATTGTTTCATTAAAATTTCCGAAAGTTTAAGAACGGCAAACATTTTCCCTCGAGCGACTCGCCAGCCAAATATTTTCTTTAAGGGTTGAAGGTGAGCGTTTTAGGGAGAACAAGAGTATCGCATTATTTTTTCTACTTTTATCTTCCGTATGCAAATTCATTTTGTAGATCGTCAATTTCTCGTGCGTCTCTCTTGCCCTTTTTAGATTACTCGAAAGATAAACGCCAAGAGCGATGACCTCTTGCCATTTTGATACTTCAACTTCTAAAGAGAACATGCCCATACTTTTACTATTCTTTTCATCTACTTTTAAAAAGAGAATCTGCTTTAATCATCTTTCTTATGCTCGCCGATGGTCGTTGCAACTTTATTCATTTAGTAAGCGAACAGTTCGCTGTTCCCGACGAAAAGGAAAATGTTGCTAGGAAAATAAGAAGCACAATTTTCTATAAACAACTCGTAGCCTGGAAAACTATGATCCACTATGGTATCTAATGAATTACTGAACATTTAAATATTGGAGGAGGTGTTACATCAATTTCATATCTATAAAATGAAAAAAATAATGTAGAAGGGATTAGTTTAGATCTGAAGAGGGGTTAATGATCGGGAGTCCCCTAACCGCAGAGCGCGGTCATTTGCGGTGGTTCACGCGTGACAATTGTCCTCGAAACAAACAAATATTTGAACTGTCGATCAATAATCTACATATTAATCTATCGGGGTTAGACGAGTGGTGCTGGCAATGAAATATGGATTTGATAGAAGGTAAAAGGACCTGGTAAAAGCTCCCCTGAACCAAAGATGGTCGACAAAGGCCGTCGCTAATATCCATTTTCTTGCCTCTTCGCTTTCAGCTTCTGTCCATACTCAATTACTTCGGATACGAACCGTTCCTCTGCTTCCAATATGGTCATTATGTATAGGTCGAGGGGAGGGACACTTGGTTAAATAAAGGGGAGGCTAACCTCTCTTCGTGGCCGATAGAATCGTAAACTATGCAGGGTCGTTGTTGAACACTCACTTGGATTCTCATAAAGCTGATAGACAGTTCCTGCTCGTCGGGAATTACTACGTCTTTGACTTGACTCAAGTCGATGCACCGACTGCCATTGTTCCATTCAGCTAATCTTGCCACTGAACTACGGACACTTGCACTCTCGTCCCCGCAACTTGCCTAACTCTCGCGTCAGTAAACTTTGGACGGAATTGAACAGGCCCTTGCAATTCCAGAGATTGCGAAATCGTAACCATTTGCACTTCGAATTATTTCGCAATTTTCTTGCCAACAACTCCCTACTATTTCAGGGGTTAGTTGTTCAGGGTAGTTGAGATAGTTATTTCCCCGACAGTCGTTTTATCGACAATGTATAAAATTTAATTAATAATCAATTTCTATGTACCGGAACGTGTATTCAGAACAAGAACTGGATTTCAAACACTTAAAGCAAGAACTACTTATGGATTAATTAGTTTAATGAATCGCATTATTGCAGAATCAAGCACTATCTGTAATTTTATTGATCTTTTTATTGATTTATTACAAAATTTTAAAAAGCAAGTACGCGGGATTATGTATGCTTTTTGTTATTAGCCGAGTAGTCTTTTATCTTTTTCTTTTTTATTGTAAACACTTATGTAAAAGGGCCGTCTATAATAAATAATAATAATAATAAATAAATAAATTACCTTTAAAAGTTAAAATTAACTAAAATAAAATACAATGGAAACGTTTGTCGATGAAATGATTGTCGAGGGAATGACTGTTGATGATCTCAGAATATCGGTTAGTTAATAGTGTAAAGTAAGATGTCGATGAAGCCACGTCGGTGAAATAATTGTCAGTAAGATTGTAAGGGTAACATGCTATTTCAAGTCTCTCGTTTAAAATTTACTTGAAAGGACACCTCCTTGACTGCTACTCATTTCAAACAATTTCGTTTACTATTTCTATTAAATACAGCTCTAAAACTGTGTTGTAATTTATATTTATGCAGCTTATATTTGTTTCTAATTAAAAAATAATACAATTAAAATAAATAAAAACCCTACACTCCGACAACGGAATGCAAATGGTTAGAGATCTATCCGGTAACTTCAGCTGCAATTTATTTACAAAAACTGCACGTGGACCATCCTTATGATATATCATGTGTTTCAAGTCGATTGAGAACCGTGTAGTAAAATATTTTGAAAATTATCTCGAGTCTCGACGAAAGGAAAGTATTTCCAGATGATACGTCGACGTTTACATTCCACACCACGATTGAAGTTCTATCTCGTGCGCGATCGAAAATTACACTCTCTCGGTGAAACTGCGCTTCTGCACCTACAACCTTGTAGAAACCCTATTGCACTATTAAAGTTCTATAATTAACATTGCACTGTCGAATTTCTATTCGACAAGTGGCACATACACCGCTTTTGATCCTGAAACGCGGCGCGTTCTAGGCTAATTCGAATTTACCTTCCACTTCGATGTGCATACGTATCGTAGTCGCGTACTCTTCGAATCTAGTATCATGATAAATTTTAACAAAAATATATACAGTGCGGGAAATTTCCATAAAGCCATCCGATCTTTTAGTGCAATTATGCCATAGTATTGAAAATCGGATGCAGGATAGCATTTTAGGATTAATAAGAGAAACCATTTACATGATTACATTTATAGATATATTATTAATTGTAGAAAAACGTAAAGTTATATAGTTTAATAAAAACCGACCTGCGAAATTTTTATAAAGCCACATGTTTTGTTAAGTAGATAACTTAAAAATTAACGAAAATTTCTTCTATATTTACAAATTAATATTTAGTATAATTACCATTTCTTCGAATAACGTAGAAAATTCGATTAGGCATTGATGATATCAAAGTATGAAGAGTTTAAAACTCTCGAGCCGCAGTCTTCAACGAAACTATAAACATTTGTGAGAGAGTAGGATATATATCTCTACTCAGTAGTAAGCACACAATATTATAGATATTTGAAAGTATCAAATTTATCAATATTTTTTTAAAAATACACCAAAATGTAGTTGACTTTATAGAAATTTCGGGATTGTACGTACAACTCGATAGCAGTATCTGCTGCTCCAAAACATTTCCCTTTTAGTTCTCCTCTTTTATTTATATTTATCCGCAACGTGGTATCGCTCTACATAGTACCAGCCCCAAAAAAAAAATCCACAGAACTTCTTTCATTTCGAAAACTAAAGATTCGAGGGAAATGTGACCTTGCTTTCCCTCGTTATCTAATATGTTGTATAACCACGGAGAGGTATATAAAATTCATAAAATTTGTTGTTCAGATCTAGATTAATCTTCCTGCAGAATATAAATTGTCTAACTTGATTGTAAAGAGCAGGAGCTAAATCATAATGTGTTTCTTCCTGGAAATATTTATTTAAGATTCCTATTTAACCCAACGTCAACGTCAAATTTAGTAGACAAATTTTAGGGAAGTGGAATCACGTAAAATGCTATTTTAAAATAAATGAAAATCGTGCTAAACTCTGTCTCTTTAAAACTCTAAACTCTTTTGAAAATTTGTTTGAGCAATAATTGCATAAAGATCAGTAATATAATGATGAACGATGAAGAATTGTGGGTTTTTTTATCGAAGAAAAAAGATTCGGATCTGCGAAGAATTGAAATGTATTTCCGACACGAAGCGAAGGGGCTCGACGACAACAATTCAGAGCTGATGCTTCGAAAGTATTGCGCGCTGTCTTTGAATTGCAAAGTAGGTATCCCCGAAAAGAAGGGTCGCGTCGTGACGAACCGTCTACAGACGAAGGATCTTTTCCACGGTGTTCTATGGTGCAACTCCGTTTCGCCTCGGAAACATTTCACTTAAAATTGGCAACGCGCGCCGTGCGCGTTCGCTAGCCGTTCATTTCCGACATCAAGGAGAATATAACAATGAGTAAAAGTTCTTGAGGTCGGGGTCCCACCACTCTCTCTCTCTCTCTTTCTCTCTCTCTGTCTCTCTCTGTCTCTCTCTCTCTCTCTCTCTCTCTCTCTCTCTCTCTCTCTCTCTCTGTCTCTCTCTCTCTCTCTCTCTGTCTCTCTCTCTCTCTCTCTCTCTCTCTCTGACTCGCTGGAAACTGATCCGAAATTTTGCTCAAGTATGTAGACACGCGAACCGGAACTTCTCTACGGTTCCCCTCGATCATGTTAAGCTAGCTTAATTGTCACGTTTCAGACAACGACAACGACAGCCGATGCTCTCGCGGCGAGGAAAAATGACAGAGCAGAAATAATTAACTCCCCGAGCAAACTTTCCAACAAATGAAACCAGAAGTTCGGAAACGAGCGGACCATAAAGTAGTGGTTAAGTGGAATTGGATCCTTTTGTGGTAGTCACCATAATTAGTTCACGTGTACCCGCTGCAGAACCAGTTCTACGAGATAATGGCAATTTTCGGAACGCGAGCGACGAAACTCCGACGAGAAATTGAAAACAGTAACAAAAGACCGTGGTCCGCAATTTTAGAAAATTTTTTGGTTGGACGAGTTTCGCCGTCCCCGCAAGTCTTTAATTTGTCTGTTTTCATGTTCGTTTTTTAAATTCCTGAAATTTTCGTGACATGTTCGTCCTTCATTTTATGAAATGAATATGTTCCTCAGTGTCAAATTGAAGCAGCAGTAAAAAAGATTTTTAAAATAACAAATTAATTTTTCGATGTTCTTTATTCAAATTAATGAGTTAACCCTTTGCACTCGAAGCTATTTTATCTCGAAAATTAAATATTTCTTCCGATCTAGAACAGTTTCATTTATGAATATGAATATGAATATGAAATTATTGAATAATTAAATAGATTAATATTTTCAGCGCACAGGTTCGATCCTATGTTACTAACTAAGCAGTTTTGCAAATTAATATAACTTTTTTCAACGTTTCGGTCTAGTTTAAGACCATTTTCAAGAATATATAATTGCGTGAGCTAAGTGAAAAATTATTTAAGCTTTTTTGTCACCACGTGCTGACTACATGCCGGCATAATACATAGTATGTATTACGTATATATACATATACTAGATTTCCCCCGCCACGCGTTGCTATGGCACTGTATTTTTAAAACTATGTACATGTTGAACGTGTTTTTGATAATCTATTTCGTTCAATTCCATTTCGCTTTTCGCATTGCTCTCTAGTTCTCTCTCTCTCTCTCACTATCTCTCTTTTCCTCCCTCTCTCTCCCTGTCTCTCTCCGTCCCTCTCTCAAATTGAACATAAGTGCTACCAGTCAAAAGTTATAATGAGAAACGTGCCCAAAAGATTGCGAAAAAGTCGTCTTTGGTCTGTTTGTGACGGCATCATTTGAGAACGGCAGAACGTAGAAACCTGCAGTTTGAACTGTGAGACGCGGTGTTTCTTCGGGAAGGTTTTGGTGCAAACCGCATTCGATAAAGTACATTTGTTCAAAATTTATAATCAGAAACGTGGCCAAAGGAGGGCGAAAAAAGAAGATAATTTGGACTTGCTCTCGCACGTAAGCCAGCGCAGCAGAAACAGTCCATAACAGTATTCATTATTGAAGGACATTAAAAATCATAAATGATTCTGTTTTGTCATCAATATGATGGCGAGTTACAACAAAGTGGATAGC
>CM052343.1:14913827-14954249 GCA_028455595.1 Lasioglossum vierecki
CTTTTGTACGTAAATGTAAAGACACAATCAACAAGTTAACTCTACTCGAAATAGAATCTACAAACTGAAGAAATTACCTATGTAAAATAAACGAGTTGCTTTCTAGTTCGAATGCTGGAATTTGACAATCATTCTGGCGACTTACAAAATTGCATTACGTTCATTAGTTGATGTTTAAATATTTCTTTTGTAGGTAAATGTAAAGACATAATGGACAAGTTAATTTTCTATTCAAAAGAATGTACAAACAAAAGAAATAACATGATAGAAAACATTCGAGATCCACAAGTTTGATATCTTTGAGAGTTTCAAAGTATACGGAGTGCAGCAGCAACGAGAATGGGGCACACGAAGTAAATCCTCTCCCTTAAGCACCTTTATAATAATTAGCATCGCACCTACTGCATGAGTACGATTTACGTGTCCGCCATAGATATAAAACAACAGCTTCGAGCAAATAGGAGGTAGAGTTACTGGAAGCCGAATTATAATCGGAAATCATATTTTCCCTGCTAAGCTGGATCTGGCCACCTATGTAGCGACCGTCCTTGTGTATGTCGGCCGCGCATCAAGTAAGTTTTCACTGACACAGCCACCACCGTCACACACAAACACACATACGCGCGTGTGCGCTTGAAGGGTGAGCTTTTAAACCTTATCCATAAAAGAGGTAAAATATTATTTCGATCATCTCAGGGACACCGTACGATGTTCCTTTTCGCGGACCTATACCAATCCCGAAGATGAAAGCTTCGAATCGTTGTTGCAGAAAATTAAAAAAAAAATAGAAAGATGTTTGCTCGTTTTTACTCCGGAAAATCTGGAAAACTTCGCAAAGTCAAAGAAAATTGTTTCTACAGACTTGTAGAGAAATATCGATGTTGGCATTGAAGCTACGAATGTTTTTGCAATATTCAATTTCTGTAGACAAATTTTAAGGAAGTATTTCTGAAGAGAGAAAATTGTTGTTCTTAAGAAAACTAATTTCCGTTGAAAGGTTCTATTCGCATTAACCCTCGTCCGTTCCTCGGTATCTAATTGACGAAAATATTTATTGAAGTCGTTTTTCGGTTATGCGTTTCTTATTTAAAAAATAAACGTCACGAAGTTTCGGATGAGGATGAGGGTTAATTCGAAGAAATCTGAAAACTGAAGTAGAGAGGAATAATGAGAAGATCGGCATGGTATTCGGCCTCCCAATAGTCCACGATTTATTTCGGCACTAACTTGTTAGCCTTCCTACGAATCCTTATGCGCGATGCTGAACTTCCAACCTGTACTAACCATGCCTGTTGCAGACCGACAGCCTATACAACTACAAAGAACATTATCAGCAGCAGCACCGGCAGGAAATGCAGCAGTACAGCTACCCGTTACCGAGCAACAGTTCGAGCCAACTAACACTGCCACTAACGCGCAGCCCCTACCATTCCTCGATAGTTAGCCCCTTGCAAAACTCCTTCGTTCACGCGAACAACCGTCCGTCCACCCTGCCGCATCACGAGACCGTCAATCACCTGTCCGTGGTGCATCCGGACGAGGATCAACAGAACTACACGAACCACGACGCGAGACAGTCCCGGCGGCACGTTAGCCGAGGGAACGAGAGGGGCCAGAAGTACCGGAAACACAAGAGGACGGACAGGAAGTCGAAGCAAAGGCGGAGCGAACGCGCCTGCGAGACCAGCTTCCATCAGGTACAGGAGCTCGGCATACCGGAGACCTGTAAGATCTCCTATCCACATTACTACGAGGACAACATCGCCGAGTGCCCAACCGAATATCACAGGCTAAACCCAGCCAGCAGACAACAGATATGGGAACGGCGGTCGAACCGCAGCCAAGGGGAAAGCACGTATTACGCGGACCCCGCGGCGACCGCGGACACCAAGACACGCAATAAATCGAAAAGACTGTCCTCGTCGTCGAACCTTGGTGACGGACGATCGCCGTCCGCGCCGACGATAATGCAGTACGCCGAGCTGCACTTCCGGGACGTCGGTCAGGAGATCGATGTCTGAAAGGTCAGTAGAAACGTCGAGAATACCGTCGTGGACACCATAAATTGTCCACCGGTCCTCACACAACAGTATCAAGGAGATCCCAATTTCCACGGATTAGTCAACGCTCCGAAAGTCACTCTTGTTCGTTTTCTAGAATTTTCCTTTAGATGTGCAAAAAGGGGTCCTATGAAAATCACCGACACAAGTTTCCCCAACACCAGATTTGACCGACAACGAATTTGACCAACAACCAATTTGACCGCCAACGATTTTGACCGACAACGAATCTGAAATTGTTGTCGGTCAAATTGTTTGTCTGTTAAATTCGTTGTCGGTTAAAGGTGTTATTGGCCAAAGTAATCGTATCGATGATTTACGTGGAACCCATAAAAATTCATGGTCGCCCGTCCTAGAAGTGAATGTACACCTCTGGATCGGTGGAAATTTCTTAGAGAAACTTATCGCAAAATTGTTTATACTAAAGAAAATTGTAGGTTATGTACTTATTCATTGAAATGCGAACAAATTTGAAAGGAGCCAGATTTCAGCTCTTAGTTTAATAGCTTATATCTCAATAACTATTTGTCTGAGACATATGGTTCCTTTCAAACTTTTTCGATTCTCGATGAGCAGTACTTTAACAACAATTTTGCGACAAGTTTCCTTTATAAATAACCAACGCTCCAGAAGTAGATCCACCCCTAGGACGGACTCTATTATTTTTTATGCACCCTGCACAGAGAAAAAATTGTGATACATCGTGAAGCACCTCATCAGTTCAGAGTTAAGAACAATAGTTCGTGTAGTCTGTAACTTTTCCTTGCAAGAAATCCCTTAACGATCGCCGCGCTATGCAGAAGGGCATCGTCATGCGACCAATCATCGGATATTGTAGTCTCTGAAATCCTGAATTTAGGAAGTTGTTCTACAAAGTCGGAAGTAACGCTCAATATAAAATCATCATTGTTCCTTTAACAATTTCCAAGAGATGAAAATAATTCATTGGTATTCTTAATTCTTCTAATGATTTTACTCTTCCAAATTTCCATCGAGCAAGTACGTCGGAAAATAAAATTCCTTTAATGATTTTACTCTCTCTCTCTCTCTTCCAAAGTTTCATTGAACAAGAATAACTAAGCGGTGGAATCAATCACCTTTTGTCAGTTTGACCAAGACCAGAGTCGAGTGGATTAACGCATTTAAAGTGAAAATCTTATCCACTGTTCACATGCCAACAGTGATCATGGTTGCAGTAGTGCAAACTTGCCCTCCTTCTGTTGCGTATCGACTTCACAGTTTTACTCTGGAGAGTTGGTTCCCGCAGTAGAACTCCCCGGTTGACACGAAGTTTAGGGCAACTGTACTCGGCGTTAGTGTACAGTAGCTGTTGCTTCTACTCTCAAGTGGACGCAAGCAGGGAAACTATTTTTGCCGGTGTTGCTCTTATGTAGATACGAACCATTCCAGTTAGTCGTAGTAAATACATGTGAAGCGGTAACGTCCCTCGAGTTTCGAACAGAAAACTCTGTGAAAATGGCAAATTCTAGAATTCCACTTCGCCAAATTAATGGATCCATTCTTGGAGAGAGCGTTCATCTTGTACAGTGGATCCATTGAAACGAGTCTCGGATTTTACTACTTGTTTCACGAAATTATCGCAATTTTAAAAAGTAATGATTTTTTGAAAAACTGATTTCACTGGTTCGATTTTGCTCTTCTACCCACCTAAATATTAAAAATTAATCAAAAACACTAGATATTTGTAATTTTCCTTCATGCATAGAAAGAGCAAATTAAACACTAGTTTAATTTCTGATAATCAATCTTTTTTAAAAAAAATCGTGTTACAGATCGAACCGGTTTTCTTCGATTCATACGATCTCCTTGATACTAATGATCCGTCTCCTTGGTAAAAGAGAAATATTTCTTGGCGAAATAAGTCATTAATCATTTATAAGATACTGCAACAGTTGTGCGAATTCTTTACGAGCCAGAACCAGTTTTTTCGCTGCTCTGATTCATTCCAACATCGTTAGCAGTATGTTTAACAATTTGTTCCTTTAAAAAACAAACCAAGAATGAAAACTTGCAAATTGTTGCGAGATAAAATAAAAATCGCTCATACGTATTCGTTACAGTTACCCACACGTTTTTAAATCTTCAGTTTACAAACACAGGTAGGACGGCTTAATGAATTTTGTTCGTTTTGCATTGATTTTGTTTTAAAACATTTCATTGTTTCACTCGATTGTAAAAAAAATTACATTTCCGTTTTGTTTGCGTTTGCGTGCATCTCTGTTTCGCTTTGTTCACTGGTTTGCCGTTTGAAATGACTTTCAAGCTTGTTATTTACGCTGTATGAATGTAATACTTTGAAATATCACGGTGAACTGATTCTACGTTTGTACGTTTTTCATTTGTTTGATCGCCGTCCACGTTATTGGTAAGTATGACGGTTTACGGTGGTCGACGGGGGATCGTGAAAACGCGTGTTCTAGCACTTCGAACGGGAATATTTACGAAAATATCGGGTACTTAGAATGTTACCTCGAACGACGTAACCGCGGATTATTTATTAAGATTTATTAACACTATAATTTCGAAATTCAACTGTTCAACACTAGAACTACCGACCCAGGTAAAATAATTATTAGCCTAAATTTTGCTTTGACATTGCTGAAATTGTATGAACATTTTCATCAGGAATTTTCCAAAAATTGTACAAAGTCCAAATAGTTACATTGATTACTCGGTCGTTCTATTGTTTAAAAAAATAGTAACCTGAAGACAACTTGCACCAAAACATTTTAGAAACGACCGTTCTAGCTTTGGAGAGATTTATACAGGACAGGAGCAATTTTCAAGAATTTTCCAACAATTGTACAAAGTCCGAATAGATGCAGTTATTGGAACATAATTAAAACATTTCAGAAATGATATCGTGAGGGTAGTTCTAGCTTTGGAGAATTTACACGAAGCAGGAGCAATCAGTATGTTTAGTTGGATAATAGAAAAGTGACGAACGAAACGCGAATTTATGCCGGTACACATGCCAATTGTATCTAAATGTTTGTTCATAGGAGGGTCCGCAGGCAAAGAGCGATACGTACATTTACTAGGAGATTTTGGCGTCCGACATGCCTTGTAGGTACATTGTATTCTATGAATTACGTCGTATTGCTTAGACATGTCTGTCAGTATGGCCATCAATCCAGTACATGTACCAACACGTAGATCACGGAGCTCTGTATGCGAAAAACCGGCGCTCTTCCGGTGTCATCATACGTAATCCTTTGCACTGATACGCAAATGCTTCCGGCATGTGAACCGTTTTTGTACGATGTAATTGTAAACGCTTATTCCTTTAACGAGGGATGACAAAGGGACGGTACCATAACCGAACACGCTGTATGATCATGACCTACGGCAACCATTTCATTGCTCACAGATTCCAGAAAAGTTATATTTCTTTAAGTTTCTACCACTCAAGCCAAATTATATTTATTCAATTTTCTATAATTCAAGAAAAATTATATTTCTTCAATTTTCTACGGCCAAGAAAAAATTGTATTTATTCAATTTTCTATAACTCAAGCAAAATTATATTTATTCAATTTTCTACAACTCAAGAAAAATTATATTTATTAAATTTTCTACAACTCAAGAAAAATTATATTTATTAAATTTTCTACAACTCAAGAAAAATTATATTTATTTAATTTTCTACGGTCAAGCAAAATTGTATCTATTCAATTTTCTACAACTCAAGAAAAATTATATTTCTTCAATTTTCTACGGCCAAGAAAAAATTGTATTTATTCAATTTTCTATAACTCAAGCAAAATTATATTTATTCAATTTTCTACAACTCAAGAAAAATTATATTTATTAAATTTTCTACAACTCAAGAAAAATTATATTTATTTAATTTTCTACGGTCAAGCAAAATTGTATCTATTCAATTTTCTACAACTCAAGAAAAATTATATTTCTTTAATTTTCTACGGCCAAGAAAAAATTGTATTTATTCAATTTTCTATAACTCAAGCAAAATTATATTTCTTCAAATTTCTACAGCTCAAGCAAAATTATATTTATTCAATTTTCTACGGTCAAGCAATTAGAGTTCTTTCAAACCTTTTTAGCAACATTAATATTGCAAATGACAATAAACAGTTCAAAATATACATTAAAATTTAACAACCTCTTTTTTTTAATAATTCTGCTTATCAAATTCAAAATTATAACTGTTAATAGTAATTTAAAATGACTATTTCATCCAAATATGATTATTTCATCCAAAATTACAACTATTAATAGTACTTATAGTAGTTCGATGTAACGGTACACGCGACGTGGTATAATATATGTGAGTAATTACTTCAACACGTCATCGACGTACCTTCGAATAGCAAATCCTCCCAATTATCCATTACGCATAAACATCCTTCCGTTGCGAACTCGCTAGTTCAAAGGATTAATTATTATCGTTTCATGGTTTCTAGGCGAAACAACAAAACATCCATAATTCGCTCAGCGCACTGCTTAAACATTGAAACGCATTATTGGGTTGTAATATACGAAGCGATCGATTCGGAAGAATAGAAAATGTTCGGTAAACGTTTCCGACCTAACGCTGACCGACTTCAGATATTAAAGTATTCATGAGATACTCTATTTTAAAACAACAGTTCAATTGTACAGCTACCACCAATTTCTATAATATATATTATAATATATAAATAGTATTACAATATAAATATCTTCCAAAAAAGGCAATTTTCATAATTCTTTTAAGCATGCACCCCATCTTATAACCAAACTGGAAATAATCAGAAAAATTATTTGTTTAATGTAAAGACTGAGTTCATTTTAACCTACTATTTTTCTTCGGAGAAAGGTCAATATGTAGAGAAGTTTCGGAGCGAGTCTCATTGTCAGTAAGAAGTCTTGTCTGTTATTTAGAAGTGTGAACCGATGCAACATGACTGTCGGGTGCAACGGATAGCAAACGAAACTTGTGTATATTGCAACCCAATAGTCGGAAGCAATCCGCGGCTAATGCAAACACGTGGCCGCGTGCATCGCTCACCACAAAGTAAATTAAAAAAAATGTATTACTTGGCGAAAAACCAGCGTAACGAAATTATAAGTTTCTCGTGGATTAGTGCGCGCGTCTTTGTCTAGGAACAAGTTTCCCTTTTCTATCGGTTCGCGTGTCGGGGAAATTGTTGCCAGAGCTGAAACACCGACAACAAGCTACTAAATTTCGTTTGGCTACGACGCGATATGACACTTGCGAAGTATCAGTAATGAACAAAGCAGTGATTCGCGTTATCGCGTTCGCTAACGAACGACGTCCGCGTGATTGGCCATTAAAATTCTACCGGCAGTAACACGGTTTATTCGCCGAACAATAAACTCGTCCAACACCTACGCGTGCTCATGAAAGTTTAGAACCGACCGGTTAGAAACGCGTTGATTTACCGCTGAAATAACGATACCGCTTTTCCTGCGTTTAATTGTGCATGCCCCCGGAGTTCGAGTTATTGCCGAAACTGCTCCATCAACGGGCAACAGCGGCGAGCCTGCGACTTAACATTCCTCCAAGACGGTGAAAAATCTTCGTATCGCGTAACATTTTCATCAATATCCATAACTGTGTCGCACGATCTCGTGGTAATTGCATCTCGACGAACGTAGGAATTTTTCATTTTTAATTCTTATCATTTTCTGTTTATTTTTTATTTTAAGCCTTGCATCTTCTGTCTGGTTGCAATCTTTAATTCATAAATGTTTTGTACAGTTTTAATTGGTAATTCTTCTGTCTATTTTTAATTTGTAATTCTTCCTTCCACTGTTTATTTTTAATTTTTAATTATTATATCATCTATCTATTTTTAATTATTACATTATCTGTCTATTGTTAATTCTCATACGGCCTGTGAATTTTTAATTCTCACATGTTCTGTCTATTTTTATTTTTTAAATCTTACATCTTTTTTCTGTCTATTTGTAATTTTTAATTATTACATCATCTGTCTATTTTTAATTATTACATTTCTGTCTATTTTTAATTTTTAATTCTTACATCTTTTTTCTGTCAATTTTTAATTTTTAGTTATTATATTATGTGTCTATTTTTTTAACTCTAACATCTTCTATCAATCTTTAATTATTACATTATCTGTCTATTTTTAATTCTTACATGGCCTGTAAATTTTTAATTCTAGCATGTTCTGTTTATTTTTAATTTTCGATTCTCATTTATACAAGTTCTATTACATACGAGTGCAGTGGATGCACCCGAGATTTCTCGTGTCTGATTTTACCGGGAAAGAGTGATTCTGCAAAACTGCACCGACAAAATACATATTTCTTAATCCCGTTTTTTTATGGCGAGCTATAAATCGTGAACATACTTTGATACATATGTGTACATTTTTATTTTTCCGCGGTACGTATTCGCGAAGAGTTGGCTGTATACAGTGTAAATAGGAATTCATTCGCGTTGCGTCGAATTAATCCCACCCGATAAAGGAGCACATTTATACGTAAAAGCTGGAGCAGAAGATACTGTCTGCGTATACCACCTCTAATCGGTAGCTTAAACTAGCCTCGAGCGCACGAGAACCGAAAAGCGCGACCGGTACCGGTACACTAACGTCGGGAATAGATTTCTTAACGATTTAATAGCGTAGTTACGGCAACAACGAACAAAAAAAATCCGTTAAATCCCGCTACACGTCCGTTGTTTCTTCGTTTGCGGCGGCGCACTTCGTGAATGTGTGCGAACACCGCGTCGGGATGTCTGAGCAAACGTTGCTTTCACTTCCGGAATACAAACCTCCGAGAAATAGAATCAATACTCGAAAATTAACAGCAAGAAAACAGATTCAAGCGATGGTGACAGTCTGAATTAATCAACTAGTTGATGTAATTAATCAATTCGGGATCAAAGGGATTCAAAAATCTTTTGAGGATATACATTATATATATATATATAAATCTGCTGACGACAGCTGCACCATTGAAAAAGTATTTAAATAACTCCTGGAGGCAATGTGCCTGGCGCATGATGCCTGTGACAATTTTAATCCTCTCGACCCAGTAATTCTATCTCGAAATGCCAAGTCGATGACATCGCAGTCGAGATATAAGAGTAGACCAATCACCGAATGTATTTTTCTGTCTCTCGTTCAGAGGGCTCTAGAGCCCCCTTACCGTTTCGTGTCAATAAAAAAATACTAGTATTGTAGAACTTATATTCTACAACGGCACTGTCACTGGTATAATTTAATACCTCATGTCGGGAATTCTATAAATGATGTATGCGACAAACGAAATGTTGTATCCTTTTACGCCTGTTACGTAACGTTCCCACGTGGTAAAGCTTATTAAGTAAATCATGTACTTGTACAAACATTAGAACAAGAAATATATATTTATTTCGATAATTATCAGCAGATAGGAATAATTTTTTAATGAAGTTTAGTGGGAATTTCTTTCCGATATCTTCTATGGTTTAAAAGTTATAGTAAAATGAGACTGGGCTCTCACCTTGCCTTTCCGTGACTCTGTCTCCTCACCCTCGCGCTTCGGCCGAGGCAGACGCGAGGCACGCGCCGGCTCTTCGCTCAACAGTAAAAATGTTCCATCGCGAGTGAATTTCGACTGATTTCACTATTACTAAATATACTGATATTTCGCGACCTTCTCACGTTTTTTCTACATAGGAAAACTGCACACCCCACAATTAGCGTCCCCTCGTGGAAGGGACGAAACTTACCAGGGGACGGGGTTTTTACCCACAAAAAAACGCCTGAGCTGGCCGAAAAAATTTTGCGGGCGCGGACGAGGCAAAAAATACACGTTGCCTCGCCCAGCTGATTCAGATCACGGATTTGCTCATATTTAAGTTTTTTTTATTTTGGAAATCTCATTATTTAACAGTTCATTTTACAGGATTTTTTTAAACAGTTCTCTTTATAAGACCTGAACACTTAAGAAAATGGAGCCCAAAAATTTTTAATATTCGAAAAAAAGCACATACATGGAATATCCTGTAAAATAATCTACAATTGAAAAGAAATAAGTTCTAGATTATTATATCATATTATATTATATTATATATATTATATTATATATATATATGTAATATATTGTTATTATAAGTCCTATTATTTCGAAAGTGAAAATCGAAAAGATTCAACTGTCAACTTTATCTTTTAACAAAATGTTTAATCTTTTGCAAATAATGGGCACCCTTTTTACGCCCACCTAATTAAGGTCACTTACATATGACCAACGAGCTAATATTTAAAAACGAAATAAAAATAATTGATCCACTCTTCATAAAGATTCGCCATCACTGCCCTATATGGTGATTGGTCTACTCTTATACCTCGACTAATTATTATACGTGAAAATAGAACAAGAAAGTCTTGTTTAGTAGTAATTCGTCATTACCCAGCATTTCCTTCGAACGTCTCGCGCATCAAGACACGCCGTTCCCGTGATCTCTTGTTACTTGTTCCGCGTAGACGATCCCCGAGCGTAATTAACAACCATATCAATTCCGCGAAACCCCGAGGAATTTTCGCCGAAGGGAAGCTCGCGTAAAACGTATCGAGGGCTCGAATGGTCGGTCGAAGAATGCCGGTCCTGTCTTTCTTCGCTGCTACATTGAACCCGAATTGCCGTCGTTCCGGCGAGAACGTTTCCCGGAGCTTTAAAGACAGAATTCCACGAGGAAAAACGGCACAGCTCCGCCCCGCCCCACCCCAATCCTGTAATCGAAGCAGACTAAGGTATTCGTTGTGATGTTTTGTTTACGCAGCCCTTCAAGCCGGAATTTTCGGATCTTGACTACGCCGACGTGGACTACCGATCTTACGGGCCGATCAACTACAAAGCTGCCAGCATCGCGCTACTTCAAAAGCAACAGGCGCAAAGGCAGCGGGAGCTACAACTCCAGGAACGACGGCCCCAGATGTACGGTGTCTCGGACGAAAACGAAGAGCTTCTTTAACCCTTTCGTAAGCCAGTTAACAAGGTTCGCTTCCTTTCCTTCCACCCTCGTTGGCTGAACCTTAGAATCGTCCCACCAAGACTCTTATACCTGTTCGATAAGTCCACGGCTAAAGTATATAATACAGGAAATTCCATTCCCACTAATTTTATGGTTGCAAGAAAAAACGTCGCGTGTCAAGCATGCCGCAGTTAAAAGAATTCGAGCTTATGCATTAATTGAGTAGTATATTTATATACTTTCTAGTATATACATATACTATGACGGAGTAAAATTCGTCCGATTCACCTCGTGTTTGGACTCCCCTAGTAGCAGAAAAATATTAAATGGATATTTTTGTTGAAATATTGGAAAAATATTTTTTATGCCACGTTGTTTTCATATGAGAAAAATATTGGATCGGAATATTGTATAAATGTAGAATGTACAAGGACAACCATTATTTGTATATTAAGAAAAAATATTTTATTTCTACTATTAAACAAAAGTTTGTTTTATAATGAAAAAGAAATATTTTTGCTCATAATATGAAACAAATATTATTTGAATATTACGAACAAAATAGTCTACTTCTAATGTGAAATAAAGATTAATTTAATATTTAGAAAAAAACATTTCCTGCATATTTAAAAATAAATATTCGTTATTTAATATAAAACAAATATTGTATATATATTTGAATATTAAAAACAGATTGAATCTCTTTTTAATATTATATGAATGTGTATACAATATTTTGTGCTACTAGGGTCGTTTTAATCGAAAGGACCTTAGCCATCCATCGGCGCTATCATGAAAGTAAATTGGTGAGAATAAAATTTTCTATATTCCATGTTCCAACATTGTGTACATTGTACAGTCATCCTCCATTCTTGTAAATTGAACCGTGCGCTGGTGAGCACCTTATTCTATTCGGTTTTACACACTGAATATGAACACGACTTCGGACAATATGGACAACGTACAACAAATGCGAGAAACTTGGCGAGACGATTCGAAAGATAACCTAACCCAACCCCTGTTTTTTGCCTTATCCCAAAACCCTAATTTATCGCGATATCCGAGTTTGCAGGCTCGGCGGCCATGTATTTTTACGGGAAGCGTGTAAAGAAAACTATCGTTAATTTACTTATGTAAGCTCCCGACACCCATCCCTGCCCCTAGCTCCCATCGAGCTTTAATTGTCGTTTATACTTGACGGTTTAATTATATCGACGATTTCGCTGCGATTAGATTAGCTCGGCAGACTCTCGTATCAGTTTCCCGTGATTACGCCGACACGGCGGCGCGGCGTTTTAATTACAGAGATCTCTGATCGCGATCGGTGAAATCCGCAACAATCTCGAAGTTGGCCTGCTCGTGTTCCGTTAATCCTCCGCAGACGACGACGACGCTCTCTCGCTGAATCATTGTTTACGCTACGTAGTCTTACTTATTAATTGTTGTTGCAATTCTCTCGAGAACTTCTTCACGTTTACGCTCGTTTCTAGTCGTTCGTTGTTCTTCTACAGTGCGTGGAATGCATTGGACACAGTGGCGGTTTTAACGGTAAGCGAACCAGAGTTGGCCAAAAATTTTATTCAAATAAAAAAATTGAAGTAAAAGTTTCGAATAAAATGGATTTGCCCCAAGTTGGTTGCAAACACACTTTATTTGAAATATCTATTTCAATCAAATTTTTGCCTAACTCTGAAGCGGACTAAGCAGCTTCGTAGGACCCCGAGACAACATAGGGCCTCAATTTTTTCAACATTCGTTTTTCCCCTACAAAAAAATTCAATTTAAATAAATTAAGTTTATGAGAATTTTCTTACAACTTCCATCTCTAAAGGGGCCTATTCGCGATCAAGCATATAAAGCAACAATTATTGTGCAACATGTCCATCCATATTGTATTAATCAATCAATCACTATCATTCACGGTCAATAATGTTGCGCAATAAGCACAACTCCACTTGACTTGAACCGCCACTGATAACGATTTGTTTTATATAGTATCTGGAACTTTAGATCTCTAACATTTTTTTGGAAAACGGACGTTAACCTCGCGCAATGTATTCACGTGCCACTGCTTTTGCAACTAGACCGCGGATTTGATTTATGAATAAAATGTTGAATCTATAAAAATTGTTGAAAACAAAAAGGAATTTACTGTTTGATTTTACACAAAGATCCGCAGTCCAGTCATTATTACAGAGATCATGTACGTTTGGGGCTCGACAGTTCTAATGTTAATTAGTCCCTCGTATTTGCAATAATGTGCATTATTGGGTTGCTGAGGGAGCAATATCGCTTTTAAATAGTGCCAACGAGAACAGTTCGAAAATTAACGAATTCGCATTACGATAAATGCGATTTGTTTGCAGTCGCACCGTTTATTAATGCATCGGAAGCTGCGCGCAATTATATAAAGTCATGATTAAGTGTGTCGGTATAGTGAAAAGGTTGAATCGCTTTTTATTGGTCGGTTTAAAAATCTCGTATTTATACAAACACCAATCGTCTGCTAACCAGTGTCTTACTCGATATCTGGACTCGAGTATCGCGAGAACAATCGATCACGTAAAAGATTAATAGGATCTATCGTGTTGTCGATCACTGTGTAACAAGCGTGTTTCGGTTCTCGTACTCGAAAAGTTTCCGACCACTTCAAAGCACTTAATTTGTGGTTTGAGGAAAATAATGAATTAAATTGTTCACGCATAATTTGTAAATTAGAGATTAAACACAACAAATGAAAAACACTGTTCAGGAAGGTTAGTGTCGTGGAAATCGATTTGGCAAGTCAGCATCTTAGTTTATTAAATATTCCGTTTTTTGTCGATCGTAACGAATTAATAGAAGTTAGTTTATAAGAATCAAAATACAGCAAATTTTGGAATTTATGAAATTTTCTCAACGTTTCGATCCAAGTATGGATCATCTTCACGAGAAATTTTGCGTGAAAAATACTGAATGTTGTACTAAGTATTTCAGAATATCACTAATAATAATTTTTCCCGTAAAATTATTTTATTTTATTTTACCACAAAATAATTTTTCACCGTACTTGCTATCCGTAAACTGTCTATATTGAATATTTAAGTGTTACTGTATTCCATGCTGGTAGAAACTAGACTGAGCCATGTGAACGTTAGGAGAGAACCAATGAAAAATTTTTATAAATTGCAAAATAGCCTTGTTTTGACATTATAAACTAATTTCTATTAGTTTATGAAGTTCAATTTTGGAAAAATAGTAAACAAGTCTTTCGTTGAGCATTACAGGACGACACCGTTTCGAAGTACAACCAGAATCCAACAGAGTCTTGGCGAGTAGTTGAAGCACCTTGAAATTCGTGGCTGTTCGAGCCCCAACACACGCGAGCCAACTTAAGCAAGTTTATGTTTGTATGTATATAAACTTTTGGAAACGTTTACAAAAGCAGGCTTTGGCTGAAGCCACTCGAAGCTTGAGCCTGTTCGAGCCTTATTACCCTCGCACGCAAAATACCTTGCGAGACGTGAAACCAGGATGGAACTTATGAAGATTGTCGAGGTAATACTGTACTTCAAAGCTACAGTGTACTGCACGTTTCCATCGATAACCACGGGATTTGAATACATCATTTTTTATTGGCATCAACATTAATTTGTACTTGATGGAGACAATGTTTTCCAATTCCGCATAAAAATCTGCGATCTTCACTCCGAGATTTCTAGATTCTAATTGTGCTCTAAATCACACGACAGGCGTCTCAACTTTTGGATTGGAATTGCTCGTTTAACGCTAGGTGTACGGGACCCGATAAAATGGCGGATTTTAATATTTTCAAATGACGATTACTTCGATTGCGAAGACGCATCCATCAGAAATTATTCAACAAATTCATTCCTTTGGGTATACATTATTTCAAAAAAGACTAAAAATTTTTGTAGAATTTGTCAAATTAACGAATTCTACTACACTTAATTTACGATTACTTAGATTGTGAATATGCAGCCATGAGATATTATTTAACAAATTTATTCGTTCTTTTTATTTTCTAATATTTTTAATTTACGACTACTTAGATTGTGAAAACCTATCCATGAGAAATTATTTAACAAATTTATTCCTTCGGATATACACTATTTTTAAAATGGCTAAAATTTTGGTAGAACTTGTCAAATTGGCGAGTTCTACTATACTTAAATTTACGATTACTTAGATTGTGAAGATGCAGCCATGAGATATTATTTAACAAATTTATTCCTTCGGATATACACTATTTTTAAAATGGCTAAAACATTGGATAGAAGCCGTCTACTATTCTTAAATTGCGAAGACGCATCCATCAAGAAACTTGATACATCTCGTTATTTTTATAAAGTGAAATAGTCGTTTTCAGTGTCCCTTGCGCCTAGTGTTGACGCACCGTTCGCGTCAGTATATCGCAACTTACGTGAGCGCCGATCGTCGTCGATCACAGTGAAAACTTTCTTCCACTAGTCTTCTGGTTCAGAGCCTACTAATAGAACCGAGTATTTGCTTCGAAAATCAATAGCGAAAGCTCGTACTTGGTCCTACACATAAGACCTACTGCATTATAGTTTCGGCAAGTCCTCTGTTTTTCGAACGGTAAGGGTTTCACGCGATCGACTCGTTCCAGCTCGAGAGGAACGCAAGGTTCGATAGTTGGTTAGGGTAACGCGACGAGAAAGGACGCAAGCCACTGTACATTTATACATAAATTCGTATGGAAATTAAAAATCGACAAAAAAAGAAGAAACGAGGAAGAAGGAGATGGAAATTATACGTTTATAAACTATTGCCATGTGTTCTGGGATCAAATTGTCTAATTACAAAAAAAAGAAAATCGGCTCGGGCGATGATCGATATAAACGTTACTATAGAATATCTTGTTACATGTTAACAGAAAGATGACACATATCGGAGCCATTATCGAGCGCTCGTGCGTTTTTCTATCGTCGTGTACAGATGTAATTTGCCAAGCGGTCCGACTAATTAGCGTAACTCTCCCCTCCAACCTTCCCTACGCTACCCCGTAAAACCCCTAAGGGTTTGTGCCCAACCCTTTTTGTAAAACCGAACTTCCTCCCGACACCATTTGTAAGTTTGTACATTATACGAGAAAAATCGCGGAAAAAAACGACGGAAAAAATGATACATTAGGCAGCGAGAAGTGAAACGTCGCTGTTTCACACGGGCGGAACACAGAAAAATAAAACGCGTTTCACGAATTCCCCCTCTGTGTACTAACGATTCACTCGTAATGCTCGTTTGATAATGTTTTTTCCGAGCTGCCGTGTAGGGTCGCGTATGGTAACATGTGACACTAAAGCGGAAGAAGCCAGACAGCCAGGGAACAGCGGTTTATCAGCGGCCCGATGCGCCGAGACCTACGTAAAATAGTATTTTTGCCCGGAAACAGCCGTCGCAGAAAGGCTCGGCACAGCTTTCGAACAGAAATAAATTTCGTGAACCGACCATGTCGACGGGATGACACTCGCGATAAAGTCTGCACTATTTTTTTATTAATTTCTAACCCAGTGTCAAAGAAAGCCAGCCGGATTATTTCCGGAATGTTGGAAATACATTTCTAAGATTCCTAAAACGTACGCCCACTCAATTATTAGGCAGTTCGATAAATAGTTTTGGTTCCGGAGGTGGCATTGCTCAATTTGCTATTCGTGCAGCTGACATTTGAGACGTCATTTCCAATCTTCTGGTGCTTCCTGATCCTCCAAGAATTTTTTTCATACATTTTTATAGCATATTTCTTTTTTGAAGAAATTTCAATTGTTGTTTAAGGAGAGGATGTACCATTTTTTCGTTCTTTTTTAACATTTTTATATGGTGCAAATATTATTTCAATTTATTGCTGATGAAAACTGAAATTCAACGAGCATGAGATCTTTCAGGCAACCGCCTGAAAAATTAGAGGAAGTACCATTTTTTTCGTTCTTTTTTTTAACATTTTTATATAGTGCAAATATTATTTCAATATATTGCTGATGAAAACTGAAATTCAACGAGCATGAGATCTTTCAGGCAACCGCCTGAAAAATCAGAGGAAGTACCATTTTTTTCGTTCTTTTTTTTAACATTTTTATATGGTGCAAATATTATTTCAATTTATTGCTGATGAAAACTGAAATTCAACGAGCATGAGATCTTTCAGGCAACCGCCTGAAAAATCGCAAGAGATCATGGAACAAAATATCGTGAAACTAAATAGTGAAAAATTGGCTTTCATTTTCTCTTAAGAAAACGAAATGGCTTTCCGAACGACCTGATATTTAGTCGTTCAGGAATCTTGATTGGTTTGGACTCCGGATGAAAATACATACTACAGTCAATTATCGCGGACATTTTTCTCATCAAAATGAGACCAACCCCGACACAATTTTCATCATATTTAACCTGTTCGATGAAATTTTTACTGACACGTACAATAAATCGTGAAAACTTTTCATTACGAAAAATGGAGTTACGAATACAAACACCGTTACATCTCTAAGATGAGTAGAAATAGTTCAAATATTCATCGTTACACGGATGAACTTTGGGCCGTACATTTTCAGGGAGATTTTTCAAATGCTTACTTTGGAATTTCCCAAGCGAGAAATTTACAAATTCAATTAGACACGTTATATCTATCTGGTTCAGAAACGGCGCGAACTTATCCTCAAGCATCGGGGAAATATTTCAACTTCTAATGGAAGATCGTGCTGAATTTCAGACGGTAGAAAGTTCGAGACACTGCCAGTCAGCGAGAATTTCCATTCGACGGTTCCGTTGGCTGTCTGGTGTCACGATATTCTTCCAAAGTGGTTGGAAATCGTGTCTTTAACGAACAATGTTACAATTACATTGTTAACATTAACCCACGAACGTTGTCGAACGTTCTGTACGGCGAATGCGGGGTCCATTCGGACCCACAACATTCGTATTCGTTATCTTTCTTTAGTTTTAACATCGAATAAAATCACGACAAACTAGAGTAGATTTAAATATCGTAGATCGACGCATTTCTCGTAGCCAAGATCAATTTGTATAACTGTAATTAGTATTAGACAGCGGATCTTTATGGAAGATAAAAAAATTTCTACCTGAATTGCAACAAACCGGAAGGAACTAGAAATTTATTTTCTTTCTTAATACGTTCACTAGGTTGAAAATAATATAACAAATACAATCTTCTAATGTTATGTCCGCTGTCTAATTATTAAATCAGCTCGTCCAATGAGTTTGTCATAAATTAAAATAATTTATAATCCTTAATTTATTAATCGAAATAAACGAAACGAAAAATGTATTTCTCTTCCGACAGACGACTCATGAAAAATTTTTATTATAGAACATCGATGTATGACATTATGTTTTTAGAACTTATGTAAATCTGATGTAAACTGTGTAAATATGTAAACCAAATATGGTCGCCAACGAACTTTGACGCGACCTCCACGAATAAATAAATTTTTCAAAAAATCCACAATCAAAAACTGGAACTTATTGGACAAGCTAAGTCCCTGTACATGAGAAAATCGATTGGAAATTGTACATTAAACGTCGATGTACTGTCGTGGCCGAGGAAGGGTGCCGCATTCGCCGGAACCTAAAAAACCGAGTACTAAAAGCGATTACTATGCGTTGCCTTCTAAAAACGGACATGAAATTTGTTTGTATTTTTCACGATTTGTATCGTAATGTGTGCTTCGATCAAGAAATTTCTCCAATTTATCCGAGTCGTACAATTTAATCGAGATCGCAGAAAAAGGAGAGAGAAAGAGAGAGAGTGAGCGAAAGAGAGAGTGAGACGGTACAAAGCTCTGTCGAACGAGAAAATATTCACGCACACGTCGAACCGTGCCAAATAATATTATTGAAACGATTGGGCGTTTTCGATAAATTTTATGCTACCCTGTTGAAATGCCGAGAATGTTACGCGCAGCAGCGCGACCTCTGTTCCGGAAGCGGGATTCGATTTCCGCAAGTGACACGCGTTACCGTATTTCGTTCGATGCTCTTCCCCGTTGTTCTTCGATTCGTTGGAACCCCTTTCGGTAAACCAAACGGCCAATAAAACGATCCAGCGGTGTTTCGCCTCTCCGAAAAGAAAGAATTCCGAGCCTCGGCAACTTCGTCGAACAACCTCGCCCGTTCTAGAATTCAATTTTTCCGCTATTCTTCCTTGTTTCGTAAACTCTTCGAAATTCAAGCGGAATCTCCGATGAAACAGATTCAATTAGAATCGCGAGACACACTCGGAAATTGATTGAGGAACACTCCGAAACACCGCTGTTCGAAACAGCCTTCCAGTCGTGGGCAAATCAACGTTGAAATTTTACGCAGACAACCACCTACTTTTCCGAGAACGACGGTACTGCTCGCCGCGGATACGTTCGCGTACGTTCAAATCGATCTCGAGTGTCTTCATGAAGAGTGACAATGCTGAATATTGTACATTCGAATTTTGTGATCTCGAGAAGGAGGCGTGGGGCCATTTTGTTGCGCTCGGAAGAATCACTTTCGGTTAGAGGATCAAACATTTTCAACTTTTCTCAATGGAGTATTACAGAATTCTACGATGGCATAAAGATAAAAAATAAATAAATTTAAATTAGAAAAACTTGTCTTTTATTGTTTATTTTTTTTTAAATTTATTTTTGTTTTATTCACAAAACTCTAAAATCTAGTGCGAGTAATTTTGCAAAATAATATGCCAGCGTTCTCTAACCTTTCAGACCTCTGAAACTTGGATCGTCGCAGCAGTATTTAAAGTTTCATCGTTCATTTGTTGAATTGTATAATATTACATTGAGAAAAATCGAAAATTGTTGGTCTCCTCAGTGAAAGTTCAGCCACAAAAATCATCAAATTAATTCATACCCGGTCTTACATCCGGAAACCAATATGACAGCGTTCTAACCTTTCAACCTCTGAAACTTGGATCCTCGCACTAGAATTTAAAGTTTTATCATTCTTTCGTCGAATTCTGTAACATTACATTCAGAAGAATTCAAAACTTTTGGTCCCCAGAGTGAAAGTTCAGCTATTGTGGTGTATTCTACTTATTCATCAATTCTTTTTGCGTTCATGACGAAAATGATCGATAGGAATTATAATAACATCCAACTGCGTATTTAGAGCGTCAAACGGAACGCAATAGTGCATTCTAATTAGGAACCTTGGAATTAAATTGCGAGAAGAAAATGGAAAATTTTCAACAGATAACCCCGAGGTACTCTTTCAGGTACTCTTTACTTTCTTTGTAGTTCGTAATTTCCTGAAAACAGAAAATTTGTATCAATTATATGCCTACATGTTCTCCGATAACTATAAATTAACAAAACCAAAATATAATAGAATTCCATATTAGTTTAAAGGAAACTAATGGCATACGTATTTATTAGACTCTGTTCAAAATCTTCATCACGAGTCTGACACGATATTGTCCAAAACAATAAAAAATAAATAAAACCAAAATATAATAGAAGTCCATATTGGTTTAAAGAAAACTAATGGCATACGTATTTATTAGACTCTGTTCAGAATATCATCACGAGTCTGACACGATATTGTTCAAAATAATAAAAAAAAATAAAACCAAAATATAATAGAATTCCATATTGGTTTAAAGGAAATTAATGCATACGTATTTATTAGACTCTGTTCAAAATCTTCATCACGAGTCTGACACGATATTGTCCAAAATAATAAAAAATAAATAAAACCAAATATAATAGAATTCCATATTGGTTTAAAGGAAACTAATGGCATACGTATTTATTAGACTCTGTTGAGAATATCATCACGAATCTGACACGATATTGTCCAAAATAATAAAAAATAAATAAAACCAAATATAATAGAATTCCATATTGGTTTAAAGGAAATTAATGCATACGTATTTATTAGACTCTGTTCGGAATCTTCATCACGAGTTTGACACGATGTTGTAGAGCAAGAAATTAAAATTTTATCTCAGCGAGGAGCAAGTTTTTCTTTGATGGTACCTTGTAATCGATACTGTGTGTGTGTGTGTTTATTGATATTGTTTCTATTTGAAAGATTGGTGAACACGAGGATTTCTGAAGACATTCGCGAGCGACTGGAGCGAATTCTCAACTGTTATCCAGTTGCATCGAGTCACGATTTCGCAGAAAAACTGCGCAACGAATCCGCGGGCCTGTACTCGCGGTGAACGTATTTGCGAAATGACGTCAACCGCAAGAAACCGTGTGCGACGCGAAACGACTGAAACGCTGGCCAAAAGTTATGTTATTGCGAACTGACAGAACGAATAGGTGCGCGAGTATCCTATACAAAATATGTATATCTCTTGTCCGTCGAACGACGAAGACGGTGAACGTATGCGCGAACAAACAGACTTTTTCCACGTGTTTCCTTTTCTACAAAATGCGAAAGAGAGTGTCGCCCTGTAAACTGTTGCTCGGTGAATTGAATAGTTTGTAATACCGTACCGCTGTATACATACGTTGACACATACACACGTACACACACACACGAACACACAAAAACACATGTTAAATATCGAATTGTAACGAGATCTACAGTCCCGAAGAGAGAACTCGTTGCATAGTACTCTTTAAACAATAAAAATTGTATACAAAATACGACTTCTCGAGTAATCGTTAGACTATGTGTATAGATTCTATAAACGAGAAAATAAGAAACAGTTTACCATTAATCCGTACAAAGCATATAACAAACAAAAAAATAAAAATACACTTGTTCTTTCGACTTCGTAAACAAAATAGAAGAAGAGGTCTGCCGTTTGTAATATATTTTCGGGAGCTTGTTTTCGAGGACGGATGATTTGTCGATTTCACTGGTGAAAAATTAAACCAACAAAATATACGGTATATGTACTTGTATAAATAAAATGAAACTATTATTGCGAGTGAGAGAGAGAGAGAGAGAACGAGAAAGAGAGAGAGAGAGAAAGCAGCGACGTTGCGTGTAATGTAAAGTATTCATATCGTGCAATGGTAAAATACCAAAATTATGCTCTAGGGACGTTGTTCAGTTTGTTGCAATTAAAGGGGAAACGGTTTCGAACGAATTTTAGGATAGAAAGTATATTTTTTATACGTTGGAAACTATACGTTTCCGAAACGAAGTTCCGTTTGATTTTTCCGCGAAAATTCCGTGGCACGAAGATTACGTAATTGCGAAACGTTTCTGTAAATAAATGTAAAGTGATCTCGTTCGAACTCGATCGAGGATCGTATGTTTTTTTCTTCTTCTTGGATTTGTTGCTGCCACTCCGTGCGCGGCTATCGCGTTTCTTCGGATGTGTTTCACAGGATTTTGGTATTCTATCATTCGCGAAGGTCACATATTTTTACAGTGAACAAAAATCTTTCCGTGTACACCGTTCAGTCAGTCATAGTTTTTCCCAGCGGTTTTTAATGTTACCATTGAGGATAATGCATTTAAGAATGTCGCGGAGTTTATGGAGCGGAATGCGTCGGAGATGTTTAATTTTGTAATAAATTGTAAACTTATGTAACTCAAGGAGCCTCAGATTTACATTGTCTTTATTGTTAAAGTGTAATATCTAATAAACTTCTGTTATTATTCATTGTACGAGACATCCTTTGTTCGTCACGAGTCTTCCCACGTTCCACGGCCATTTTAGGTCTAAAAGGCTTGCGACTTAAACTGGATTGGTTTTAGTTCATTGTACAATCGCTAAAGTACTTTTGAAATTTTGCTTCTATTTGGAATAATGTAATAGAAATAAAATAAATTCATTCATTCGTTAAATTCACGCATGAGCCGCTCATTTGCCAAGCTGGCTAACTCCGTAAAATAAAAAAATTCTAATTAAACAGCATATACACCTGTTTGTTAAAAAGTTTTTCAATTTTTGTAATTCAGCGGTATCAAGCTTAATTATTACAAACTTACTAGATTTATGTTAGAACCACGTGAAAAAATAAAGCATTAATAAAATCACAAATATTTCAAAATATAGAATAAGTTTGTTAAAAAGTTTTTCAATTTTTGTAATTCAGTGGTATCAGGCTTAATTATTACAAACTTGCTAGATTTATGTTAGAACCACGTGAAAAAATAAAGCATTAATAAAATCACAAATATTTCAAAGTATATAATAAGTTTGTTAAAAAGTTTTTCAATTTTTGTAATTCAGTGGTATCAAGCTTAATTATTACAAACTTGCTAGATTTATGTTAGAACCACGTGAAAAAATAAATTATAGAATAATACCGAATCTCCGAATGATCAATTTATCAGTATTTTGTCTTAAATTGGAACCGGAGAAGATATCGGTATAATCGAAAACAAAACGATATCGAAAATACAATAGGAAGTCAAAACAAAAGCTCCAGTGATAATTGTACGATGTGATTGGATAACGTATCGAGTGTTCCAATTCTGTGTTGAACTCGCGGAAAAGTTAGTTATATAAGACCGGTTAAAAAGCGCAATGCAATAACTAAATCGCTGTTAAGGTATCGTTTCCGCTCGAAGAACGCATTGTTCAATTATCAGACGAAAGTTGTTGAAGCGTACATTCTGTCAGCTGTAAGAAATTGCTTCGAGATAATACGAATATTTCTGGAACCGATACTCTACATATGAATTCAATAAACGATCCCTCGATCACTCTGAAATTTGTTACACACTAGCGAGCCATCGTCTTGTTTAGTCTCGTACTGTGCTGTGCTCTAAAAAGATAATGGGTAGGTAACGAAATCTAGACTGTCGTTATTTATACAAAGAAACTTTGCATTTTGCCAGTAATCATTTTAACGTTCCTCTAAAAATATTCCAAAATTTCTTGAAATTAGAATTTCTGTAAATATGTTAGATACAAAAGGTTTTAGATAATCTATATATTTTTTGTGGCTACAGAAGGGTTAAAAATTTAGGGTAAACAACTCTTTTCCTATGAACATAATAGGCGGTCTCTTTTAGTGATATCTTTAATATATTCTCTGAATGCGTTTCTATGCAAACTAGAATATACAAGCAAATAAAAATATAAATTTGCAAGAAAAATAAAAATATCAACGACTTTGAAAACTCCTGAAAAACTGACTTTGAAAAAAGAAACATTTGCAAAGTGTTCAACTTGTGATACCATTTATTGTGATCAAAAACAGAGGTAATATTTAGATGTACCATCCTGTATTATTTTCAACCCGTTGACCATGCCAAAGGAGAAAATAAATGTCTACGTCACTCATATTTCCCTGATATTTCAATTTCATCGAAACACACGAGAAATTGAATTTCCGACAAGTTCTCCAAACGGACCAAACACCACCTTTCTTTTCCTCCACTATTAAACATTTTTAATAACAAACGTGATCTCGAACCAAATGATTCATCAAATCCGAATCGAAATGTTTGGGTATTCTTCCAAATTAGCTATAGTGTGTAGAGTTTGACGAACCGTTGCGACGATAAAATCATTCCCACTTATTATCTTAATATTTACGATCAACATAATAAAAATCCAAACACCAGATTGTAGAAAAAATTTTAAGAATTAAATAATCGAAAAGCTTTTCTAAGGAACTTTCGGAGCGGCCGCCTTCCAGCAATAGTATTCAACAAATTAATGATATCTCCCCCCGCCGTTTGGATATTTTTCCAAATTATATAGTGTGTAGAGTTTGATCAAACTGTTGCGCCGATAAAATCATTTTCAGTTGTTATCTTCATATTTACGATCAACATAAAAAAAATCCAAACACCAGATTGTAGAAAAAATTTGAAGAATCGAATGAAAAGCTTTTCTAAGGAACTTTCGGAGCGGCCGCCTTCCAGCATCAGTATTCAACAAATTAATGATATCTCCCCCCGAGTCGGTTGCGACCGTGGCCGACAATGATTGCAGATTGCAACACCGACTAAACCGGTGCAGTGTAAATACATACGCGTTGGCGCCAATGTACTTTCTCGTTCTGAGGCGGTGTGATCCTCTGGAAGACGAAAAGGGATTAACATGCTTCGGTTAATTGTTTACCGCGAAATATCTCGGCTTAGCAATCGGCGATGATTGTGGTTCATGAATATTGATTAGCCACCGTGCGGCGAGGCGCGGCGCGGTGTCGAGGGAAAATCCGATCCGCGCTCGATCGTTTTTCCTTATAATCGTCGGTGTATCTGAGAGATCGGTTGGCGTGGCCTCTGATGAATGAGTGAACGGATCGATTAGGTACTGGTAGCGTCTATAAGATCGGTCATGAATCACGATAAAATATCCAACCGATAAGACCGAGCTATGTAACGCACGGGAGTGTAGGCTGCCGCAAATGCTTCGCGCAAATAAGTCGATCTTGTTTAATCACAAATACAGATAAAACAATAAGCAATGACGCCACGGAAGGCGCAGTTCGTCTGTAGTCGAGGTGGAAACGACATCACGCCACGAAAGAGAGAGAGAAGCGGGAAAACGACATTTCCGGGATCCGATACACTTGTTTCGCGGAACAGTGGAGGACTCGGAGACGATCATAGTGAGCGGATGGATCGATCCACCACCGTGAAATGCAGATCAACCCTTCGCCCATGAATGGCAACAAGTGATTTCGAGACCAGGCTCACCGCACAGGGCTCAACGAACAAGCACATGGCTCATTGAACAACCATTCTGTGCTCAAACCGTGTTCCACAAAATAAATGACAGTCTGCACCGATCTATAGAATCATAGAATCGTACAAAGTGTGAGAATGACCGAGAAGGAATTGAAAGACGTGGTGTGCACGAAATATCCAGTGAAAATAGTCAACGGAGAGAAAGCTAAAGACTTGCTCGAGATCAAAGTGTACAAGAGAAGATGGCTCATACTAGGCTTGTTTATTCTATACACCGGAATGAGCACCTTTCAGTGGATCCAGTATTCCGTTGTTCCGAACGTAGTCACAAGGTATTTCTCTGACTATTTCTTTGCTTTACTTTTTCGCAATCTCTCGAGATCGAACTAGACCTTTCTAAAGTGATCTTGCAGCTGGTCTCGCGTTTTTGTGACAGTGAATTCTCTGTGATGCATATTTGATAGTGGGATGTTAAAATGAATGCTCAATTTCGAATGCAAATGAAAAATTTCAACTTCGTTTTTATTTAGTAATTAAACGTTCATTAATCATGTCAAGCATGCGCTAATGAAATACGAGAGTATATAAAAATGTAATCTTCTTTCTGAAAAGAAAGAGTATATGTATACAACGGCATCGTACATCTTATCAATGAGTCCACGAATCTTAGAATCAAACAGTCCTGAATTTTGAAAAATTTAGTATTCACAACTAGATAAACTACGAAATAGTATGATATCTTTCACTTTCGAAGATGCTGGTTTTTACAGAAATGAAAATTATCATCAATTTCATTTTATTTCACTGTCTAAACGTTAAAGATTTTCTTAGCTGCTGTAAGAATTATTCACATTCGAAAATGAAACGTTTTTGATAGAAATGAAAATTATCATCAATTTCATTTTATTTCACTGTCTAAATGTTAAAAATTTTCTTAACTGCTGTAAGAATTATTCACATTCGAGAATGAAGCGTTTTTGACAAAACTAACAATTATCATAAATTTCATTTTATCAAACTGTTTAAATATTCAAGATTTGCATAGCTACTGAATTTCGTCATTTTAAATCTGATGACGCGGAAAACTAGGAAGAAAAACATTATCGCTGAAATATCCTGTACAATTCTTTCCGCTCATTTAAGTGTCGAGGTGTGATAATTGAAAAGTCTGTTTCAACACTTCATCAATGCGAAATTATATAAGATATTAAAACGAACCTTGACGAAATGAAACTCATTATCCAGGTATTATGGAGTCTCTTCATTAATCGTCGACTGGACAGCGATGTCGTTCATGGCGTACTACGTAGTTTTCGTCATCCCCGTAACCTATTTCATGGACCGCTGGGGACTCAGGTGGACTAATATTGTAGGATGTGGAATCAGTTGCCTCGGATCGTGGATAAAAGTTCTGTCTGTCAGTCCTGACAGGTTTTACGTTACCTTCATTGGGCATTCTCTTGTCGCTTCCACTCAGGTTAGACATCTTTATCGAGAATATTTATTTTCCATCCGCGATGCATTTCAAACAAAAACTATCAAACCCGTATAAAAGGACAGAAAATCAAACGAGACTGAAATATACATTTTACGTAAAAAACGCAAAAATTGCAAAAACGTGAAATGTAGAAAAACGATATCAATATACTTTTATCCCAACTTATTAAAATAATTAAAGCAGGTAAAGAATTTTTATTCAGACAGAAAATAAATTTTCCATAAAAATCCGTAGTTTAATGAGAGTCTAGTGAAGAGAAATTTTAAAATGAATGAAAATTTGAAAGAAATGAGTTTATCAGTTATTTTACACCACAATATTTTAAAGTGAATTACTTCAATGTCATTTTTGCGATATTATCCAATATCAGCAACATGTGGGTCAATCACAAACATTTAATTTTTAAAGTTTAATTATTTTGCAACACTAAGCAAGTTAGTAACGATTCCTTTTGCTTTATACTGTTGTTCTTTTCCTATTTCTACGATTTCACAATATATATTTGCATTTAATTATTAATTACAGACACAATATTAGTGTGATTCTCTTGAAAATGATCTAAATGCAGATCGAAACGTAGAGAAATAATATTGTACTAATTTGCAAATAGTGTTTTGAGTAACAATTGATCGAACCTATGCGCCGATATCATTAATTTATGCTTAAAGCAATTTACGATCGATATTGTTTAATAATTATCCAATATATTCGAAACAAGAAAGTTATGATTTAGGCCACTTTCATAATTATGGTAAAGATACACGTCGAGATGCATTCGGAGTCAGTAGTCTTTGTTTTATGTAAAATTCTCAATGTGTACCTAAAAAAGCTAAAATTGACACAGTATGTTTAACTCGTATTAAGACTACTCACAAGTACAATTGAAGTGGATTCGCGAAAATGTGTAATAAATTTCTGCTAACGCGGGGTATTACAAGTCTAGTCGTTCTTTATGTACACAGAGCTTAAGCTCGAGGTACAATATCGAAATAAGAGTAATGTCTCTGTGGCAGATTTACGTGTCTACGTTCGCCGACTGCATGTTGACCTAAAATGCAATCCCTGTCGTTCCACTGCGAAAAAAAAATTACGATATCGTTCGAAAGGATCTTATATTTAAACCATACCACCTATTTCCAATTCCGAAAAAATGAAATAGCTGGTACATGACGACATTTTGAATTTGTTCACGTAAATTCGCCTATGCATTTTGTCGTAATTGCATCAATATTGACCGTTCAATTTTTCTATTCGACTCCGTGAAATTATTTCCTCGATCTCACTGCTCAATGTAGAATTAGGGAACATAATTATAGAAATGCGCTAATAATAGAAGCGATACCTTATCTATTCTATTTTATAATATATAGTAATCTCATTTATCTCCGCGTATCGAGTTTAAAAAATTACCTAGTAGAGAGGCAAAATTTGGAAATCAACAAATTAGATTTAAAATGAGAAGTATTGCGGTACAATATCAATTTTTCAAAAATTACTTCTAATATTGTTAGATTCCGGATTTTTATGCGTTTATGAAGTCGGCTAAGTGAAATGTAATACACTAAAAGATTAGAAAAATTCACGGATTTATTATTATTGTAATACTGTTTTTAATCTAATGAAATTATTAAGGAATGAAAGAAAACGAAGGAGAATTCAAATTTACCGAGAATTTCGTTAGATCAAAATTGAATGACCGCACACGTACCGACTGAAACTATAACACATTTTTTACTTTCTATACGATAAAATTGATTAATCGATCGGCTTTTGTGTGGTGTTAGACTATAGTTCAGATTTTCCCTGGACGTATAGCAGCGCAATGGTTCGACACCAACGAAGTGTCCACTGCCACATCTTTAATCATTTTCGGCAATCAATTGGGGATAGCATTGAGTTTCTTGATAACACCGATCATCGTGAAAAGTCATGAGAGTCTGGATGATATCGGCAAGGACTTGTCATTCCTATTCTGGACTGTTGCTATTATCCTGACGATTGCGTTTATACTAGTCGTGATATGTAAGTTATAAAATCAACTACTTAGAAACAGATTATAACTGCACTACTACAGTAAGACTACCTGAAAGGATTATCTGAATTTTCAATTATTCAAACGTGTTCTATGTGTAACAAGCCCAATCGAATCTGAATCATTGCACAAATCAGTGAAATCGAATCTAGCACTGTAAATATCTGTTCTATTATCTGCGTGCTCGTGTTTCCCTGATTAGTTAGGATAACAGAGATTCTACTGTACAAGTGTCGTATTATAGTCAAGTACAATAATTCGAAGCGCCACATTTTATTTAAAATGTGAGTCGAATAAATGCTTGTTATTCTGAAAATCATTACATATTATTTCGAGGAACATGTATATCATTGTAAATGCCAAACAAATTATTTCGCACAGTGTTCGAAGATGATCCAAAACTACCGCCGAGTAAAACGCGAGCACTCCAAAAGATCAATCGAATGGAGAATAACGAGGGCTTCATAAAACCAATTAAAAGGCTGGTGAAAAATAGACAATACATATCACTCTGCAACACGTACGGCTTAAACGTCGGAGTGCTAAACGCCGTAGCAACATTATTCAGTCAAATCTACCTGGTACATTTTCAGGTGAGAAAGAGAGGAAAGAATGTTATTTCTCACGTTCTTTTTTCCAAAGCTTATTTACAACGTGTGCTTTACAGAATGGCGAGGAGGACGCGGGTAGAATCGGTTTGGTTATGATCATTTCCGGTATGATAGGCTCCGTCTGCTTCGGAGTTATCATTGACAAAACGCACAAGTTCAAGTAAGACGTCCAACTGAATATTTTTCTTGAATAAAAATTACGTTCTTCTGTTTTCGAAATAATTGAAATTTTTTCGACGTCGCACAGAGCGGTATTTGACCAATAGAGCTGGCCAAAAATTATTGCAACGTTATTTATGGTCTTAAAAAATACATTTTGAGAATTAAAAATTCAAAGTGACCTTGATTAGTTGTAAAAAATATTTTCGAAATTTTATATGTCGAAGTTTGTGGATGTCTGAACACTCTCCAACTTTTGTTCCAAACATTTCTTTAAACAAGATTGTTTACATCATTTTTATCTACTTCACTATGGGATTCCACGTCGTAAAATTATTTTCGGCAGACTGTAACTTCCCATTAATATTTAAGCCATTTCGGGACTTCATCTCATCAAGTATTTATTTACAAGTTTTCCTAATAATGTCAGATGACCTTAACACAACAAAAAATATTGTTACGTGTCAAATAATCACTTTTATGCACTTTTGGGCTTTAAATATTTATAAATAAAAAGTTGGTCTGAGGCGATGCGTAAATTAATATTTTTTAGAAAGCACATACGGTATACTTTCACTACTATAAATAAAGAACAACCTATATAAATCGAACCGTACAGTATGACAAAATACATCGAATGTAAATGCGTTTCAGTATAAAATGTAAAAGTAAGGACACGTTTTTAACCATTGATAATACACGTAATTAACAAGCAATGGCTTACAATTTACGTATAAAAATAAATGTTATTACCTGCTATTGCAGAATCCATAGTCAAATATTAATTTTCAGTATATAACTTAAAAATGTCACTCACTCTGAGAACACTTCTTTCGCACTACAAATAGTTCTAAACGAACACTCGAGACAACGTACGATTGCCGACTAGGCATTGTAGTTATCTTGTACGGTGAGGACCGATAAACAATGTGGTTTTTCCGTGGGACTACCTGGCTTTCCCAATAGACTGTTATTGTTTACCTGTGGTAATTTTGGTAAGTGGACTTTTGGCCAACTAGAGATCGGCCAAATACCGCTCTGTGCGTTGAAACATTTTTCATCGTACAAATTATTTTTCATTTTTTATAATAAAACTAAATGCTTTTTAGGGAGACTACGGTGGCCGTGTACTTCCTTTCGCTGTGTGGTCAGATTTTCTTCGCCATCAGTAGCGTCGTCGAAATCCAGTGGATGGTGTATATGTCGGCCACATTCCTAGGGTACTATTTTACACATTCTTTTCTCGGAAAACATTTACTGCTTATTAATCATAATTTACACATTAGCTAGTAAACTAATCTTTCTAACGTCTGAAAAAACCTCAAGATGTAGGACCCAATTTTAAAAAAGTTATTCGTTTTAAAAGGTGTACGAATATTTTGTACACCCACTGTACATGTTATAATGTTCTTCTAAAAAATTAACCCTCGTACGTTCCTCAGGGTGAAAATTCACTCATTTACTATTTCCACATACTACAAAATGATTGATCCCTCTTTATCTGTGTTGCGGGACGTATTACTCTAAAATGTGACGTGATAAATGATGCAAAGTTTATCAGTTTAAAGTGTGAAGCAAAAATGGGTGAAAAAGGCATCATGGAATTTTCCATGCAACTGTTTCTGAGGAGCGCACGAGGGTTATCCTTTTTTATATTAGAAAATCTCATATGAGATTTATTTCAACATAATTACAAAAAAGACGAAATACGCCACATACAAAACAGAATATAATAATTAAAAAATAGAATGTGGTATATTAGAGATATACAGATATTTTAATATAGACATATGATTAGTTGGAACAGTATAGACAAAATCACAGCTCTTAAAAGATGATAACATGTAGTGACAAGCTTTTATATTTGGTTTAGCTATGTTCTACAATCGGAGGAACTCGTATCTACGCACCTTTTCTTTTTTTATATTAACAAGAAGAACAGGAGCTTCAAGGGGCGGTGGTGAGGGCCCTTTTTTCGATTCACTCACCATCGCCATACTCTCGAATGCGGGCACTCATGTTCTTGGCATTATCGTATCCACGCATCTAAGATCGAATTGTTATTCGCAGGTTCTTCATGTTGGGTTACGTAGCTCTGGGATACGAAGTATGCGCGGAATACACGTACCCCGAATCGGAAGGCGTATCGGCAGGAATGCTGAATGTGACAAATAACATTTACGGCATTGTCCTGGTGCTGATAATGGGTGAATTACTGGAACATTACGGAGACATTCCAGTGCATGTAGGACTTTGTCTAGCGTTGCTGATTGGTTTCATCGTGACCCTCCTAACGAAGGACGTGCAAAGGCGTCAAGACGCCAAGAAGGGCATTCGATACGAGGGTGTCAGTCAAAGTGACGCGAACAATGACTGCAGTGAACACGTAAACACTTAAGTGCACTTCGATCGAATTCCCAGTGAATCAAACAACACAGTTTACGAAATGTATACAGTTTTATACATTTTTGACACAGAACGCGACTCTCAACGATTATGAGTGCGAATTATAGTTTACTGCTCGAGATGACTGCTCGAAGTTCATGCACCGTGCAACCATTGTTTGCCAATCGATTTCATAGAATTTCATCGACTCATAACTCAACCTATTCGGAATCACCATTTATCTTGCTTTATTGTTGAAAGGTTTTATTAACCATCAGTGTGAAAACTCACCCATTTATACACACTGTACAATGTCATAGGTAATTTCTTAAATGTGTGAATTATTATACTAGCAGAGTGTATGGTATTAAGTGAACTTTAGTAAATTGGGAGATTGTGGAACGTCACTTACGATCTCGTCGTGATTGCAATCATCGGAGTTACATTTGATAAACTCAGCTCGAATTTTAACCACAAGTCTGACTAGTTATTGTAAGGTAATTGGTCCAGGATGTTTCTCTTTCGAACATATTTGCTAGATATGTGTCACGCTATCACTGTAAGAATCTGAATCGACGCAACGATTTTTAATAAAGTATTGAAGATTTTTGCTAAATGTTATTCAAGAAGTTTCTTCCCTTCTATTCTAGCTTTCAGTCTTCGTCGATCGTTCAAGCATAATGTACATATGATTAATTGATCCTGAGTTGTACCAGGGTGTTTATTATTATTTGTACAGGTTTTACAGACGAAATTCACTCTTTTGCAATAAACGTATTTTTAAGTAAGTTTTAACCGTTAAGAAATTGTATTTATTGCAATGATGCACATCAAATACTTATTCAAAGGTAATTACCAATTCATTAAACTCCCTATAATGTATGAAGATTTTGTGCAGATATGTATATTCATTGTATCCATTTTCTGATCAATAAATTTTTACAATGAAAGTACGTATGTGTTCATAAGAGCGTATTGAATATTGAGTCTCACGTTTCCCTCGCAATTTAAGCTAAATAAATAACTGATTAATTTTTAATATTCGTAATGGGTCAAATTAATTTGCAAAGGGTGAAATTGACTTGCAAAAGGGTGAATTTGACTTGCAAAACCTACAAGGATGTAGCTGGTAATTTTTCGCGTGTTCGTAATTGATCTCGGGAGCGACTTCTTATTTATCGTTGGATATTCTTGGAGAGGACTAGTCGGGGGGCTGCCGGTTGGCCGGATTTGCTATTCTTCGCACGGAATGATCAGAAAACAGAAACAAAGCGCAGTGCATCGCTTGCGATCGCTAAAATATATCCGGCTGTCGGTCGATTACCAGGGAAATATCGGACTTGGAACATAAGAGAGAGAGAGAGGACCAGGTCCTTTTCTCTCGGTTTCGATAATTCTTCGGCCGCGGGCTACGGTAAAAATAGATGAGGGGTGAATAATGTCTCGTCTGAGCGTCCAGATGGAATCCACGTAACGTTCTGCAACCGACAGATAGGAGTGCCCGGTTGATCGAAAGCGCAAAATATAATAGTCGGCATTGGGTACTTTTGTTCTCTGATCGGGTATATCAAGTATTCTGGCCGAGTAACAAGTGGTGCACACGTCATGTCACCTGTCAGAAGCAGGGCACACTACACCCTCGGTCCTGTACCTTTAACCAGAAAACAAGGACGACGATTCCTTGTCGATAAAAAGTCCCACCATTCACTGCATTTCGAATCGCGTTGTCTTGCGCCGCGAGATTTTCGTTTCCGAATCCTCCAAGATTTCACCGAAACACAGCTTTTGCACTCCAAATGCATCCTTTTGCAAACGTAAATTTAGTGTTAATAAATTCCAAATTTTATTTATTGTAAAGATGCACATCAAATGCTTATTTGCGGACTTTATGCATTTATGAGAAAAATGAGCACGTACGATTTGAAACAGTGGGCATACTAACCCCTTGCAGTATAATTTATTCTACGGTGACCGAGATTAAGGTGGGATCACCTTATCGCGCAAGTTTGTGTTCCTACGATGTGATTTGGTATGTCTTTCCTTGTATTTCACTTGCAAAGAAAATCGAAAGAGCATTGCCAAATACTAGCACGTGCGTCGATTGATTTACGATATGTGTTCGACGCACACGTTTGCGTTTGTATTTTTTCGCTTCGAGACCTATGCATTTTTTGACCCAATGCTTCCCAGGAAGTCCAGACGCAGAGCCATGCTCATTTGAATTTTTCGAAATCTTAAAAATCGTTTGTTTTACAGACGAGTAAAAAGAACGTCAACATTTTTTCCATTAAATTATAATAGCTGAACTAACAAACCGAGAAAAAATTAGTTTTCAGATACATAAAAGTATCTACTCAAAAAATTTATTCATTTCTACTCAACATTTATTCTTTGTATTATGAATATTTCAAGAAATACAGAGAAATTTATAACCAAAAACATCGATGAATTTAAATTATTTGAAAAACTACTAAGTAAGTAACAAGATGAACAATTTTTCATTTCATTTTAAGAGAAAAAAATTAAAAAATTTAATTATATGTTTAACGAATTTCATCCCGATATCTTTTATGATTTAACAGTTATAGTAAAACGAGACTAGTCTTCTGTCCCCTCACCCTCGCGCTTAGGCCGAGGCAAGTGCGAGGCACGCGTCGGCTCTTCTTCCGTCACGAGTGAATTTCAGTTGATTTCGCTATTGCCAAATATACCGATGTTTTCGCATTAAACAAATGAACTGTACCTTTTCTCTCACGTTTTTTCTACATACATTCTACATAGGAAAACTACACTCCCGTTACTTATCATCCCCTCCAGAAGGGAATGAAATCAGGGAAGGGGGGCGGAGTTTTTATCCACAAAAACGCCTGTGCTGGCCGAGGAAATTTTCAGGGCACGTGCGAGGCAAACAATACACGTTGCCCACATTTATTTAACGGTTCATTTCACATTTTTTTAAACATAGTTCTCTTTATAAGACCTTAACCCTCGAGAAAGTGGAAACCGAAAATTTTTAAGAATTTAAAAAAGCCCATAATATATGGAATATCCTGCAAAATAATCAACAATTAAAAACAAAAACGTTCCTTCGTTGTGAAAATACAAATGCACCAACATGTTGTTTAAGCGCTAATTGAAACGAAATTTGGAAAGAATGTATAGGTCACGATTTTAAACCTTTTTATTCGTGTAATTTGATCACTTTCTGCGTGGTAAAAGAAAAAACATATTAATATGTTTTATACGGTTTAATTTTTCATTTGTATAATTTGTTCATTTTGTGCGTTGTGAAATCATATTGATTTTTGTCTCCACGAATGACGAGTTTTATAACGTATAAAATAGGAAAGGTGGTTTTAATTTTTAAATATTTTCCACGAATTTAAAAGGCCGTCCCTTTGCACCTTAACAATATTTCCGATGTACATTGCACATTGTTAACAGAATCTTTTGTGTTCCGCAATCGATGTAAATAAATTTATTAAATTTCAACCATATATGGACATTGCACAAAAGAGATTGAATAGCTTCGTTTTTTAAGCAATATTTTCCCGGTTACGGTCGAGCGGTCAATTTAAAAATAAAACCATAACTGCACCCCGTTCTTTTCCCAAAGAACGTGCTCAATTTTCCTGCAAAACGCATTGGACGTGTACCACTGAATACGAAAGGCAAAATTAACACGCGAATATTACAATAGCTTAGTTGTTTAATTCAGTTCCCGTCAAACTCGTATGAAAAATTAATTGAATCCGAACCAGAGTACTTCTCATTACAGTTCATTTGTTTAATTATCTTAGTGAAGTACCGTATACAAAAATTTATTTTTCATTTAATCTGATGAGAGCTATTATATTATTTAAATTTAATCCTGAACGAAATCCAGATCGGTAGTCTTGTAACAATGAATGCAGAAATGTGATTTAATTTTCATCATTATTTGCATTTGCTAAAATACGTTTACAATCATGGGCTTATCATCACAAAAATTTTATTAATAATTCTGGTGGACTGGCTTATGTCGACTATTATCATTTCAGCTTAAATCAAATGTACACTGGAATTTTTTTCATTATACAATACCGCGTAGTATGATTAAATTTGTTACTTTTTAGAGATGTAACATACAATATCAAGTTCTGAAATGGAACAATTTTTGCTCGTTAAAAGTTTTTTTCTAGGATGGAAAAATAAATTTTTAAAAATTCAATTATCATATGCAGTAAATGGCGAAGCTGTCCGTTCAAAAATCGTATGCAGACACAGCCGTCTAGATTTCCCGAGAGTTCGGCCTGTTCTTAGGCGACTACGTCAAACGCATCTGCGAAAAAAGATATTGATCTATTGACAGCACAAACACGTTCGATTGGGACGCAAGGGTGGCCTCCGTATCCGTCGAGATTGCGATTATCACAAAGGGACTTATGGATTATCGATAACGGGCGAGAATGAAAAGCGGAAACGACAGGTCACCACAAATGGACTCGAGTGGACGCGATGGCAGGCGCCGTAGATCGATAAATTCCATTTAATTCATTCGGCCGTTCGCCTGTCGCGCGAACATAAATGGAAAATTTTGTACAAATATTCTACGCGATTTTTAGTGTTTCTCGTACGCTGACTTAGCAGCGTATTTGTGTAGACCGTCCTTCCGTGATTGCCGATTCGATTGTTCCTCCCATTTTGACAAAATAACGTCCTCGTGTTTGTTGGTAGTTTCGTATTAATATGAAATCCCTGGTTCAATTTTAACAAACAATGTTATTCACTAATTCCTTGTGGTTTTCTGTAAAAGTGTTGCACTACTTTGCATCCTATGGATGGAAAATATATTTTCTTTTCTCTGTATCTTTATTTGCACCCTCCATTAATGAAAAAATATACAGAGGTAGCCATTTAAATATCTCTTTTAAATTTTATCTCTTGTAAATTTTAATTTTTCCAGGCAAACTTCAAAAAAGTGTGAATAAATAAAATTTTATTTTCCATGGTAGCAGACTTTACAGATCTGAAATGAATAAAAATCATACTGACTGCTCTGGAATTTTATATTCTAGCAGTTTTTGAAAATTTTCAGAAGCCACCCTAATAGCACAAAATATTGTATACGCATTCATATAATATTAAAAAAGATTCAATCTTCTTTTTAATATTCAAATATTATTACAATATTTATTTTACACTAAGTAACAAATATTTCTTTTTAAATATGCAGGAAATATCTATTTCATGTTACGAGGAAAATTTTTTTTTCTAAATACCACACACACACACACACACACACAAATGAATCTTTATTTTATATTAGAAGTAGATCATTTTTTCCTAATATACAGATAATATTTCTTTCATATTATGAAAAAAATATTTTTTTCACATGATAACATAGACTTTTATTTGAAATTAGAAACAGAATATTTGTTCCTAATATACAGATAATCTTTATTGAAAAAATGTGGCTTAAAAAATATTTTTCCAATATTTGAAAAAAATATCTATCTAATATTTTTGTGCTACTAGGGCACGAATGCATAAAGATCCGCAGTCTAGTCAAATAAAAAAGATATTTAAGTGGACCATCCTGTCTGTTTAATTAGTTTCCGAACCTTGGAATTGGTACAGACAATTTTCATCTTACACAAAAATCCGCAGTATAATTGATCACAAAACACGTCACGAATCACAGAGGCGAGTCAATGAAAGGATTGCTAAATTCCTTGGTCTCTATAATCACGTTCCGTGAACTGGTTGACGTGGCTATATGAAGGGAATACTGTATGTATAATATAGAAAGTAGTGGACACGACTTCGTAACGTTTCGTCGACTACTAATTCTACTGTTTTATCAACGAGCACAAAGAAGCATAACGATGAGCAATTGTGAAAGAAAGAAAAAAATGGTTCTCTCGTTCTCTCTCTCTCTCCCAACGAAATGGTAAATGAAAAATCTGCAATGTCTATCATTTTATTCTTTTCGCCAAGCACTGTCCTATTACGTCGAATGAAGAATCACGTCTTTCAAACGTTTCGCGTCTGGAGAGGATCTGCGCTCGCATAGTCCCCGTGGTATTGCTGCAATTGCATACAGAGTGATGGGACGACAGTGTTTGGTTGGGAAAACAAAATGGTACAGTTCGCTCCCTCTCACTGCCCCCTTCTCTCCGAGCATACGATTACCAGTTTGCTTGCATAGCATTTGCGTAACTGCACAATGCAAGCTTCGGCAACGGCTACGAACAATAAAGGTTTATTTCTTAATTATTTTGATAAATCGAAAATTATTTAACCACACCATTCGGTTCTTCTGACGTCTTCACAGTTTTGTATATGCCGATCCATTGACATAATTAGACCGCGGATTTAACGCAGTTCTATTTTTCCTGGACAGTGAATGAATCTGATCCGTCACGCGCCGATGTGAAACGCTATTCGAAGTCTTCGCTTCCGTTTTTATTTGGCTCTTGCTTCACGCACAATTCTATTTTGCATAAAAATTCGCAGTCTAGTCTAATGTCTAAGAATGATTAATATACAAAATATAAATTGTCTGCTTTCGTTAGAAGTATACAAGGCGATTCTGGGAACTGGATCAAAGTCACTGCTCTTCTTTCAGTAAAAATCGAAAAAAATCATATGTAATAATACGTTCTATTCTCCTATGACCTTATTTCTGATGTGGACACATCGATACACCCACCAGGTGCAATTGCACTACATTCTGCAATGCAACCCAATTCTTTTGTTAAACCAATCGATCCTGAAAGTAGTGAAAATGCAAGTACTGATTCGTATCAGAAACATGAGTGACTACAAGAAGTATCAAAACTCCGGATATGAACTGCAGGAACTAATGCCGTATTTGCTCTGACACAATATGTCAATATCTCGTGAAGTATTGACATTTCGATGACGTTGAGTTAGTACTTTTATACGTAGGATAATGAAAGGCATCGTTCGGTTTAACAAGAAAGTTGTTCTCATGCAATGCCTTACTATCCAGACCTACAGTGAAAATGTGTAAAATAACTTACTCGTTTCTGATTGCCTGTGAATTAAATATTTAAGAAAACTGTATAAGTTTAAAAAAAGAATAATCCAACGATTATTTATATATAATTGTATTGTATTATCTAATGTATAACAATGTATTAAAAATATTTTATGGCAAAATAAAACAAAAAACAAGAAAGTTGGGTTGCATTAAAGAGTAAAGTGTAAATGGCACCTGGCGGGTGCATCGGTGCATCCATATAAAAAGTATGGTCATAGAAAAAAAGATCGGTAACTTATAGCAGTTCGCAGGATCATCTTGTACTACAATGTTAAACACCGATGGAAAAGAAAACACGAGAAACATGATGCGATAACGATGACGAGCCGGTAATAAACTAGGAAATGAGCGGTTCGACACCTGGGATGGTTGTTGCCGATGAAAGTTGACTGATTCTGTCGATGTTGTACAGGAGTCGCCGCAGGCATCGACGTCGTCGGCGTCCCCGTCCTCAAGCCGGCAAGTTCCAAGCGGTCCGCAAGCAGAATCCAGATCGAAGTCGGGCGAGCTTCACTGTCAATTCGGTAATTAGTTTGCATGACACGTTTTTGGACCACACCGTGCCGCGTCGATCGAATTCGTACGCGTAAGAGCCCGCGCCGCTGATCTTGCGAATTCATAATACACCGCGCATTCGGGACACGTTCGCCGCTCACGTAACCCATGACAAAATTATGTACTACAACGGGGTGCTTTCGCCCAGCGCGTTTTAAAGCACCCATAGACGGGAAGGAAATTACCCATCACACCAGGATGATGGTATCAGGCTGGGGGACCCGCGGGGAAATGTCAGTGAACACGAGCCTCCGTTTGTAAATAACGCGTTCGCCAGCCAATTCGTTGGCAATTGATAGGCGAAGACCCCTGTAGCGCGCGATACCCTGTCTGCAAATTTATCAATATGTCAACCTGTTATTCCAATGCTCTCTCTTTCTCTCTCTCTCTCTCTCTCTCTCTCTCGCTCCCTCTCGCTCCCTCTCTCTCTCTCTCTCTCTCTCTCTCTATACATATATCTAATCCAGAGAAATCAGGGAAATATTCCAGGTGGTCACAGTTACTGGTCCACCTT
>CM052343.1:14954349-15023288 GCA_028455595.1 Lasioglossum vierecki
AAAAATTTAAGATATCAATATACGATTTCTCCTCTATTAAAATCATTAACGGAAGAAATAAAATTCAATGTGTTTTCTATTTCTTGCAATCGACACAGACAATTTTTATTTTGCACGAAGTCTATTGATTTGGGGTTCCCGTTTAAATAAAACTCTCTTCTGCATTGATCGTGGAACTCGGGAATAAAATAGAAATTTTATATAATGAAAATTATTCGACGAATTAGAAACTGTTTTAAAGCAATAATTTCCATTGAAATTGTTCAAATTCAAATCAGTTAATTTTGTACGAGCAATATTCTCTGTCCTGAATATTTAGAATAATTTGAATAATTGTCAGTCATAGTGTGCGCGAAGGATACGCGCGCTAATGGACAATGATAATACGCACTGTAAATGGTAATTTCCGTGACAACGTTATTCATTTTTCTAATCGTTTTACGTAAAATCATTCAGCGGATGTTCATGATCTTCCGTGTTGTGAAAACCTTATTGATCAACCGTAAATTTCTAAAAGTTGTAATACGGTTCTCGTACGACATGCATATTCAAATAAAGTATAATGAAGCGTCATTTATGTATCTGGTTTGATTGAATTTTCACATGACTGCCAGTTCCACAGTAACGACACGATTCAGTCAGAGATATTATGCATCGAAATAAATAATTGAAATAATTCCAACCGTGATTGATTTGAATGAGCACATTAATAATGGTTGCGTTAATAATAACATGTTATCAATGCAGACTTGTTAGCTTGCGATTGTTCTACGCATACATTCTTTCACACCTGTACAAATGTTCGATTTTTGACAGTAACGTTAAACAAGCACAACACCTTAATCTTCCGTTACATGTAAATCTGAAAGCACTCGTAATCACAATCTTTTCGTAAACCGTAAAAATATTTAGATATGATTTACGACTGACTTTCAAAACTGATATCGCGATAAAATCCTCAAATTCTGAAAGAAGCCACAACTGCTATTTGTGAGAATAAGAAGAAGCCAGACCGAACACCGTGATAGCTTTGCTGTTCGATGACCATTCGTAACACGTAATATAGGTCTACGGTTACGAAACGAGAAGCAATAACCAACGAAACGAAATCGTTTCGGATTGCTTCGTATTCACGATGGTTGGGCGCCATCTCATAAACGTGCGGCCGCATATAAAGACGGATGAAAGACACTGGCAAAGACCAGTCAAATTTTTCGGCGCGAAGTTAACGGTCTTGACCAGCAAGTATGAGGAGAACGGTAACGAGACACCTGGTTCGTTAGCAATTTTCAATATTATTTTTAAATTCGTCTAATGTTCTGCATGTTTTTAATCACGCCTACTCAGTTTTATGATAATTGTAAAAAGAATTCTTAATTCACACTTATCGTTAGGGTAAATTCAATTTTCATTTAAACCGTGAATCCGACGTCTGTGGAGCTATATCGAGACATTACTGTATAAGAAAAATTACAGTTCATCACCCGGAGAACATGTTAAAAAATCGTAGAGACAGAATTATTTGTTAAGAACGTGATTATTCGCTAGATATCAAAAGCGAGACTGAAAGCAGATCATTGGAAACCCTGAAACCATGAAGTGACGCTTTTCTTCGGGTTCCAGGGTGGCAATATCAGCAGAGAATGTCCGGGAAAACCGCACGACAGCTAAGCCATTAATTGCTTTTCCATTTTCCAGTTGACCCTCGTGCTCCTCTGTATCGGACTGGCAACATCAGATTTATCACCATATAAACCAAGGGGATGGCGTCCTAATGGTCAACGCTTTAATCCTACCAACAATCGATTGCATGCGTATTACGGGCCCCCCGGATTACCAGCCTATGAACCGCCAGACTCGACAAGCCACCCCCCAATTTTCACCACCACCGTCGCCCCGAGAACAACGACAACGAAAACCACGACAACAACAGCGAGAACCACAACGACACCGCGGACCAGGGAGCCAACGACGCCCTCGAGCGCTCCCGAAGAAGACTTTGACACGAACCCAGCCGTGGCCATCGCGAATTCCTTCGCCTTCAACCGACCCGTTTACATTTACAACACTTATCCGTTCTTGCCCGGTCATGTTCTCCTCGAGTAGACCCTAACACCCTTCAGGGACATCTCGTATTGACTCCAAAGAGTCTTTCAACATTGATCAACTCTTGAAATATTTGTCTTTTCTTTCTGCATCGTCCATGATTGTTCACTTGCTATAATTTGTAAAAAGTTACAGAACTTGTAGCTTTTAGTGGTCGACAGATCTACAGTCTATTAGGTGAGCATTAGTAACACCGCACAAGTGTCGATCATGCAGAATGAAGTCGAAAATATTTTTCTTTTTCAAAATACATGGCCCAAGTTCGACTACCCCTATAGTACGAGGCCATATTTCTCAGACAATTATTATTATTCATTCGCTAGAAGTTGTTAATTAACAGAATGAAATCGCTTGATAATAGTGTAGAATTAAATCAAACGTCACCCCTAAAAGATTAACAATTCTGCTGCGTTGATACGAAAAACGTGGTCGTGGTTTATACACACAATGCGTAATGAAAGAAAAATGGCCTCGCAGAGCCGGCCGTTGTTTACCAGAAACGGTAAAGTTGTTCCTGTTTGACAAACATTGTGAGATTACTCTAGGTAGTTGAATATTTTTCAATTTGTTAACGCATATGGAATATTGTTTCTCCTCGGTGTGACAGAATGCTGTAATATTTTTGTAAAGCAATATATTTTGTGTACCATTTTCACACAAGCTCGTCGATCCTCCTGTTTTTCATTGGATTTATTATCCTGACGACGCTTTCACTTTCGTTAGATTTTGTAAAATGAATTATTGCTTGGGCCAATTTCTTGGACAATGAAAGAGTTAAATTACGCAGGGAACATTTCTTTCGTCGCACAACTGGAAGAAAGATTAGCGGAACGCCCTCTTCGTGCAGACATATTTCAAAGATATGTCTAACTAGATCCCCTCCTTATGATAGTACCGTTTAAAACTGACCATACAATTATACAGCGTGCAACACTTAACTCTATCGCTCGCTGATCGTCGACACATTATAGTCTTGTCAGAGATTAGAAGTTCTCGTACCCTTTTGAAAGAATTGCCGTTTCATTGACATCAGAACTAACCACGTTAAATGGTCGACTGACACGCTGATATCGCAACGTGTCTCATGATGATAGTTCGCTTTAAACTGCTCTATTCACGTTCCGGATTAATGGTCATCAATCAGACATTTCAATTGCTCAACTGAATCAGTAACGTTAGCGAAATGTTGGGATGCTCGTTCTGAAAGGACGCAATTTATACTCTGAGGCGTCAACAAAGAACACTGTTCGCTGTATTTAGTTTTCTCGTACTCGTTTATTATACACCCCGTTTATATCGTTTGTCAGGGAATGTAAAATGTTAATAAAAATCCAATACAATTGGGTTCATAGTACCCAATTTGTTTTCTGTCACACAGAAAAATCGAACGCGGCATTTCATATGCAGCAATTTAGCAATCCTTTGAAACAAACACACGCGCAAGTACAAAATAAAATGTAATATAATTCTCGTTGACTCTGTAAGCCGTAAAAATACAAGCACATTTGCCAAACGATATCCCCTTTGTTTATTATCCGCCACAGGATTATTAAATAAATCACGAACGACTTCGCTCGAATGGATTTGAAATTTAATCGAATTCTAATAAATACATGTTACATTAATAATAATACAAACGTGAATTAAATAGGAGATGCTGAATGGAATGTTCTCGCTCTTCGTTTTTCGAAAAATGCAAACAAAACAGAGTTCTCAAAGTCAAATTACAAATTTTTCTTCGTGAAAAAGTACTGATTGATGACTACATGGATACACACTATCTTAGAAAACAGTTAACAATTATTATGTCAACACTGTAACATCATATACACATATATAATGCACTTGTTCATTTCAACGACCCTGATCATTTTAACAATTAGTATATTCCATTCAGTTATCAACGTTTCGAGAAGCAATTATAAATCTTTTTTAATTGACATTTTACGATATAGGAAATTGTGTGTACGTAAGTAATAATATTGTCGAGGCAACTCCACGATTACCTTTCGCGAAGAAAGGAGCTCGGCAGTTGCATTTATTCTTTCTCAAAAGAATACTACAGAACGTGCCGACAGTTTCCCTCGGAAGGTGAAAATAACGCAACGCATTTTCTGCAGGAGACACGGACACAATGTAATAACACCGACGTACACTATAATATGTTCTTTTCATCGGTGCTGCTTTCACCGAAACTTTTCTAAACATTTCCATAGAAAATTTTCATGAAAAAAGAGATCTGATCTTGGTTGAGCAACGCAACGTTTTATTACTCGTTGGACGATATGAAGCTTCTTCTCGCCGGTTCGTTCTTTACAAAATATATTTATATTTCCCCACGCATCTCACTATACACTGATATAGCAACTAGCTCTAATGAAATTGACTCTGTTACGCTTTATTCGCTACGATTCCTGTGTCTGGTTTGCCAGCGACAAACTTTGGCAAAGATAAAATGTATTGAGGTACGTCTGGCTCGATAAAATCACTAATCGAGATTCTCATTTCAAACGCTAAAAATATAGAACTCCCGCGGTATTTTTTCACAATCGCTAATGGCTGACTATATTCCTCATTCATGTTGTACATGTTACAGCTACTTTGCAGTTAAAAGTATTGCAGACTTTCGAAACGGCTGAAAAGCGACTTCAACATTTTTTAGGTTCTTCTAAACTAACAATTATTGTTCTCTCACAGTTGCTAGCTTCTAAACATGTATAACACCATTGATTATTCTAATTTTATTGTTCTAAAGTTTTCGTTCTAAAAATAAGTGTCACGACCCATGCACTTCGCGATTTATGATCACCATCATTGAACGGGAATCTTTTTAAAATATAATAGTACTGATCGCCTAAACATGTGCAATGATATACATTTTCAGTAATTGACAATGATTCTTGTATTTTCTATTCGCGTTAAAAACGAAAAATATTCTTCGCTGTGCCGTTACGTTTATAAGGTGAAGACGACAAAAGGTGTGCGAAATAATGTTCTTTGTACAAAATGAAAACTCAGTTTGCACAAAGCATGATCCCAAGATTTTCTAACATACTTATGTGTTATATTCCGTGGTTAAAAACGAAAAATATTCTTCGCTATATCGTTACATTGATAAAAGAAAGATGACAACTATGTTGTCCTGTGTTTGCACTTTTGACACGTTCGCTATCGGCTTGTACTTCAGCAATAGAATATGTGAAGAATAATGTTCTTTGTCGAAACTGAAAATTCAGCTGGCACAAAGCATTTTCCGAATATTTTTCTACCATGTAGCGCCAGGTAGCGAACGTGACAATGAAAAGTCAATGCTAAAATGATTTCTGAAAGACTTTGAACATTTCAACTGCAAAGACGCGGGCGAAGAAGGTGGTCGCAGCAACGTTATTGACTTTGATTGTTCAGATTCGTTGCAGAGTTTGTCAAAACGAGAGGAACATCAAGGACCGTGATGTCCTTTGGCAAAATCCAGCGTTCCCTCTGTGCGATATGCTCTCGTCGTACAACAACGGCACGCTCTCCGAATGTTCATAGTGATCGGGACACTTGGCTCCGTGATGCTTGCATCCGACGCCATCCTTAAGTTCGCAGCGTCTCGAGTAATGGTAGTGCACGTTCGAACGCATCATCCTCCTTGTTGGATGTTGTTGCGAATCGCACACGTCCTTGAGCGTCGCCACGAAGCACGGTGGCAGATAGTCGACGCTCGAATACTCTGCGAATCGCAAGTATGATTGTTTCACAGCCAGGAAAATTGAAATTTTCAAGCTCGACCGTCGGACCGAGTCGACGCGAACGATTCCTCACTGGCAATCGATAGATTAGCAGAAATACAGAAATGCTTAAAACGACTCCACACGCGACAGATCGGACTAGTTTAATAGACTTAAATCAGGCCTAAGCAACTCTCGACCAACCCTTCACCACCCCCAATACTCGTCACTTCCAATCACCCTACCGTGCTTCTATACAGAGTGCCTAAACGTAACCACCTAACTATCTCCTTTATTTTTGATGACATAACCAATATTTCTAATGCAATGCAAATAATATCACAAGGTCAATGCTTTGCAAATGTTATTTTCTTCTCAAGGTTCTCAATGATAAAATTAATATGGATCTTCAATAAGAAATTAATAAAACTAATAAAATTATGCTTAATTTTAACACAAAAAAGCACAGCAATGATACCGAAACTAATTAATTAAACAATCTCGGGTGCAATATGTAGTTGATTATTCTGGTACCATATTATCAATGTTAGTTTCAGTGAAACTAGACCGTGTTATTCGTCGAGACACAGAAAGCGCCAATAAGTGATATTAGCAGTTAAGATACTCCAATTAAAGATTAGCAATGCCAAGCGATATTATTAATGGAAGAGATAATACAGCTGTAATTAGACTGTGGATTTTTTAGAAAGATAAAAGTTATATTAATTCATTGTGAGATACATAAAATACATACACATTCATTTCCTTTTTTACTGGTTTGAATGTTTTTTAAGTGTACCCACTTATTTTTGTCATAGATTCGTAAAATCCGCAGTCTAATTCTAACATGATCGAAATTATAAGAAATGAACAAATTTCCAAGGACTCATGAAATGGTCCTAATATGTTTTATTGAGTACCTTACCGTAACAGGAGCATCATGCAAATATAATAGGTGTGATTGTGGGAACGTGCAAATTCCAACAGATGATGCAGCGTGCAATAAAGTAAAAAAACAAATAAAGGCAATCGTTTGTTTCAGCAAGAAAATAGTGCATACATAATTCCTCGAAATATTGAATTGATTTTTACCAAGTGCTCTCTGTTCCCCATTTGACTGCAGACGGATTCGTGTTTTATTTTGCCGAAAAGCTTTCCATGGAAAGTTTCAACCGCCTTCGTGAACACAGTTCACGCAAACTGACACGCACGTGTTTCAATACCACACGGAGAAACAGACTCTGTTAGTTATATGTGAAGGATGCACAAATACCTGTTTACCGACCATTCTGACAAGCCGCCTTATTATCCGCGTTCTCCCTAACACAGTTCTGGTCGTCGTCTTTAACGAACTTTATTAGGAACATCATCAGTGCACCTACTATGGGTGGTATACCTGCTAGGAAGAATGGCAGATCGTAGCTACCTAAACAAACCAACGAACACAACAATTTTAATAATGGGGACAAAAGAAAAGTATAAAAATTGTTTCCAACTTTTAATTTCTCGCATGTAGTTTTTACAATCTCAAAACTTTAAATATCGTGTTTCAAGCATAAACAAAGGTATCGACCACACTATCAAATGCTTATGTTGCATTAATGTGGGTATTTATTGAAAACAATTTCGTATAACCGGTTATGTAGAAAGCGGAGTGCGAGTAACCGAGTTAAAAATCCGCCTGAACATAGGCAAACTGCCTAACGGAGACGTTAGTTAAGAAGTAGAAACACGCAAGCATTTCATGCTTCCTTGTTGGTCAGGTTGCCGATGTCAGGGTAGATTTATCAAAATAAATGTAACAAATAAAGCTGATTAAACATAGTTACCAGTGTGATCGTAGAGTAGACCAGCGATTGGCGGACCTACGGTCAAAGGTATCGAGCACATGCCCAATAAGAATCCAATGGCTTGAGTAGCCCCTTCTCGGCCGCAAATGTCGAAGGCAATAGGCCCCAGAAGGGATATGAAGCACCCATCGAATAGTCCCATTGCCAGGGAAATAAGTAACAACACCATGAAGGAAGGTGTGACAGGAAGAAGCATGGTAAGAACGCCGATGCTGACGAACGATATCTGAAAAGGAAAGAAAAATTCAAACGTATGAAATAAAAAACTTCTTCAATACTGTAGAGTAACATAATAAGTAATGTGATTCATAACATCACACTCACAGTATAATCTCAATTTGTGAAAGACGTTATTACAACAGAGAACTTGTTATAATTCGAAAACAAAATCAGACGTAATCCGATTACATCATATCAGTAGTTATCATCATACTGATTATCTTCGTACAGAAGTTATATAATATTTGATACACAGAGGGTGATCAAATGATTACAGTGATAATAATCAATTTTTAAATGGCAGTCGATTTTACCTGTTGCAAAAATATTCGATCGACTTTCGGCAGATCGGCAATATAGCCGAAAATTAATCGGCCGAGGCCGGACGTGATGCCGATGCACATGATTGGAAGCTTTCCGTCCGCGTCCTTGAATACTGTCTCAACGAATTTCCCTATATGAACATACGGGACGAAATACCTGAAATGAACATTCTCATTGATCTGAAAACCCATGTCATTTTATACGGTTGACGCTTTCGCTGCGGTCGTTTCTTTTACAATGGTTTGAATTACACGGCGCGTGTAACTTGATTGCCGCCCGAGAAACGAGTTTTACTTTCGCAACACCGTTGCCCGAGAACCACGACAGCGTTTCCGCGCAGAATGAAATTATTTTATACGACAGCTTCTATTGTTACAATATCAACGGACTGCCCCGCGCGTCGTCCATGGAACTGATCGGCTTCGACAAATCATTTCCATCGAACGTTACTACGCCGACGCCGTTCTAGATTGCACGCGTGGAAAAGCTGCAGCAAAACCGTCGATCCGCGTTACTTGCTCTTAGGATTATTGTATTGTACGTATAGTATAATAATTATGGTAACTCGTGCTTACCCGAACAGAGCTAGGGGAATGGAACTTGCCCAAACCACGTATCGTTTCTTCTTCCAGATGGAGACGTTCACCACCGCTTTCACACAGCTTTTGAAGTCTGACTTCGATTTAAGCTGACTCCTTGGTTGTGGCGTGACTAGAAAATCATTCAGAATAATTTGTAGCTTTGTTATTCATTATTGGACTCCGCGAATAATTGCGAATGCCTTTTATGCTTTATTAACCCCTATGTCAGTAACCAATATTTTCTGCGGTATTCAATGATGTTACATTTTATAGTTTCACTAAATATGTTTATACTTCAAATGTAAATTAATTTGCGATTATCCAAGAACATAAAAGTCTACAATAATTTTGCTATTTGCCAACAGAAATATTAAAAGAGTTTTAAAAAAATAACGATATAACTATTGATGAGACCAATTACAAAGATTAAGAGAATAACGAGATTGTTACAGATAAAAGGAATGTCTACTTCATCGACAAAATTTTCAAAATTATCGTTCACATACATCTTTAGAGGCCCGTATGCTAATATTCTCGGAAGTCACGCTATAATTCAAATCGACCAATTCTTGCCAGAGACCGGGCCATTGGGGCGAAAGAAGAAAAGCAAAAAGATATCGAACAGTAAATTATTCCCCCTGGCTATTCATCCGTAGGCTGCGGATATTTATGCAAATTCTCACTTCCACGAAGGCGTTTCGCGAAAACCCAATAGTCGCATAGGAATATTGAAATTGATACTCACAGGGGATCGGTTTGAAAAGTATCGCGCAGGCCATAACGATCGCGGTGAGCACAGCTAGCGATCTCAGCGCGCCTTCTAATCCGAAACGACGAAGTATGACTTCGATGAAGTATGGCATGAGGGTGGTGAATATTGAACTTCCAGCTGTGACGATGCCATTTACCAGGCCCAAGTATCGCTTAAAGTAATGCCCCAGGATCGCTAAGCTCGGTGTGTACGCTAAGCTAGCGCCGAGTCCATACATCACTCCGTAGGTCAAATAGAGTAATGTTACCTGAACTCAAAAGGTACAGCGATTAAATTGATTGCCATAAAAAATAGATTGAATGAAAATATAAATTGAATAGTAGTCACCTTGTCGGAAAACATCGACGACAGAAACATTCCTCCGGATGCGAGAGCGCCACCGAGAAACGTTGTCATCTGGATGCCGATTTTATCAGTGAGGATGCCAGAGATCGGCGATAAAAAGAATGTGGTACCAATGGTTAACGATCCAACCAAGGCTACGTAAAGTAAACAATACATTCGAGCATCGGTAAGTTTAAACAATTACATTTTTTTTCATATTCGATCGTTCTGGATGCGTGATGGTTGCATGAGTTGCATCTGCTGCAATTTGGTGAATCAACGTGAGATGTTCAGTCTATTCATTTCTATTCATTCAATCAAAAGTATATTTCGAAAAACGAACATTTCTCGACCTTTTTGAAATGCTATCGATAAATTATACTTTCAGCTTCATCACATTTTTTACATCTCTATTAGAATATTTCTATACAAGTTGATTCAAAAATGCAACTCCGCGTTCGAATGTTTTTATTGATTACTGTAATTGTTAACGATATAAGATCCTCCAATGAACATTAAATAAATTGTACAAGAAGATACACATTCTCTTGCAAAATAACAATAATATTAGATCTATAATCTAATTTCTATCAATCGTTTGAAGCTGGACAGAATATTCCAGCAGATGTAATATTGTCTAAGGATATATTGCAAATTAATGTCAAGTCAATAAACAATAGAAGATTTGTGTCTTGCCGCATGATCTTATAGTTGGACATCGTTCATTGCCCGCATCGGTTCGTAAAGGCCTAGTTTTACTTCAAAGAGTAACTACCCCTAGATTAATATTATTTGACCCTCGTTACTATTAATGTCCACGTAATTGTCGACTAATTCAGATCCAGGTTGTCCCGAGCATTGACTCTATGAGTGATTAGGCTGATCGATCGGTTTAATTGATATGCAACCGAAAGTAGTTATTCCAAGACACGTTTAACGATGATTAAACCGAAGAAACAGCCGGGTACGAAGAATTCAATTCTGAAGACATGTGTTTGCACAATTAGGCCACGGACAAGTTAACAGAGAAATCATACTGTATGCTATTAGTACTCTTATCATCGGAACATGATCTGCGACAACATAGTTTACCAATTATTCGGCTGATATTGTTTACCAAAACTTGTGACAGAAAACCAGCGTGGAACAATAATTTAGTTCAACGTTTATCTGTCGAACGGTTGAGAGAGATTACTCGAGAGAAGAAATTGGTCCACGATAATTGAAAACAAATTCATGTGAATGAAGTGAAGACAGTTCAATGATCCGTCGTTAAAAGTGACTATTAGATAATGCGTTATCGGTAGAAGAATTCGTAAATACTAAAAATGGGAAGATAACGCGGTTCGTTGACTGCGCTGAACAGCCGCTTAGAACAAAGATCTATAGAAGTAAACTGCATTATTTTTTTTCCTTGCATGAAGGTTCTATTGTGCTCGTCGCGATCGAAGCTAGAAAAAATTATAGCATGCACGCGTGCCAACGATTGTTATAAAATATCGTCACAAAGAAACTTCTTGAAATTAGAATAAACTAATTACTATACCATAGAATGGTATAACCGTAATACATGCACACCGAAGCCAAAAGGGTAACTTAATGTTCTAAAAAAGATATACCTTACTTTATAGTAAATAAAGTACTAGAGACATAAACCATGCATTTAGTAGGTACACGAAAAAAAATCAAAACACTTATTTCTTATCACGCATCAAACAATCGGGCCGTTTTTTACAGATAAGATTAATTGAAACAATCTTTTTGGCGAGTTCAAAGTTTAGATGAAAGTAGAATAGTTCTCAGCCATTCTTCTAGTTGGTCCTAGATTGGTATCCAACATTTCATGCACAAAATTATAAACATTCCTTCTTCTAGGAATAAATATATCCAATACAAATTAAACATAAAATACTGGAAATATCTTGGTTTCAGCATACTAAAATTTTTCACATAAACATATAATTTATCGTTCCACATAACGCGATGCAGCGAGTTCGAAAGAATGCAGCACACTGCAGAAAACATGCAACGCGGTGAAAACTCGAAAAAAAAACATTGAAGAAAGTGTTGCACGTGGAACACGTTGGGACAGCGGTAAAACATGCGGTGTCAACAAGACAAGTTATAATAACGGTTATAATAAAACTAAGAATAAGATCACGAATATAAAAATCGCAGAAAGGGTGAATCAGCGTGGAAAGTAGTTCGATCGGTCAGAAGCCAAGACATTACAACAACAATCATTCACCCAAGCGACAACGAACGTGTTATCATAGTCTCGTGCTCGATGAACGTCATCAAAGACAGAACTCACCAGCCTTCGAAGACGCCGCGGTTTCTCCGGACTCTATCAGTCGTTTCTGCAGTTCGAGGTAGATCAACGAGTACGTGTTAATGACGCTGAAGAGTACACCGTTGATGACGAAACTGCCGATCATGATCATCCAGGCTCGCATCCCGCCATCGGGAGGAGCAACGTTGTTGTTTGGTGGGTCGGCTTCCGGATCCAGCCTCGAGTTGTTCGTCAGGGTTTGACCGTCTTCCATGTTCCTCTTCAGCCTGCTTGTCTGACTTTCGACCACCGATATGGATGTGCGATCCGGCTCTAATAGAGGATTCCCTTCCACGCTCACGTTCGAGTTCTCTTCCGATTGCTGACCGTCCCGCGCATCCTCGATCGCCGCGCTCGATAGATCACTCGAACTTCGCTTCGGTTCGACATTCTTTGCGAGCGTCATCGTGCACTTCGTTTTTCACCCGCTATACCGGTCCCGGGTCGAAGGTGTCCGCCAACTGCAAACCAAGAACGCCGTCTTTAATCCATAAGAGACGCAGAGGATGGTATACATTTTGTTTTCTTATTAGCTCGTTCGAAAATGAAATTTTGTTCTTCTTGTAGGGGTGGCATTGCTTCCGTTTGTTACATTTAGACCGCGGATCTTTTTGCATTTACAAAGAAATTGGTTGGATGAAATATAATAGAGTAAAAGATAAAAAAACATTTTAAAATGTCGTGATGTTGTTTGTAATGTAACAAAGTCGTTAAGCGATTAAATCAATTTTTATGTTATTCCTCTTTCCCACAATCGGTGGAAAACATTTTTATTTTGCGTACATTTATTTTACCTAAAAAATCGAGAAGAATCATAGAACACAATGTTATAAAATTTATTTTGATTATATATATCAAAATAATAAAAAAATATATATATAATCAAAATAAATTTTATAACAGTGTTCAGTTAATGTACGCAATGTATATATGTACATATTCGTAGGATGAGAACTACAAAAATGTGCACCCTTGGTAAGATATAGTTACCCTAGCTACATTTTCGCTGGTGAAAGTATTATATAATGATAAGATTAACTGATAAAAAATGATAGCCAATTTTCTCAAGAACATAGCTCTGAGAAGTAAATGTTAAGACGAAGTTAATACGCCCTATATTCAATGTTTATTGAGTATTTATTTCTTAGACCATGACTTGACACAAGAAAAGAACATTGAAGAATGGAAAAAGAAACGTCACCACGTCGAACAGAAAGAAATTGACTCTAAGTGGACAGACTTTAAAATCAAGTCGAAGTAGAATTAGTTCAATACGAGATAAATGTATTTTAATTACCTCTGTTTCAAATGATTCTCAGAACTGGGACTTTTACTTCTTATTTACTGGCGCACAGCAGTTCCGTATTAAATAACTGCCATGACGTGAACTCGCAAGACTGATAATAAGTCGAACGAAAATATTAAAACGACTTAATTACGTTATCGGAATTACATTCTTATCTATAGAAAGTAGATTAACTTTCGACATAATTAAGGTAAATAAATGACGAGTTAAATGGTGCGCAGATAGAATAAACAAAAATTAAGAGAATGTAACGACTGGTTTTTTTCACTTGTAATATCGTGACCTTAAAGTGTTGAAGTATTCATGTCCACTATCGTGTGTGAAGAAGTGTGCACCTAACTGACACGTATGCACACACGTACACGTGCTGATAAGACAGAGTGTGTGAACATCAGTAGCGTAAGTGGAGTTAGGTTTTGTGTACACAGTTCGGAAATTATCCGAAAAAATTGGTTTTCTTTAATTGCTGTGTAATGAGGCTCATGAAATGATTACAATAATTCTTTGTCAATGATGTAACAAGTAAACACGATTAAAAACACTTTTACTGGGCCGATATAAAAGTGTTTTTGTTTTGTTTCGGGATTAAAAGTGAGCTTGATTAATTGCTATTTAATGCATGATTAATTTTTACTGCTTCAGTGAAAGATCTCATCTCAGTTTGCATTTAAATATGGTCAACAGATAAATGCACTGGAAGAAGGTGCACCATTTTCTAGAATTTAATCCGATGATGTGAAACTACCTCTTACATGTGCTTTCTCAGACGATGCAACTTTTTGGCAGAACTCAATACCTCGGCGCAGACCAGAAAATTGAAACAGTCTCTTTCTCGAGTGCTGCAGAATTTGATATCGAGAAATCTGCGGAGTCTCGCAAATGTACTGCTAATATGAAATTTCATCTAGTAATGGCGTTCGAGCGTTACAAGTACGGTTATAGACACCGTTTGATTTTTGCTCGATCGTAGATATCATTCGCCACGGGTGATTCAACTTCTCGCGTTCAGTCTACGTGAAAAATTTTCGATTTCCTTGCGCATTGATTAAATAATTGAGGAGATACTTGAACTTATTATAAATACGTAAAATCCGCTGTCTAATGACAACCAACAGGTAAGAGGTGTCGGTTTTGTTTCTATTTCCGGTTGTGCAAAAGGCTAATAAAAGGTAATCGCTGTACCTCATGTGAACACGATTTGTCTTGATACACATCTTGTACAATGCAAGCTCATCCGACAAAGTGACGATTGCCTATTGAAGCAGAAATGAAAGTGCAAGTGTTACATTGTACCACGTTGAAAACGTAGCGAATTTTGAACGCGGCTGCTGGCCAGAAGATAATTACATTATTTAAATGGAGGGTCAATGCAACTTTCTAAGAACATTAAATAGTCGAGTCTAGCTGAAGCAAACCTCCGAACCTAATGATAACATAATGGAGCACGCAAATCATATCATAATAGAGATAATCCTTGGGAAAAAGAAACGAGGGACAGCCATCCTGATTCTTCTACGAAAATAACGCGCACGGTTTTGCGTCACAGCGACGTCAAACGAAAATAAATTCGAAATCGACATTCTAATTACATGTGTACGAATATTCATAAACCCCGACGCATTAGAAAGTAACATCGCCTCATTATTTACGTGTATATTTACCAATAAGATAACGAACGACTCTCTGTATTCTTTGTTGCAATTGGTATTGTATTGCTGCTCATCTTCCTCGCCTTTATGTATCGTTTGACATTGTTATCTGTATCAGCATATGTGTTTTCGTCGTGTTGATATACTTATGCATGTTAGAGCCTAACGTTACATCTGTTTATAATCCCACAATATTTATTATTAGCAGACTGTGGATGTTTACGCAATTTTCAAGTTTAATAGACAAAGTATTCCTACAAAATAGCTATTGTTGTGTAGAAAAATGATCGAACCTTTGCGCCGAGAATAAAAATTCATAATATCCTAAAGATAAATTACGATCGATAACTAATTATTTAATAGACAAGGTTTAAGATAGTGGGACCAAATAAAATTCTATTTTCATTGGTAATAGCATTTGTAGATTCGAAATATATAAAATCGTACTAAATTCTGTCAAATTTAATACTCCAGCATTTTTTGAAAATTTTTACAAGCCAAATCTTTAATTATAAGCCATAGTCTAATTATTACATTGCGGATCTTTATGCAAACTAAAAATGTTCAGCAATTCTGGGCAGTTGAAGTTCAATAAACATTTATTTCATTCCCTAATAGTTTTTTACTTGTATTTTTCTCACCTAGCTAATTTCTTCATAAAAATCCTAATACACATTTCGAATATCCATGAAATCTCTTTAGCAACAACTCCAGAAGCTAATTGATAAGAATAGCGGTCTACATAAATAGAACAGTCGCACGGTGAAATATCACGATGTTAAACACATAATTTGTAAGGGCGACTATACCGTCTAGTCCGACGAATAAAGTACGTTTCTCCTTTATGCTACCAGCTCACGTTCTTGCCCACGAATTAGTACATTTGAGAAAATTACTCTCGCGTTAACCGCAAGTAGAAAGGTAAACACACGGGTGATACTATTCAAACCACTGTAATGTAATTCAGAATCGTACGAGGAAACTTAATATTAAGCAAATGCTAGCATTCTGCGATTTAGAATAGTGAGAAACACGTGTGAAGCTGTCTCAAGCCAGTTGATTAATTCTCATTATTTCAATAATTGAAGCCATAATTTGACGCCTATTTGATCGAATAATTCGCGACTAATATTAATTTAACAGAATTTTTTTAGATCATTTTCTCCTCGTACCTGATAACGCTGTTGCATTACAATGATACGAGTTCGAAAAATTTGATCACACAATAATAAAGTTGCATATGAGAGTCTGCCATTGATAGATAAACTCGCTACGATTTATGGCACGATATAATCAAGACACATGTATATCGTGATAGTAAGCTTTCGAATGAGTGGAAATTTATTATTCTAGTTTCTGTTTTAACAAAATGATCGTGGTTCGAATATCGAGTCTGCGTCTGGTATTTGCGTCGTTCAGAAAAATTGAGACGCATCAACTACCGTTCTAGACACGCAATCTATTCATCATTCACGCATGTCCTTTGCGTAAAATCATCAAATCTGTTCAGGTTGACCTTGCATTCGTATTGAGTGATTCGAGCATTCAAACGGCATCATACATGGCTCCCATGTTTATTAGCCACCGATTAACCTTCTCACGCGTAGCACGCCGCCAGTCATTGATAACAAAGCCTATCTTTCTGAAGAAGGAAACCAGTTGGTAGTGACCAGTGACGCATCTTCGGCGTAAAGGAACAACTCTTTATAATTGAATCAAGCGTATGCCGACCATTCGAACGGTTTCGAAGTGCTGATCATATTCTAATACAGACATTCAAGTATTTATTATGTATTTCATCATATTCCCCAAAGTTGTATACGCTATATAAACTCAACACAATTTAAAGCAATAAATAAATAATAATAACATTTCTAATTAAAATGCAGGACCAACTTCCACAGTATTCCACTAATTACCATCAGCGTCTAATGAAAGATGACGGCGACTGTGTCCACAAGAAGAATACACAGAACTTAAAGGACTGATAAGTACAGAAAAAAACAGTTCATTATTATCAATGAAAAGCCTAAACTAGTGCTGACATGTGCGAGGTGTTATCCTTGAATGAAGAAGGTGCGCGACGCTGATGTGCGCAAAATGATCAAACGATCATTGGGAGAACTCCCCCTCTTCAACGTAGCAAGCCAACGTGTCGTGTGTATGCCGGTTGTGGAAACTCGCGTTGCCCTAATCGTTCTCCAAACATCTGATGTCTACAAACCCCGACGACAATTGGTCACACGATAGGGCCATCGACCAATAGAATCGGCTCATCCCCAGGAAAACGGAAGTGCGATACGGAGTACCGTACTGTGCAGAGATCGTAAGTTGCCGAGGATCTGCGAACCGCGCTAGATCCAATCCCGCAGGGTCTCACACTAAACTCTACCGTAAAATTCGTGGTCCACTAATCATCGTCTACCAGATTGTTTACGATAATATGTTTAATATGCTCCTTCGTCTTTCAAATCGAAGCCACCACGTTTGTATCCTCGCTTGGTCTTCGGTCGCGACGAGAGGTAAGGTCACGTTCATAAATGCAAACGACGAAGGTTAAATAGTTTTGACAAGTGTAGAAGCTTTGAAATGGCGCGGTAGCTTTCGCTATGTCTCCGGTGGATTGATAGTTCTAGGGAGCCTTTGGGTGCAGGATGCATCTTCTCGTTTCTCAATAATGCAAAGACGGGGTTTTTCAGTAGTCAAAAGCGCTAGATAGAAGATCAATCGCCCTCGAAACTCCTATTCTTACATTTACGAGGCGTAATTTGTCGCAGATTTATGAAAGCAGCTGTATGCTTCCGAATAATGCAAATTACGCCTCGTAAACGTAAAGATAGGACTTTTGACTATTAAAAAACCCCAACTTTGCATTACCGAGAAATGAGAAGGCGAATACCGCACCCTTGCAATCCTGGAATCGAGTCTACCCCCTTAAAGCTAACCGGAACACCTAATGGATAAAGAAACGTAGCGGCCGATGTTGAGTCAACAAGGAATAGGATAGGGGGGAGATAGGCAAAGTCAGGGGGACCGGTAAAAATAGTTCTGTTCGTGTTACCAGTTCGAGTGTTTTCGTGAAACGGTACCGTGGTTGGTCAGCCCACGTGCTTCCACGAGCTGATCGTCTTCTGAAGCGACGAGACCGCGGTTTCCCTCCAGCCGATCCGACCGACGACAGGGTCGAGCATAAACTAAGTGGACAGTGCTATTCGCCAACGAACGAGAGGTCGAAAGTTCCGCGTTAAGAAGAGAGAACTAACGCGCCTAACGAGCGATAGAGCGAGCACGAAAGCAACGGGCAAAGAGGAAAGGGGCACCCAGGCGTTTGCAGTAGGAGTGCGCAGCTCATCGGGATTCCGAGATGTGACTCCAACCGTGTGTATCGTTAAAACGAATCTCTCGTGGTTGTCCAGTGCGTCGGTTTCGATCATGTTTCTTCTTCCTCGCTCGAAACCACGGCTGCCATCCGACGCGCCACACCTATTATTGATCCGGGATCCACGCCCTCATTGCTAGTCGACGCCGGGCCACCGAAATTAGGCGACCGGCTGGCGCAACACTTTGCTCCAGTGGCATCAGACACTGCCTGGCCTAGGAGCTTCATCTTGCCAACATATTAAACGTCTTCGCGCAAAAAATTAGGCGAATTTTGAAATCAAAATTAAGATGAATTTTTCCTTTCGACCCCTTTCAGATTAGAGTACGTCGCTACATAACGTCCTCGATGTCATCTTTTCGAACGGATCGCCGCACACTGCGTCAGATTGACGAATTCTGTGTCAAAATCACAGAACTTTTGATAGACATGAAATAAAGCAACAATTTCTTTTTTAAATTAAAGCGCAAACATTGCAGAATAAGGGAAAATAGAGGGATTGTAATTGGTCAGTTCTTTTTGGTTTAGTTCAAAATCCTGAGGTAGTGGACACTGATCTTCAAAGTTAAAAAAACGTGCGTACCGTAATTTCTCTATTTTTTCATGTTCTGCGATGTTTCAGCTTTAATTTTAAAAAGAAATCATCACTCTATCTCATTTCTATCGAAAGTTCGTTGATTTTGGCACAGGATTCATCGGTTTGACACACCGTGCGCCGCTATGCTGGCTCACTTGTTTACCACATGTTCGATACGTTCACTGCTGAACAATTTCTTATTAATAGTCTCTTTTGTTTAGTAATTACGATCCGCTCGTAGAACAAAAACAACGCACCAGCCATTAAATTATTACTTCGTATAATCGCATTTCCGAGTCCTGAGTATATGCGGATTATGCTACACATAGATCGAACGTACTATTAAATCGCTAGATGGGTTAATCCAAAAAATTCATTTCAATGCATGCAGCTCCGAACAACACAGTCATAAACATTGCAGAAATCTAGCTGGGTCTGAATGAATACGAAATCTTAATTACGCTAATAAAGTGTCGTATAAAAATTTCGAACAAAATGTAAAATGTTTTAAAATAAAAAAAATATTTACTCCCATTTCATTCTTTCACCCTACTCCATGTTCGCAGTCCTTTGATGAATTTTTTAAAGGCGCGAAAACACAAAGGATCATATAAATACGCAAAAGCTGAAGCATAAAACGCGATCGAAAGTGCAGCGATTAAAAATTTAGCTTAATATCGAATGCCTTTGAACTTTGAAAGGGAATATTGTGATGCAGGTCGTAAAGGTAAAATTTTCAGATCCAGTGAAAAAACAAAGTTCCAGCGAGAAATATTAACAGCATACATTGCCTCGCATTTCAGATTCACGTTATTTTCATTTTAAAGGGGCCAAGTGATATGTTACTTTTTTATTAACTGCGTTTTTTTTCTTTTTAATTTTCCGTTCGATGATTGACCAACGCGAGATACGATTATTTAAATTTGGAGCTGGCTTTTTTCCAATTATAATATTTTGAATAATTACATAAGGTAACGTGATTTAAAAAATTTAATGGTCTCATGGAACAGCAAAATAAAGTGTCGGGTACTCAAAAAACATTTAGGTATACATAACTACCATTATTACCTATTATTCATTATTAATTCTGTTCTTACTATGTAATCAAACATTTCTTTTGTTACTGATCATTTATAAGTACAAATTTGAGTGGCCTCAATAAATAACTGCCAATTATGAAAATTTGGAGCAAAAATTTAGATAAGAACATGATGTATGATGATGATGATTTGCGAAAGCGAAGAAAGTGAAATTATATTATGTTGAAGCCACATTTGAAAATTTAGAATTGAATACCATTCTTCGATTGTATATAATAGTAATAATACAAGTTTGATTACAGCGAAATGAGCTCAATGATTTATCTGTAATATAAATAATGAATTAATGTACAAAGGATGAAACAATCTAAATAGATTTATTTTTATGTTCGATAAAAAATGAAAACTGAAATTAAACGTAATGTCTTACAAAAGTATGATTTCATTGTGCAAATAACTTGTCGTAATGGTAATGATGAAGTGAACCTTCTGCAATTTCACATTACGTGTATACCTATCTTTTCCAATTATTTTCTAACTGATAAAGTTTCATCTACGATTAACATTGTTATAAACATTATATAACGAAGTAGGAAATTGCAAAAGATTTATACAATGATGGATATAAAAGTACAGATATAAATAATGGTGCAGCTTACTTATTCGATTAACAATAATAAAACTATGTTTATTGAGACCACATTGCTTTGTTATATTAATATCATTAGAATAATTTATTGTTTTGTAATGTCACTGTATAGTTACACAATAATTTAACAATGGTGTAAATTGCATAAGCCTTTGAAAAGGTTTACTCACAGACCACACATTTTTCTAATTTTCATCACAGAAATTGTTATTGCACAAATTTCATGTCACTGATTAAATACTGCTAATGGTCGATTGATTTCAGAGAACTGATAGAATGTTCATACAGCTGTACATGGAAGAAAATTTAATCGATAAAGTGACACGTACCGTATAACCTTAAATATCACTTCATAATATTTTGATTTTCGCGCATGGCCCGCCGAAAATTCTTTTTTTTCACAGATGAAACGTCATGTTTTACTGCTTATCTCAAGTACTTCTACACGCAACACACAAATTACAATATGTTTAAAGACACGTGCAAGACACAGTTATTTAATTTCGAAAATGAGATTCCATCAAAAGTCCCTGGCATCGGTCGGTATAGGGTGAAAAGTTTACTTTGTTGGGAATACTGAATTTCAAATTCTCTACTGTGTTCTAATCGAATTCCATGTCGCGTAAAAGATATATTTTCTGAATCCAAGGAAAGGAAACGTTATCGAGAAATAAATGAATTATATGTCTTCCTGAAATATACTATAAAATCCATTTCTAATAACGTGTAACATCAAATTCAATTTTCGCGCCAAGAATTCCGATTCCGGGTGCCATCTTGTGTTTTCTGAACACACCATGTTCCAAAATGTATATGTCATTTGTAGGATATAAAAATACATTTTTATAAACAATGTTTAAACTATTTGTAAGAATGTATAGTTCTTTATAGATTGATAATAATAAATCAGTCTTTTATATTATCGTAATCATTAGACAGCGAATCTCTTTATGCAAAATAAACATTTTCCAGCTGAATCGCAACAAACTGAGTTAAATAGAAATTTATTTTCTTTCCTAATATGTTCAATAGGTTGGAAAAAATATAACAGCACTTTTTAATGCGTGTAATGAATTTACTGTTTTAAATTAGACCGCTATTCATTTTTGTCAGAAATGTTCTGGGCGAGATATACTGACCCATACGTACTTACGTCATCTTCGACATTATTCGACTGAGACGAATTATCAAAAATATGCGTGTAATCATGTCTGAATCACTAATCATTAATTACTGAATTTAAGCAATTTTGGATTTCCCACTTTCACGCTTAGTTATAGGATGCACTACCAATGGCGCTACAGAGCGTTCACCTTTTGCCACAGGAGTCACATATTCGACGCACGTAATCCAAGGATTTTGACATGACCAGTGTCAAGTGGTGAAATGCCTTAGTTGTACAATCTGGCATAGTTTAAAGAAGTTAAAATGAGTACGTTGGATTGGGACGAAGTTAAAAGACTAGCTGCTGATTTTCAAAAAGCACAATTAAGCTCGACGTTACAGAAGTATGACTTATTTTACGAAAGAACATCTTATTTACGGATTTCATATAAACAAAAACATTCGCACCTGTGCACTTTGAACAGCTGTAAAGCTGTTATTTTCCTTCTCCTTGCATTTCATATTTTTCAATAAAAACACCCCTGCATAAAGTACTTTACCACGATTCTTCTTTCACAGATTATCTGAACGAAATTGTGTGGAGATTATAACAAACTTAGTGGAGAACAAACTATTAGATATAATATTCACCAACGATGGCAAGGAGTACGTTACACCTCAGCATCTCGCGAAAGAAATTAAAGATGAATTATATATTCACGGTGGGAGAATCAGTTTGGTCGAACTAGTGCAAATCTTGAATGTCAGTTTATCTCAGGTAACTAAAGTAGCAACCGAGATAGAAAAGGATACTAAAGGACTTAAAATAATATTGGGGCAACTTGTTGACAAAACATATACGAACAAAATTGCGGAAGAGATCAATGATAAATTAATGCAACACGGCAGTATCAATGTTTCGGAATTAACAATACAATATGATCTGCCTGCTGAATTTTTACAATCGCTCGTCGAGAAGGAATTAGGGAAAAGTATATTTGGTAAACAGGATACGCAAGACTTCAGAGTCTTTTACACGGAAAGCTTTATAGCTAGAAATAAAGCTAAAATACGAGGTGCCTTATCTGCTATCACCAAGCCTACGCCATTGTCAGTAGTTTTAGCTCAATGTTCTGTTTCAGAAAGAATATTTTTCTGTAAGTATAAACCATGTATAAATTACATGTGCACCTGGTAAAAATATATTCTAATACTTGCATTCATGATTTACAGCAATCATAGATAGTCTACAAGAAATGAAACAAATTCCTGGTGTTGTAGCAGGAAGACAGGGGATTAAGAGCTTTTATATACCGACTATATACTCTAAAAGTCAAAATGAATGGGTGGAAAGTTTTTATAAACAAAATGGTTATTTAGGTTTGTATTTTATATCAGCTGCAATATCATCTTGAACATAATTATGTTCGTGTTTTCTCTTGTCTGTTATTAGAATACGATGCACTCAGTCGCCTTGGAATATCAGATCCGCAAAGTTTTGTGAGACGTCATTACCCAAATGAAAATATAGTATCGCTAGACTCTGTTGCTGTGGGTGCAGCTATTACTGATCAAGTGTATGCGAACATCGAGGAAGCTGTTACAAGTGGATCTTTTGTAGATATAAGTCCTCTTCTGCCTTCTGTATTCACCGATAAAGACATGGAAATGCTTCTTAAATTAGCAGAGAAGAAATTGAACAACAACACGCATGTGTTTGCAAAAACTGTAGTGATGACTGATGCATTCTTGCAATCGCTGTGCAAATCTTTCGAAGCCTTAGCCGATACGAAAGCGAAAGAAATGGTTGCTAGTGGCCAATGGTTTCAAAGTGTAGCTGAGAGTAGAATAAAATCGAAATCAGCTGATATGATCATTGAAAACAAAGGAAGTAAAAAAGAGGAACGTCGAAAGAAAGCAGCAGGCGGTAAAGCAGGTGGTGGTGCTCAAGGGAGAGAAACGAAAACGAAATCCACTAAAAAGAAATATCTACAAGGGAAAGGCCGTGACAATGATTCCGATGATGAGCATCCAAAGCACACACCAGGAAAACTTGAACTTCAGTTGGTGCTCTTGGAAGATATACAGAATGAAATCATGAAAGATGATAATTTGTCGATAATCGATGATTTAGTAGACGAGCTGGCAGCATATCTGCAACCGAGAATAAACAGCCATGCGATATCTGTGGCAGATCAGCTAGCACAGAACAACAAAACTACTAATTTAAGCGACATCGAAGAACGTCTGAATATGCTTCTAACAAACATTAAAGTATTCGAGAAAGGCATCAAATACTTGGACAAAACGAATCAACTTGCTTTAACGAAATATTTACTGAAATCTCTTGGTACAGATTTCTTGTCAGAGCTATTCAAGTTAGCTGCACAACAAAACATGTTACAAATTCCTAACAATGTTACCACCGAGGCTAGACAGAAAATGCTATTAGATTTACCCGACGATGTTAAAGAGCCTTTGAGTAATATACATAAATCCGTTACTGGAGCTTCGATAGATGATTTTTTTAATGTTGCAGACGCCGCGATGGCATCTTGTTGTTTAGTATTAAAAAAATATGATAAAAAGAAGGAACGACCGTTCATATTAGGGCATAGAGAAGCTTTACTGGAAAAGCTTAATGGTATTGAAGACCCTGCATTAGCATTGCATCTAGTCACAAGTATATTATTTACTGCAGCAACACAGAATGCTTTGTACATGTCTGGCAGACACGTATCCATGGTTCTTTCGTTTCTTCAAACACATTTGCAACCATCCACAATGGCGGTGCTATCCAAATATCACGGTATAAAATATGTCTTTTATTAATCTGTTACTTATTCCATAAAAAAGCTATTATATTCTTACTCGCTTTGCAGATTTGGTCCTAAAAAGCTTAACTTCTACGGATGAAAGTACAAAACTTGACGTTACTAAGGAATTAGCAGCTGGTTTAGTAGAGATCAAAACTATTGCAAATGAATTTAAACAACATGTGAGAACTGACAAACCGCAAGAATAAATACTTAAAGAATTGTACATTAATATAAATGTTATTCAATTGTATAAAAATATATTTCAAAACTTTATATTTTGCAATAAATTCTATTTAGAAAATATTCGACAATCTTATATTTACAAGTTTGAGATAAGAAACCTCAACATTGATAATAAATAACATTTTATTTTTTGATCACTTTAAAAATCTAATAATACATACGTCACCTTAAATCTCCGTTATTACATATGTGCATTATATATCCATGTATGTACAAATTTCCTTACATGCTATTATCTATCGGTAGTACTAATTAGTCCTAGTAAAATAGTATTCGCTTGGTTTCATTTATTCTTTAGGAATGCCATTGTGCATCAATATCTTTGAATAACAGTATGTCTTATCGCATCGTTCTGTTTCATTATAAAGTTGCTAGAATTCTTGTAAATCCAACACATCCTGCGAGAACAGTCTGTCCTATACCCCAAAACAATGCATACAACGGTGGCAGTGGATAATGTGATGCTGTATATACAAAAGCAACAGCAGCGGAGCTGAGAACTCCCGATGTCAATGGTAACAATACTCCCATAATTATAATCAGCAATGGGAAGAATCTTTAGGACAAAAATTATTCGTATTACACATTGGCTGCTGTTTTTACTCAATTATAATACCCATTAACAAAACTGCTCGCATGGGATCTTGTAGGACCCCATATAATAACCCCATATAATAACCCCAATATAATAATTAGACTATGGATGCTTAAACAGAAACTAAATTGAATGATATTTCTTCCCTTAATGGTTTTAATAGACGAGAAATCATATATTAACATCTTCATTTTTTAAAATCCTTCAATAATTTCGAATTTCATCTTCTCAATTTTTCTATAAATGCATAATAAAGCAGTTATTTTAGTTCTAGTTAATTATTTACATTAGTTTGGTCTCTATTGACATTTTTTGACAGGAATCACACATTTACAAAGCATCAAAATTACCACGATCCCATGCAAGTAACTAAAGATTAAACGTTTATTACTTTATCATTTCTCATTCATTTAGTTGTAAAGGCGGTATTATGATATCATACGTACTTGCCATACTTATGTTGCCTTAACGTAGCAAAGCAAATCGCACCAGCTATGGTATGAACAAAAACAGAAGAGATAAAGGCCCATAAAAATATTCGATACCACATTTCTGTAACAAATTTAGATCGAAAGGTAATAAGTTGACAATAGGCTCAGATATTGAATTGAATCGTAGTAAATATAAAAGTCAATAAACGGAGAAATCAGAATTATATATAATGACAGTAATAATCGGAATTGTGTAGTAAATCGATACTTACGAGCAAATGAAGTTAATGATGTTTGCGCTTCCATAATATTTCTACGAGTATGGCATCTTTAACAAATTATTCAAACATTTTTTAAAATAGTGAACAGGATAACAATTTAAACTAATCATTTCATAGACAGTCAAGCCAACGTGCAGCATTGTATGGACGACCAGAAACGCGCTCTAACCAAATTATTCGAAACTGCGTGAGAAATAAAGTCATAGATCTACGAAATCAAGATGTGCAACTCTGTTTGGAGTGGTTTGGAGTGAAAGTACGTCAAAGACATGTGAATTCGACATATTTTTCTTGTTGGAATAAATAATTATTATAAGTAAAAATAAAATCCTAACAGAATCATGATTTTCTGGTAAATGTGTATTTCTAACATTTAATCGATCGGATGTGTACACATCAAAGCAAAATGCCATTTACACTTCGGTTTACACTCTACAGACTTGTTAATTAGTGAATCTAAAATTATGTGTAATACACATGCAAATGTAAATTATAGGTTGACAGTGTCACCGGAAAAATTTCTACTATAAAATAATAATAAAATACTTGTTTAATTATGGACAACGTTGACTCCTTGCCCGAACCAGATATTTCTGAAAATAATAGTCAGTATTCGGAAGAAATTACCATGCACCTTTACCAAAGTGTAAAAATGGTTAGAGGTTATGTTTACATGTCAAATATTTCATATGCCATATATTTGTAATATATCGTTTTGTTTATGATCAAATAGTATCGAACTGTGTTCTATTGTTATATTTTCATTTTCAGAATTTACAGGATGTGTTAAAAGAAGCAAAAGAGGTAGATACAAACTTCAAAAATTTGGAAGGAGATTTTCTGAGAACGGTTAAACTTATTAACGCAATCTCAGAAAAATCAGCGTTAGACAAAGAATAATCTTCTTAATTTATACTATCATGAAAGCGTACGTATAATATACGAATATGTTTATAAAATGTTGTTTTCGAATAAAATTAATTACGATCGTAATGAACATAAATGACATAATATATTTCATGGAAAACATGTATTCGAAAAATTTCCTTTTCCGCCAATTTTCTCCAATCATTCCCCAGGATAAAATATCCACTGATTGCAGCTCGTGAATTGGAATTACCACAGCGGGCAATCAAATCAGTTGAATATATAATAGTGAAAATAACATTCGAAGATTGGAAACTGCCTGGTCAATTCCAATGCATCACGATTTCAAAGTACCGTTCATTGCAAAAACATAGAAAATTGAAGTATTGCATAATTGCGCGCGTATTACCAATAATTTTGTTCGGTTTCCTAAAAAATCGGATTCTTGAAATGGATAATTACCCTAGTAGCATTTACGTTTGGCCAAAGGTGGCCAATGGTTGGAAGTTTGTTGGGGAATTGTTAGTGGTTTTGCCAACAAATCCCCAACGAATATCCAATGTTGGGCCTACAGACATTATAGTCGGTTAAAATTTAAATATATTGCCTAACAGACGTCAGAAGTGTTGCTGCAACCAAAAATAAGTTGTATTCCAAATTGATTTTTTTTCGTATTTCTAAATACACTTAAAATTTGTAATTCTTGCGCGATGGTTGATCCCCTAAAGTTTTATCGTGAGCAGCCTTGGAATTTTACCATTTTCCAAGGGAAAGGCAAGGGATTTCTTTTTGATTTCCTTTTGGATTTCTTCAAAATGGGTCTTCCTTTTTTAGATACTTTAATTTTAATTTGTTGATGTACTAGTAGCCCTAATCATAGCATCTACGAACAAGAATCATCTGTAGATTCAGTGATAGGGCATGTATTTGCTACGCAAGTGGGTCCGGGTTCAAGTCCGACGTGGGTATTATTATTTTAGTTTTTTCCTTTTTTCCCCAAAATTATTACCATGAAAATACATCTTTAATATGTATATTACTTATGATATACCATAAAAATAACTAATAAAGAGAAAATCAGAATCTGGGCTCTGTAGGTTCGTCTTATAGTAAACGTTGACTCTAGGTTGGGTGTGATCGTTGGCCCAGCGTTCGCCCTGACTGTTGGCCCAACTGCAAAAAAGAGCGACATTTCCAACGGATACCGCCAACGGAGGTCCAACAAAACGCCAACCAGAAATGCTACTAGGGAAAAACCGGATGGATCGCGCGAAGCCTTCAAAAATGATTAAAACAAATACGTAAGACAAATGCCAGTTGTTTCTTAAAAGACAAAATATTCAAAATTCAGAAGAATTATATTTTTCTTATTATATTTCAGGAGAGATATGTTTTTACGCTATCATGTTGAAGAAATCGTATCAAACAATTCCATCAGTTTCGAAAATGAAGGAAAACGTGTTGCATGGTGCCCGTAAGAAAGAAATCTTGCGTGGCACTCGGATCAAGCGGCGATAAATCATTAATATCGCGTTTAATTGATGAAATTGAGTTTGCCTGGGTATCGTGGCAATTTGTTGTTTATTAGACAATTGGATCGGGCTTGTTCCCGGTGTTTCGCATGTCGGGAATCCACCCCGGCAAATTGGGAAGAGATCCCCCATGGAAGTTTGGGCAGTCGAATAGGTAGCTGGATCTACCAGAAAAAGACACTCGTTTGGAGGTAATTGCGGAACGGCTCTTTCCTGGTACGATCAGTTTCAATAAAAGTAATTATCGTTGGCAGTCCTTTCGAAGTAAAAATCGATCGGCATAGATGAGGGTGGAAGTAAATTGGGTGCGACTATTACGTGTGCACAAACGAGACGCGCGTATAATGAATTCAATTGTTTGGTGTGGTTTTTACTGCCCTACTCCTCACTATGTCGTCCAATCCGGAATAAGGGAGGGCGCCCGTCGCTACATTCGAAACATATAAACGTGTCAAAAACTGTACCTCGACGCTCAGTCAGTATTTTTATTCGCCGCTGCCAAACTGACGATTAATAGTGAACCCGCCGGCTTTCGTTTCTATGTTCCGAGAGAAAGTCCGAGGAAGAATGGTGAGTTTCGAGGTTTACCGGGTGTGAACTCGTTTGATACTCGTTTATCCGTTCGATATCGTTGCATGATCGCCACCGGACGTCTATACACGTTCGCCAATTTTTTCGAACTTGCCGGAGATCATGGTTAAACGTGCTTGGCCGCCAAAGTTTTTGCTGTTAGGGCAGTTTCGCATCAGCGAGTCCTATTCCGTTTTTCCGTCGGGTCACCATCGCGATTTCATCTACGGTTCCGGTTCAGCTGAGTGTCGCACATTTTTCATATACCGATGGCAAATCGGCACCGCTCGTAAAAGCGTTAGAGCTACTGTTTAGAAATACAGTATATTTTTTCTAATGATAGTTCGCGCGACGACGGAAGCGATAACTTTTTTGTCTAGCGAGAAAGAAGAGAATAACGAGAGAGAAAAAAATTTGGAATTTTCGTTTCTCCGATCAGTTTTATATGCGACACTGTGTAATTTCTTATCGCGCACCATGGTTTTCCCGATATCATCGCTAGATTAAGATACTGTTAAAGGGCTCCGAGGAAAGAGGGCGCGAGATCGTAGGGAAGATGCGAAGATTGTATAAGAAGTTGCATCATTCCGTTCGAAACCTCTTCTCGTGATGTGCGCTCCTACAAAGCATCTCCGGCGCGAGTATCTATATCGAAAGTTATATCTCATAGCGGTACCAGGATTAATAGTTTTGCGCGCTTTATCTACGTGTGACAACTATCCGTCGTGATTCTCGAACGCAAAGGTAAGCAACGCTGAACTTTTTTCAAATTAATCACCAGAGCGAACACGATTCCGTTCGTTCGCGCGACTGCTTCTCGTCGGGCCACGTGTGAATTTTACTTTACAAAGGAAGAGAAGAAAAAACCGGTGACCACGGACGAGTAGTCGAGTCGAATAGGATAGTGCGAAGATATCGAAAACGATAAGCACTATCAGACGAACGACATAATACTGAATTTTTAAATTCTAACCACCAGCTTCGAAAGTAGGTAATGTTCGAAGAACTGCAGGCTATTTTTAGCAGATATATTCTAACGAGAGAATTGCAATCTATTTTTCTCAATTTTCACGAAATTCTTCCGAGGCTGAAAATGAAATAAATACAGTATACTTTTCACAGATTATGGACTATCTTTAAGACATTTCCGCGCTTGTAACTTTCGAACTTTTCGAACATTATTACGTGTCTGTCTCCACCTATTGTAGCTCTTGCATCAGTTTCTCATCGTGACTCCGAAATTTTGAAATTGTAACGACGCGCTGAATCATTCTACTCCAAAGTCGAGGCGTTGTTCGCTTTAGTTAATTGATAACTTATAAGAGAAAGCCGTAGTCATTCAAAACTATTGTACCGAGCTTGAAGAACTGCTTTCTCGAGCTTCTGAAACGAGACTTCGAATATTTCTTTACCGCGTTACGATCGTGGCTCGCCGGCGTAATTCGTCCAACGAGTATGCGAGTCGTGACGAATTGATTCTCGGTAAAAGTGAGAAATACGAGTGATTCGCCGGGTGTCATCGAGACATTGGAAACGTGTAACCCTCGTCATTGTGAGAAGATAAGCGGGCGGTCCAGTATCTCGGAAGTTTCAGCCACTTTTAACTTGTCCCTCGGCTCGCTGCATGAGTATTTGCAGCAAAAAAAAAAGGTTGACACACACTCGGACCCGGCGTGTATATCGTCGGCCGATTCTACCCTATTTTTTGCCGCACATGTGTTTCATTAACGCCCAGGCGAATTCGTTTCCAAACGGCTTCGCCTTGTTAGCAGCCCGGAGTTACTTAATCTCCATTAAAACCGTACGCGTGACCTTCGTTACTCGCACGTAGGAGAGCGTTTAGGAGAAAGGGGAAAAAGCCGGAATGAGCGCCAAAGATAAAACGGTACGGGTACATAGTGCGTCGTGTGTTCCGTTCGTGAAATTATTGGTGACACAAGAAAAACGGTCGGTTCGGGGGGACGCCAACTGGGCGGGAATCGGCACGATGCTTACGTTATAAGGTTCCCGCTGGAGCGTGTCAGCTAGAGCGAGAGAGAAACGGAGACAGAGAACGCGCGCGGGAAAGACGAAGATAGATAGAAAGATAGATAGATAGAGAGAGCGAGAGAGAGAGCAAGAGATGAATCGTGTGGGATTTAGATTGAAACGAAAGCACCGGCACTCAGAAATTAGAGATCTGCGCGGCGGCTTTTAACGAACGTGGAACGGAGTCGTTGCCAAGGATGCCGCGGAAGAGTATCGAGGACATTTCGGGTTACGATAGTACCGATAGATAAGGGAATCTCTAATTTGGTGATTTCGATGCTAACTTTAACGAGCAGGCCATGCGGCCGATGCACGTCCACATTAACCCATGGCAATCAATACCAATTTCAACACAAATCGGCCCGTTTCAAAATCCTTCGGCCCATCCGGCATTCCTCACTTTCGAAATCGGCTATCTATGGAAGTTTGAGTACCGTGTTCTCCGACTCATCCTTCCTGGAAAACCTTCCTGACCCGTCTAGATTCGACGGATTCCTCGTCACGCGAGTCGCGTGAGAAATCGCGTTCGTTTCTAACGAAACGAGGCGGAAACAACGGCTGGAAAATATTTTCTTCTCTTTTCCGATTGAATCAGAATTTCATCGAAACAATCGCGTGAGTCGTTCGAACCGGTCAAAGAACATCTTGCAGCATGACTTACATCATGTTTGAAGATTAGTTCGATATCGAGAAATTTGCTGAAATACGCTGATAGCTCGTTGCTCATTATGAGTTACACTTAATAGTGACAAAAAGAGATAGAATGGAATGCACGCGGTCGGTTATTACGGGGGATATTTAATTACCGTTGTGTTCCCGGGCATTTAATTTCATTGTTGCCAATTGTGTTTATTCGTATCCCCGAGGAAGGTCGAATGAATCGATATTATAAATCGCGCACCTAACCCGAGAATTAAATCCGCGTTGTTATATATTCAATCGGCCCAATTTCTGCGAAAAGAGCGTCACGCGGTGTTCCTTAATCTCATTCTGATTCAATCAATGCGCAATGTCCGTTCGCATTCATTAAACCGTTTCTTTTACAATCTTTTATTAATGGGCGGTCGGGTCCATTTGTGAAACAATGCAGGCAACACGAATTCCATTCCTCCTGTTTGTAATTACATACAATCTGCTTTCAGATGCAACCGTACTCAACGCTGGCGAATCTCGTCTGTATTATCATCGTGTCGTATACGGTTTCGGGACACCCCTTTTCGTTCCTGCCACGGTACGACGTTGAACGAGCTGCCGAGCGTAGGAGCATAGGAAGACAAACGGTCGAGCACAGATCCAATTTCCTAACTCCATTAACAGAATATGGAGCACGATCTGCCGAACCGAAGGTAACATACTAATTAATTGACGCCTTGAGCCATCGAAACCAAACAGAATCCTATTCACCGTTTGCACTCGAGCTACGAAACATCGAAGCTTAAAAATGAAACATTTCGCCCGAATTAGCATAATTCCACTCTACTTAATAATCTAATTAATATTTAGAATAGACCGCTCGAGTTCCAAGGGTTAACAATATTTATTGTACATTCCAGCCAGTGGAACCGTGGACCGAAATCACTCAGAACCCCGTGAATGGCATAAAGACAACCGTCGGGTGAGTACTCGACGTGAATGTAATGGAACAATGAGAAGCAGCAATTTCTATTATTTTGTTCTTGTTTGCTACAGGAGCACGGTAGAGTTAGAATGCAAATCTAGCGGCAGCCCGCCACCGGAAATTGTTTGGTTCACCGGAAATGGAACTAACGAGCAGGTGAATATCGCTATCGGTCGTCATCGGATTACAATGAAATTGCATGGGTATAACAGCCACGATAAATATACTAATATTTAATGTGTGCTTTATTACTAGCTGGTCGAATATGTCAAAGCCAACACACATTCTCTGTACGATCCATCCGAGGAGTGGAAAGGAGTGGCCAGAATTAATTCGAAGCTCGTACTGGAGTGCGTTACACCGGATGATGCTGGATTGATCTACTGTGCGTCGGTTTCTGCGAGAGAAGTGAAGGTATCCACTCCCACAGAGCTGCGGGTTAACAGTGAGTAGAATATAATTAATAAATCACTTGAATCATTATTAATCAATCTGCCAACGTCTTTCTCGTGGCAACCGACGCTCGTACCGCGGGTGACGAGTCTGTCATACTGAAACGATCCTCTAGACTTACCCTACAGGTTGCAACTTCGCTTTTGAAATCAACCCTTTGCACTCGGAGCTATTTTAACTCTTAAATTAAACATTTCTTCTAGAATTATTTCATTGTGCATGATCCTTTTCTTTTTATAATATTAAATACCTCGTGCAATACTTAAATGTTTTATCAATATTTTGAATAATGGTAGATAGAGACTATAAGATAAGAATGTATTTGTACATTTTTCAATATAACATGGTTTAGTCATTTCGAAAGAACAGACGATTAATCTCTGAAAATTTCGATTTCCAGGCCAAGAAAGTTCTAGCAACGACTGCAATTCCGAAAGTGACCCAACAATCACCCTATACTCTCCCACACGAGTGGCCAACATAGGAGCAACCGTGATACTACCATGTAGGGCGAGTGGCAAACCAAAGCCCGAAATTTCATGGGTGGACAACTTCAATGTACACCTAGGTCTATCGACGAATCAACGGCACCGAATTTTAGACGAAGGGGATCTACTGATAGAGGAACTTTCGTGGGAAGACATGGGTGGTTACACTTGCCAAGCAAAATCTGGCCATCGTCAACAAACCGTGAGCACGTTCCTGTACCCGTTACGCGTAAGTTTCCAAATTTACAATATTTTTAAATTCTTTTAATTCCCCTTTTTATTTCGGATGGGAATGTTCGAGATGAAAAATCGGCCGTCCTGTATTGACGAATTTGTTGTGCATGATCGAATGTTTCTTTATAGCCCGAAACAGAAGTGGACCGGACGGTTAATTGAGGAGTCATCAAAGAACGTGTCTTGATTGCTTTGATCAGTCACCTTTCCATTATACGACGTGCGAGACAAACGGGATAGAATAGAATCTCCATATGCTAAGTTTCGGTGTTCGTCAAAGTCAAATGGTATTGTTTTAAATATTAAGCGCTGTATATAATTCCACGTAAACGGAATTATATTCTAGTACTGAGAGAGCCTCACGATGTGTCTAGGAATTAGCAAACATTTCATATTTTAGTTTGTTATACTGATGGATTTACAATCATTGTCTTACTTAAAACTTTGTACGCAATTTTATAACCGTGCCAAAGAATTTCGTATTCGATCGTGTCACTGATTTTTTTTTTAACTGAAATAGCAGTTACGCGTGCTATTTCGATATTTAAGTACGATGTACTTCTTTTTTTTTGTAATACTTCTTGAACGGAAGTTTGCGGATAGTTCTATCGAATTATTTATTTATTAAACGTGTACAGTATAAACCGCCCTTGCGGCCAGGCAACAATGAAAGATACTTTCTTTTTAATGTTAAGAGTAATTATATATATGTGTACTGAATCATACATCCACGGTGGACTAGAATGTCACCTTTATAAGTTCACGATTACTTCGGTTATTATTCATTAGTATTACTTATTATCAGCATTAATTAATTATTATACGTTACATATCTTGAGTATTTTAGATTATAATTTTTTTTTTAGATTATCATAATGTCGCATCAATTGTGAAATGCTATATTTTTATGTATAAATAAATGTATTTCTTTTCGTACAGTGTTTATAAATTTGTGATTTATTTATTCCCCTTTTTACAGTCTATTTTTTCTGTCATTCTTAATTATATTTTATGCATTCTTGAAGAAATTCATCTACAAATGACCTTGGCGTGTCGTATCATTCGGTCATTCAATAGCGCTTTATCATCATTCGCAAAAACCACGTGCTCGTAGTACTTAAATAGTAAAGATGGGAAAAAAGATTACTGCGAAAATCGGACCTTCGATTTTGAATGCCGACTTGGCACAACTATCGGAAGAATCGCAACGATTGATTAACAATGGTGCTGATTATTTACATTTAGATGTTATGGATGGGCATTTTGTACCTAACCTTACTTTCGGCCATCCACTGGTAAAATGCCTTCGTAGTAAAGTAAAAGATGCATTCCTTGAAACCCATATGATGGTTTCTAATCCAGAACAGGTATGCCCGATTCTGTTTGTTATAATTGAATTTCTATTTTATACTCATTCAATATGAACCACGTGATTGTTAATGAATGATGTTACAATTCTAATATTTTAATTAAACGTACTCTATCATTCATAAAAACCTGATCAATCTAGTGGATAGAACCTATGGCCGATGCTGGCGTGAATCAATACACATTCCATGTTGAACCAGTGAAAGATGTTCCACTAGTTTGTAGGAAAGTACAAGAAGCAGGAATGAAGGTATATTAGCGAGTTACAAATGACCTAACACTCTGAAACTATTTTATCAATATGTTAAACTAAAAAAAATTGAACTCGAGTTCTTTTGTTTTAACAAAAGGTAGGAGTAGCACTTAAACCTGGGACACCGGTAGACGTAGTTGTGGACTACGTTGATCTAGCAGATATGGTGTTAGTTATGACTGTAGAACCAGGTTTCGGTGGACAAAAATTCATGCAACCGATGATGGAGAAAGTGGCTTGGCTAAGAAAAAATTATCCCACTTTAGACATAGAAGTAGATGGGGGTGTTGGACCAGCAACTATCGATGCATGTGCACAGGTTTGTAGAAAACTCAATCAACCAAAAAAATACAGACAAAATACAATGTACACATTTTCTAGGCTGGAGCAAACTGGATTGTCTCAGGGACAGCAGTCATAGGTTCCTCTGACCAAGCAAAAGTTATAAAGACTTTAAGAGACACAGTGAATTGCGCATTGCAAGCTAGTTGAACATCAGTGAAAAGATACGCAAAAAGAATATCATGTATATAAAAATTTTTTAAATTTCAAATAAATCCATATTGAATATTTACAAAAAAAAATCAAAAGTTCCTAATTTTTATAGGATTACTTATATTTATTAAAGTTGTATGATCAAATCAATTACTTACAAAATTATTAACCTGTGGAACCGGTAATGGAATAACTTTAGGAGACAATTTTGTTCTTAATTCTGATAAACTTATCAAAATAGCTTCCTCCGTTCTTATAGTTCTGGATCCTTGTTCGGGACAGGTATTTAAATATTTATCAAACACCAAAGATGGGTCATCCACATCCAAGTTGGGATCAAGATCCACTGCAGCTTCCAATCCACTTAAACCTCCAAAAATTATCAAAACATGATGATATTTCATGCTATATGGTTGTACATTATCGATAGACATTCCCTTGTCCGAAGTTCCAATTGTCAAATCATATCCAGTTTTATAAGGACATTGCGTTAATGCTTCCGTAAGATTGTTAGCTAATCTAACTGTATATCCCCAATATATGCCAGTATCAGATTTGGGAATATCAGGAGGTACAATGTAGCCTTTTAACTTCTTCGGATTTGGTTGATCTTCGGGTATTTTGACAGTAACTCTCAATCCAGTTGTTAATACTTTATCTACATGAACATCGTTCAGTAATCCCACATTAACGAGCGAACCTCTACCAGCTTTAACTGGTTTATTCGTAACTACTCCTTCTCGGTACAATGAGATGTCTTGTTGACGCAAATGATTCGGAGCATCTAAAGGATTTAAAACCCCAGCATATTGCAAGTCTTTGTGAATTGGGAAGAAATATTTTCTCAAGTATTGTGGACACTCGAGATATTGTAATATTCTGGCTAACTGTAAACAACCGATTCTTCTTTCACCTAACACATCGTCCGTCCTTACTTTCTTCCTTTCACTCTCGATTACTTCTCCTTTGTCGTCGAAAACAACAATTTCGTCTATTTTGTAAACACATGCTGCACGTGCTATCTGTCCAGCCAGATACGTTCGCAATTCTGGAGACTGAGCATTGTCCAAAATCGATCCGGGAACCGCAATGCTAACGGTCGAAATATCTTTTTTCTCGAAATATTCTTCGACAGGTTTTGCTTCCTCACTTTCCGACTCCTTCTTACTTTCTTCTTTCTTCAATTTTTTTGCTAACCTCTCTTCCCGCCACTTCTTTCGTTGTTCTTTGTGTAAACGGTTAGTCTCCTTCCAAGTTTTTGGTGCCACAGTTGCCGATGACATGACTGTTTAATTTCTCGAAAGAATTTTATTCGAATTTAATATTCTTTATAATTTCTGGCAAATATCTTCTTCAATTTTATCTTGGTATGTTAGAAACTGTTCAAACCAGTCACAACTAAATTTTTGTACAGTATGTACAATATGTTTTATGTTGTGTTCCTCAATACATATTTATGTACATGCTTGCAATGAACACATCTTGAATCTATATAAAAGGATTGAAAATTATGGCTGCGGAAGAAGGTTTTGAACAGGTATTTTTTAATACATATTACATATTATTGTTTTAAAGAATTTTGATATTTAATGAGAGCTTGAATATGAACTTGAGAAATTTCTAACCTCAGTTAGTTTGTTTTGAATCAAATTAATCGTTGATGTACATAAGTTGTAAATTAATAATTACTAGACTCCGAATGTTTATGCAAAATAAAAAGTTTGTGCATCAATTGCAAGAAGGTATAAATATAAATTTATATTCTTCAATTAATACTCTCAGAATCTTTTAATATTTTCACTGATTTAAATTGCACTTGTTCTCATTTTTGTTATAAATGCATAAAATCCGGTGTCTAATAATTACAGTTTGAAGATGAGGAAGCCGAAATTGAATTTGATTCGGAACAGTCAAATGAACTGAGGTTAGAAATTTTTCAAGTTGATGAAGTTTTTCAAACGTTGATATAAATTATAAATTATTAATTACAGTTTGAAGATGAGGAGGCCGAAATCGCAATCGGTGGAACTTTACCTGGTGGTAGAAAACGTTTGTTCTCAAAAGAGTTACGTTGTATGATGTATGGTTTTGGTGATGATCAAAATCCATATACCGAGAGTGTGGATTTGTTAGAAGATTTAGTTATTGAATTTATTACTGAAATGACTCACAGAGCTATGGAAATTGGACGCACTGGTCGTGTTCAAGTGGAAGACATAGTATTCTTAGGTATATATAAAATTATGTTTACTTATTTAAGTTATTCTTGTTTTATTAAAGGATCTATATAATATTTACTTCATATGCATCAAACTCGATAATCATTTTGTTTCACAGTTAAAAAAGATCCAAGAAAATATGCAAGAGTAAAAGATCTGTTAACAATGAATGAAGAATTAAAGAAAGCTAGAAAAGCATTTGATGAAGTTAAATACGCAGGTACCGTTGCTCAGTAAACTTGTTTTAACAGTTTTCTAATACTTCAGTGTATTATATCGATTTCTCTGTATGGTTTTTTATATATTTCTTTTTCAAGTTCTCTTAGCAAATTCAGAGCACTATAATAAATAGAAAAAGTTCAAATAAGATTTAATCGAATTATAAATAAAATGTCTTGTAGTTTGAACTTTTTTCTTACAATTGTGCAGTAGTACTGTTAAGAATAAATGTTGCATTGTAGTTGCATATTTATTACTTATAATTTATTTATAAATGTGAAACGCTATGTGCTTGAGTATGGCATCCCTATATAATACTTTCTTGCTTGCTTTTTGCAGTAATTTGAAAATATAACATATATCAGAAAGTATTGTATTGTTAAATGTATTTAATTTATTTTATTTTATAAGAAAAAGTAGTAGTTAGAAAATGATCAATCATTCATGTAATAATAAACAAGAACCATATAAATGGTAGTCTATTATCCTCTCCTTTTTTAAAACTGTTTATAGATTGATATAAAAATTTTAATTGGTTACATATATAAGTCTGTATTTTTAGAAAATTTATTAAAAGTCTGTACAACGCATAATTTTATATTTTAATCGTAATAGTCGTTGCTTTCTAAAAATTTAGTAGGCTAATTTATATACAGTTATATAAAAACATCTTAACAAGTAGCATTTTATTAAAGTACACTTTCTTCCCCAATTACACCCACATCTTCATTAAGTTAATATTTGCTTATTAAAGTTTTATTATGCAATATATATTTAATAGTGCATGTTCTGTACACAATTTACATGCAAACGTTACATTTTGGTTTGATATAGCTGTAATTACATACAGTAGAACATATGTATATGTGTCTGTGTGTGTGGACTTGTTTTCTTTTTTTAATCATAGAGGAAAGCACTGCAACGTTTGCCTGGCCAAGCTGCATTTGAACTTTATTATATCATAGTAAATGTGAATTGATATCAGAAACAGCTTGTTTTGCTGACAGAATAACATCATTGAGTCCTACCCCTTGATATGAAGAGCCACACAACCCTAAAGGAATTTTATGCTCGGAGATATAATCGCGGATGCGGGTTAAGCGTTGCGTGTGACCTACTATGTGCTGTGGAATACAATCTTTCAAAATGGAGACATTGAATGCCATGGGATCTTCCTCGATGTGTAAGATTTCCCGCACTTGGTTGACTGCTACAGTCAGCAAATGTTCATCGGATGAGCATTGCCCAAAGTATTTTTCGAACCACGCACCTCCCATCATCACTGTCAGTACCTGGATTTTAACAAGTATAAATGTTGTATCTCTAAAAGTTTCTCTAATTCGCTATACAATCAAAAAAAGGTTCATTTTGCAATGTAATATTAGTATTATAACGAAACAAAAGATCAATAGAATAAAGTATGGTGTGACTTGTGAAAGCTATAATGAAAAGAACCAGCAGGTAATAAAATTTCCTATTTATACATACTGTTGCATCAGATTTTTGAGGAACGACACATGAATCAAATATTACTCCCAGGATCGGTCTTTCTTCTCTCGGAGGAATCAGGACTCCGAAAGCATTCATAGGTAAGACATCTTTAGGGAATTGAAGATTCACAATGCCCACCGTTACAGTAGGTATGTCTTTTAATTCATTAGCTAATTTCGGGTGTTGAGCTTGCACAAGATTAGCTAAACTTCTCGCGGGCAAGCTTGAAATAATATGAGAGTATTCTTTAACTTCTCCGTTTACATTTAACTCTACAATGTCTTTGTTAAATTTAAGCTGTTCACATTTATGTCCCATTTTAATACTGACTCCACGATCAGTTATATCTGTAGCCAACGATTTTGGTAATTGTTCGATACCACCTCTCATGGTCCATATCGACCACATTTCTTTCCTTGCTCTTTCCTTTAAACTCGTCTGTGTATTATCCAATTGTTTATCGATTTCAATATTCTCTTTAATTTGTTCAGCTCTGTCTTTTACTTTATTATTTTTGCCCCTTTTCAACGCCTTCGCTATTACTCCTTTTACTATAGAACCATGTTCTTGTTCAGCTTCGAACAAAGTAGTCATGAACGACTTTGCACTTATTTTGTGGGCATCACCTGCACAGACTCCCACCACGATCGAGCTAATCAATTTCTCTGCTACATCTTCGCCTAGCCTTCTTTTTGCAAAGTTATATATACTTTCGTCTTTGTGAACAACTTTCGGTGCTCTGAGATCGTTCCATACGACACTGAGTAAAGAACGATTTAATAAGGTATTCTTTTTTATGATACCTTTGATAGAATTAGGTAATAAATGTAATTGATCATCCGTATATATTAAACGGCAACGGGCTGCTGGATCGCTATTTAGAATAGGAATAATTTTATCTGATAATTGCAATTGCTCCATCAATTCTAATGTATTTTTCCCACCTTCACCCGAAGGCCGTATTGTCCGTGGACCTTGTTCAAAGATCGTACCGTCAGGTAATGTTTTGGAATGTACCCAGCCACCTACACGATTTGTTGCTTCGTATATAACAATGGGAATCATTTTTGCATTTTGAAGAGCATAATATGCAGCTGATAATCCAGATACACCTGCTCCCAATATCGCCGTCATTTTTATTTAATATGTGCTAATATTATTCTAGTCGACAGTGTGTAAATACTTATTATGTACAATAAAGTAAATAGTTTCGTTTGAATACTATTTGATGAGTAAAAAGTACGTATTAGCACTACACAGATAAGAAATGTGTGATTCTAAATACATATGTATGTATGTATTGAAGTTTCGTAATCGGATACCGGTTTGATATTGTTTAATTTTTGCGATTATTAGCTCACGTTGACAATGATTTCTCAAAATCAAAGTAAAAATGTAAAATAGAGATTTATATATACAAACTGAACATTGAATAATTTACTTATATGTTTGCAAAATTATTCACATTTCGTCATGATTCACTACATCATAACGCAAGTCAGGTTATGGTTATGTTGGCATTTTGAAATGGTGTATGTAAAGAGTGCACGAGTTGAGTTTGACCTATGAAACTTTTACAAAATAAAGTGACATGCACTATTTAAAATTGTAGTCAGTTATTCGACGAATTTCCATTTCTAAATAGTTCACGTAAATACTGCAAGGAATATTTATTTTATAATGTAAGTATGTGTTTATATTTAATAAATTGAAGCGTTAATAATTTAACCAAATACTGTAAGAATATTTAGATACTGTATACTGTAAGAATCTAAAGTATTTAATTCATAAAAAATTAATGAAATGTTACTAAATATTAAATAACTAATAAACTGTGACGCGGTTATAGCGACGTGAAATATTTTTATTCTAATCTCGTTAGTAAATCTAATCAGACGTGAACGCACGTATTCTCCGCTTACGTCAATAGCTAATTATAATGTGCGAACGATTCTTTTGATATTTTCATTTTCTAATTTTGTGAACGTTATCGTCGATCATCGCATTTCATATTGGTAAGCTTCTGTTATTTTACAACTGTGTGAGATTGTTTTATTCAGATTTCCGCTAAACTATGTTTTGTATAATTAGTATAAAACGTATTCAATCTCGAATATATTTATTAGAATTGTTTTAAACAGTTAATATTGTACTTCTCAGAATTTTAAGTATAACAATTACAAAAATGAAACCCGGCAGTAGATTGTTATCTATCCTCCTGAAAGTTTCCGAAAAAGCTGCAAACATTGCGAGAGCTTGCAGACAGAACGATGCTCTTTTTCAACTACTTGTGCAAGAGAAATTAGAAGGGGAAAAGAATCCTCGCTTCTTTCAAGATTTCAAAACACTGGCAGACGTTCTGATACAAGAAACAATTAAGCATGATATCGAAAAAGAGGTAAATAGAAATTTGTTTCTACAGTGAAAACTTATTTCCATGATTGCGAGATTTTATAGAACTGTAACTAATGTCTTATTGTAATTAGTTTCCAGAATTGTCTAAGGAAGTGCGTGGAGAAGAGAATAATATATTCAGTAATACTATGGGTGAAACTATAATTATTAAAGTCTGTTCCTCTATTAAAGAAACAACTAAGTTATTAGCGAAAGTGATGGACAGCGATAGTACTACAGCAGAATTATTAGCCATAGAAGTGCATAAGGATATTGAATCTTTAGATGTTCCAGTAGTTGCGGAAGTACCTTTGGATTTTGATATTAATGTCGCTGATCTTGGTATATGGATAGATCCAATTGGTAAGAAATGTGATGATACGAATCACTACGATAGTATTCTAAAATGTATAGATTCTATTTATAACTAATATAGTGCCAATAGATTATTCTAAATGTTGAAATTTTCTAACATTACTCAGTAAAGTAATTGCACGGAAAATTCATGGTAAATATGTTTTCCCTGTACTCTTTAAACTTTATCAATTCGAAAGTAATTTTAATTGTTTCTATATGTTTATGTAGCAATTTGACCCAATTATTAACTTTTTGTACTCACAATAAATTATTAAACGTATTTAATATTTTAATAAACTACTAAAAGTGATGTATGAACGATAAAATTAAGAAAATCGTGTAAAATAGAAATATTTCAGGTTGAAAGAAAAATATGGTTTTCGAATTAGAATAGCTCCGAGTGCAAAGGGTTGAAACTTTTGTATTTTTCCAAGTTTACTTCCTTTCTTTTGCTGTATGCTTAGAATCTTTCAATCACTGCCTTTGCTGGTAAATATAATGTAATTAGATTACTTGTCAAATGTTGTATTTGTTTTGTAGTATAATAAAGCTTGCCTGAGGAGCAATTCGTGGAAATTTTGTAGATTCAACTGCAGATTATATAGAAGGAAAGGAAAAGGTGGACGATGCGACTGGCATACATTTGAGCGGTTTGCGCTGTGTTACTGTTTTGATCGGAGCATATTCGAAAAGCATGGGCATACCAGTTTTAGGTGTAGTTAATCAACCTTTCCACACGAACATGGACACGAGGTAAAATTCCTATTTCTTTAACTTGTTTCAACTTCTTTTAACTTCATAATTTATTTAATAGATGGAAGGGAAAGTGCTATTGGGGATGTATCGAAAATGATATTGGAAAATGTTCAATATCAAAAGAACCTACCGATAAGAAGGTGGTTGTTCTTAGTAGATTCGAAAATGCTGCCATAAAAACTGAACTATTAAATGCTGGTTTCACGTTAGTGGAAGCAGCAGGAGCTGGTTATAAAATTTTATGCGTTGCTCTTGGAGAAGCTGAGGTTTATATATTATCTAAAACATCCACCTATAAATGGGACACTTGTGGTCCCCATGCTCTGTTACGTTCTTTAAATGGAGGTGTTATCGAGTTTAAAAGTTTTATAAAAGACGATTCAAATTATTTGGATGTGAAATATGTATCTACATCTAATAATTTCTCGAACACCAATGGCTTGATAGCGTATCGAGATCCTGAAATTTTACAAACATTGAAATCCATTTTATGCAAGTAATATATTCTTAATATGTATTACTTATCGCAGTATCATTTTACTTACATGTACTGTGACAATGCCTGTTAGTAGAAGTTTAAAACTTAAAGAAGAAACTTTATTGATGTTGCATTTATTGTTAAGTAGAGTTTTACATTGGTCAATGTGAAAGATTTATTTTAGGCAGTATAAAGATTATGTTAGATAATCTGTTTGGATGTTAAATGTGTTTACCACATACTATACGAACTTTTATCAAATGAATCATATAAAGAGATGTTAATTGTGTTTACAATGCATTTTGTTTATGTACTTCTGTATGAAAGTATTATTCATACCAACAGTATATGGAATCCATTCCTCTATAAATTAAAGATTTAATCTTGCGGTGCTTATTTATTTCCGCGAGAAACAGCTGCATTTCTTTGAAAACTATATGTAATATTGAAATAAATATAATGTGATATCAAGTTTGTCGAACTATAGGACCGTAGAAAATTGATAGATGTTATATTTTTATTTATATTTTAAATATTATATATATTTTTGTGATAAAGAAGATGATTGTAAAGTATTTTTAGAATCAAAACTTGTATTTCACATTGCCATATAATGAGTTTTTTAGACGATTATTTACATAAATAATTGTATGAAGTACTTTACCTGTTACTTTAACTACGGAATAATATTCATTTACAATCAATCGTAATTAATAAAATGTGTTAAAATTTGTATTGTTTGTTAATTCCTTGATTTCGTTTATTGACTTCCTTGGCAAGGGATTGGAGATTTAATAAAATTACTCTCTGCAAAGTAGTTTAACAATATATTGTTTCCTTGGGAACAAAATTATTTTTTACATACAATTGCACACACGGGTAAATAAATGGAATTATTATATCATTAATGTTTTATTGGACATTTTCAACATTGAACTTTACGTACATATCTAGTTTACTTAACGAAGTGGTTAATTATATAACTAACAAAACTTATATATGCAGAAATCAGGTCCAATTGTTATGTGCTTTTTTATATACAATTACAATGTTTACAAATAATTTCTTATACGTACTTACACAATTTTATTATAAAATATAACAAATTATTACGATTTGAAAGAAGATTATTTATTGATTACTTTTTACAATATAAGCAGACTAATAGTCTCAGAGGTTTCATTTTTTCCCCAATTTCCTATATTTTTAATTACTTTTTGGAGTCGTTGCGTATATATAAAATATAAATTAATTAAAATTTAATTTTGGAACCGGAGTCAGTGTTAACTTATAAAATTAATATCTCCTCTCATCAGATGCAGGAGAATATTTTTGTTGCAATTATATTACAAGTTGTACTCACTGATTTCTTTTACAGTCAATTATCACTTACGCTTATCGTCACTTAATATTTAGTCCGGCTTATTTTTATTATACAAATTCTTTATAATTGTTCCTCTGAATGTCCTTGTGGTCGTCGTACGTGTTGAGCTCTATACCTATTGTATCGAGAACCCGCACTTCTTACAGACGCATTATGGCTTCCATTTGTTTGTCGAGGAATGCTAATATTAGTTGTACATGTGTTCATTCGTCGCAGACCAGTGTGACCCGAACCATCGATGCCTAAAATAGAAAAAAATCATGTTAGATTTGCCGAAGAACTACCACGAGCGATTATCTATTTCTTTATGAACTAGAGTAATTTTTAAAATTGTCTTTGCACATACAAGGCCTCTTGTAATTCATAGAATTGTCTCTAAAGTAAATAATTATAAAAATTTATCTGACACGCTTCTTTTTCTAAATTTGATTTTGAATCGTTACCAGGCACAATTGTGAGAAGAAGTTTTGTTGTTTTCTTGTTTTTCTAGTCTCTTAGCGCTTCTTAACTGTTTAGGCCATGAGCGTGGGAAGAGTGATCCACATACATGCAAAAAGTGTCAAATAAATTGACAAATCAGTATTTCATTAAGGAAATGAAAGATGCATAATTTATTTTAAGTCCTCGTTTTAGCCTTTGATCTTCTATCAATTGTTATCACATGAGAAATTTGCTTGGAACTTTCCGAAAATGTGACAATCTAAAAGCCACTAATTTATTAAGATGTATACACCCTTTAAATTATAATAATATCAATTCATTGGTAATTTCAAATCGATTTTGAAACTTCGTTTACTAGTGATAAAACTATTATATGTACAGGGTGTATAAAAATTTCTACACCTCATGATCGATTAAAAAAAACTTCCCGCAAAATTGTCCTTGACTGATAAATGAACCACAGGTGTCAAAGGAATCACAAGTTCCGACCTGTTTTTTATCCTCTCCACTTTTTTCTCCTCTCGATGAATAGAACACGATGTAATCATAAAAAAATTGACCATTAAAACCTTAAAAAACTCTGTCAAGGACAATTTTTCAGGAAGTTTTTTTTAAACATATTTTTATCAATCATGAGGTGTAGAATCACGCTATGGTAGTCGTGACATATAATTTTTATACACCTTGTACACGATAAGATTAGTCAAAAATGTCAAGTCGAATATTTACGAACAAAACTCTGCTTTCGGACATGTCGGCGATAAAAACATATCTCGAGCATATATTTTCTTGTTCGAAATAAGTAGAAACGGTAAGCGGTGTTCAGACATGCTATTCACGCCTGATTCAGTGGCACATTTTTCGTTGTGAAACAATTTGTGGATTAATGAATTTTATGCGATTTGTGGATACGCCATAGGTAGACGTTGAATATCATAATGAGTAATCAGTTAAAGTTCAATTACCGTTTAAGGGGATTCCACCTAGACTGGCATTGTTATCATTACGTTGCGTCCCGTGACGGACAATACGGTGCACGCCAGATAATCGGCTAATTGCATTGATAAACCCGCTTCGAAAACTTGCATTCATCCAGCAATAAATAACTGGATTGTAACAGGAATGAGACATGGCCAGCCAGTGAAGAACCATCCACACGAAGGGAAGCCCAGACCAGCTTCTTAGTACTGGCTTGTTATCGATTATTAGCTAAACAGAAAATATAATTTCACGTTGCCGAGCAAGCTATTAGTTTATCGTCGTTAGACAGCGGATTTGATGCATTTCTTAAATATATCTTGAAAGAAAATCACTATTCCACTCCAGTTTGTAGCAATTCATGTGGAAAATTGGCATTTTGCATAAAGATCCGCTGTCATCGCATACAATATAGTAAGCAATTTATTCAAATAAGTCACTTACGGTTATTATATTAAATGGGAGCCAACAGATTGTGAATACTATGACTACGGTCACCATCATCTTCACCATCTGAAACACATTAAATACAGACACATTTTCGTATAATTTTCAAAAGTCTTATATATAATACGTAGTAACATAATGTATTAATATATTACTTAATATAATTAATATATATAATTAATAATAATAATAATTTATATATATAATTAATATATCAGTTAAAAATTGAAACACAGTTACTTCTAAATATAAAGTTACTGAAAATTGTATTTTTCGTAGATGAATTCTAAGACAGTGGAATAGAATAAATAAATAAAAATAAATAAAATCTGTATTAAATTTTGTCGAATTTTATATTCTATCTTTTTTGGAGAACTTTCAGAAACCATAAATCCGCATAAATAAGATAAAGCCTAGTTATTATCATCGTTTTTATCAGCTAGCTCTTCTTGCTCTGATATTTAAGTTGGCAGTAAAAAGTAGTAAAATACGAGAAGAACGCGTAGACGGGCCAACTCCGGCTAGAATATATCATTTGAGCGTTAATATATACTGCTATCGTTAATATTCTGCGGTCTGTGCAGCCCGCGCTTATTTTATTGCGCGGTTTGCGAATGTGCCCGTTCATGCGTGGTCGTACGTTATCGCGGATAACAATATCGTTTACGCTGGGAAATTTGTATTAAGGATGGATAATGGTTTAATTTGTCCGCATTTTCGTGGAGATTTTATTCAGGAGATTACTTCGGACAATCCGGAGCAATTATCACTTCCACGATAATATGTTGACTAAACTAATGAAATAAAAGCTATCAGAAGCGACCGTTCATATTTACAGGTTTCACTGAAGTATTCAATCGAGCTGAATATACAGGGTGTCTCAAAATTCTTTCAACATCCGGAATTTTGTAAAAATTTTTTTTTGTGTTTTTCGTTAGTAACTCCGTAACAAAGCCACGGACGCTATTTTTGCAAAGGAAAATGTTGCTTCAAATGATCTCAAGAATCTCCAATTTCCGGATGTGGAAGGAATTTTGAGACACCCTGTATACATTTTTATAAGCTTCTCCGAAGACTCTCCGAAGTGTTCCAATTTAAAGATGGTTTTCACTTTACGGATGCTTTTTATATTCATGAATTCCGATCGCAGTTCTTTCATACCTGCCATTTATAAATCTGTTATGCGTCAGACATGCTGAATTTTTTCATATTTCTATCTTTCATGTTGTTTCTAGTTCCCGATACATTCTTCCACATGGTTTCTCTCGTTTAACTCTTTTTTTGAATAACGTATCTTTTGATCGCAGAGACAGAACGCATCGTGCACTGATTTGTTGTTTTTCCAAACGAAGTTGCCTTTTACCCAAACAAGAGAATTGCATCAAGGACTCGTTTAATCATGTATTTTCCTTGTCTTAGTTCTTCTTTGGATTTTTCCCTCCACATGTTCTTTTTATTTCTTTTTCGTCTCGGTGATCTTCCTTCCACAATCGCTGCTATCAGGTCCCACCGTTGCAAATCAAAGTCTGTCGCTACAGTAGCTATGAAAAAAGGGCTCCGCAAACGTGTTGATGTTCTTTGTCATAAACGAGGGAGATGCCAACCCTTATGAGAATGATGCTCCTCAAATATTTATGTTTCTTTCCCTAGAAAGACGAAATGAGAGCTGGTCCCGCAAGCTACATCTATCTTTCGGCGAACTAACAGGTTATTTGCACGAAATAATAATTCGCTATATGAATTATGGTGGTCCTCTCGGTTTTTAGGGTGTACTGATTTCGGGGAACGTTTCACATTAGATTACTTAGGGAATGAAAGAGCGGGAAGATACATAGGGTAAGTGAGGTAAATGAATAGATTAAAAATATTTGAATGTTATTGGCGCGTTGGTACGATCATTCTTGACAATAATTAAGCTATTTTGCAAATTTACATAAAATATTTCGACGTTTCGATCCACGATTTGTATCATTTTCAAGAAACTTATTTCATTGTAATTGCGTCTGTAAGAATTCGTTTCTGTCTGTAAGAATTCAAATATTTATAAACAACTGTCGATCGAAAGAAAGGAAAAATTAAAATGTATAGATTGTAGAATATTACTGACTTACCCGACCTACCCAAATGTCCCCAAAAATCAAAGAATTTAATTATCGCAATAAGCACTGAAAAATTTATTCTTAATGTAACACTTTTCTTATTCAGTTATACACCCCATTGTATTTAGATACCGTTCTACATAAATATTTATCATTCTCTCGAATAATTTTATTTCAAAGACAATCCGAACTCCAGAGTTTATATTTTAATGGAATCGATTATCAGAGAATGTCGATCAAGTATATACAAATACTTGTGACAGCTTTGAATATATTGTCACTTGGTACAATTGAAATAAAATAAAATGTCGAGTGACATATTATTCGAATTTATTGCTGGCAAAATGGTTGGTATAAGGAAAGTTCTGTTGTTTGCTTTCAGTATTAAAAGCAATGGCTACTTAACAGTTGAGATAATTTTCCTTCACAGTCTAAATGCTAATGTAATTTGCGAGAACGTTCGAAATTATCAAAAAGCTTCGCAACCGCTAGATCTAAATCGCAGAAAATTTATGGTTGCTCCGCAGGAGGGTGATGGCTGTAACTTTCAAGGAAAAATTCAGAATAAAATGGGAACGGAGATATATCGGATATTTACTCGGCCGGGTATCTTTAGATACCCTCCTAGATCGTATACATATAAATATATTAGAATATAAAGTATTTACGGAACCACTCCACTTCCAAATTAAACTCGGGAAAATTGGAAATTTTCGTGGCTGATGCTCTTGTACTTCTAATTGAAATCATTATTATAATAAGCTCTTCGAGTGAGCTCAAACAGCAAATTTACATGCTTACTAAAAATTAGGGTAATATTTCGGTGGAATAGTTGCCGATAACGGCGAAACTGAATTTAACAGTAGCGCGTCTGTAAAGCCAATTTAATTAAATTTCTACAAAGTTACTAATTACGTTTTCTCGTGGATAGCGTAACTTCACTTCGCCACATATCGTTCATGAAAGTCTCCGAATGGAATTTGTTGTAATTAATTCGCTTGTTCTACCAGTTGTGCTATGCCAAGGTTGTAAAGAGAAGTTAATGTATTTGCGATATTCGACTCTTCAATTTAATCGAAAAGGTGAAATCGTGACTGGAACGGTAAATGAGGTACATGATGTTTATGTAAAAGGTATTCTACAAGAAAGGACTGTTTGCAAATGACTTGCGAAGATTAGGGACTAAAACTGCGGAATTAAAGGCCAAGGCCACTCTCCAACCATTGTAATAAATGGTAAATATGAATTGCAAATTGTTCACGACTTATATTGGAAAATTTACGAGTTTCTGATAATTTAATTACCAGAAAAAAAGAGCAGAAATATTTGTGAACATGCTCTAATAAATTTGCAGATTCGTGTTGTTTGTTTTACTAGCTTATGTGTTTTTTTTTACTAAGATAATACCAGGAAAAAGGCTAACTTGTTAGTGTTCGAAGATAACCAGGAGATAAACACACCGACAATGAGCTCGTTTTAAATATTCTGAATTAGTAACTTCACTTTCACTGTGAACCTGTTCTAACTAATTATCGGTGATTTGCAGTTGGAAAATCTGGCCAGTTAACGGAATAATTAAATATCAGTCTTGCACGTCGAACTGGAAATAAATAAACAACTTTGAAAAATCGTTTAACAGAATATGGAGAAATACAGGGATTTTGTTGATTTTCATTTCACTGTGATGGAAATTATCCGATCACTTGTCGGGTTTAAATAAAGCTATTACGTTGCGCACGTTCCGTCGACGCGAAGATAACAATTTAACGAAATTACAGAATTTCTTAATTAATATTATTGATCGTTCCTACTAGAGTTTACTTTAGCTCGTAAAGAGACAGCTTTCATGGGAAGCGAGTAATATATTGTACTGTATAATTAGTTTTAACAAATTGTTACGCATGAACAAAAAAAATGACATACGTAAAAGTATATACAATTTTAATCTAATTTTGATAAAATTAATATACGAGCTAAACTTAGGTAAATCTAGATAAAATTGATTATCAGTTTCTCAAGTTATAATGACTCGAAAGAGGTGATCGTATTTTGCTGACTAGTTGCCTACTAGGTTCTCCTTAGATATCATAATTACTAGTCTATACCTATGTAACATTATACGTGCGATCTCCCTTTACAATTTATGCTTCATTATTATAAATTCAATAACAAGATCGTCACAATAATTTGTGATTAATCAATTGTGAACATACATTCAGGTTTTTATTCTTTATAGAAGTAACATTCAATGATTGATTTCAACGATTATCTTTTTTGGATGTCATAATAGATTTTGGAGACTGAGTGTATCATTAATGATATTACAAATGAATCTGTTTTAACGATTGCTCTCATAAAGAATCTAGGAACGAGAATGTAGTACAAGATCGTCACAATAATTTGTGATTAATCAATTATAAATTCAATACTCTCCTTATCATTCGGCTGGAGTTTCGAACAAAGTTGACTTTCCATTTCGCATAAAAATCCGCAGTCTATTAGTAACTCTCTCGACTACCATCAATGGTATTTTGAAAAACTGGTTCGTAGTCACTGTTACACACTCTACCGTTGGATCTAGACACGATCTAGATCAGGAAGTTGACGCATACATGGAAAATCTTGATCGTCAAAGTTTTCACAAGAGTTTCACCTTGAACGAGAGAATTCCTCTGTCGCAAGGAAAAGGTAAAGTTGTATCGTATCCCCTCTCTATCCGGTTGGGAGCCAATTGTAGGGCAGAATTCAGCGATGCTGTTGACTGCAAATTTTTGTGCGAAATAAAAATTATCTGTATTAATGGCTGCATATATTCTTATTTTTCTAATAAATAATAAATAAATGGAAATAATGAAATGCTTCTTCATTTTATTACTCCACATATTTTTGGAGTTAATCAGCTAATCTCACGGTACATTACAATAGTCTATTTTTCATACCTCGACTTTATCAGTCATAATCAGATTGCAAACACAATGTACATACATAGTGGAAACAATCTCGTAGTATCTTCACCATTTCTGGAACCAAGTGAAGCACAATACCTGTAGTTAATTAGATACTGACTTCGTTTCAATCGATTTGATGGTGCCCACTCGGTCATTCTCTACATATGTCATAAAACGTCGAATAAACATAAATAAAGTCTTCAATTATTCGGAAAGACAACATTAAATATACATTATTGTTGCTGGTGTGATATGATTTGGGTTTTAAGTGTATGTAAATGTGTCGTTTCCGCGAAGGAGATAGCATCCTAAATAACATTGTGCATAAATTATTGAATGGGTTTATATAGCGTCGACGGGGTAGAGAAACGTCAGACTGCGACTCGAGATTGTGCAGACCTGGTATCTTCGATTACCTTCGATATGGGGAACTTTCGCTTGTTTACTTTCCTTGCGGTGATTAGTCTTGCCCTGGCATGTGAGTGTTTTCCACGTTAATTAGGTCCAAACGCTAAACCAACCGAGGTCTAAAGGGTCCCATGGAAATCACTGACACAAATTTCCTCGACACGGTTTGTACCAACAACATTTCACCTGCACCAGATTTGACCGACGAATCTAAAATCGTTGTCGGTAAAATCTGGAGTTGGTGAAACGTCTTCGGTGAAAACCGTGTCGAGGAAATTTTTGTCGGTGAATTCCATGGAACCCACCCTAAAAGCGATTAAAATATTTCACCGGATAAAAGTGACAAGGCTCTGTTTATTTAGATCTCGCGCAATGTTTAATACAATATGTGCTTCGACGAAAAAATTTATCGAATCAACTTCCATGTATGCAACTTCATAATTTCAATAATTATAAAATTAAAAATATGAAATCGGTTATTTCACCGACAGTGGTGGGTTCAGTATTAAGGGTTTAAACTATGACGCATGTTAGATTTTTTAATTGACAATTGTTGAGATTGTAAAGGTGTTTTCATGGGAATTTATGGAATATATTTTTTGGCTCCAGTATATAAATAAATTTAATCTTGTAATTTTTGTAATACTATACACGTCAGTCACTTTCGATGGTATGCAACTTCATAATATCAATAATTATAAAATGAAAAATATGAAATCGGTCATTTGACCAACGGTGGTGGGTTTATTGTTAAGGGTTTAAAATATGACGTATGTTAGATTTCTTAATTGACAATTATTCAGATTGTAAAGGTGTATTCATGGAAATTTATGGAATATATTTTTTGACTCCAGTATATAAATAAATTTAATCTTGTAATTTTTGGAATACTATACACGTCAGTCACTTTCGATGGTCGGTAAGTTTAGTGTTAACGGAGAATGCATTTCAACCCTCCGCACACCGTGTGCACCCTCCCGTGAAAATATCCATCGTGTGTGCTACATTGTTCATTAATATTGTTTACAGGTGCTTTAGGCGCGTCGACGTCGCCGGAAACGATTTTCTTCCGACACTACACTAAGTATAACTATTTATATATAAATTTGTTTATAATCTCCTTATATATCTTTTTAATATTACGGTGGTCCAAAGATTTTGGGCCACAGCTAAATCTGTGTATTTAATACTTTCATCCTTAAATTGTTTATATTGTTATTTGAACGTGATCGATAATGTTTCTTTTGTATTCAATAATGCTAATTTCGATTATAACAAAATTCGTTTTTTTTTTAGAAATGGCGTGCACACGGACATTAACATTCGCAACATCACGCTTCTCATCCCAAAATTGAATTTGAATAAATCGACAGTGTTCTACATTCACGGATACGCTGAAACCGTGAACAGCGAAAGTGTGATCACAGTGACTGACGGTAAAACTTATTTTCAGAAGTAACAAGACAGTGAATCGAGGACGAATTCTTATCTTCGTTTATTTAAATACAAGCAATTGACGTTTGTCTTTTATAAAATTCATTCCACGTTTATTCAAATGACGATGTCGTTTGTTGCAGCTTTACTGACGACGGATATGAACGTGGTCGCTGTCGACTATGGACAAATTGCAGCCAACAATTATTTCGTTCTTGTGGGATTAGTTGGTATCATTTCTCAGTCTATATCACAGGGTTTCAATAAATTACAAGGCAGTGGTTTGGATCAGGAGAAATTTCATGTAGTTGGACATTCCTTTGGTGGCCAGGTGTCTGCACAATTAAACGTCCACCTGAATTTCACGCTTCCTTCGATAATAGGTATCTTTTATTAAATAATTTTGATTATTTGATTAAATGAAATTTCTGACACTCTCACTTAATATATAATTAATTTTATTATATCTGTAATAAAAGACGATAACGTTTTAAATATTCTGCCATATGCAAACGTAAATTTGATTTTCGATCGTACATTCTGCCATATGATTTGAACTTTCTTTGAAAAAAATACTTTTTTTTAAACAACTGGTTTGCTGGTTTACTAAAAGTTGTAAAATACTACTTTTACTATTTTCTCTATAATTCCGATCATAGAATTTTTTGAAAAATTTCCTTCTCACATCGTGCAGTAAACTAACTGTTTTAGCTTCTCAAAAGAGTTCAAATTGTATAATGCAATATCAGCTATTAGTTTTTATTTTATAGTTCAACTAGGAGCGTTTTTGAATAACAGAACTACAGAACTATCTTTTATAATTGAAAGATTTCTTTTTATTAGAAAATCTTAGAAAGAATTTATCACAACATTAAATAATGATATATAAACAAAAATAATGAACATGAGAGTATACAAAATTATCCTTTCTGTTAACTCTTAAACACGCAGATTACAGTTATTTAGATAATAATAGAAAGATATTATAAGTACATGTTATTTTGTGAGCGTCCAAATATTAATGGTAATCACTGTACTACAATAGTATTACAGTAGTATTATAATAGTGAGCATTTCTTCAGACATCACCCCTCAAGGGTTGACCAGTTTAGCACCACGAAATACTTTCTTACAGGTTTAGATGCAGCTGGTCCTCTATTTTACACTGGAAGGTTTTTGAAATCTGGCGACGCTAAGTTCGTCAGCCTTATACACACTGACAAGATGTTCTACGGTCAACTGTACAACTCTGGTGATGTTAATTTCCTTCCGAATTATGGACGTAGAATACAACCTGGTTGTCCTATTATCACTAAACCTCTTTCAGATGAAGGTACACTTATTCGTTCTTATTGCAACAGTTGCACTTACAAATGATGTGAAACTTGTTACACAGAAGTAAATAATTATACCGTTCATGATGATATGTTACAGATTTTTGCAGTCATCACAGATCCTGGTGGTTTTACGCGGAGTCAGTGAGAAATCCATCAGGATTTTTGGCCGTCCAGTGTAAAGACGATTACCTTTTCCAAATCAACTCGTGTAATTATACGGATATAATCCCCATGGGATATGGTACACCAACTACCGCGTTAGTATTATTTCAGTTTCCTTGGATTAAAACCAATGATGGTTTTGCCATTTAAATTTGTTGAATTGATGAAAATTATTATTTATATTTTTAGGAGGGGCGTTTACTATCTGCACACAAATTCGAAAAGCCCGTTCGCAAAAGGACTGCAAGGGACACGATCGTGATTTTCAAAGGACGAGTGTAATTCTGTCAAAAGAGACTTCCATGACTTCTTTACGTTACGCGATTAAACGGACAACTAAATATTACGTAAACTGGAATAAAATTGTTCGAAGCAATTTAAAAAATACATGATGAAATTTCATTGTATAGTGACATATTAATAAAGATAATTATTATAGCATAAAGTGTACATTAGGGTGGACCTTATTTTTTGACCTAAAAATTCCTCCCCATTTTTTCAAGTTTTTAGGGTCATGGATGTTTTTTCTATTAACAACTGATTATGTTATATATGAATTCTTACAGAGAAAAAAGACAAATTTATTGATACATTCCAACGCATATTTATGTCAAGATTTAAAAAAAAAATTCAAATTCGTTGCGCGCCGGTTTCCCATGATCCAATCGGCCTCAAATTCTTTCTAGATCATTTTCTCAACAGTTCTCACAATTCTGGGGGTGTGCGAGAAAAAATTTTGCAGAATAATTTCCATCAAATATAGCTAAGGTCCATTTGCTTTTTCCTAGTTTTCTTTTATTAAGTAGTAATACCACATAAAATTATTTGAAAAAATTTAAAATATCCATGATCAAATTTTATTGTATAGTGACATTTTAATAAAGAAAATATATTAATAATATCGACTACTAAATGTTCAATATTTACAGTGTACTTGTGAAGAGCGTCACGTTAACTAGTCACACGCACATCAGCTTTTTGTACAAGCGTAAGCATAGAAAGTTCATTCAATATATATATATACCTTTCCTATTTCCTGGTTTTTCTTTTTTTTTTGTTGTATATCCACTTATCTTATGTCACAATATATACATGTTCTCATTTATAAGAAATGGGAGACAGCTTGCAGAGATATCCTTCCAAACAAACGACACATAGTATATTTTCTTTCGGTTAATTTCTCTTTTATTTTTTCATATTATATTTCCTAGCATATTAAATGATTATTAGTACAAAAGTTTAGTGGGCTCGCAACGGCTCTAATGCAATGTTTTCATTTTTAATCAATGGGGGGCAATTCAGATATAAAGCTTGCGATAAAACCGACACGTGGCATCTAATTTATCGTTAAGGAAATGTAAATGGGCAATTCCTGTGTAACCGATACCACGGCTAAACGGCGTCTCATTAATCATACATTGCATAAATTATACAATAGGCTTATATTATACCATCGACCAGGACCACAGTTGGCAGAACTTGCTTAGAAAGGTGCGAACATAATTTGTTCAATTTCTAGCAACATGGAAAGCTTTCGCGTACGTTTTGTTTTGGGGCTGATCGCTCTTTCGCTGGGACGTAAGTTTCTCGATGATTTCAATTACTTTTTGATTTCGTATCTTTATACATATTATTATACAGAAATATCTCGAAAACTGTGCATCTGATGAAAAGAAGTGAATAATGAAAGTTGTTCGTCGCGAAGGGGGACATCCAATGATAAAAAGAACATTATTCATTGCAGATTTAGTTGGTCCAGAAAAAATACACAAATTTGATATAGGAATTTTTGCATTTTGGTTCACAGATGGCACTGTAATTGACAAAAATTAAAATGGGTAAAAAATTATTGAAAATTGGGGACATCTCGAGAAATGCACATCCTATCAGAAAAATAAAAGAAGACGTATTTGATATTTTTAAAAATGCTATTCAATAAATCCATAATTGACTCCTCCACTCCCTCCTCCTGGAGGGAATTATTTCAAAATCTTTCTTATAGCAAATCTAGGTTCAACATTGATTTGATATTATTGGTGTAATTTCTTTCACACATGTAGCTGCAATCGAAAGAAGTTGGAAAAATTCTTTGATTGTTTATCAATAAATCAAAAACTACTTTTAGCGTTATCCAGGAACAACAACGTGGACGTAGTATTTTTCTGTTCCCTTTGGGGTGCTTTTTTTAATGTGAATCTACTTTTATTTTTTGAGATATCCCCAATTTTCAGCGATTTTTTACCCATTTTGATTTTTGTCCGTTACAGCGTCACCTGTGAACCACAATGCAAAAATTCCTAGATCAAATTTGCGAATTTTTTCTGGATAATCCAAATCTGCAATGAATAATGGAGGTTCCCATTTAAGTTTTTTATCTTCCCCCACCGGCAACCCCTGGGGGTGACCGTGGGAGGTCGAGTTTGGTATAATTGGAGCCCCCCTTCGCGACGAACAACTTTCATTACCCACTTGATCTCATCTGATGCATAGTTCTCGAGATATTTCAATGTCTACAGATAAATCGTCCACTCTGTATTACGATAACAGTTGCTGAAAATCTAGATAAATACATTTTCGTTAATTGTATAAAGAACTGTAAAATGGTCACTTCTAGTTATGCATACATGGTATTATCTTAATTTCAAGAAATTCATCAGATAAAATTTGTTCATGATGAAATGCGTTTTTAATAAAAAGAATTGATACTGTTCACAGACGTTTCTGGAGCAGTGGACACGAGTACTATTTTCTTCCGTCATTTTAGGTGATTTGTTATGCCTCGTTTATAAATATTGTTGATGATCTTCAGTTTGTTAATGGTTTTATTTCTTTTCAGAGGTCAGACGCACACGGATATTAACATAAAACACATTACTACATTGATTCATCAAATCAATTTGAACGAGAATACAATTTTCCATATTCATGGGTACACGGAAAACGTTGAAAGGGAAAGTGTCATCCTAATAATGAACGGTGAGTATTTCATCTTCACTTGACAATTATTGAAATTATGCGACAAATTTAATTACTGGAATCCGAAGTTATTCGAGCAATTTACAACTGATGCAACGGCGAAGTTAAATTATACAATACGGTCACGTTCAGAGAGCTTGAGATTTGCTAGTTTCTTCATGAGATATTCACGATGTCTCTTGACCCTTCAATACACAGGGTGAGTCGTGATAAATCACCACTGGAAGTAACTCGTTAATATTTTGAAAAATGTAAGGTGCCAATAAAAATATCCAGAAGTATTCATTCTGTTAGCCTTCTTAAATACAACAAATTTTTTTATACAATCGGTAAATAATGGGTAACTTCAATTACTTCGTAGCTTTTATTAGCTCACCTTGTATATTTAGAAGAGATAGACTGACAATGAGAATACTTCTACATTTTCATTTAAATCTCTTCGGAAGAACGGTATTTGAAAATCCGGATCAGCCACTCGTGAAATCTCGTTAGACGATTATTTCTACCCGTGGTAGCGAGAGAGAATAAACTTTATAAGAATTCAGGAGGTAGACTCGTTTTTTCTTCTCGTTTTTTCTATTATATACAAAGATGGGGTTTTTCTGTAGTCAAAAACGCTAGAAAAAAAATCGATCTAGACCGCAATCGTCCTGAAAAGTCCTATTTTTTCGTTTACGAGGCGTAATTTGTATTATTCGAAGAATGTAGCTGTCGCAGCTTTATGAAAACAGTTACATGCGCAGGTATATGTTTCCGAATAATGCAAATTACGTTTACCCTTACATTTAAACATTTAACAGTTTTAATACTTTTGAAAATTGTATGTTTTCGTGTTTTTTATTCTATTTTTATTTATTTTTTTCTTACGATAATATAAAAGTCGATAATGTAAAGTTCCTTTTAAAATGCAAATCAAAGAAGCCGATTTTAATAGCACTTTTAACTTTGTTGCAGCATATCTTCAACACACGACCTACAATGTGATCGCGATCGATTATAGACAACTCGCAGACAACATCAATTATATCATCGATGTGAATCATGTTGACATAGTCGGAGCCGCTATTGCTAATGCTCTGAGCCAATTGGTAGAGCATGGTTTGAACCCTAACAAAATTCACGTAATCGGACACTCGTTGGGTGGACAAGTGGCTGGTCACGTAGGATCTCATTCGACGTTCCCTATTCCTAGGATAACAGGTATTGTTTTAAAGTGTTCATAGCTAGGAAGCAATTTCTACTTCAGATATTACTTCCAGATAAATTGTACAGCGATACAATTGTTTTAAAGTGTCAGTAAGCTAGTAAGTGCAATTCAGCAAATTACTTCTAGATTTTCAAAGGTGTCAAAATATTTTCTCACAGGTTTGGATCCTGCTGGACCTATGTTCTATACGGGAAGATATTTGAAATCTGGCGATGCTCAGTTTGTCGACATTATACACACTGACAGAGGATTCCTGGGTCAACTATACAGCAGCGCTGACGCTGATTTTCATCCCAATTATGGTCACAGACCGCAACCTGGCTGTCCTATCATTCCTCACGAACACCATACCGAAAGTTCGTTCATTTTATCAACATTCTTACTTCTCAACAATGTTGAAACTGATCGATTTTCATTTAAAACATTTATTTTTGTCAGACCATCGGCAGTGGTCAGGAATCGAGGGGACTAGAATTTAAACCGTCTTGTACACTCGTACGTTCTTACTTATTATTTTTATCCGTTTCAGCAAATTGTAATCATCGCAGATCCTGGAGGTTTTATGCGGAATCCGTTGGCAATCCGAATGGTTTCATGGCTATACAGTGTTCTGGTAGCAGCCAGTTCAAGAGCGGGAAATGTAATCGAGCGAACGTTGTCCCCATGGGATTCGCAGTTCCACATACTGCGTTAGTATAATATTTGTAACATTTCATTCTTATGGGAATTCGAATTCTATAGAGGTTTCAATATGTTCAATTGTTGCAATCAGAGAGGAAAAATAACAGAAATCATTAATGATAAAATCCTTTCACATTCTTTGCATGATTATTATGATTTGCAGGAGGGGTAAGTTCTACCTGCATACAAACGCACAGAGCCCATATGCCAAAGGACTTCGAGGAATATAGAGACCTAGATCTCAGTAAAAGTCTACTGAATTATTTCGAAACTATGTATATGAATTTACAATATGTATTTCAAACAATAAAGTGAACTGCAAAATTCTGAACACATTGTTATTCGTGCAGGATTATTAAAGCTTCCTTTCGTTGTTTCGTCATACGAGGTGCACAAATTAAGGCGTCAAAATAAATATTCTCTACGTGAATTCTTTAAAAATAATATTACAGTATTTATAAATTCGTTTAATGTTTTTACTATCTTAAATTACATCTAACATATTTCTTCCCAGAAATCAAAAAAATCCGCTGTCTTGTAACGAGTATCGACTTGATTCCAATAAAACTTCTTCCAAAATGGTTGGCACGCGGACATAGCATTTTAAAATATCAATGATCAAATTTGATTTTATACCGACATTTTAATAAAGACAATACATTACAATATCAACTATTAAATATTTAATATTTACAATATATTGTTGAAGAAAAAACGGCACGTTAACTTTTCGCACACTGTTACAATTTTTGGACAAGCATAAGCATAGTGTGTGCATTCAATATATACATTTCCTATTATCTAGTTTTTCTTTGTTTTTCTCAAGATAAGGAGATAAATATAATAATAAGGAGATAAATATGATAATAAGGAGATAAATATGTTATAATTAATACATGTTCTCATTTATGAAAAATGGAAGTCGATTCGCATAGATATACTTCGGAGAAAAACAACACGTAATGTTTTTCTTCGATACATACATTCCTTATTTCTTGAGTTCTGTTTTTCTTTTCTATATGTATCTCCGTATCTTATGAGATAAATAGCAGACATTCTCATTTATAAAAAATGGAAGACAGTTTAGAGAGATATCCTGTAAAAACACCGATACGCATCGCTACGTATAGTCGTTAAGGGAATGTAAGTCCTGTTTCTGTGTAACAGATAACATGCTTTCCATCAATCATACAGTGCATAAATTATACAATGGACTATATTATACCATGGACGAGGACCACAAGCATTAGAACTTGCATGGAAGGTGCGAATATAATTTGTTCAATTTCTTGCAACATGGACAGCTTCCGCGTACGTTTTGTTCTAGGGTTGATCGCTCTTTCGCTGGGACGTAAGTTTCTCGAAGATTTCAATTACTTTTTGAATTTGTATCTTTGTACATATTATTGTATTACGACAACAGTTGCTAATTTAGATGAATACATTCTTGTTATTTTAATCAAGCATTGTAAAATGGTCCCTTCTAACTATGTATACAGGGTATTATATCAATTTGTAACAATTCCTCATATAAACAAAATGTGTTTTTAATAAAAAGAATTGATACTGTTCGCAGACGTTTCAGGAGCAGTTGACACGAGTACTATTTTCTTCCGCCAATATTTAGGGTAATTGACTCAGTTATACGTAAATATTATTGATGACCTTCTGTGTTTTAATGGTTGTATTTGTTTTTAGTCATTCTGATAATTACGTTGATATTTCCGCAAAGAGCGTGACTTCATTGAAATTGGATCCGACAAACGAAACAGTTATTATTCTTCATGGGTTAGATGAATCCGTTGATTCTGATAGCGTCAAGGGAATAGCGACTGGTAAGTCATTTTGTGAATCATGTAATCCCAATATTACTACCGTCGATGAAATTCCCTGATCTTCATTTTACAATGAGACATTAAATTCATGCATCTAAATCGCAAAAGTCGATTTCAATAATACTTTCAACTATGTTGCAGCTTATCTTCAACATACCAAAAGCAACGTGATCAGTATCGATTATAGTGACATCGCAGACCCCAAAATTCCCATCGTCGATGAGATTCATGTTAAAGCTGCCGCTTCAGTTATTGGCCACGATCTGAACCAAATGGTAACCAATGGTTTGAATACTGATAATCTTCACATAATCGGATACTGGTTGGGTGCTCAACTGGCTGCTCAAATAGGATCTTATACGAATTTTACTATTCCTAGGATAACAGGTATTTTGCAATGAATTGTATAACGATAAAAATTGTTTTAAATTTAACCTACAACTACGGGCATAGCCCGTGTACGATGATTGTGCCAAACGTAAATATTACGGGCATAGCCCGTGTACGATTATCGGGCCTAACGTAAATATTACGGGTTACGCGAACTTGTTTACGTTTCTTCGTCACGTTTCCGGCCCAAAGTTCTCGAACGTAAATCGTAGGTTAAGGGGTTAAGATGTTCATAGGTAGTAAATACATATCAGAATATTGATTCTTAATTTTCAAATGTGTCCAAATATTTTCTCACAGGTTTGAATCCCGCTGGTCCCAAGTTCTATGCTGGAAGATTCTTAAAATCTGGCGACGCTCGCTTTGTCGACATTATACACACTGACAGTGGAGCCTTCGATCAATTACACAACTCCGGTGACGCAGATTTTCATCCCAATGCCGGTCTCTACAAACCTCAGCCGGGCTGTCGTGCAATCGACGACGCGGATACAAGTTCGTTTATTTTGTCAACATTCTTAGTTCGAATGAATGATTGAATGAATGAATGAAGGATTTAAAAAAAGAGAAATTCAACAATTTCTAAGCTGATCGTCTTTCGTTCAAAACATTTATTTCTCAGACCATCGGTAGTGACTCAGAAATCGTGGATACTGGGTTCTACACCATCCGGCACACTCGAACGTTGTTATTTATCATTTTTATCCATTGCAGAAAATTGTAATCGTGCCAGATCGTGGAAGTACTATGCGGAATCTGTTGCGAATCCGCAAAGTTTCGTAGGTGTCAAGTGTCTGGATTTGCTGCAATTCAATCTCGAGAATTGTGAGGTAGACGACCCTGTCCCTATGGGTTACGCAACTCCACATACTGCGTTAGTATAATATTATTAACATTTAATTGACTAGATCGCTGTAAAAAAATTGCTAGGAAAGAAACCTGTGCGAGAGGTTGTTTATCGTTAAAGTTGAGGATATTAATTACAAAGTGTGAAAGGTAGAATTTCAATGACACAATCTGTATTCATGATCTTTTTGATTTACAGGAGGGGTAACTTCTACCTGCGTACATTTTCACGAAGCCCATATGCCGAAGGAATGCAAGGAATATATTGACCTAGATCACATTAAGAATCTACTGAATTTTCCAAAAATATGTGTGTGAATTTATAATATGTATTTCAAACAATAAAGTGAACTGCAAAAGTCTGAAAAGACTGATTATTCCTGATTATTCAATATCACCTTCATTTATTTTTAGATATAAATAAATATATTTATCCGTTTTGAGTTGTTTTGTTTCATGTTGTATTCCGGATAAACGTTCTCGGTTTAAGATAACAAAACACAAGTTTATTAATAAAACTCCTCCACTTAAAAAATCCGGAATCGAAGTACGAGAACCGCGTGGCAAAGTACTAATTCGTCGAGACAGAGAGACAGAGTTCTAGTCTGCTCAGAGGTTGTAAGTAAAAGAAACTAAGATAAGTATTTTGCGTAAGCTTAAATAGAAGTCCCCAAAAGGGAGAGGTAGGTGGTTACAAATATGGATCATAGTACAATTCTGTGTCACTCAGGGTAGTGACCAGTCGAGGGGGGGGTCGCTGTTGGGAACATTTAACTTAGTCCCTATTTATGATAAGAATATATCGTAAGTAAACTTATGATAAGTTAAACTAGTTGACATATAACATTAACTGTTGCGTAGATGTGTGGCGTCCAGCTTTCCCATCTTTGCCACAAGATGGCCAGCAAGCGACAACCTTTCCCGCTAGTACATGAGCCGACAATGTTTGTATATATACCGTCCTCAACCGCCTTCTATCACCTTCCGTCTAAGGCAGGGCCCGCTAGATAGCCTTACTGATGAGTCCTCTAGCGGGTCTAGGACGAAACGCTCCTTTCCTTTTCATCCGTTCTCTCACATTTTCTTAGCTTTGCTAAAGATGCAAATACGGTGTTACCATGAAACAGTTATCATTCTGTTAATTACTTACTGCATAAATTATTTAATGGGTTTGTATAGCGTCGACGGGGAATAGAAACGTCAGACCACAATTCAAAATCGTGAGGAGTTGATGTCTTCGATTATCTCTGATATGTGGAGTTACCGCGCGTATACTTTTCTGGGAGTGATTAGTCTCGCCCTGACATGTAAGTCACCGTTTTACACGTTAATTAGGTCTTAAGGGTTTATTGGCATTTGACCCCTTTGCACTCCGTGAGCACACTCCCGAGAAAATATCCATCGTGTATACTATATTGTTCTTTGATATTGTTTATAGGCCCATTAAGCCCATCATCTTCACCGGACACGATTTTCTTTCGGCACTACAATAAGTAAGTAATTATATATAAATTTGTTTAAGATCTCTCTCTTTACATTACTTCTTAAAATTAGCCGTACTAATTAAAGCGTCTATGTGCGCGTAAGGAGTAGACAGCGGATCTTTATACAAAATAAAAATGTTTTACGTGAATTGCAACGATCTGGAGTGAAATAGAAATTCGTTTCCTGCGTTAATATATTTAATTGCTTAATATTTCATTTATTCCATTAATTCAGAAAATCCGCTGCCTATGAGTAATGAGTATATTTACTTCATTATAACAAAACTCGTTCTTCAGAAATGGCTCTCACACGGACATTAATATCCGCAATGCCACGCTTCTCATCCCTAAATTGGATTTAACTAAATTAACAATGTTTTACATTCACGGATACCTAGAATGTGTGGACAGGGAGAGTGTCATCACAGTAGTCAACGGTAAGTCACGATTTTGAGATTTTGTATATGCAATTTTTTTATATTCAACAGTATTATTAAATTAATTTTGCAATTTACGATTGAAGGCAATTTTAAAAAATTGTAACTGGAGCGAGGTTGTAGTCATCAGCAGAAAGAAACAACATTTTATGCGTACAACTTATCTTGTATTTATTTTGCATAAATTTTATTTCAAACATTGTGCAAAACATTTATGTCAAACTTTTCACTCTTATCTTAGCGTCAAACTCTTATTATTACATTATTTTGTTTTTTTTTGTTAATGCAGTTAATATCAGATAAAAATTAATTCACGCAATTTTGGTACTGCTAATGGCTAGACTGCCGATCATTGTGTATTTATAGGAATATTTTGAAATTTGAAGATGTTAATAAATGATTTCTCCTCTATTAAGATTTTTAAGGGAAGAAATAACATTCTATTTGATTTCTTTTTTTATATAAGATAATTGTTTTTTTTTGCATAAAGGTCTACAAACTATTAATGGCGATGACGTTTTTCCCAGCTTCTTTGAAAACGGATATAAACGTGGTTGCAATCGACTATGGCAGAATTGCAGCCAACAATATTACCGATGTCGTAACATTAGTTAGTCCGGTTGCTCAGGCAATAGCTAAATCTTTCAATCAATTACAAGGTAGTGGTTTGGATAAGAATAAAATTTATGTAGTTGCACATTCCTTGGGTTGCGCAGTATGCAGTGAAATGGTTGTTCATCTGAATTTCATTCTCATCAGGATAACAGGTATCTCATGCTACTATTTTTGCCACTGGTATTTGAATAATTTGATAGGTATATTACTATAGTAGAAGCTTCAAAGTTTAAAATGAGAGCAGGCAGGGAAACCTGCAATGCCTCAGACATTATCCCTGAAATATTTTTTAGCAATATGAAATACTTTCACACAGGTTTAGATCCAGCTGATCCTGTGCTTTACACCGGAAGATTATTGGGATCTGGCGATGCCAAGTTCGTCGACATTATACACACTGACAAGCTGTTTTACGGTGAAATGTACAACTCTGGCGATGTTGACTTCCTTCCGAATTATGGACACAGAATACAACCGGGTTGTCCTCACTCTACTACACCTATGTCTTTCTCGAATGAAGGTATATATGAACGACTGTGTTTATTGTAACAGTTGCAGGTACAAATAATTTGAAAATTGTTATATACAAGTACATAACGTACAACGTTTTTGATTTGAATGTTTTTAGTCATCATCAGAAAGAAACGACATTTTATACAACTTATTTTGCATTTATTTTGCATAATGTTTATTTTGTCCATACATAGTCGTAGTTTAACTATTATCAACGCATCCTTATCTCCGCTTATTTTAATCAAAATTATTTTTTGCGAATATCTCGAAAACTAAACTCGAGTGGCGGTAACATGTACAGGTAAAAGTTGTTCAAAACGTATAAATCTATAACATATTTAAATTTCATCAAAATTTAAGAAGACGTCCAACTTCTAAATAATTACTGTCAGAATCCCTTCCTCCGCACGCCAGGGGCAAGACTATATTTCATTAAGGGACCAAAGATCACGTACCCAAATTTACATTAAAATTAACTAACAATACATACGAAAAACTGCAAAAAACAACTCTGGCAATGTTGACTTCCTTCCGAATTACGGACACAGAATACAACCGGGTTGTCCTAACTTTACTACAACTATGTCTTTTTCGAATGAAAGTACACATAAACGATTGTGTTTATTGTAACAGTTGCAGGTACAAATAATGTGAAAATTGTTATATGCAAGTACATAATTGTACCGCGAATGTTTTTGAAATCAATTCGTATTATTATTTATGATGATATGTTACAGATTTATGCAGTCATCAGAGATCCTGGCGGTTTTACGCGGAATCAGTGAAAAAACGAAAAGGATTTTTGGGCGTCCAGTGTGCCAAAGATTTTAATTTCCTAACGAATTCTTGTAATTATTCGAATATCATACCCATGGGACCTGATACTCCAATGAACGCGTTAGTATTATTTCTTTCGATTCAGATAAATTTTATATGCGACGGCTTGTTACTTAAACTAGGTGAATTGATGAAAATTATTATTTATATTTTTAGGAGGGGTGTTTACTATCTACACACAAATAAGAAAAGCCCGTTTGCAAGAGGACTGCGTGGGATACGCAACTCTTAACAAAATATGACTAAATATTAATTCACTACTTATATAAAATTATTTGAAGCAGTTTAAAATATTCATGGTTTAATATATTTAATAAAGACAGTATATTGTAATATCGACTATTAAATGTTCAATATTTACAATATATTTGTGTGAGAAGCACGTCGCGTTAACTAGTCGCACATTGTTGAATTTTTTCGATAAGCGTAAACATAGAGTGTGCAGCAAATATATATATTTTATGCTTCCTCGTTCTTCGGTATTTGTTTTATTAGTTTTCTTATCTTATATTGTAATATAATATATAGTCGTACATTGTCGAATTTTTTCGACAAGCGTAAACAAAGAGTGTACAGCAAATATATACATTTTATATTATACTTTCTGATTATTCTGTCTTTGATGTATTCACCTTCTTATCTTATATCGTACATAATATTACTCGCAGCAGTTTATAATATTCATAGACAAATTATAACCATTAAATGTTCAGTATTTATAATATAGTCGTGAAGAACTTTGCATAAGCTTTGCTTTTTGCACACGCATAAGCACAGAAAGTTCGTCTATATATTTTCTATTTCCAGGTTTTTCTTTATATTTTTCCTCTTATCTTATGTCACAATTATTACACGTTCTCATTTATAATAAATGGGAGACAGTTTAGAGCAGAGCTTCTCAAACCGTGCGCCCCAAAATGATTGAAATAATATAAAAAATGAGTAAAATATGAAATAATATTCTTAATATAAATCATTAAAATAATTCGGTACTAAAATATATGCATGTATAAATAGGTGCGCTGCAATTTCTGTCGTTTGCTGTAAAGTGTGCCGTGAATAAAATAGTTTGGGAAGCACTGGTTTAGAGAGACATCCTGCAAAAACACCGGCACATGGCACTTACTTTGTTGTTAAGGGAATGTTAAGGTCCAATTCTTGCACAACAGATAAGCACGGTGGTGCTCCATCAATCAAACAATGCATAAATTATATACTAGGATTATATTAAACCATCGACGAAGACCACAGCTGTCAGAATTGCGTAGAAAGGTGCGAACATAAGTTGCCTTTCTTGCAACATGGAAAACTTTTGTGGACGCTTTATTCTGGGGCTGTTCGCTCTCTCGCTGGGACGTAAGTTTCT
>CM052343.1:15023388-15058213 GCA_028455595.1 Lasioglossum vierecki
GAGTCACACTTGGATTCACTGAAAAATTCAATTCAAAAGGTCAATATAAATAAATAAATGTCTGTCTGTACCTCGCTACATTAAAGGTAGGATGCGTTCTCGTTCTCGAATCATTATCTACTGCGATAATTTGAATTTGAATTTGGATTTGATATTGAATTTGATATTGAATTTCAACAGCACTTTCAACTTTGTTGCAGCTTATCTTCGAAAGACGAACTATAATGTGATCGCAATCGATTACAGAAAAATCGTAGACAACATAAATTACATCGGCGATGTGCTTGCTGTGGATACTGTTGGTAAAGCTATGGCCAATGCTCTGGACCAATTGGTACAGAATGGTTTGAAACCTGATAAAATTCACATAACCGGACACTCGTTGGGTGCACAAGTGGCTGGTCATGTAGGATCTCATACGAAATTTACTGTTGAACACATAACAGGTACGTTGCAATAAATTGTACAACGATAAAAATTGTTTGAAGATGTTCATAGGTAGTAAATGCATTTCAGAATATTGTTTCTAGATTTTCAAATGTGTCCAAATATTTTCTCACAGGTATGGATATGGCTGGACCCTTGTTCTACACGGGAAGATTTTTGAAATCCGGCGACGCTAAATTCGTCGACATCATACACACTGACGCAGGGGTGCTCGGTTTACCATACAGCAGCGGTGACGCAGATTTTTATCCCAACGCTGGCCACGGACCGCAGCCTGGCTGTCCTGTTCTTCCTTTCGAAAAATCGAAAGAAAATGACAGTTCGTTCATTTTATCAATATTTGTGGTTCCGTATTTTCCAACGGTTTCAAAATACGACATATTCATCGATTTCTAAGCTGATTCGTCTTTCGTCCAAAACATTTATTTCTTAGACTATGGAAAGTGACTTAGAAATCGTGAGAACAGGTATTTAAAAAAAATTGTATATTGTAACGTTGTTATTTATGTTTTTAGCTTCTCCTTCAGGTTGTAGTCATAGCAGATCATGGAGGTATTATGTGGAATCGGTTTTCAATCCAGATGGATTCATGTCTATCGAATGTAGTAATAGTTTGTTATTCGATTTGGGGAAGTGCAATCGATCGAACATTGTTCCCATGGGATTCGCAGTACCATTTTCTGCGTTAGTATAATATTATTAACATTTAATAGAATAGATTGCTGTAAAAGAATTGCTGAAAAACCAGTAGCAGTAGTTTGTGTATCGTTCGAATTGAGTATATTAATTACAAAGTGTAAATGGTTCATTTTCAATGAGACACCCTGTAGATGATCATTTTGATTTTGCAGAAGGGGTAAGTTCTACCTGCGTACAAATTCAGAGAGCCCATTTGCCAAGGGAATGCAAGGAATATGATGATCTTGATCACATTAATCTACTGAATTTTCCAAAAATATGTGTGTGAATTGATAATATGTATTTCAAACAATAAATTGAACTGCAAATATCTGAACAGATTGTAGGATTATTAAATTCCACCATTCTCTATTTGTAGAAAAAATTACATCCTTTTTGTTTTTGCGCTACAAATGCGGTGTTATCTTCAAACAGTTATTTTCATTCCACAAATTATATTCTGTATAAATTATTTAATGGATTTGTATAGCGTTGACGGGGAATAGAAACATCAGACTACGTCTCGAGATTGTGCAGAAGTGATGTATTTGATTATCTATGATATGGGGAATTCCGCTCGTATAGTTTTCTGGGAGTGATTAGTCTCGCCCAGTCATGTGAGTATTTTATACGTTAATTAGGTCTTAAGGACTTGAGGGAGAACGTATTAAAACCCTTCGCACTCCGTGAGCACACTCCCGAGAAAATATCCATCGTGTATACTATATTGTTCATTAATATTGTTTATAGGCCCATTAAGCCCATCATCTTCGCCCGACACGATTTTCTTTCGGCACTACAATAAGTAACTAATTATACATAAATTTGTTTACGATCTCTTTATATTACTTCTTAAAATTAGCCGTACTAATTAAAGCGTCTGCGTGCGGGTAAGGAGTAGACAGCGGATCTGGATGCAAAATAAAAATTTTCTACATACTGTGTCCCATATTTTGGACCAAAGATCACACACTCAAATTTACATTAAACTTAACTAACAATACATACGAGAAACTGCAAAGAAGACATCGAATTTTGAATATATTATAAACAAAAAACGTTTGTCAAAATTATCTTGCACGACTATGTTTTCCATTAAAAAACACACAATTTAAAAAAGGAAATTTTTCGACCACTGATTTCCGAGATATCTTAAAAAATATGGTTTTGACCCCCAATTTTGAGGGCTGTTTTCACCCCTTCAGAGTGGATGGTTGCCGATCAAAAAGACATGTCTCAAATATTTTTCAAAGAACTGTATCTCACATAAGTTTCATTAAAATCGGTTTGTATCAACTGAATATGTTTCTTTGTAAGTTCTTCGACATAATACAAACTGAAAAGATGGGTTACGGTGAATAGAATAACTCTGGTGATGTTGATTTCCTTCCGAATTGTGTACACAGAATGCGACCTGATTGTCCTACCTTTACTATACCTCTTTCGAATGAAGGGATATACTCTTTTACAAGTAATTTATGAAGATGACATGTTACATTATGAACATATTCATGAAGATTTGTTACAGATTTTTGCAATCATAAGAGATCGCTATTCACAGAGATTCAGCTTGATAGTAATTATTTTTACATCAGGGATCTGTACTACAACTTTTGAGCGTAGGACCGGAATAACATACCACACAATTTGTAGGACAATGTGGCTGTTAAATTATATAAATATTAACTAAGCAACAGTAAAAAATCAGCTAGTTAGTAATTAGACTCTTTGATCAAACCATACATTTTGTAGGACAAATATTTTTTCGAATAATTTAGATATTTATCTTGAGATTTAACAAAAAAACCCAGTTAGTAATAAATTTTTGAGAATCGTCAAATCGACAGATTTTATCCCTGCTACTCCTGTTAGCTACCGCAATTGGGAATTTTTGTAAGAAAAAGTTGGGCGTCTCATCAAAATGAAGCTACTCATGGAAAATTAGCTTAATAGTAATCAATTTTAAAAATGTACCAGGGATCCTGGACTAAACAGGTTTATTGGGCGTCCAGTGTACCGACGATTTTAATTTTCTAACGAATTCTTGTAATTATTCGAATATCATACCCATGGGACAAGACGCAACAATTAACGCGTTAGTGTTATTTTCTTTGGTTAAGACAAATTTTATATGCGTCGTCTTTGTTACTTAAACTTGCTGAATTGTTGAAAATGATTATTTATATTTTTAGGAGGTTATATTTTACTATCTACACACAAATTTGACAAGCTTGTTTGCAAGAGAACTACGAAGGATACACAACTTAGAACATAACTAAATATTAATGAACTAGTTATTTAAGTTAACTTACATAAAATTATTTAAAGCAGTTTAAAATATTCATGGTCTTAATAAATGTTTTTAATACTGGTTTTTAATACTTAATAATGGTTTTAATAAAAACATTATATTGCAATGTCGACTATTACATGTTCAATATTTATAATATAAAATGAGAGATAAACGTTGCCTTAACTAGTCGCACATTGTTGAATTTTTTCGATAAGCATAAACGTAGAATGTGCAGTAAATATATATATTTTATGACTCTTGGTTTTTCGGTTTTTGTTGTATATACATTTTTATCTTATTTCGCGCATAAAATTACTCGGAGCAGTTTATAATATTCATGGACAATTTTTTTTAATAACCGCTAAATGTTCTGTTTTTATAATATAGTTTTGAAGAACGTCACGTTAACTACTCCACCAAAATACTACTACTACTCCTCCAACAACTACCAAAATTTCAATTATTTTTTCATCATCTATTATCAATCGTTTTTTATTACTAAAAACCCTTGTATTCTCGAGAAATGAGAACGCGCATTGTGCACATTCCACACGTAAGTTGTCTATTATCTCATCGTATAGTACTCATCGCGTCAAACGAAAGTCTCACTGCTGTGAACGGAGAAGTAATAATGTGAAATTGAGCTTGCTCGCAGGATCCGATTTACCAGATCGCTCGAAAGAGTAATACAGCATACGGACGTGGAAGGTGTGTCTACAAAGGAAGCAAGGAATCAATTTAATAATGCTCTTACAAAAGAAAGTAAGTATATGGTGTACATACAATAAAACTCATGAACATTTTAATAAGTTATATTAAAGCAGGCAACAAAGATATTTAAAAATTTTAGATAGTTCAGATATTGGAATTTCAGATTTCGGCAAGTTTGCCCACACATTATGTCCGTATCCAATTATGTTGTTCGCGCTAATATGAAATTCAGAAGATGAATTTTAATATCGTTTAAAATGCATTACGTAGCCAGTGATGCATTTGGTGGCGCGATTAAAAGTCGTCTCGTTATGCGTTTCCACATTATCGCACATGTCACGTATCATCAATAATTTCTATTTGCTAGCAAATATGGACGAAGTAACGACACGTGGATGAAATATTGGTGGACTGTTTCAAAGTAATATTCCGCATATAAGCATTTATACTACTCATGTTTCAGAATCGTTTAAACTCAACTGATACAAACTCTACATTCCATTTCATAATTTCTCACTAATATTGTCTCACTTTGGTAGATGCCAGTGTAGATTTAATAGCAATAGCCAAAAGCCTTTGTAGCAAGTGGTGGAGGTAGCCCCGGATTAGAACAGTTTCTCAAGCGGATATAATTCTCAGGATAATACCCATAGATAACGTTACTATGTCCCTGTTATCCTTAGTCAACTGGTTTACTAGCTTTTGATGAGTTCCAGATCTTTGTTTCCTGTGAGTAACCAGTGCAAACAATCAAGTGGCCTTTACTATGTTCTTCCTTCTGCGATATCTTCGATCATAAGTTGGATTAGCTCTGTCAACCGGGATGACAAGTTAATTTGTCATTGCAGTTTGAATTTCATAGAAATAACTTTTATTAAATTGAATTTGAGTGGCAAATTTTAATTATGGCTAATCTAAATGGAGTGGAGACCACATTCAAACCTAAGTGAGGTACTCTGCCTATAAGCCACAGTTATTATTATTATTAATATATATTATTAATAATATATAATAATATACATTATTAACATATATTATTAATAATGTATAATAATATATATCATGATTATATAGTACATATATAATATAATTTAATAATGTATATAATATATATTATTATATAATAGATAAATGATAATAATAACTAGACCGAAACGTTGAAAAAAGTAATAATAATTTGCAAAACTGTTTAGTTAGTAACATAAGATCGAATCTATACGCCGAAAATATCAATTTAGTTATTTACAAGTTGTCGATCGAGATAAAGGGAACAGTTATTATAATTTCCACTATTTACGCGACACATTCCACACACACACAGTCTACATAATCAATTTATAATCGTGAGACTGTGGCTTTTAGGCAGAGCACCTCACTTAGGATTGAATGTGTGTGTATGTGTGTGGCCTCCACTCCATCTAGATTGGCCATCATTAAAATTTGTCACTCAAATTCAATTCAATAAAAGTTATTTCTATGAAATTCAAACTGCAATATCGCAGAAGGAAGAACATAGTAAAGGCCACTTCATTGTTTACACTGGTTATTATTATTATATATTATTATTATCTAGTTATTATACCATTATCAAGAAATATATAATTGCGTCTGTAAAAATTAAACAATGTAAATTATATAGTTCAAGTTTACTCCCGTTTTAAAAAACAAAAAGAAAAAGGAAAGAAAAACAAAAACTATAAAAACTTATTACTATAATGGAAATTATAATGTTTAGCGGCAAGTGTCAACATTTCAAAGCGTGTGTGTATGGAGAGAATACGAGAGACAATAAATAATGTACCTGCATGTGAAACTGCATGTTGCGACTGCAACACTGAAGGTCGACCGTACCGGACCAAACGGTCTCCATGCGATAAAGGGACATACTTGAAAGGGATGTTTTAAGATGTTTTAACCGTAAAAACACGCCAATCAGTTAAGAGAAAATTAGTCTATAATCACCGCAATTCGACAGTCTCGACCTCGACAGATGGACAGCACGTGCGACCGAACCAACAAAACAACGAACGGAATTTCCATACTAAATTACACTATTGACGAACAAAGACAATATTTACCAAGGAATTTCCTAACAATTTCCCACTTTTCTCAACTTAAAACTCCTCCCAACAACACCAACGTCCAATTACGAAACGTTACATCCTCCCACCTAAATCCAAAAGCATCCAATCACGAAAAAACCAAACTGACAATAGATAGGACACGACGAGCCGGAAGTCAGAGCAAATCGAAGAGGCAGACGGACAAGAGGAACCGTTTCAATTTATTGTACAGTAACAAAGTGCACATAGTCAACATTTTCACACTTGTTCTCTAACCAAGGTACTCGATATTACCTAGTACATATTGAAAGAAGGCAACGATATCCGTTCATCGCTACCTTCGTATACACTGTATATAAAATTGGTATATGCATTTACCTCTGCTACTTATATATGCAGATCAGAAGTGAAGATCACCACCAAGATGACGAATTCTCGCGTGTTGATCCTTGCTGTTGTAGCCTGTTGCTTTATAGCACGTAAGTAGACTGGGAATTTCTATGCAAATGTAGTTGCAATTGTCTACATCATTTGTAACAAAATAGAAATTTTAATGGTTTGTAATCTATGCCTTTAAATCACTCAAGACAATGTACACCGAGCAACACGCGAGTACGATAAACAACTTTTATAGAGAGCTTTACGAAATCAAATGGAAAACTCGTTTTTCCTCCAGCGATTTCAGTAGATTAAAATGGCAGGGAGATTCGAAAAATTTCAAAAGCTTTCCACTGATATTTCTGGCCCGTTTACGACTTTTAATTTACACATGTCAAACATTATTGTTGACCCGGTCTCGATTCTATAATAAAAATTAACAAAAGTACGAACGTTTTTACACTGAATGGTTGCAAGCGACGTTTTCCCGATATGGAGGAAATCGAGTTGAAATTTTCAATGTTCTAAAATGCTCCGTTGAAAGTCTTTATTTGACACGCAATAAGCAGCGTGTGAAATCATTTCCAATTTCAATATTGAACGGCTTTCATCTGGTAGATTATTGATTACACGAAATATGTAAGAATTAATACTATTCTTACAATAAGTATTTTTTGGTAAAATAGAAAAGGAATAACTTTTTTCGTCTTCAATGAAAAATTCCTGGCCACAGGTGCCAATTTTCCACGGAGCACTCAGCCAACGACATATTTTTTTAATCTCCACAAGAAGTATTTTAGATTTATTAAAATTATCGACTTTGAATATTCGAGCACATATTATAATAAAAGGAAAATCTATATTAACGCTTGTTTAAGCTCTTCATCACACTAATAGTATCTGTATCTTGGTCCACAGATACAACGGCACAAGTTATCGGCGAAATCGTCAAGCTACGCCATTACCACGAGTAATTAATTAATATTTATACTTGCTAATTACACTTCACTACGTAAATTAATATAATGGGACAGTTAACGAAAAGAAATTTCTCTCGATTTAATAGCACGTAGTCATTTTAAATTAAATTACTAGACAGCATACAAATTTTCTAACTCAATTGCAACGGTCTGGAGTGAGATAGAAATTTATCTCCTTTCTTAATGTGTTTGATGGGTTAAAAATAATATAATAGTATTATTAAAATCTTCTAATATTCTTACTATTTTAAACACCAAATCATTTCTGCCATAAGTGCAATAGCTGTACTACTGTAATACTGTAGGAGTAACACCGATGACCAAAAACAAAATTACATTATTAAAATTCACAACAGCAAGTTTAACTTTTTAACTAGCCACTCTTTTATTAAATAAAGGGTACTACATATGGTAGGTAAATGGACAAGTGCTGTTTGTTTATCGGTATCATAAATTGCTAACTGTCATCCTTGATAGTGAAGAACACCTGTGCTCATCAAAGACTTACAACAATGAAATTATTGTTATCAGGGACCTTTCGTATACAGAGTTCGCCGCTGACAATGCATCGCAAATTGTACCACTTTTGGCTCTGTCTAACAAGACAATATTACATTGTCATGGATATACGCAGACACCAGAAGATCCGGACTTGGCTGACCTCATTAGAAGTGAGTCAAACTAAAGATGAATATTCTTACTCAATCATCATTTCCTGAAATCTTACTCGAAAGAACCACCGTGTATATTCATTTTTCTCGCTGTTCAAGTATTTAATACACTATCTCGTTCTCCGAGGAAAATGTTCCGAGTATTTCAGAGAAGTTCTCTTAATTCCTGGAAAATCCCGTGGAATATGTTCTTTTTCGTGGTGCAAAACTCTCAATTAAATTATCAGAGAGCGAAGTATGATGGCTAGAAAATTGGAAGCTTCAAGTTTTAGGACGCGTGAGATGCGGTTTTATCATAACGAGATTCTCTTTCGCATGATACACGCCATATTCCGCTAGGTAAAGTTATCGAAACGTTACTTCCGCCTATTATTTCTACACGGAAAAAGTAGTTCGAGATAACATATGTTTGCATTATTTGCAAGGCACTTGTGCTAAATAAAAAATTTGTTCATCATTTAATCATCTTATTAAACTGAAATTGATACACCGATGACCTTAAATCTTTCTAACATGATCACTGCTTTAAATTGTGCGTAGTCATTTTAATCGTGCAATAAAAATGCAATGAAACCTGTCCTGTCGATAAATTTCGATAAATTTGTTTGTGATGATCGTCTTGTGAATTTGTGAAAAGTTATTGGAAATGTTTGAACAAACTAAAAAACAAACTAAAACGTATTTTTGAATGATCATTGTATTTATTAACGATTGTGGTCATGGATATTCAATTTGAAATGATGATTTGTGCAGTTTGCCTGAATTTTCCGACTGGAATTTTTCTTCCTGAAAACTTTTCTAGGACCATGACGAACAAAACCGAGAAAAGAATTACGCATATCCATCGTTCGGATCGTGAGTTATGGTCTTGAGTTCATACAAAAATCCTATAGAAAAAAGCACTTTCATTCTTCCCTGAATTTTCCATTTTTCCGAGCAACTTTTCCAATTTTTCTTTCCCTAAAAACCTTATTCGAACTATTACGAACATTTTTGTAAAAAAATTAGCCAAATCGATCCAGTTGTTCTCAAGTGATGCGTTTACCAACGAACAGCATTTAATTTTCATTTATATAGATTTCAATTCCATTAATGGAATTTTGTTGCAGATTATGTCCAAGGTACAGATCACAACATACTAGTAGCCGATTATAGGCTCGTGACATACACTCCCTACCCGACTGCAGTTCTACTAGCACAAGCCGTAGCACAGGTTTTAACTAAAGCTATAGAAGACATGGTGGTGGCTGGATTGAATAAAACTTTGTTGATAATCTCTGGATTTTCTATGGGTGGTCAAATGGCGGGTGAGATTGGTCGCAATTTATCCTTCACACTGCCGGAATTGATAGGTACGTATGCGCGTGGCACAGCGACGGCTAATTAGTTAACCCTCTACTCCATGAATGTTAACGACCAGTTGAAAAGAATATATATGGCTACTTAAAAGAAATATATAAGAAAACAGTTTTTCTTTCTAACGTTTTAAACTTTTTACAAACCACGCTTATATTAAAATGTACTAAAAAGGAAAAAACAATATTTTTAGATATTAGTGACTATAAATAAAAGAGTGGAACGCTAAACTATAGTTTTAATATATTAACCACCTTCGTGGGTGCTCCACACTTTTATTTATAGTCACTAATATCTAAAAATATTATTTTCTCCTTTTTAGTGCATTCTAATATAAGCGTGGTTTCTAAAAAGTTTTTTATATATCTTTTTATTTTAAACTTTTTAATCTTTACTACCAAGCGTATTTAGTAAGGTCCGGGTTCGATTCCTGCTGAGATTTTTTTATCTCCTAAATGCAGAGTTTTTAAAAAATTTCTTTTGAATATTATCTTGTCATCCAGTTCTGAGCTATGTTTAAAATTTCAAGTCTCTAGCTCATCGGGAAGTGGTTTAAAATTCGATTACAAGATTTGATACAACACGGCAAGCTAATGTAAGCATGGTAATGTGTGTGGTCATGAAATAAATAATAAAATTTTATTAGAAAATGTTATTTATTGCATTTTACCACTGTTTACGACGTTTCATTTAGTGTGGGGCAAAAAGTAATTACAATTACAATTACTTACCAATTACTGTAATTTGTAATTGCAGAAATAAAAGTACAATTACATGTAATTGTAATTGGTAATTGCAATTACTTTTCGAATCACAGTAATTGTAATTGTAATTGCAATTACTTTGGCTCAACCAGTAATTGTAATTGCGGACCACAATTACACAATTACATGTAATTGTACTTTCATTTCTACAATTACAAGTACAATTACATGTAATTGTACTTTTATTTCTGCAATTACAAATTACAGTAATTGTTCTCTTAAACCATTGATTTTTATGTTTTGGACATTTATCTGTTTTCGCATTGAAATTGTAGTCCACTTTTGCTCATGTAATTGCAGATGTAATTAATTACTCATGTAATTAATTACTGCCCAACTCTGGTTTCATTTATAAGCGTAACGTTCCCACTTGGACCCAACATGTTCAGAGTCTTCAGTATTGTCTGCTGAATTCATTATAGAACATTTGAGTTCCCCAATTGGGAACTAAATGCAGTAGAGGGTTAACTACGCAATTACCAGTGTACACAGAAGCCACTCAGGAATTACTTCCTTTCTGTAAAAATTTCGAGAAATTGTTAATTACACTTCGAAGTCCTCTTCAATAAATAAAATTTTTCCAGCCCTGGATCCTGCAGGACCTCTTTACAATAATATTTTGTTACCTTCGGTGTCTGCCTCTGATGCGGCTTGTGTCAAGTGTATACACACCGATGGTGGCTACTTTGGAACCCAAGCGGTATGCGGACATCAAGACTATTATCCGAACAATGGAGTAAGATATCATCCGGGCTGCCCCATTGTTAGTCTCTCAGGTGCAATGAATACAATATCTTACAGATTAATCAATTTACATGTCAATCACCTATGCCGAAAATTTAATTTGTCACTGTTGGAGACGGTCTATGTCGTCTCACTATCCTCCTGAGATCTCATCACACATACATTTCTCGTGTCTTGAATTCAGAGTCTCTCTAAAGATTTTGCTTTGTAATTACAATTGAATTTTGTTTAATCCTCGGACCGTTCTTAGAACTGTTCTTGTCAATTGTTATTAACCTTTAGTTACTCGCGCTCCACTTTCATGCAAAATAAATATTTGCTAGTGAGCCCACAGTTTGGCAAAAAGTAATTGCAATCACAATTACAATTACTTACCAATTACAAGTACAATTACACATAATTGTAATTGGTAGTTGCTATTATTACTTAACACCAAAATGGCACTAAAAAAATATTAGATAGAATCTAATATTATTTATATTATATTTATATTGTAAAATTATAATACCTTATATTATAAGATTATATCAGATGGTATCTAACATTTTTGCCATTTTGCCGCTCAGTAATTGTAACTACCAATTACAGTTATTTGTAATTGCAGATACAAAAGTACAATTACGTGTAATTGCAATTACTTTGGCTCGATTGCGGACCACAATTACAATTCCAGTGATTCGAAAAGTAATTGCAATTGCCAATTACGATTACATGTGATTGTAATTTTATTTTTGCAATTACTAATTACAGTAATTGTAATTGTAATTGCAATTACTTTGGCTCGACCAGTAATTGTAATTGCGGACCACAATTACAATTACAGTGATTCGAAAAGTAATTGCAAATACTTAACACGATTACAGTAATTGTAATTGCGTCTAATAATTACAATTATAGTAATTGTTCTCTTAAACCACTAATTTTTATGTTTTGGACCATTATGTTTTGGAAATTGTAGTCCACTTTTGCTCATGTAATTGCAGATGTAATTAATTATTCATATAATTAATTACTGCTCAACACTGGTGTAGCCGACACCTTTGTTTATGCTTGAAACACTAAATTTAAAGTTTTGAGATGCGAGTATCGAGAAATTAAAAGTTAATGTGGCATTATTGTGTTAACAGATCCTATGCAAACGTGTAGTCATCTTAGAGCCGAGTACTTCAGTGGAGAATCGGCGAGATATCCGAATTCTTTCCCTAGTATAGAATGCAACAGCTGGGAAGAATTTAAAGCTGGGAACTGCAACTCGAATAATATAGTGACGATGGGGCTAAGTGCACCATGCAGCGCGTAAGTGCAACCTTTTCTTTTTCATTTAAAGTTAATGTATGTGCATGTATATGTACGTTTCTATATCATTTTCGACGTTCGTACTTGTTGATAAAAATCTCTTTAATTTTTAGCACGGGCAAGTTTTACCTCCAGACAAACTATCAGAGTCCTTTTGGCTTGGGACAGGCCGGACTAACCTACAACGAAACACTCGCAAATATTCACTAATGTATTCCGAAATATTCCGGTACATGATTTCTCTGGTAACGACGAAAGATTAAAATTTTAATCTGTGTAAATAACGAAATGAATTAAAATGCTTTGAACCGCTTCTGCAAATATAAATTTGTGATTTGATTGTGAAACCAATCAGTTCCCGTAAGAAATAATCACCCACCATTTCGAAATGATAATGAAGAAAACGTAAGACTTCTACAATTCCATGTTTTCATTCTGAATGATATCAAATCTCTGTTTTGCGTATCTTGTTTGCGTTTATGATAAATGCATATAAATTTCGGCAGTACAGCGATGAGAACTTTAATTACAGTTCAAACTAATTTGCAAGAATGTAATTAAGGAAAGATTCCTTTTGGGGACGAAACGTCTGAAAACACTTGAAATACTTGGCAAATTGCATCAAGCAGAGAAGTAATTAAGAGACATTATTATGTTGGCATGTCACACTTTGCAGCAACGGAGAACATAATGTAATTAACGAAATGATGTACCTTTCCATATTTTACCACGTTTTGGTCTTAATATATCTTAGCTATAGTCTCCGACTGTGGAACCACTGGAGACTTTTTGAACCAGGTTCGTGTCCCGGTCAGGTCAATTTTTTTTCTAAGTCCATCAGATGTTTTTTCGCTTCCTAACTATATGATTATTGTTAAACCATATTGAAAAAACATTTTTTAACTATGTTTAGACTATTTTATAAAATAATTTGTCAAAAAAGTATTTCGGAGTCCTTTTTAACAAGTACGTATATAGCCTGTGTTCATACTAACAAAGGTCTGCTCTCTTGCTTATCGAGCGACGACCTTGCCCATCTAGGTATAGGCGGAGACCTTCGAAACAGAATGACTATCATGAAGTATGAGGCATCGTTTTTTTTTAAAGAATACCGCAGACATTTATTTAAATACTTAAGCATGCGCATACAGTCATGAAATCATGACATGATATTTGTAGAGTTTGATGTCATGCGTTCCTCGACATTACCTTTTATGGGGGTATTTTCTACCATTTCTCTTACGTCCACCGAATAGAACGTCGACTTACGTTCTTAGAGTATAAATATGCAACGCTCTTTGATAGAAAAAGCTGATACAATAAATAATGTGCATAATTGGCCAAATTTAGCCATACTGTCTTGACAAGCCGGTAGGTGAATCAGTTGGGTTTTACAGTTGCGCTCAAAATGATCGTCAATTCGTACTTATTCCTTACGGTCTGCTGCTTCTGCTTTCTGTCATGTAAGTAATTTGATTTGTTTAAATAAAATCTAGGTTAATACTGTCAACATCGGAATCTTCATTTCTATTCATTTATTCGTTTTTATTCTACTAGTTTTTTCGTAACCTCTGTACGACACTGTATAAAAGCATAAAAATATGTGACAAAGAAGTAATTTGTCACAAATTGTAATGCACAGTTAGACGAGTTAAAACAATAAAACTAATACAAGCGAATTTTGATTTGAATGATAAAAATCTTGTTGATTTGACAGCAGTATCTTAACAAGCATGAAGAATCGCTTAATTTTCATTGTAACCATTATTTATATTTATTATTATTATTTCAAAGAGTCAAAAGTAAATTGGGTGACAGATCTCCATTTGAGGGATTTTTAGTGCTACGAAATTCCCAAAATCGATCAGAAATATTAGAACAATGATTCCAGTGTTCAATTATCACCTAACAACAAGAAATGCTGCAATAATAATTATTTGTTTCGTTCACAGCTGTAAATGCAAATCCTACAACTCCTGACTTCTGGACCACGCTTCAAAAATTTATATGGCCTCTGGCCACCATTAAGCTACGTCTTTACTATAGGTGATTATTCATATTGCAGTGTATATGTGTAAGTAATGCAACACAGAAATGTCTGTTAAGTAATACGGTAACGTGACATTTCATGAGGAAAAGGTAAGGTTCGTTATATCGAACATGTGATTCGAGGAGTGCTGTTCCATATTACCTCTTTTCCTATTTTCCTATTTTACAAATAGGACAAATATGAACAACCGCGATTTCAAACAGTAAAAACATTAAAGGAATCTAAGAGTATCAACCTCTTACTTTCGTTAACAGTATTAGAGAAAGTAATCAATTTTTATTTGGCTCAAGAATCTTGTAATCGATGAAGAACATCTTACTTTGCAACAAGAAGTAATTAAAGAAATTAAAGCAATTGTGCTGGTTTGATTAAACTTTCTACGTTTCGATCCTAATATGGATCCTTTTCAAGAAAGAGGAAACAACTGGGTCTGTAAATTTTTAAAAGAGTTTTCAATATTAATGTACTGAAAAACAGATTTAAATACAAAATTCAAAATAACGGTAATTCTTACTTTGCACAAAGATTTCCGCAGTTTATTTATAAGCTGCTATTGTATTCGTACAAGATCATGCAACATAATCAATATTTATTTATAGAGACTACACGTACAAGGAAGTTAGCGTTATTAATGTAGCGCAGCTTGTACCGTGTATGAACTTGACTGAGAAGACGGTGCTACATTGTCATGGTTACCACAATTCACCAGATCTACCATTTGTTACTGACATGATACATGGCACGTATTTATTGATTATTCGAATAAGATTAAAATGTATTTACTAGCTGTACAAATTAATTCGTGGCAGATTATTAACGAATTGATTGATCATTTGCAAACAACCGAAGCACATTCTACTCTCGACTAAATCTACTTAATGTTTAATCCTGTACATATTCACATTGATTTCAATCGAATTTCTATTTTCCAATTTGTTACAGCTTATCTGGACGGTTACAGATACAATGTCATTGCAGCAGATTAAGATATGTAACGTACGAGACTTACGCGACTTCGGTTTTGCTGGTCAATGCTGTGGGGAAGGTCCTGAGTTACGCTGTAGAGAGTATGGCATTGGCTGGGATGGACAAGGATAAATTTCTACTCAGTGGACATTCTTTGGGTAGCCAAATTGCTGGCACCATTGGCCGAGCATGACCTTCAAAGTTTCAGAAATACTAGGTATTTAGAATCTTAATTAACATCCATTACATCAACTATTTGCAGGACAACGAATTTAACAAGAGAATTTCCAATAATAGAGCAACATGCATTTATCACCTGATTACGGTATAATGTCTCAGCGAAGTAAATCAAATCGTTGCAATTTAAAATGTTGACCCACCTCAGCTTTTCGTTAAATTCCGAGGCTTCTTCGGAAACTCCTTATAGGGAGTTTCATTTAAGCTTTCAATAAAAAAAAAAAGTAGAATTCTTTGGATTGTTCATAAATTAATCAGAAGTGACATAGTTAATAGTAACAAGTATTTATCATTCGTATTACGGTATAATATTTCAGCCGAAGTAAATCAAATCGTTGTAATTTAAAATGTCGATCATGTCACAGCTTTTCGTTAAATTCCGAGGCTTCTTCAAGTAGAATTCTTTGGAATTGTTCATAAATTAATTAGAAGTGACATAGTTAATAGTAACAAGTATTTATCATTTGTATTACGGTATAATATTTCAGCCGAAGTAAATCAAATTGTTGTAATTTAAAATGTCGATCATGTCACAGCTTTTCGTTAAAATCCGAGGCTTCTTCAAGTAGAATTGATTAGAATTAATCTGAAGTGATGAAGTGATTAGAATTAATCCGAACACAGTAGGGTGTTTAACGTGTCACTTGTTCAGCTCGTGATCGATCATTCGTTCGTTTCTTCTAGCAATGGACCCAGCAGGGGTTTTCTTCGGGTTCCCCGAGCCTTCGATAAGTAAAACTGACGCGAAATGCGTGAAATGCGTTCATACTGACATGGGACTTCAGGGTACCCTGCTGCCCTGTGGACATCAAGACTATTATCCGAACAGTGGATACGCGGTGCAGCCTGGTTGTCCAAAATTTATAAGCCAAGGTGAATAAACTTTTTCATCAATCCATTTAGATCTAACTGTGTCATAACAATTTATTAAATTAACTTTCAAATAGGCGTCAGCTTTATGTTGATATTGAAAAATGTTAAAATTTGAAGATGTCAATATATGATTTCTCCTCTAGTATAGTCGTTGAGGGATGCAGTTTGGTTTCGATTGTGCAATCGGTGCAGGAAATTTTTATTTTGCATAAAGCTCCCCAGTATTATCATATATTTCTTGTTTCGAGAAGTTTAAAGGGAAAGGATATTAACACTCTAATGAATTCCTTGTAATATTGTAAAAATTACATTGAATTAATTTAGTTTGAAATAATGTGATATAAAATACTGATAAACTAATTTTTTCCATTTTGTCAGACCACTTTCACAATTATGGGCACATATAGTAAAACCTGAATAAATGTATTTTCATTCTAGTGGCAACTGTAGTCGCAGCTTCATCTGCTTTATGCTAATATCATATATTATTTCAGACGAGTCGGTATGCAGTCATAATATGTCTGCAATATTCATCCAACAAGCGTCGATTCACCCACAACTTTTTCTCAGTGTGAAATGTAATAGTTGGGAGGATTTCATGGTTGGAAATTGTGACCGAAAAGTTGTGATTCCGATGGGAGAAAATGCACCATGCGATGTGTTAGTATAAATTTTTCTGATTGTTAAAGTATTTTTATTGAATCTGCACTGGAGGGGAAAAGTTATGAAGCAAGTTGTGTGTGTGTGACTCTTGTAGATTATTAATTATAATTAGACTGCGGATCTCTTTATGGATTTATGAAGAATTTGGTTGGGTGAAATATAAAGCAGTAAAAGATTTTAAAAATTCAAGAATGTTGTAACGTAGTTCTTAATGTAACATAGTTCTTAAGGGATCAAATCAATTTTTATGTCATTACTGTTTTTCACAATCAATGCAAATCATTTTTATTTTGCATAAAAATCCACAGTCTAATTATAATTAATTTTACCAGTACAGATATATCGATAAGTTCATCGTTAATTTGCACTGGTTTTTAACTTTTGCTACTGTGCACAGCGATCAGCAACAGGTGAAGGAAAATTGATTAATTTTCAAAGTCCCCAATGCAGCAGTGTGATTTTGAGAGTTTCTGTATTAACAATTAAGAATGCACCTAATCACGTGGGTTCGCTAACATTATTTATAAACTTGCAGAGAAATTTCTGCGCAGCGTTAAACTTACCTGCGCGCTGAAATTCGCAATGTCATAATGTTTGCAAGGTCGATGTCAATTTCAAAGTAAGCGTGTGCTTGACACTTCAATGAGTAACTACCGAGAATTCTTGTGATTGCTTTGCATTGTTATCCACGTAGCTATACGTGTCAACAGATTGAACATGCTATTTTCAGCCTCATCTTCCTTCTGCCCTCTGTTTTTAGTTAAAAAACCGAGCCACGTCGACTATTTTTCGACTCTGTTTTTTTTTTGACATTGTCATGGAAAATTACCTCTCACATTTTCGCCCACCTGCTGTTGGACATTCTGCACGTACATTACACGCTGCGGAGGGATTCTAAAGATTTAAGAACCACTTCCTTCGGGAACGAACGAACAACATGCTCTTTGTTCACTTGTAATTTGTACAAGAGGGAAACGAAAATATTTATATATATTCTTTTATTTTCAGTACGGGTAGATTTTACCTGCAAACCAACCCACAGAAGCCTTATGGGAGAGGATTACCAGGAACATTCTACAATGAATCACTTCAACAGTATATCTAATACGAAACTATTTGATAAGCAATAATTAATGCATTGATAAACTTGTTCTGTTAGTCAATGTACGAACTAAATAAAATTCAAAGGTGAAGGAAATTTCTTAATTCTTAATTCTTAATTTCTTAAGAAGGAAATTTAAAATAGTGGAAAAATTAGAGGAAACTAAGATTGTATGTTATTTTTAACTAACCAAAATGATTACAGGAAGCAAACGAATTTTTATGTGGTTCCTGTGTATTGCAATTCATGAAGAAAAATTTTATTTTGTATTGCGATCCGCAGTCTACGTATACTATAATTTATGGAACAGCACAAAACCCGTTTTAGCGCAATATTTAATTTTATGTAAAAATGACAGTTAAAGATAAAAATACCCGTGTCGCAATTTTGCGTGACAAACTAAACCGTATGTAACACTTATATCAAGAATTAGTAACGCTCTTTTTTATATTACACGAGATATTAGATTAAATTGAATTTATTTATATATTTCGCAATTCTTATGATAATATGTGCAGAATTATTGAATAAAGAATTCGATCAACGTGTCGATGACTTCATTAAAATTATCCATGGTAGAAGTAATAATACACAAGTAATAATAGATACGTTAAATTAGTTGAAAATCAACGACAGTTGTCTACGATATAAATTATATCATTCAATATTGGTCGATGCAGTCTGCTCGTGATTAATGACGGAATTATATGAAACAATGATTACTATTTACGCCTGTTCTACAAATTCTGTATGGAATTACAATTAGCAATAAGTAAGAAATAATTGGAAATTCATTACGTATACAAGAACAGTTCCGTAACAGCGGTACAAATTATTGGACGTTTCTGTATAAAATAACAATATTTTATACCACGTGGATACGCAAGAATTTACTGTTCTAATAAATAACGCATTACGTACAAGTGTACGGGCTTTATATACCCATTCCGAACAAACTAGTAGTCACAACATGGCGACAAACCGAATCTTTTTCATTTTCGCGGCCTGCGTTTGTCTTCTGGGATGTGAGTATTTCTAAATTACATATTTCATTTGAACAGAAAGAGAGAAAAATTGTACACTAAGTTAAAAACAATTTCTGACAATAATCAATGTTTCATTTTGCCCACAGATGCAGCTTTGTCTGCAGCCCAAGGCCTTCCTACAGCAGCGGAACAAGCAGCTAAGGATTTGCTGTCTTTTCCGCTCAGTGGAATGAAAATGCGTGTTTACCAAAAGTAATTGTGGGAAGCAACAATAACATACAAATCGATATCGTAGCTTAATGACACAATACTGTTGAATTCTTTAATCAATTTCTTCATAAATGCATAAAGATTCCATAAAAAATAATTATAGAAATTATTATTTTTATTATAATTATAATCATTATTAGTCTAGTAATTATGGTACACATGGAGGGGATGATTCAACATTAGAAAACTAGTCGAAAATACGGAAGAAATGTTTTTCGTTTGAGGCTTTGTTCTCGAGAAAATAGAGTTTATTCAGGAAGTAGAATTGGTCGGTCATGATCAGACGTGTTAGATGATTCCTATTTTTTTTTCAGGGATCTGACTTACCAGGAGGTTTCTCCAACAACTCCAGAAGCGATAAAGCCTTACATTAATTCGACTGAAAAAATTCTAATTCATCTCCACGGTTACCTACAGTCGTTGGATGATCCGTTTGTCTACAATTTGATACGTGGTATGTGTCGATGAAAAATTGGACTAGTCCCAACAAAGTCTAACACATTTTGGAAATTGTTGCAGGATTTACGGAAGGTTATTCTTACAATGTAGTAGGAATAGACTACAGGTATTGCACGTACCAGTTCTACACCTCGTCAGTTCTATTAGCCCAATCTGTAGGCGGAGTTGTGCTGAATGCTGTTAAAAAGTTACTGCAGAGTGGTATCGATATATCAGACATAATATTGTGCGGATTTTCTTTGGGTGCTCAAATTGTTGGATACGTTGCTCGCAATTTACCTCAGAAACCTGTAGTCATTGGTAAGTAGAATTAATTTATAGAGGGTTTTGCACTCCAAATTCATCCGTTTGCAAATCAGTTTCAACCTTTTACAAATAAAGTATTTTGAATTAGTTAATTGTTAAGAAATTCAAAATTTCATATATTGCAAGGATGTACATCGTTACACCCTGGTAGCACAAGAATATTAGATAAATATATTTTTGAAATATTAGAAAAATATTTTTTAAGCCACATTTTTTCATTAGAGAAAAATATTGGATCGGAATATTGTATACATGTACCAGAAATTGAATGTTTAAAAAATATAAGCTAAATATTCAGAGAATATAAACTAGATATTTAAAAAATATAAAGTAAATGTGAATCCAATAATTGAAAAATATAAATTCAATATTTAAATAACATTTAACAAAATTTTCAAATTTAATTAAAAATTTTAACAAAAATTAGACATTATGAATATCTATTACTTTCTGTGCACTACTTGAGGGAATATTCCATTTTATCTTCGAAAGGACCTTATTACAATTAAGAAATTTTTATATTATGTTATATAATTTTATATAATTTCTGAAATTACATAAAGATTTGTTTTATAATGAGAAAAAAATATTTTTTTCATAATATGAAATAGATATTTCCTGCCTATTTAAAAAGATTTGTTACTAATACAAAATAAATATTGTACGTATATTTAAATATTAAGAAGAGATTGAATCTCTTTTTAATATTATATGAATGTATATATAATATTTTGTGCTACTAGGGCATATTTAAATGTAATTAACAATTCGTTTGCTTTGTAATTATAGAAACTCTGTCTAGGTATGTATATTCAATAAATGTATGTATGTATGTATATTTATATATATTGCAGCAATTTACTGGTTGATAAATTGTTAAAGCAATTAATACACATGTAATTATTGAAGCGTATTGAGTACTGATGTTTATGTTTCGGTCGCAGTAATGATACCGTTCACGTGTGTCTACGTAAATATATAATGCAATCGAAGTAAATAAATAATTGATTCTAAATATTCTTAATGGGTAAAATTGATTTGCAAAAAAGTAACTTTGGAGAGCAAAACCTGTAGAAGAAAAATAATTGTAACACATTTTTCTTAGAAGTGAATAAAATCTGCATTCTGGCAATGCAATTTTTAATGTAATATTTATATGCCGGTCCCTTTTATTACAGGTCTAGACCCTGCCGGACCGATGTTCAACATAATGGAACCCTCTATATCAGCTAGTGATGGATCGTGCGTCATATGCGTTCACACCGATGAAAACTTTTATGGTACTTCTCGTCCGTGTGGTCATATAGACTTCTATCCAAACGGTGGAAGAAGAGATCAACCTGGTTGTAACTTCCTCTCGAGCGTGGGTGCGTAACACATCCCATTCCAACTTAAAGTATATTAAAGACCTCCCTGAAATTTATTACAACCGAACCCACATAATTAGCCTGATATTCTCGTACACCGTGTTTCTCGCTAATTAACATAAGTTCGTAACTATTATTTTATCAACTGTTGCAGGCGCGTGCAGCCACGAAAGGGCCACTGAAATTTCAGCAGAAGCGGCAATGAATCAGAATGGTTTCCCTGCCATAAAATGCGACAGTTGGTTTGATTTCAAGAGGGGAAACTGCAACCAGTCGGCCATCGTTCCGTTCGGTTTCAACGCGCCGTGCAAAGCGTGAGTATCGTACTTTCCGTTTTATATTTATATATATTTAGCGTATCTTCTTCGAAAAATATCCCCAGTACGAATTCAGAGTAATTAAACGTACCAATGGCGTGGTTAAACATGCGGAAGCTTGCCAGGCTATTAATTAAAAAATCATCATCCCCTTTATTGTATATGAAAGGCGCAGAAACCCATCGGTGTAAGTTCCCCCAGTATGAAAGCTGAGATAATTAAATATCTTTTAATTAAAAATAAATAAAAATTCCCAGATAGAAGCAATTAACGGGAAAATAAATAAGAGAACGCTTGCGAAGTAATAAAATATTGAAATATGTTTCTGATTATGAAATGTATTTATTGCTATATTTTACAAAATAATTCTGTTTATTTCCAGGTCGGGTAAATATTATTTACAAACAAACGCACATCAGCCGTATGCCAGAGGTATGGCTGGAATAACCTACGATGCCTCGATCGGCAATAATTTCTTTGGATAACAATTCTCTTCAGGATTTATTTCGTTTAAGGAAAGATAACGCTTTCAATGATCCTTTGTGCCATACATGTATTTAGTAGTAGTATGATGTCTGTCTGTAATTTCGGAAATGAAGAAAAATTGTACACTTTGATGTCGCAATAAATAATCATATCAAAAATTAATACTTGAACCTTATATTGTTATTCTTTTAGGAGGAACACACCGAAGTAGGGTCCAGGAATCATTATTGTAATTATAGAAAACATTAAAATGAATGAAGTATACTTGCCAATTAAATAGTCTGAAAATTCAGTATCGCTTCTTTTTTATACAGCGTTTTACTTAATGAATGATCTGTAGAATTCCATTTCTGGTGGCTATGCGAACATTTGGATTTACATTGCAGCTTTCTAGATATGTATCTTTCATTTCGAGTTTAATTTAATAATAGTATTTTGCTAACAGTTGCTGGGCGCTGAATTATGGAATCGTACGAAATATTTCGGTTACAGGGTAGTTCACTTCACGTGCCATAGAAATGGTAGTAGCAGTACGTTGCTGCAACTGTTCAGTGGTTATTTAAATTTAATTCAAGTGCAATAAATTTACTGTTTCTGGTATACCCGAAAATCCATTATTGAAAACTGAAGACATTTCCGTAGTTGCACACATTTCAGGCAATTCGTTATAGTTAGACAGATATTATCTTTGATATTGAAACGTAGAATTTTTAATATAAGCTATCCATTATCTGAGTTTCCTTATGGAATACATATATTAAAGACTATCTTATTCGAGAAACGTTTATTTCTAAAAATAAGTTATATTACGTTTTTAATAGCGTCTTTTAAAAGTCTGCGAAAATTTTTACATGCACGTATGTGTACATATATTGTAATGTACTAACCATGGAATCTTTATTTATTCAGTTATGCGGATCTTATAAGTTAATAAATTCTAACATATATTTTAATTATTTTATCTACCACAGACATAGCCTTGCACACTTCGATATTCTTTGGATTTTCCCCTGTTCTTTTGCAGTCATCTCAATCATTATCTCTCTTATACTAACATTTCTATCGATTTTTTTTTTGCAATCCCGTAGTAGTTGTTCTAAATTGCCGAATCTATACCCGCATAAATTGTAACTTTTGCTTTCTCCTATCTGCCAATATTCGTTCGTATTTTACAGGTTTCCCTGAAGTGCCAGAACAATTCCGTCTCCTTAATATATTACAATATATGTAACTTATAATACATGCAACTGACAAACCAAGCAGGCTAGATATAAATGGTCTGTCCTAGAAGTTTTTCGTTCAGAAGTCAATTTGGACTTTCACGATGACAAACAATCGACTGTTTCTCATTTTCGCGATCAGTGCCTGTTTCATCGGCGGTAAGTACCTCGAAAATGTTTTATTTATAAGACAAATATGGAAGCTTCAAATCTTTTATAATAATAATAATATTAATCTGTTGCCTTTCTCGCAGCTACAGTTTTGTCTTTCAACGCCGACACCATATCACTGCGCCTCTATTCCAAGTATTTATTTGAAATTTTTCACATTGTCGACATGATACATATTTCACAAAGTCTATATAATTTTAAAGGGATCTCGAATTTTTTTCAAAAAAATTAGTGAGTCGTTTACTTTTAAAACTAGAAATAATTTACAAATTTGAACACATCCTACTTCACACGTAGTTTAAACGCTTATGCTTCAGGAAAATGTGTAATTTTTGATTTTTCGAAAATAAAAACCCTGAATTCCCCTTAAGATCGCTCGCGATTCATTAATGATAGCTGGAACGTAATTAGAACATTGTAATGATCACTACATATTTCAGGAATGGCTCTTATTTACAACGCAATGCTAAACAAGCTTCGCAGCTTGTACCTCGTATGAATTTGAAGAAGACGACGCTGTTTTACTGCCATGGTTATTTGCAGTCAACAGACACACCCATTGTCGTGCGACTAATACACAGTACATTTCCATTGAACTAAAAAAATTCTAATATTCATACATAGTAAGGATGATCCTGCACAATGTTCTTACAATATATTTAAAATTGTTACAGGTTTTCTAGCCGGTTTTAATTACAATATTATAGCAGTAGATTATAGGGTCGAATCATCAGATATCTACTATTTATCGACTTATCTTAGCGAGAGTGTGGCTACGATTCTAGTTGATAGTCTGAACGAAATGGTGGCAGTTGGACTGAAGAAAGACCAAATAATATTTTACGGTCATTCTTTGGGCGCTCAAATTGCCGGAGAAGTTGGCCGCAGGCTACCCTTCCGACTCAAGGAGATAGTAGGTGTGTGAGTCATAATTACCTAGTAACTTCTTAATCCCCCAATTGAATTTCTACTGCTTCAATGTTCCTCAAATTTTTAATTTATCGTGATATAGTTTTATGCAATGTAGCAACTTAATTTTAGGAATCACCTCATCCCTTGTCTTAAGAGAACGTGATCGTTATTATAGGGTTAAAGTACGGATGATGAATGCATGTATTGTATGTGTGGGTGTTAATAAGCAACCATATATATAATTGAATTCATAATAACAAAGAATCGAAATTAACAGAAGAGTTATTAGAAATACGATCGCCGACGAAATACGAAAAGAAGACCAGATCTTTACGAGCAGAGTTGTGCAGAATTACAATTGAATTACTCCTATAATTACAAAGTAATTAAATTAAATTGTAATTCAATTATGTTGTAATTTATAATTCAGATCTCCAGTCACTTAAATTACAATGTAATTCGTAATTGCAATGGAGCACAATTATAAAATACATTGTAATTGAATTAAATTGTAATTCAATTATGTTGTAATTTATAATTCAGATCTTCAGTCAATTAAATTACAATGTAATTCGTAATTTCAATGGGGTACAATTATAAAATACATTGTTTCCATGTATTGTATTGTATTGTATTTCAAGTATATTGTATTTCAATTATACTGTAATTCAATTACAAATTGCATTTCAATTATATTGTGTTTCAATTATATTGTATTTCAATTAAAAATCTGATTGAAATACTTAATAATTGAATTACGTTGTATTTGAATTATATGGTAATTCATTTACGACGTAATTGAATTACTATTAATTGAAATACAATGTAATTCAACAACGTAATTGAATTACAATGTAATTGAATTAGGACAACTCTGTTTACGAGCAACCGCCGCGACAAATACATCTGTCAAGGATTGGTTATCCGTGCGTCCTTTTATAATTAAAAACGGCTTGGCTTTTTCCTTACATTATTTATGTTTTATTGAGAAATTAATAGATTAATTCATTCCTTCAGTTTATTAGCTTGCACTCGTTCACACGAGTCTTCTTTTATTACAGGTCTGGACCCAGCAGGGCCTGGCTACGAGTATTATCAACAATCGCTCTCAGCTGCTGACGCGCTTTGCGTCAAATGCATTCACACTGATATGTATAACTATGGAAATCCAGAGACATGTGGCCATTTAGATTTCTATCCGAACGGTGGATTTCGAGAACAACCTGGTTGTCCAATATTCTCCTACATGGGTATATAAAACCTTTATCGTTCTATGTACTTCCTTCCTGTGCTAATTATTATCGAAGTAATTCAATGAAAGATGTCCGAAGTCACGAGTAACTTCGTTTGCCTAAGAAGAAGCTAGTTAGTTCTAATTACTCTGTCGCCGAGTTCTTAATTTCGTTGACGAATTACATCAAGTGCTTTGTAGACGACAGTTCCCGGAGAAAGTACGCAGTCTTCTCGTAACATAAATCGGAAATTATATTTACTTAAGGGTGGTCCACTTAATTGTAGCCACTGCAATTTGCGATGTCGTAACAAATGTTTTTAATGCAATGTAAACGGTGTCACGAGGCGCATGCTTTGCAAAATTTTAATTTTGTTTTGCAAGGTCATTTTCTCCGGAGTTTTCAAGGTCATCGTAAATGAATATTTGTTTATTCAATAACGCGACCTTGAAGTGAATGTTCACGATGGGAAAATTTTGCAGAAAGTGTAAATTTTTAACATATATTTTAAACAATTTATTTGTGTTTAAATCAGTTTACACTAAAAGATTGGTCATTCGAAGACGCGCAAATTGAATTTTTACCTTTTCGTCTAGGTGTAATTATTTCGGAGATATTAAAAATGAAATGGATTTTTCCATGTTTGTCAAATATGTTTTTCGAGTTGTATATCGCATCAAAATCTATTAAAATAGGCGTGTTATGTTTGGGTAACCTTCTTTGTACTTTTATTTCATTGTATCTAATTTGTATTATTATTTTTCAAGATCCTTGGAACAATTGCAGTCACATCAGATCCGAAAAGTATATGATAGAAGCAGCGACGCATCCGAACGCGTTCCTCGCTATAAAGTGTCCTAGTTGGTATGATTTTATGCGCCACAGGTGCGATAAGTCCGATGTTATTCCTATGGGAGAATCTTCGCCGTGTTCTGCGTTAGTATAACACTTTTGACTTGATAAATTGATCATTTATCTAAGTGTTTGCAATATTTATCTATGTTTTGCAGCGCCGGAAAATATTACTTGCAGACAAATGCTAAATCACCATTTGCGAAGGGATTACAGGGTACAGTCTACCATCCCCCGACATTCATATAAAATATAACTAGGTATTGCTGAGAAATAAGAATAATTTCTTGTATTACGAAGTAATTCACTTCGTTTTTGTCGCGAATAATCATTGCAAAGTATCGTATGTTTGAATAAAAAAACATCGACAAATAATTGTTTACCTTGTTATTTCGTCGATCGTTAACCACTGTGTCGATTGAAGACAGAGTGACAGATTCAGTTCGTGAAATAATGGACAGATTTTAAACCTTAGCACTCGAGTGCGCCTCTTGAGCGTCATTAAAAATTCCTGTACTAGTATTTAAAATATTGTTTACATTATCAGACATGTCGGGATCTAACTAATTATTAAACATTTACGTCATCACAAAGAAAGGAAATATTCTAGATCGAAAGAAAAGTTTGATTTTCGAGTTAAAATAGCTCCGAGTGCAAAAAGTTAACATCCCTAGTAGTACAAAAATATTAGATAAACATTTTTTTCAAATATCGAAAAATTATTTTTTAAGCCACATTTTTTCATATAAGAAAAACATTGGATCTGAATATTGTATACATGTACAAGGAATATAAATTGAATGTTTAAATAACATTCAATAAAATTTTCAAATTTAATTAAAAATTTTAACAAAAATTAGAAACTATGAATTTCTATTATTTCTGTGCACTACTTGAGGGAATATTCCATTTTATCTTCTAAAGGACCTTATTACAATTAAGAAATTTTTATATTATGTTATATAATTTTATATAATCTCTGATATTACATAAAGATTTGTTTTATAATGAGAAAAAAATATTTTTTTCATAATATGAAATAAATATTATTTGTATATTAGGTAAAAATGTTCTACTTCTAATATCAAATAAAGATCCATATATATATATTATTTAGAAAAAAATATTTTTCTCGTAATATGAAATAGATATTTCCTGCCTATTCAAAAAGATTTGTTACTTAATATAAAATAAATATTGTATGTATATTTAAATATTAAGAAGAGATTGAATCTCTTTTTAATATTATATGAATGTGTATACAATATTTTGTGCTACTAGGGATCCGTCAAAAAATGAAGTTTCCTTTTTAGTTCGGTTATTTGTTCTAAGTGGTACTGAACGAGATGGTGTTCATAAATTTGCATGCTTTTGTGAATGAAATTTATTCGATAGCTTACCTTCCTCTTTGAGCGAGCCATTCTTTGATCCCTCACATTTTCGGCCTCTCCAGGTGGCCTTTTGCCCCACACCACAACAGCTATACTAGTGTACGTAAATATAAGGACCGTTATTGGTATCACGTACTGGAGAACCAATAAGGCTATGGAGTAATAATATCTGAAATACACACGTACGAGTCAGTTGTTATCCGACGGCGTAAAACAGTAAGTATAATAGAGATGTGCAGTACAATAGAACAGGTGAAAGATCACTGCACGTTTTATTAGGTTCTTACATATGAAACGTACGAGTTTTCACTTCTCGACGTTTATATCCTGGAAATTATTAACGCTATATCATAAAGAAATGTAGGGCACATCAGAACGATTGTTATAATCCTCAAAAGGAAACTAAATTTGCTCTGCGAAGCTTTGTTTTCAGAAGAATCGTACTTGGAATCTCATTTAACCTTTGACAAAGGTATCCCGCGTTTTTCGTGCGATTCAATTCTATTCCTGGCTCGTTATCATGGTGAAAATCAAATGGATTCACTAACAGGAGCAGCAGCGGATAATTTCTTGCAAAGTCAAATATTTCGAAGAAAGTCAAATATTTTGTAAATTAAGAAACTCGAAATTTTACTGATTGCAAAGATTTGAATAAAGTACTTGTTTAAAAGTAATTACTGAAATGCGGATTTTCATGCATTTATGAAGAATTTGGTTGGATAAAATATAGAACGGTAAATGATTCGAAAAACTGAAAAATATTTTTATATTGTTTTCGCTGACGTAAAGTCGTTAAGGGATGAAATCAATTTTTCCACGTTTTTATGTGACAAATTTTGCAATTGATTTTAAACTAACTTCCCGATGACAATGCAGTATTCAAAAATTTTTTTTAGAAGTCTATCCGTTTCGGAGAAATATAATTTATAAATTATAATCTCATACCCTGGTAAAAATGTTACAAATCGATTGAAGAATTTCACATAAAAAGCAGAAAATAATTATGTAAATAAAACTGATTTTTTAAAAAATACCACGTTTTTAAAAACGGACTACAAAGTATAAAATAATTTTTCCTAGTCGCGTATGAAGATACTTGTAAGACTTAAAACGAAAAACGTGGGGGGCAAGAAGCATCGATTATCTATTTCATACGTCCCACGTTTTTCGTTTTAAATCTTACAAGTATTTTCATAGCATTTCAAAATTCACAATCACAAATTTTCACCACTGTCTATACAAGGTTAGGAATCAGTACGCGACTAGGAAAAATTATTTTATATTTTTTAGTCCGTTTTCAAAAACGTGGTATTTTTTTAAAAATCATTTTTCCTTACATAATCTTTATTTTTATTTTACACAAAGATCCAGTGAACGAACGAAGTCGTAAGTAATTATGGATCGTTTCAAAGTGATTACAAGCAAAGTATTAATTCCACATCGCGTTATTCAACGAACAAAATGAAGATGCAAACGCGATTTGCTACATCTCACGTGTTCCATGCGTTTTTAGATTGGAAATGTTCATACAGGATCTTTTCGATGGTGAATGTATTTCAATATAAATCGTGGAATTACTTGAAGATGCATTACCTATTTTCTGCCGATGGCCAAACTTCTTCGCAGAGATAGTGATTGCATACTATGTGCTGTAGCGATGGCTGCGTCAGTTTCGATACGATGGGAATTGGAGATGATATTGTCATCGCGAGCAACCAAACAGACAGAATCAGCAACTGGGCCTGCCGTTTGCTCAATTTCGGCTTCAAGGGCCACATGATGGCTCTGTAACGATCTATACTTATCGCCACGAGGGTGTACGCGCTCACGAGGACTGATACCGCCTGGAAACAGAAAATATCATCACGTTTTTAGTCTGCGATTACAAATGAAATTTTAATTTAACAGTTCTAGACGTACGATAAAGACAAAGGTTCTTTGCTATCGACTACAGAATCATTTCACCCTTTGTACTCGGCTGGCGACTCACCACTAAACATTTTTATATCATTAATCAATAGATCTTTTTGCATTTATGGCTTATGAAAATGTTCAACACAAGCTAGAGTATAAAATTCCACATAATTTAACACGTTTTTTTATTCATTTCAGATCTAGAAAGGCTGCTGTCACTGAAAATAAGATTTTTCTTGATAAGATAGGAATAGGAGATAATATAATATTATTTATAATATTTTATTCTATTATATTATAATATTTTTTATAGATTTTCTTGAAAATAAGACTTTCTTGAAATTCACCTTAAAAACTTAAAAATTGCATAAACGTCCGCAGGCTACTAATCGATAACTAAAAATTCAAGTATTTTATGAGGTGTTACATGAATTTTTCATATCCATAAAATGAAGATCGGAAAAATGCTCAATTTTCCAGTTGAAATAATTCCGGCAGAGGGATAATATCTCAAAAATCGATTCTATAACAAGAAAGGTCCCTCTGTTGGACACATGCAAGTTCAAGATGCCTCGCGCGAAGCACCCATATCTCAAGTGATCCTATAAGTAATGAAACGAGGGAAATAAGTATTTTTTCCTGATCGGATTTGAATGATGAATGCTAAGAACGAGGATTCAGTCACGAGCCGAGATGCTGGAATCGATAAACAACATTCGTGAACGAACTGGTTTGCAAACAGTGGTATCTTGGGTAGATGCTTTAAGGACATGAGCGTTGTTAACGATGAGAGCAAGTCATTAGTCGGAAAGTCGTCATCATGTTAGCATTGTCGTTGTCGTTAGTGATCTAACAAGCAAAGGTGGTGACGTGAACCAGTGATTTTTCTGGTTTTCGACAGCTTTAAACTCGAATTAATGTGCTCGTTATTATTTCCATGTTACCCCTCTCTGTCGGATTAGTCACGTGACTTTCTGACGTAACGCGTCACGTGACTGCGCCACGGGTGATAGTGGGGAGCTAGTGTATAGTGTCGGTTTCATACCTAAATTCATTCTTTATAAAAATTGGATTTTCATTGTTAGATACTTCAATTTGTAAGGTTTGAGGGTAATAGTTTAGCGATAAGTTGTTAGTTAGTATTTAACCTTAGAACTTTATTATAAATAGTAGAGTTAAGTAATCTGTTTGTGAGGAAAGGAGGATATGGACTCGAGTTTGTAACCCTGAGGGGATCAAATAAAGATTTACATAATCTTTAGCACTCGAATGGTGACTCTGAGGCGCCACTAAAAATTGCCATAGCATTATTCAAAATATTGTTTACATTATTGAATATATCAGTATCTAGCGAATCACTAAAACTTTATTAATAAAACTATCAATTTTATATCTATAGAAAGAAAGATATCGTATAGAATGGAAGTATTGTTTTCCAATTAAAATAGCTCCCTTTTTGAAAATTGCGAGTGAAGCAAAATAGTTTCGCTTTAAATTGGTTTTTCTCTCGCCTCCTGTAAAATTTACTTTTCTTGAAGGCAATTATCATGTGTGGTCGACGATATGCAAATAAAAAAATGTTTGCACTCGAATTCATTTGTTTGTACTGTATGGTGGTTGTTCTATTTGTGGTTGCAGAGTTTCATCATTTTCTGAACGACGGTTACTATAATTTCCTTGGACGAAAGATAACCGCTAGCCTCCAGCGATGATAACAGACCATTTCCTTCGCGACGGGCGACCTTTGTGGACGCTGCGACAACATCGATACCGCGGACTCCACGCGAAATAGCAGATCATCGACCAATTTGGAGAAAGCTCCAAGTTTCTGCAAAGGAAACTTCGCTGATGCCGGCCATAACATGGTTACACGAGTTTCCCCGCAAACTGCTGGGAACTGGCCGCAAGGGATAGGTGTTCGGTACGTCGACTGTGGGATTTTATGTGTCACGAAACTGCATACAAAACGAAACGTTGCATAACAATGCGATGTAACAAGCTCCGAATCCTATCCATTATTGAAATCGACTTATTTCCCTGTTTTCATTTCTCACCGCACACTACCCTCCATAAAACACCAGACAACTGTTTATTTACAATAAAATGGTAAATACACAATACAAGCTTTCAGCTTGATTATATTGTTTCATGTTTACATATACTATCTCAATAAATGTTGGAAAAAAGACATTAAGAACATTCCAAACCATTTAAAACTTTAAAACTAAAATATATAAGAATAATAATTAAAGGAGAATATAGAATATTTTGGTCAGAAATGATTTACATGTTCTCTACGTTCTAGAAAATCTATTAGTGCCATTTTCATTTAATAATATAGGTCTAAATTAGAAGCATTCAAAATGTGTATGCTGAACTATTCTGAACACTCGATTCAAATAAAAAACAAGAAATAAAAAGCAATGACTTTGTAAATGAATTGATTTACATGTTCTCTACGTTCGGGAAAATCTGTTAGTACCATTTTCATTTTATAATATAGGTGCAAATTAGAAGCATTCAAAATTTATATGCTGAACTATTCTGAACATTCGATTCAAATAAAAAACAGGAAATAAAAAGCAATGACTTTGTAAATGAATTGATTTACATGTTCTCTACGTTCTAGAAAATCTATTAGTGCCATTTTCATTTTATAATATAGGTCCAAATTAGAAGCATTCAAAATGTGTATGCTGAACTATTCTGAACACTCGATTCAAATAAAAACCAAGAAATAAAAAGCAATGACTTTGTAAATGAATTGATTTACATGTTCTCTACGTTCGGGAAAATCTGTTAGTACCATTTTCATTTAATAATATAGGTCCAAATTAGAAGCATTCAAAATGTATATGCTGAACTATTCTAAACTCTTGATTCAAATAAAAAACAAAAAAATAAAAAGCAATGACTTTTTAGCAGATATGGTGCGTGGGAAAGATGCTTTTTATAGACGTGGAAATTTCGTTTTTTCGAAGTGGGCACTCTGGGCGGTCGGGCCGAAGGATCGGTCATTAAAGTGACCATTGCCAAAACCTCAGCTAGACCGTTGTTAGGTCCTTGGCGTGGTGATATCCAGCACTCTATACATATCGGGGGAGACAACCTTGTCCATGCTCGTGGAAAACAGAGATTTTCCCTCCCCACTTTAGTTGTGTTTGGCACGTCACCTAAAAGGATCTGTTATCAGTGGGGCAGAAAGCTGAGAGACTTCGACAAGTCAGCATCGGCAACGCGCTATAGTCAGAAGTTAACGGTTTCATTGCTAGCTGTTGTCGACCAGCATTTTCTCATAGATTATATAGTTTAATCACGAAAAGAAACTTTTATTTTTCCGCGCAACGCCCTAAAACTTTTTTGTGGAAAGAAATTTTTTCGTAATCACAAAGAGAATATTAAATGTTCCGCCTGCACGAGAAAATATGTATATGCATATATAAACGAAGTCCTGACTGACTCACTCACCTATCGACGCCCAGGCTAAACCCTTGGCCCTAGAAAGCTGAAATTTTGAATAGAGGTTTCCTCTATGATCTATGCAAGAGATAAGAAAGGATATTTCGAAATTCAACCCCTAAGGGGGTGGATAGGGGTTGCAACTTTGGTATGGGGGATATATTGTTTGTGGTCTGATTTACATCATACTTGGTCTTAATGCTCATTGATACAATCTGAATGGGGTGAATGGGGGGTTAAAAGAGTTTATGGAGAAAGAATATCAATTTTCGAGGGCATTGAACAGTTTTCTGTGCGAGCGAAGTCGCGGGGAAAAGCTAGTACAAAATAAATCTTACAGATTTGTGTCAATGATATACAGGGTGTCCCAAAATTCGTGTACTTCCCGGAAATGGGAGGTTCCTTGGGTCATTTGAAACGACATTTTCCTTTACAAAAATGACGCCAGTGGCTTTGTTTAAGAGTTATTAACAAAAAACACGGACCAATCAGAGCGCGGCTACAGCGGATTGATTCTGACTCGGCCAATGGCGCCGCCACGCTAAGCGGGACCTGTCGCTGAGTCGGACTCCGTTCGCTATAGCCGCACTCTGATTGGTCCGTGTTTTTCGTTAATAACTCCTAAACAAAGCTGCCGACGTCATTTTTGTAAAGGAAAATGTCGCTTCAAATGACCCAAGGAATCTCCCGTTTCCGGGAAGTACACGAATTTTGGGACACCCTGTATAATACATTGTGAAAATTTCATCGACACATAATGCCAGGATTAATTGCGCAGCACTCGTTAATAAATTTAATTGACTTCTACTGAGACTTCATTACTTTAATAGGATTTTCAGCATTTAGCAGCGTAACGTGATAATCAGTTATGATGCGTACGATCAAAATTTTGTTCGGAGTAAACGTTTATCGTATTATTTAGTGAATAGTTGACTGTGATAACTGATGCAACGCTCAAACAATTTGTGCACAGCTTGTTTAACTTTGTCGATCAATATCTGCACTATCATGTTATACCTTTCAAGTTTGTGGATTCTAATTAATTTCCATGTACCGATCTCGAATCCTTCTTCAATCACGACTTTTAGAAATTAACAAGCTCTGGTATTACATCGTTTAATCCTTCAAAGGATCTGAACCTATCAGGCTGCAGACTGGAATAGACTCTTTGTGATCTTTGAACATCTTCACTTGAGAGATTCACTACCTAG
>CM052343.1:15058313-15079321 GCA_028455595.1 Lasioglossum vierecki
TATGTTATATTGGAAATTATTTCATAATTTTTAATGCATTGTTTTAGTGCGTTTCGAAGTTGGCTTAACTTTCTTTTTATAAAATTTTTTTATGTCACACTTTTTTGTGGAACGAGCAGAATTTGTAGAACACCGTTGGATGGTCTTTCGGTGTTAGTGTTCAGGTAATATAGAAATAATATACAAAGAAACAATATACTGATCGAATAGAGTTAGTAAATAATACAAAAACAACTAAATAGAACATATAATTTTTATAATTATTTAGTGAAATGTAAAATGTTTCTTAATTTTTCCCTGCACCCTCTCATCCCTCCAGGGAAGATCAGTTTCGCTTTTCTATAACGTAATAAGACGAAAGGAACTTACAATAAAAACCGCAAAGAATGAAAAAATGCAAAATTTGTTTTTATACTATTAATCGGGAGGCATACCCTACAAAATGCAGAAAATTAAATGATTTCGACGCAAGGTTCGATCATTAAATCTTAATGTTTTATTAAAATTGAATTTTAATGATCAAACCTTGTGCCGAAATCACAAATTTAATCTTTATTACAATTTTGATTGAGAAAAATTTTCATTAAAATGCAGATGGTTTTATTTTGATTGGTCCACCCATTTCGACGTAATCGGTGAACATTCATAGAAAAAAGAAAGCAGAAAGAAAGGCACATACAGAACCAATTGAGTAGATATTTTTTCACAGAGGGTTCGAGATGTATTGTGAAATTAGGAAATACCTCTTATAGTTCGTGTTCGAATGGAGTAAAGGGAACTCAGCAGTCCTCGGAGATTCTATTCCTGATATCAGGCAAGATAAGACCTCGCTTGGACAGGCTGACAAAAGTCGGAGATAAGAGGATCGACTGACAATGGTTGAGCGAGGATGATAGCATAGAATTCCGTTGGCAGTATTTGTGCAAAAAACTTGTCGATGTTTGCTTATCGCTTAGAAGAACCGTATCCTATATTTTTCATAGCACATATTCGGGCGTTAAATATTCTATTACAGGCATGCTGACTGAACGACGAGCTTTATACGCGAGTTGTACAAAGGATCGTGTAAAATGCAATTATCAACGAATACGCACACTATTTCATTCCACTGGTATTAAACTTTTTTTTGTTCTCTACAGATTGAATTTAAGATTAAATTAAAAATTTTTTCAAATAAAACTGGTACTAATTCTTTTTGAAAAATATACTATATCATCTAAATTTTAATTATTAATCTGATATTTTCTAATTTTTTTAATTTAAGTATCGTAATTGTTTTCCAATTTGGCTGCTTTGGCAAATAGTGTCTATAAACAAATAATATTGCACCTAATCAAAATGGAATAATAAACTCAAGCTGGAAGCTTGAATCCTTTAATTATCATTTTGTTGAAGACAAGTAAGTAAGCCTCTATTTTATTTCCTAATGACTGGACGGCGAATTTTGTTGCAAAACAAACATTGGTTGCATTATTTTAATGCATTATTATTTTAATGTATACAAATGAACTCTACAAGCTTTGACTGTGGACATTTTTTTTTATCTAGTTTTTTTTTGTTAATTAACGTTTGTAGCAGTTCATCAAAGAATACGCCGTCGGAATTGCGTCCCAGAAAATTCCAGAGCGTTGGGAAATCGAGCGGATTTAATCGGCGGAAACCTGGACGATTTCACGGTACATCCAGCGGATAAACATCATGTGAAAATACGCGTTGGTATGTGCTATCTATCAAACTAAGTTTCGGCGGAACGCACGCAACACTAATCAATCTATCTGGAACGATGTAGAATGTGCCGGCAGTAACCATTCCTCAAAAAGCGACACACGCGATGTATCGTGTAACGGTTCTGTTGGTAATTTCAAAGAAAATAATGTGATATTAATAATAGCCGTGTATTTTCATAATTCTGCAAAAGGCGTGCTAACGAATGCCCGGGAACGTCGGATTTGAGCGAAGGTCGATACAAGACGTCCCGTTTCAAATAAAAAGTAAACAGATACTAAATAAAAGTAAAATACAGCTTTTTATCGTGAAATTCACAGTTCAACGATTACTCAGACTGTTTTTATTTCTAATATTGTAAATCAAATTAAATCAAATTAAGTCAGTTAGTACTCCAGTTTCAGTGAAGCGATGTGCATTTCCAGCTAGTATTTTCACTGTTCTTGCATATCATATTCACAGCTGGAATCAAGAGAAGCTTAAAGAAAACATAATGCGATCATAAAGCGTGCTTTCATACGTGGAATTCATGCTGGAATGAACCTTCAGTTACTCGCACTCCACTTTTTACACAACCGTTTAACATAAACCAATTTTCATTCAATAAAATAACTACTTTAATACAAAATAAATATTTGATAGTGCGGTCGACAGCTCTAGTCACGCTTGAATCTCTACAATTAAAATTGCGAGACTATAACTACTATAAGCGAGTAATTATACATAACTGTATAATTTATACATAACTGTACATAACCGTTTAACATAAAAAAATTGCATTCAATGAAATAACTACTTTAATACAAAATAAATATTTGATAGTGCGGTCGACAGCTCTAGTCACGCTTGAATCTCTACAATTAAAGTTGCGAGACTATAACTACTATACGCAAGCAATTAAAAGTTTCATCTGCGAATGCGAACGAGATACTGTTTTGGACACAACAATTTTTATTTTTGTTCGCTCTTCGTTCATTCCGCAGTTAGTCATAGTTGTAACCAATTTCTTTTACCGAGCACTCGAACATTAAAATTCGCGTTGAATATTAACTCTTTGCAATCCCAGTAATTTTAACTTGAAAATTACACATCCCTTCCGTCCTAGAATAATTCCATTCCACTAATACTTCGAACAATACTTAAATGTTCAGTAAGTGTTTAGACACCGACATATTGACTGATGTAAACAAAGGGATGGAATAAATAGAGGAATAAACGGATGAAGATATAGAAGATATTCCGATAAAATGTCTGTGAAAATGTTGTAAGCAGAAGTTTAAAAGAGAACATCAAAGAGAGACGTCACAGAACGCCACAGGTAGTTACGATGGGGTCTTATGGAAAACACCAACACAAATTTCCCCGACACGGTTTTCATCGACTCCAGATTTGACCGACAACGATTTTGACCGACACGAATTTGACGTACAACGATTTTGACCGACACGAATTTAACCTACAACTATTTTCACCGACACGAATTTGACATAAAACGATTTTGACCGACACGAATTTGACATAGAACGATTTCGACCGACACGAATTTGACATAGAACGATTTCGACCGACACGAATTTGACCTACAACTATTTTGACCGACACGAATTTGACCTAGAACGATTTTGACCGCCACGAATTTGACCTACAACGATTTTGACCGCCACGAATTTGACCTACAACGATTTTGACCAACACGAATTTGACGTACAACGATTTTGACCGACACGAATTTGACCTAGAACGATTTTGACCGACACGAATTTGAGCTACAACGATTTTAATTTTGTTGTTGATCAAAATCATTGGCGGCCAAAGTAGTTGTCAGTCAAATCTAGAGTCGATGAAATGTTGGGGAAATTTGTACCGGTGATTTCCATGGGGACCCACAACGATGAAAGTTTACAACCGAGAAGTCAGTCTACTGAGCAGGTGTAAGAAAACCACTGTGAAACGTTCGGTCTGTTCGCATAAACCCTGGAGGATTATCTGTTATATTTTGTCAGCACGGGAATGTACCTTCTTATCGGAGACGTAAGCTGCAAAGACGCTGTCATCTGCAGCTGTTAAAAATATTGCAACACGATTGCCGCCGGTGTTGACAAGAAAATTACTTCCCCGTGAGATCGTCGGAGGATTTAAATAATTTTACATGGCGATTTCTGCTCTACTGACGAAACTCTTTCTTGGTAATTATTCTCCACGGTGACAAACGTTCCTGCGCGTTCACAGATGATACTAGTCGTTAAAGCCCGACTGTTACCAGGGAGATTTCATTAAACCCACGGAAATATTTCTTCAGTGAAAAGCGTTTATTTTATTAATCTCGCTGTTCCTCGTGTGAAAGATGTTTATACGTCTGACCATTAAGCTTCGCTCCCCTAAATTTTCTCTTTCCGTTGAACAATGCATATTGTCTCTAATTAATTTCAGAAAAATGCAGTTCAATTATTAACTGAACTGACAGAATTTCACTTCTTTATGGACGTGCGCAAATGCCAACAAGAATTATGTTTTTATACTAATTATTATGATTATTAATTTAGCGACTGGTTGTTCGTATCTCGAACGAATTTCAACGAGGACACGGTTTTTATTCCGGCGACTCTTTGAACAAACTCTTTGAAGCTTTCTTTTAACGTTTTCATGGAGTATTTTTTACATAATAACTTATTTCCACAACGGAGGAGTAATTAATATAAACATTGTTTATACTGTCGTAAAAATTATCCACGAACAGGATGCGTTTCGAAAAAAAATTTCCAACAATTCAATTGTTTTTCAACGGTTATAACATCGAAATGTTTTCACATTTTTATGTGTAAACATTCTGTGACGTTGTTCAAATGTTAGGTAAGTGAGCCGGAAAATTGAAATTCGATAGGAAAATATTAATTCCAGTGTGTAATGGTTAAAACGATTTATACGAGAAGCCCTACACGTTTGTAAAATTGTGAAAACCTATAACAGTTTATTCGTTGGTTAATAATAGCACGATGCAAAGGCACTCACGTACAAGAACACTGTAATTCTTTGCTATTTCCCAGTTCTACGTCAGCCTCTTTGCTGGTAGTCTACATCGATACTGACTTCGATAACAGCTATTGAATCTGAAATTGTGCATGCGTTCAGGGATAATGGCAAATACGCCGGAAATATATGATACTAACTATAGACGTGGAATGTCGAGTAGGGTGGAACAGCGATTGTGTAATGCAAAATTGTAATTACAATATGTCAAGGTGTCACGGGGCGTCTCTAACGAATGGACATTTTCGGATTAACGATCGACACCGAAATGAACGGCTTCTTTAAAACTCCAATCTTCCTTAAAGCGTTCGCTTTAACATTACTGTAACTCGAACACTTCGGAAACTTTAGCAATTTATTAAACCTGGACAGATGTGGGCATGTAAAAATGTGCTGCCCGGAACGCTCCAGTTGTATAATGACTTTGGATGCCGCCTTGTTGGCACCACTCAGTTGCACGTGCTTCAAAAAGTTCATTTCAGCGAGATGTTTTTACTTTAAACTACTAATACCAGCTCAGAATTCCTCGCACGATCGTTCAATAGTTCTGCTCCTGTAATTGCTCACCCAACCTGATAAACCTGTCGAAACATGATTTTCTTTTGGATTTTGATGAAATTCCAGTTTGTTCCCGAGGTGATAATTCTAAACAACTTTTTCTTTTCGCAAATGCATCCATCCTACCATAAATTTCCAGGTTCAACAGTATTTTATAAATATTTAAAAAAAATTTAAAGAGACTGCCTGTTTTTTTTGTATAGGAAACAGTTGTTTAGTTAAGAAATTAGTTGGGTGAAATACGAACAGAAAATAGATTAAAAGAATCGAGAATATTGTAATTTGTTTTTACCGTAATAATGTCATCAAGTTATGAAATCAACTTTTATTTCATCCTCATCACAAATCTCCAAGTCGAACAGTATTTTGTAAATATTTTAAAAAATTTAAAGGGACTGCCTGTTTTTTGTATATGAAACAGTTGTTTAGTTAAGAAATTAGTTGGGTGAAATGTGAACAGAAAATAGATTTAAAGGATCGAGAATATTGTAATGTTGTTTTTAACGTAATAATGTCATCAAGTCATGAAATCAACTTTTATTTCATCCTCATCACAAATCTCCAAGTCGAACAGTATTTTGTAAATATTTAAAAAAATTTAAAGAGACGGTCTGTTTTTTGTATATGAAACAGTTGTTTAGTTAAGAAATTAGTTGGGTGAAATATGAACAGAAAATAGATTAAAAGGATCGAGAATATTGTAATGTTGTTTTTAACGTAATAATGTCATCAAGTAATGAAATCAACTTTTATTTCATCCTCATCACAAATCTCCAAGTCGAACAGTATTTTGTAAATATTTAAAAAAAATTTAAAGAGACAGCCTGTTTTTTTAGTATAGGAAACAGTTGTTTAGTTAAGAAATTAGTTGGGTGAAATATGAACAGAAAATAGATTAAAAGGATCGAGAATATTGTAATGTTGTTTTTAACGTAATAATGTCATCAAGTTATGAAATCAACTTTTATTTCATCCTCATCACAAATCTCCAAGTCGAACAGTATTTTGTAAATATTTAAAAAAATTTAAAGAGACTTCCTGTTTTTTTGTATAGGAAACAGTTGTTTAGTTAAGAAATTAGTTGGGTGAAATATGAAACAGAAAATAGATTAAAAGAATCTAGAATATTGTAATGCCGTTTTTAACGTAATAATGTCATCAAGTAATGAAATCAACTTTTATTTCATCCTCATCACAAATCTCCAAGTCGAACAGTATTTTGTAAATATTTTTAAAAATTTAAAGAGACAGCCTGTTTTTTTTTAATAGGAAACAGTTGTTTACTTAAGAAATTAGTTGGGTGAAATATGAACAGAAAATAGATTAAAAGAATCGAGAATATTATAATGTTGTTTTTAACGTAATAATGTCATCAAGTTATGAAATATCAATTTTTATTTTATCCCTGTTCTCCAAATTGTATTGTCTTTATTTTTACCGCGTTTGTTTATTCTTTAACTCAGAATAACATTTTCAAAGAGATGTTTCCAACACACGTCCTGTTACTGTAGCAAATAAAAATGTTAAAATTCGTCAATTGTTTCCATTTGGAAATGTTTCGATAAATTCCGAAGCGCGTCCTATAAACTTCAAAGACTTCCTTTTATAGTGAGCTCCGCAACTGAGATAACACAATTGTGCCCGTGTAATTCGATGCGTGTTCGATAACTTTTTTCCGGTGAAAGGAGAAGGATTCAATTGTTCATGCCATTTTTGTGATTCTTCTGTTGCATCACTGGCGCGCTCGGAATCCGCGGGTTTCCAAGGGAGACGCTATGAATTGTTTAATTCGGAATTGTTTCTTTTAACGAATTTTTGCACAGCCAAAATGTGTACAGTGTTACGCGCGGTGAACTTGTTTCTCGATTTGTGCTTGTTCTCTGTGATGCCAACACCAATTGTAATCCTTACAAAACTTTTTCAAAATACTTTTTTGATTCAGGAATGCGTCGTGACGAAAATAGGAGGAATTAAAAAATGACACTGACTTATTCGATATAATTCAGAATGGCGAAACTATCGACTTTGTGATCTTTCCATATGATACAAAGAGATGCATAGCATTCCATTTAGAAATGGCATGGCTTTCCTTTTTCTCCAAGATTCACTATTTGCAAAGAACAAGCTGACTAGTCAACATCCTGTATTAAATGGGAATTCGCTTAAGTATCACCATTAAGGTCATTTTCATTTCTAAAAATAAAATTACAGTCTTGCAAAAAGTAGTCTCACTTTCTTCTTTCTCTAATTTTCACTATTTGCAAAAAAGCTTGCTAGTCAACACTGTATTAAATGGGAATTCGCTTACGTATCAACATTTAGATCATCTTCATTTCTAAAAATAAAATTACAGACTTGCAAAAAGCAGCATGACTTTCCTCTTTCTATAATATTCACTATTTGCAAGAAAAAAGCTGACTAGTCAACATTGTATTAAATGGAAATTCACTTAAGTATCAACATTTAGATCATTTTCATTTTTAAAAATAAAATTACAGTCTTGCAAAAAGTAGTTTCACTTTCCTCTTTCTCTAATATTCACTTTTTGCAAGAAAAAACTGGCTAGTCAACACTGTATTAAATGGAAATTCACTTAAGTATCAATATTTAGATCATATTCTTTTCTAAAAATAAAATTACAGTCTTGCAAAGCGTAGTCTGACTTTCCTCTTTCTATAATATTCACTATTTGTAAGAAAACAACTTGCTAGTCAACACTGTATTAAACGGGAATTCACTTAAGTATTAACATTAAGGTCACCATCACTTCAAATAAAATACAGACTTGTATAAATCAGCATAACTTTCCTCTTTTTCTAATATTCACTATTTGCAAAGAAAAAAGCTGACTAGTCAACATTGTATTAAATGGAAATTCACTTAAGTATCAACATTTAGATCATTTTCATTTTTAAAAATAAAATTACAGTCTTGCAAAAAGTAGTTTCACTTTCCTCTTTTTCTAATATTCACTATTTGCAAGAAAAAACTGGCTAGTCAACACTGTATTAAACGGGAATTCACTTAAGTATCAACATTAAGGTCACCATCACTTCTTCAAATAAAATACAGACTTGTATAAACCAGCATAACTTTCCTCTTTTTCTAATATTCACTATTTGCAAAGAACAAGCTGGCTAGTCAACACCCTGTATTAAATGGGAATTCGTTTAAGTATGACAATTACGGTCACCTTCATTTCTAAAAATAAAATTACAGACTTGCAAAAAGCAGCATGACTATCCTTTTTCTCTAATATTCCCGATTTACAAAGAAAAAGCTGACTAATAAACACCGTGTATTAAATGGGAATTTGCTTGAGTATTTTGTGTGAAACGATAAGGTTTATTGGTATACGTGAGTCAGGATACAATGTCGAGTCATTCCGCGCCATACAAGGTCGTGGTACCGTCCAGCTTTGGAAATTAGACGAACAGGGGATCGTGTTAATGCACAAATACCCGAGGCATTTAGTGGAAGCACTGCGAGCAATGCGTTGTATTCACTGGAACAGGGAACGACGGGACCCGTCGATCCGTCACTTGACGATATGCTTAGTAGCATGATCGCAAGAGTGATATGTATGCGGTAAGTAGAAACAGCGAGCATTGACCAGACGAGGTTACCAGTGATAGCGATCAATGACGCAAGTGTGCGAAATGTAAAGTAGAACGAAGATTAGAAGAATATATAGCATGTCAAGCCACTTTATTATATTATTTTCAATTTATTTAAATTGTTAGTCACAGAAGTACAATAAATTGCCATTTTAGAAGGAAAAAAGTCATGTCAGAAAATAGATATTCGTATTCTTCTTTGGAAATATTTACTGAGCCTAATTATACCCATAATAGTATATGGGTATAATGTAACTTATAATATACTGTCTTTATAATATATTTATAACTATAATAAGATTTTGATATTATTAAAAATATCGATATTTTTCCTAAATTTTCAAACTGTCTTCTCAATGAGCAACCTAAGGCATCGTCGCACAACTTTGGGATTTTGATCCTATCGTTAGGGCATCAGTTTAGGTCACAACCGTATTAAAATTAATTCACGATCCTCGCATTTCTTCAGTTAATTAGTAGACTGTGAATCTTGATTCATTTATAGGAAAATTGAATATATGGAATTTAAAATTGTTGAAAGGTTTTAGAAATTGAAGATGTCAGTATATGATAATATCTCCTCTATTAAAACCATTAAAGGAAGAAATAACATGGAATCTGGATTCTATTTTTTGCAATTGATGTAAACAATTTTTTTTCATAAAGATCCGCAGTCTATTAATTAGACATCGAACCATTTACGTGTTTGGGTTTTATTGAACGAGTATAAAGGAATAAAAGAATAACGAATGAATGAGGAACGTTTATATAATATTGCTACGTTAATTCAACCCTCCATTTATTATTCATGCGATAAGTGGCGTCGTTTTTTCGCGACACGGTGCAGCCTCAAGTTTCAACAAGAAGACAGAAGTTCTAGAAGAACGAGAAAAAGTTTATAGAAGTTTCCGCACCTTGTTGCGACGATAAACCTGTATGATCTTTTTCCTTGATCATATTCTTCTCCTCCGAATTTGTTCCTGTTCTCTTCTCATCTTCGGATAGAAACTTTCCGCTAAGGATATTTTAACAACGATCCATTCCTACGGTGCATTGGGACACTAATTGTTTAATTAAGCCGGTTAACTTATTCAAGTTCGACCATTCACCGGTGCTAGCTACAAACTTCTCACCACTTAGTCGTCACACTTGGAAAAACTATCGTTTTCATTCGAGTCTCGATCTCTACATTAATCAACGATCTATACACTGTTCATCTTCGTCACAATTGTTTACAAACGGACACTGTGCACGTGACAAACTGCTAGTCACTGTTAAACATCTTTTAAATATTATTGAAATGTTTAAATTACTTGTTCGTTAATCACAACAGAAATCGCCACTATGGTTTTAATTTTGTCTCACTTTTGATGATAGTTGCTGCGAATAAGAGGTGCGTGTTTATCAAGATGTTTTTGATGGTGGAATTTTTATTTATAAATTATATACATTCATATTTGTCATTTTTAACGAACCTGATTTACCCGAACAAAAATGATCTTACGAATGTTTACCAAGATGTTTTTGATGGTGGAATTTTTCTTTATGAATTATATACATTCATATTTGTCATTTTTAACGAACCATTACGCGATTTTGCGAGAATTATCGATCACGGATCTAGATCGCCTGGAAGTCGCGCTAAAATTTGATTTTTGCGGAACTGTCGTTGCGTGGACCGTGTTCAGCGAAGTATAGTGAAAGGATTGGTTTTATAGCGACCGTCGTAGATCGAAAAACTGTTTTTCGGGAGGGGATGTTGCGGAATAAAGTTCCATCAAGCGCGGCTACTGGCGGACTGCGAACTTTCCTCAAAGGATCAACCGGCGGGTAGAATCGCGCACCCTCGTTGCGCACCCCTGCTATAAACGTATGTCATTCATAAACAGAAAACAATGTTTCCCCGTACAGAGTCGTCTGTGTATCCAAATAATTTAGCAACACCAAATTTAAATTGCTTAGAACCGCTTTCCGGGAAACAGTGATTATTAGATTGCAGATTTTACGCGTTTATTAAACAGCGTTTGCTAAACTTTTAAGTATTCGTAGGAGGTAAAATGTACGAGTTTAAAACAGCTCCGCGTGCAGTGAACATATTAAAAGGACTTCAATATATCAGTGTACGAGGCTGAACAAAATAATTAAAAGAAGAAAACAATTTAAAAATTTTTGCCTGTCACTTGTAATCAACACAAACCTTTTTGCACAAAAATCCACAGTCCAGTGATCATAATAAGAGTACCAAATAATTAGAACAATGGTAAACGAGGTATTTTTACACTATTTTTCACTTAACAATGGAAATAGACGTTTCACTCCTTTAGCACTGAAATCGATACTAAATTGTGAATCAGGAGAGCATCTAACTTAATTACACATAACTATTGGACTGACACGATCTAATTAGCTTAAGAGAATTGAATGAGGGTGACGTCAACGAGTCGGAACTTTTATACGCGTTTATATAAAACTGTGTGTTCTATCGTGCATTTACATTTTTATTTGTTGTTAGAACGTAGTATAGTGTGATTAACACATTTTATCACATTCTTCCTGTACGATTAGGCTTGACCCTGGCCAGTATTGATTAGCAATTATCTCCATTTTCCTGTATGTAAATTAAGGAAACAGTTGCTTTGTATGTTATTCATTTATATTCACGTGATATTTGTACGTTTTCTGAAAATCAATATTATGTTTTTCCAATATAAAAAAACCCAGTACTCGTTCGAACAAAGCTTCAACCCACATACGCTCCTCAAAAATAGCTGCATAAAAGGGACGAGGATTACAATTAACCCATTTTTATCTTTCATTAATAGCGTCACATTTTAAATAAATACATCTCACGACGTAGACTTAAATGATGAATAATTTTACAGTGTGGGAAACTATTGAATGGGTGAAATCTCACATTGTGGAACGTATGAGAATTAAGAAAATTCATATAATTGTTGGAAAATATTAAAAATATATATATCAATAAAAAAACTGAACAGAAGTAACCCATTCATTTGAAGAAGATGCGTAAAAATATGTCGCTTCTCTTAATAATTTAAATATTTTCAGAATAATGTACCGAGAGATAATGACATTCTTGTTGTGGGAACTGTAATTATTAACTAATAATTGTCGAGAAATTCCGGAAAATGTACAGCATTTTAAATAAAATCATTTTCATAACGAAAGAGCGGATTTTGAGTGGCAAAAGTTTCCAAGTCAAATTCAAACGTCAATTTGTAGAATCAGAATTGGGCACTCAGAAGTAACCCATTCATTTTTGCTAAGTAAAAAAGAAAGCATTATCTACGATATATGTAAAGTACCAGTTAATATAAATCACCTTATAATGGTGCAAAAAATGTGAAAATGAAAGGAAAAATGCTAAACTGCCTGGATCTTTTCCCATTCTGTTAGGTTCTGAGGAACACATTGTCGGTCTTTCCCAATACATCAAAGATACTAAAATGTACAAAATATTGTAAATAAATTACTTAATATTGTTAGAAAATTAAAGCAACATTAAATAAATAAATAAATAAAATAGCTAACCTAACGCATAAGGGAACACGGTGGGTTTCGTGGCGGTTCGCCGCACAGTGGTCGGAATTATAGAAATAATGGAAAAAACTCATAACTTCGGTATTTCTCAATATTTTTTAATAATTCTTTTTTTTATATGACTTCTTAATCTTCACACTTCTCATATTATTAAACGAAATTTTAAACAATGAACTTAACATAATTGTTTATACAAAATATTGTTTACTACATACGAACTATTATTTCAGCATATTAAACTTGAAAACTTGAAATGGTATTGAGCAAACAATATTAACAATTAATATTAATTAATATTATTAATTTTTTATTAACAATTTCGTTGCTGAAACTTCATGCGCTCTCGAACTTTAAGCGTTAATATCATGTAAACGTGCAAAAACGTGCAGCTGATTTTTGCAGGACTATTGTGTGATGGTGTCTTCTTTCAAAAGATACCACTCAGAGAATGTAGGAACGTGTAGCTTTTTTTGTAGAGCTAAAGAAAGTAGCTGCAATATTAAATTATATGTATCCAACTTTCGGGCTTTATATCGTTATTTTTGTTGTGAGTTTTTGAAAATTATTTGGATCGGGCATAAGCTCAGACTATATACATTTATAATATATAGCATATATCGTTATAAATGTCCCCAACAATGAGAGAATAACGTCGAACGTGTAGTTAGAATTCTGTAAGAATCGAACTACAACCTGAGAGGTCTACTTTAGATCTATTTTTCTCCGTTATTAAAGAGAAAAACATAAATCCATTTTCATAGCAAGATACATTGGTTCATGGCCTATCAGAAAATAGTGGTCGATATTTGAAATAACGACTTTCATAATTTTGGGTTTTTTCCTGTCTCCGACCACTGTGCGCCGTGTCGGCAAACAATGTAAGTAGATGTTTTCAAATAGATACTACCGTCGCAGAATCAGCCACTGATAAACACGATATTCCGTTCACATTTACGCATTTGTGGGTTACGTAAATCTCTGGCGTAGCGTTTCAATCATTATTATGTTAATTGAACGTCACTGGCCGACGTATGCAAACTAGAAACGTTTCGGTTACACTTGTTTCCTTGAGTCAGGAGGGAAGCAAGCAAGCATGCCTTGTTATTTTTGGGGCTGTCGGCTTTAGCTGACACCCGGCGAATCAGGGTCAGGGACAACAACGCTGGGAGTAAAATTGTGCTACAGGGAACAGTATTTGATCTATCTGCTTCCTACATGCAATCTGCTCGATTCTAGCTAGGCCGATGGGAGCTTTGGAATGGATTGTTGGTTCGCCGATGTAAACCGCTCTCTTGTGGACGCTAAGGAAACACCGAAGGTCTTGCCGGTGGCGGTTGAAGGAGTTTCAGCATTGTCGAACATCGTCCGAACCCACTCATTCTCCCTTCATGCTGAAGAAAGAAGAAAATGAAAAGCTTTCGAAGAAGAGCACGCCGAAACAGCATGTTTGGATCGCTTGGCACTGATTCCTTTCCTCCCTGTTGCTTTCGCCTCTGTTCATTGCCTTGCATTCCGGCAATTTAACTCCTGAATCGCTCAGGATATCGTCGCATCTCGTGCACCAGGCATTATAGTCTGTAAACCATGCGAGTAACCTTGTTTGCCAGCGCAATTGAGCTCTACACTCGTTTTTTGGGTCGGAAAAATTTAAACCGGACTTTTCCTCCAATTTTCTACGTCAGTGGAATTCTCTAAAAATAACAAAACATTATTTTGCTGTGAGCAAGATGCAAAGAAGTACCTGATCTTGACTGCCATAGATGTATTCAACATCTTCGAATCGATGAAGATCTCTGAAGAAATGTTGCTGCTGTTGAATTTCAAGTTTAATTTAAAAAAAAATTGATTTATGCGGATAAATCAATTTACTACATTCGTGTAATTGGTGCAGACAATTTTGATCCTTCCACAAGGATTCGTAAATTCTCCTTCGCCTTGAATTTTAAGGTCAAATTATTATTTTCACAACATAGTGCAGGATTAATTTACTAAGTTCTTGTGATGGGTGCAGACAACTTTGATTTTGCACAAGGATTCGTAAATTCTCCTTCGCCTTGAATTTTAAGGTCAAATGATTATTTTCACAACATAGTGCAGGATTAATTTACTAAGTTCTTGTGATTGGTGCATATATCTTCGGGTATATCGATTCTCATCGAACTCGTGTGTCAATGGGCTAAGGATTGAGTTAATCATTATTTTCGAATATGAGATTTATGAACGTAGTTGGTGGCAGGACAATAGGCATCGACCATAAATTGTAGAAGTTTCTACGCGGCATTCTACGTGACACATCCTCCGAGATTTAAAAATTTTTTATCCGAGATTGCCACGTTCATTAATCAATTTGTCTTCAGCGTTCCACTCTGTGGATGACGTTTCCGGCAGTATCGTTTATCCGGAAAATCGGCAAACGACCCTACTCTTTCAGAGCTTAACCCAATTAGACTTCAGAAATTGGCAAAATCCGCCGCAACGAAAACTCATCAACTAAATGGCGTCTTTACCATTTCCCCGAGAAAGTCTCCAACAGCTGTATACCGTTGTACGACAACACTTGATCGTGAAATAGTTATTCGAAAACTTTCGGACATTGTTGACGATCACGTCTTGGTTAGAAAAGTACTCCAAGTGGATCTTAAATATTTATTCGATTTGGTAAAGTGGCTAGCGAATTGCCATCAGCGTTCTCCTCGAAAATAAAACGTTCTTTGCAGCTTTAACTTTTAGAACGCTGTCGAGAAACTTGTAGAATTTTGTCCATATATAAAAATTAATCTGTTTTCTTGTAAATTTGCAGTTGAAATTATTCACTTTAATTTTGAATGAAATTAGAGACAGTAATATGTAACGAAGTTATGAATTCCTGTACATTTTAACGTTTATAATTTAACTCCGATTGTGATTCTGAGGCACTGTGTTCTAGGAGAACAATACACTTTTTAAAATTATTCATAAATTAATTCTCTTTGAAATTTGAAGCGTAATATGATATTAGCGTAAAACCAATCTTGAAACATTAATATTATTAAAAATATCTTTTTCCATATACAATTTAATAATTAACAGACCGCGAATGTTTTCATCATTCTAATGAGGGAATAAAATACGGAGCAGTAATACAGCCCCAGAAGAATTTTACGGCGTTGCTACATCGTTCCGTGGAAATTCTTTCCAGAGGTAATAAATTTTTACTTTTCTTCCTTGTTATCAATGCAAAAACTTTCCTTACAAAGATTCGCAGTTTAGTAATTCGATTTTCGGGTTAGACTGAAAGAGGCGACTTTCTGAAACGGTATTAATTATAATTGCAAGAATTATTGTTACCTGTCGGAATGTAATAAGCAGAAGAATGGCATGGTAGATTCAGAAAGTTTTGCTTTGAGGAAGTTTACGAGCTGCAACGAACGAATTAACCGTGAATAAGATTGTTCGGTAAAGAGGTTGAACTTTTCAGCATCGTAATTGTTCTGGTAGAGTAAACTTTCAAGCTGAGAATGATTTACTAAAATTACTTGGATTATATATTGTATCTTATCTTTGTCATCAAAGCATTTATATTTAGGATTATTTTAATAAACGTAGGGGAACCTTTCTCTCAAAAAAGTATAATCCGAAAACACACCGGCGATGAAGCTGATATTTGATATTTTCTAACAATGAGTACACTATACGAATTTATTAACAGTGAATACGTATTTCTCGATAGATTCTGTCGAGTTTTATATTGTAGCATTTTTTAAAAATTTTCGTAAGCTGTAAATGCATGAAGATTCGCATTCTTGTCATGACAAATGAAGAGGATGGTTAGGTGGCTACATTTGGGTGGACGACCATGTATATAAATTGAAATAAATAGCAAATATCATGGGAATGAGCAAGCTACTATTAGCAGCCGCGAAAGAGTCGTACAAAAGACTGGGAAGCGGTTTAAGTCGAGATTAATGAACGTACGAACGTAATTCATTATTCATGATCCGATTACAGTTGTAACTCCACAGAGAGTACGATAATGTTCCAGAATATTGATATAATCCCTGTATTGCACACGAGTTCGAAGTTCGTAGCGTTTGTAAATTAGATTTAATTAGTTTAAATTTTTAATTAGTTTAAAAATTAAAAGCTAAAATTCAGTTATTTATTCAATAAAATATTTTCCATTTTGTTCTATTACTTTTTGCCATTTTCGAGGTGACTTCTCATATTATCAACATATGAATAAATACCTTAATTTTATCTTTGATTCTTAACTTGGAAACGCTACGATCTCTTCCCAAGCCAATAATTCACTAAAAGGCGACATAATTCACGAAACAAACTCACGCGGATGATATCCGATCGGAAACAAGTAAATTGGATCGAACGATTCGCAATATCGCGGCTCTTCTCACAGTCTAAATGTCACGTACTCCGTTAAAACTCAATCAACTTTTCTGGTGTCTAGAGGCGCGTCAGTTGTATTGGGGTCAAATTCAATTTGCAAGTGATTTCGCGATTATTTCATCACCAATGAAGGGCATCGAAATCCCGGGAAACCGATAGGAATCGGAGAAGGGCTTCGAATTATCATATAAATATGACTTTGTGTACACAATAGAGATATGCTGGTGCACGCACGATACCCATAAACACAGTAGCCGGTAAAATATAAATTAACAGCTCGATAATCATTTTCTGTAACGTCTCAGAATTATCATAACAGTAAAAAATGAATAGAATTAATACAATTCTATTACGTTGGAAACTAAGTTCGCGACCTCCACATTTTCGCAAACAAAGTCATTTATACATATAATATTTAAGCACATGAGTATTTTACATGTGTATTTTATACGAGTATTTTATATGAACATTTAGATGAGGTTATAATGATACAATAAAAGAATTACGAAACAGATCGTGCAATTTCTATTATTGCAAGAACGACTACTCCAACTACAAGAACTACTTCTCCGTTTGATATTTGTATCAACGCGAATAATATCGCTTTGAGCCTTGAGCTACTAAAGTTCTGTCACTTCCCCAATGTCTATGTAACCATCGTGTGCTAATAGTGTTCCTTTCTGTTCCTAGCACTTCAGTATGCAGTAAGTTACACTCTCTGATGCAAACTTTCACGAGGATTACACTGATTCAAATAAAAATTGGATGCCGCTGTCTGGGCAGCAGCTACTTACATTCGTATTCACATGGACATTCGTAATTACGTCATCGCAATCCTGCTAGACACAATACTTTCATCTCGTCATGATATACATTAATATTGTAATATTTTGATGAAAAATAAAACGGATTAGTTGCAACAATTGATGTGTTCTTCCTTCCCTACCCTGTACATGAATATACGATAATAGAATTAGATTAACATCAAGTCAGACGGTCGAAAAATTGCGAAAATTTTAGAAATTCTCGAAAATAGCACTTTACTATTAGGAGAGCATGATGTCGAAGGAGGTATTCGGATTTTCAGTAGTATAAGTCAACGACAAGCCAGCCGCTCGAAAATTTTCGAAAATTCAGTGGTACAACTCAACGACAAGTCAGACGTCGAAAATTTTCGGCCGTCTGACTTATCGTTTACTTGTACTACTTTTCGAAATTTTCTCAACTTTTCTCCAATTTTTGAGTTTCAGTAGTACAAGTAAACGACAAGCCAGCCGCTCGAAAAATTTTCGAAAATTCAGTGGTACAACTCAACGACAAGTCAGACGTCGAAAATTTTCGGCCGTCTGACTTATCGTTTACTTGTACTACTTTTCGAAATTTTCTCAACTTTTCTCCAATTTTTGAGTTTCAGTAGTACAAGTAAACGATAAGTCAGGCGGTCGAAAATTTTCGAAATTCAGTAGTACAACTCAACGACAAGTCAGACGCTCGAAAAATTGCGAAAATTTTAGAAATTCTCGAAAATTTAACTTTGTATTAGGAGAACATGATGTTTAAGGAGGTATCCGGATTTTCAGTAGTACAAGTCATCGTCTAGTCAGACATTCGGGAAGAATAGGTAATGCAATAAATACACAGGTTTTTTTTATGACTTTGTCTTTATTTATTCAGTGTATTTTCATACATAAAATGTTGATATGGTACATGTGCATAACTTATATTCTGACGCGTATACATGCGTAATCATAATAGAAATTATCTGCGCTTTTATACTATTTACATAAATATTACGATTTCGAAATCGGGAGGACCATTTCGGTGTCGCGTCCAATATTATCCACACTTTGCGAATTTTTTTAAAGATATTGCATTTACGTAATAGCTTCGCCATAACGTGTACGAGAATGGGCCTGAATAATTCAGAGTCGTATCGTGGTGATGCACATTTTTAACCGAATGGTGTTACGTTCAATGGACACTTCGACAGTGCAGCTGCATACTGCATTGTGCACGAAGAGATATGGCACGATTTTACGGTGCGTTTTTTCACAACATTTTTCTTTGCGCCACCAAATTTTCATCCATCACACTCCCAGAGCAGCAATGTTTCGCGATATACTGTAACATAAAAAAAAGAGGATGGCTTTTCTTCGTTCATTCCAATAGCAGGCATTTTTGTTCCAATATGGATTCACTGCAACGCTTATTATTCAAAAATAATTCAATTTAACGCCAATAGCGCAGATTGACTGAACATGTTAATGCAAATGCACACGCTATCGGGTTTATCAAATCTGCTTACCACTTTTCTGAAACCGCAGACCACTTGGGATCGATCTTACGACATTCAAATCAGTTCTGTTCTCGATCTCAGACAGAATCCCTAATCAGTTGCCATCCTATTCGGCTGGTCGAATCCTGTTCCGTAACCATGACAAGCTCCATCTTATTGTCACGGAGACACGAGTCACGTTTTGCACTATAGCTAATCTTATTTGTACAAAATACCAATTTTACTAGTAGATATTCATTTAATTATGCATCATGATTTTACACTCCAAATAAACCCTTTTACAAATTAATTTCAACCTTTCGCAAATAAGGTATTTTTAAGTAAGCTTTTAAGAATTTAATTTACTGCAGAAGCTTTATATGAAATACTTATTTAAAAGTAATTAGTAAAAAGTAATAATGTTTGCGAATGAAAGTACGTAAGTATTTATTGAAGCGTATTCAATCTTATTATAAACATTCTAAATGAGCGGAATTTGTTACGGTAAAATAAATAAAGAAGAAAATGAAGTATTCCGGGTTGTAGAAATCAGACACATTTCTGTGTTTAAGGATGTTCTGGACGTACAATGGGAGACAAAAGTACAAGAAATTCGAAATCCATCAATATATTAGCAATGAAAGCCATTCATGAGTATATTTTGCATTAAAAATAGATTAACTTAAAAAGCTTTCGTTTAATTAGTGAATTTCATGTTATATTTATTTTTAATCAAATTGTCTTCATATTATAAAAAATTGTAAGTGACTTTTGCGAATGATTGTACCCTCTAATTTGAACTTCAAGATAATAAATTTGTGTTATTCAATAACTATGCAATAAAAAGTTAAATATAAATATTTAAATAAATTAAAAATACCTCAGAAAGCAATATTCATGGTTATTACTGAAAGTAAACATGTAAAATTTGCGTAAAATTATGTTCTGATAATAAGAAAAAAGGAGATTTTTTTGTTTTGTACTTTTTTGACGTTTCGTAACAGTTTATAATTCTTTGCTCTGTAACTGTTTAGTGAATGTTAATAAATTTTGAACATTGTTAATTACATCATTTTTACAGTATAATATGTAGAAAATGGAGTTTCTAGTTGCGTTTTTTCAAGGTTTAAATAGGGTTTGAAGTGGAATTTTATAAATTCTCCATAAGAAGACGTGTTAAAATGTGCAAACTTTAAGTTGCTATAAATATTAAACAGTGCAGTGAATCGAACCCAAATTTTCAAAAATTTTGTTGTGTTTTTATGTACCTCCAGAACATCCTTAACCCAGCTTTCAATGTTTTAATTTATTCCAGCTATTTTTCAGAAATGGCCCACGGCGTTTTTTTAAAACACGTGCCGAGTATGGACGGGCACATTAAATTTTGTTACCGTCGGAACGTGGAGGAGCTGACGTTCGATTTGAATTGGTAAATGTTGGAAAGTCAAGATTTCATACTATACATATCTACGCGGACCGGGATTTCCGGGCGGATAATACATTCCGGTAGAAAAGGAAGATATCCGTCATCGTCGTCGACTGCCAATCTTTCGATAGATCTTGCAATTTCTCACGGATCAGGCATCGAATTTCCAAGATAGTTCTTCCACGCCTGTAGACACGCGTTCTCCTTACGTTTCCAGAGCAGAACCATAAACTCTCGGCAAAATATAAACGCAGATTACACGGCGACTACATGCAGCAATAATAAACATCGAATATATTTCCCCTGTGTCGTAAAAAGAAATGAGACGTGTTTTAAGCTCGTTGCGTCATCGCAATTGTGAATACTGATGCAGTGCATCGCTGACTTAAATTGTTTGCGGGGAATTGTGGACTCTCGTTTTATATTGGCTGTGTAG
>CM052343.1:15085209-15103504 GCA_028455595.1 Lasioglossum vierecki
GAACAGAGTGGATTTGTTACTCCATTTGTATTGCAGGCAACAACGCATTGTGCGCCGGTTTAAAATTCCGGGCGCTGAATGGTCCGAATAGAAGCAAAATGACGTGTAGCTTGGCTTACGCCGCTGTGGAGCAGAGCCATTCACCAAACTGATGTATACAAATCAGTGTACATTCCGCTTCATCGCTCCCAGACTATTTTTCCTTGGTACGCCAAACCACTTGCCACTTCCGTGTCCATTTTACTATACTTACGCGAGCACTACCGGGAAATTCCTCCGATGGGATCTAAAAGTGGAAATTTTCTAACGGTTCGAGATCGGTGAGCTATTGCAACAATAAACGATTCCTTTCCACGAATAATCCAACATGCGAAATGCATTAACCCTTCCATCCGCTCGATAGATACCGGGTTTCATTTTTACAAAATACATTTCCACCGATGGCAAACAATAGAAACATTAGAAAGATCCGCAGTCCACTGATCACTTAATGCTTTCAAAAATTCTACATGGAGATAAATGATCAAATTTTCAATTTCAATTTCCTGCACTCTCTTTCTCTACCATTATTCAAAATTCTTAATTTATCTTTCGATAGCAAGAAATAGAAACTACATTGAACGTCACTTCTTCTTTTAATGATTTTAGTGGAGGTGAAATCGTATATTGACATCTTTAATTTTTAAAAATTCTCAACAATTTTGAATCGCATCTGCTCAATTTTGCTATAAATACATAAACATCCGCTGTCTACTAATCCATGACTAAACACTTAAGTATTGGATCAATTTCAGTTCAAGTGTTGCATCAATTTCATATCCATAACATGAAAAAAATCACATACAATAGAATTACTCTAGGTCAGAAAAAATGTGTAATTTTCGAGTTAAAATATCTCGGATCGCAAGTCTGTCCCTCTGTTCCTCGTTTGTCAAAAAGACACAGTGATGAAAGATCGATAAAAAAATGAAAAGTGACGAATTGTTAGACAAGTTTGCCTACAGATAACAGACCAGTATAATTTATTTGGGAAAGACTGCGTCAGCAAATCGAGGGTCGGCTGAGGATTAAATTGAAATACACTATTATATTTATATTTATGTTATTTCGTGAAAATTAAAGATAGTTCAGGCTTCTCGATGTACTCACGTTCATGTAACAATGCAGTATCATATGTTGGTGTTAGCCTCCCTCCACGTACTTTGACCTAAATTTTGAAGTCTGAGGCTGTTCCCGATGTTCTCGTCTGGTTCGTAGGCGGAGTTCGTGTGACCTGGATGACCCTCGAACACATCTTTCACAGAAATCTGGCTGCTTCTTGAAGGACGACCTTGGATCCCCAAAGGATTACCAGCGACCCCATAGACGTTGTTAGCTCCCAAAGTTTGCATCTGCGATTTTCGTCTCATCGCCATTATGCTGTTCCTGCGACCCTCGAAAGCCTTGAAAGCCTTCGCCGAACGTCTCGTCGACATGTTCCTCGGCAGACCTGTGCAGTATTAACGAGACTGATTAATCGTTAAAGTTACATTTTATAAACCAGACTTGCACTTGAAGCTAGACTTCAATAACCTCTTTCGTATACAATGGGTGTACAAAGTGTTCGTACACGTTTTAAAAACGAATAACTTTTTCAAAATTCGACCCAACAGCTTGAGTTTTTTTCTGAGGCGTTAGAACAATTGCTTTGTGAATAATTTTTTAATGATCAACAAATTTTATATCTAAGTAGGTTCATACAGGATGGGGCGCCACATTTTGCAATCTAGATTTACGTCATTATTATTACGCATAGCAAACAATGTTTCAGATGAAGTTGAATGGTTTTGAGAAGAGCACATTCTGATGGTACATTTTTTTTTGTAGGTGGACATGTAAAGAATATATGCAGGTCATTAATATTTTTTTAAATGGAATCATATATTTTTTATTGCATCAGCTGATGCTCCTTCATATTCTTTACAAAAAGGTATTAATCTATTTGTGTAAAAAAAATGAGTTTAAGAGATATTTTAATTATAATGTATATTTACAGAAAAGGTTCAATGTGGCAACCATCACATTGAATTCATATTATTGACCAGAGAGTCGAGATTTCCTAATAAATTATAATTAAAATATCTCCTAAACTAATGATTTTTTTACACAAATAAATTAATACTTTTTTTGTAAAGAATATGGAGCATCAGCTAATGCAATAAAAAAATATATGATTCCATTTAAAAAACCTTCCACCTACAAAAAAAATGTACCATTAGAATGTGCCCCTCTCAAAACCATTCAACTTCATCTGAAACATTGTTTGCTATGCGTAATGATAATGACGTAAATCTAGATGGCAAAATGTGGTGCCCCACCCTGTATACCTGAACAAATCGATCAAGATTGTTATGAAATTCAATCGAATCTCAAGAGAAGAACTGAAATTTTCGTATTGTTCGAAAGCTGTACGAATACTTTGTATACCCACTGTATAAATGTGGGAACATCTGAAGTCTCTCTTTGGGCAGATTAAAAACAGTGATTTATTAATTTCGGTACGAAAAAAATGGAGAAATTAAGCTTCTTGCTGACCGTTCTTTTCGAAGAATCGTTGTCTGAAGGCGACATCGAGCGTATTGATTGCCTGGGTTTTTCGCCTGCTCTTTTCAAGGTTTCTTATGGTCTTCCTCCTGCCAGGACCGCTGCCGCTGCCTTCCTCGTAATCGCCCTCCATTCCGTCTAATCTCTGCAGATCCCTGACTATTTCCACGGCATCTTTCGGTAGTAACGCTCCGTCCGACAAATCCTTGGTCTAACATGGCCAAGTTCGATAATCAGTTACGGACTATACACATAAGGGAATAAAGCTGTCGACAACACACGTACCTTCTTACAGCAGTACCAATCCAGGCTGGTGCTGGCCAAAATATGGGCGAACGTGCCAAATCGATGGAACAACATCGCGGTGAATTGAATAACCAATATCAACGCGAAGAAGAATACGAATACCAAACCGATCGGCTCCAGCTGTAGGTATTCCTTCGTGATATGTACCTGCGAAATGGAGTCCATTGTTAGCGGACAGTGACGGATGGATTGCGTCGGACTTAGCAAGTAAACAGAGAAGAAGACAGAGAAACACATAACTTTTCGCCTCGTGGGTTATTCGTTGCTGCGTGCGTCATTGCTGATTTTATGAGCTAATAGTGAAAACACATTAGAGTATCCACACAGCCTGTTGTTATTTCAAAAAAATGTTTTCTTCACCACTTATTTTACAATTGTTTCAAATAAATGTCGCGTTTTCATAGTTGGCCACATCTTTTTAAAAAATTGAAAAAAATGGGGATATAGCGGAAAGTGTTCCCTTTACGGACTTCTTTTTAAAAAGATGGACATTTGAAAATTGACGAAATTAAAATTATTTTAATTTCCATTCCAAAAATGTTTTTTTCACCGATCTTTTCGTGAAATTTTCGTCAGCGTGGTACTGACATTTTTTGATTAAAATAATACGTATGTATCGAGGTAGACAGCAATGACACAAACAGCCTATCCTGTTCATACGAACATACTTACACTGTAAATTGTGTAAGTTGACATTTCTTAAATTGTAAGTAAGGAATATTGTCTGCATTAGTTATAAAATATTTTTCATGTGATTTTCTAGATTAAATTGGTCATTCGTATGAGCAGGATATAATTGGTAACACAATTGTCTGAAACACGTAGAATTGGGTAAGCCACCGTTTAGTTACATCGACAGTAACTCGTTAGTGGTGCTCCTCTGCTGTCATACCTAGCAGTGCATTATCGGAATTAGACACATAAGTATGTGAAACGGAAACCTGCCTGATGATTCTCCCTCCTTCGTATTCAGGCAGGTGAGCGGAGAACGGGACAGGGTTTCGTGATGTCTTTTGCTTTTGTCTGTTTCGTGACCCGTAAACTGTGCACGTGCTACCGGCGCTTCACGAAAAAAATAAGATGAAAATTTTCAATATGCACGCGTCGAAGCTGCCGGGCCACGAGAGACAGCTTGACAATATAAAAATCGAGAGAATAAGCACCTAAACAAAGTTTTACAATTCTGTAAATGTTTCAGCATTTGTCAAGAAATTTCTAAAATACAAGAACACGTGTAATACAGTGGATCATTGTCTCTTCTTCAATCGTGAAAGAAATATTTCTCGTATTTTGCTTTTTATAATTATTAAGTATGAAAATGATCGTTTATATCGGGTCGTGTATACTTTAATCTTATTGTTGAACATATTTAAGTTACAACCCAATGTAAAGATCTACATTTCATCAATTTCTAGACTGTACAATTATTTATTCAGTCTTTATGCAAAATCAAAATTGTTCGAATCATTTGTCAGAAGCAGAAGTTTGATAAAAATCAAGATAAGTTCAATTTATTGGTTTGATAGTTTCATCGGAAATGCATAAAGCCCGAAGTCTAACAATCACACAAACACATACACACTCATCATTTTTATCAATTTCTGAAATAATTTTTAATTGTGCAGATAGGCAACATCAAACGAAATATTCATTCACAATTCTACTAATTCTCCAACTAAATCTAAATATTCTAAATAAATGTATATGAACGGGATTCTATAAATGAATACACGAGAAAGCTTTCACTAATTTTCTGAAGTTAACTTTGATAAATGGATACTATATTCAGAACAGCTTTGGCTAGCTTAAATTTGGTGTTGAATTGATTTTGCAGTATAACGCATGTATGGATATTAGAATTGACAATGTTTGTTAGCGTGAAGCACCTTTCTAATTCCTATCGATCAATCCTAATTAAGTTGACAACGATCCCGGCTCTCAACCCGCTACACGATTTAATCCAGACGTTATTATCATCTTTTTAAAAGTAAAAATACGTTTCTGTAATTCACGTAACCTTTTAAACAAGATACCACGCATTCCACAATCGTTCGGAATTTTTGTTGATATTGCGAATAATACAGAGACAACAATTTCAGTGGAGATTTAAATTAATTTTGAATAGGAAAAAGTGCTTGTTCTCTGGACTTGCTCTGGTTATTGTTAGTCGACAAAAGATCCTATATGAGTAATCACATTAAGACTATCGTCATTCTGAGGACAAAAAAGTAGAGGATGAGGACACAGGAAACTTAACCCTGGATAACTGTCATCTGGGATATCTCATTAAAAAGAAGAACATTTTAGAAAAATGTCAAAATGTTTTACTAATTTGCTTCAACGATGCTAGAAAATTCTGAATTTATGGATTGCGATGTTATAGTTATCCAGGGTTAATATTAGAAAGGCGACGATGTTATTGGTGACTTAGCGAACTAGTTTCTAGCCAGATTCTCGGTTCCATCCCGTGCTCGATTCCGTTCCGGGAATACCTGTGCAAACATGTTAATGGTAATTCGCCACGTGCCGATAATCCACATTATTGACAAAACACAGACATGTCCCAGCAAGTGCAGGATTATCACCGGGTACCATATTCCGATGTGCTCCGTTGCTCACCGTGATTTCTCAATTCGATATTTTTTCCACGGTTAGTAACATTGATTTTTCATCCGAAATGATTTTATTCAGAAGAAATCTACTGAGAAATAGTATCGATCTCTGTAAAATAGCGTGTGGAGAATAAAGTCGAAGATAATGGAGATATTTCGGTGTTCTCCTTCAAGCACTGCATCAACGTCGCAGCTTCGAATAAACTAGTATGAATATACTGGGTATGTGCATTTACAGTTGACTGGGATCATCGCGAATTCTGAACCATTCGCAGATAAGCAGACGGCGGATTTTGATGCAAAATAAAAATTTCCAACCTGCATCGCAACAAACTTGAGCCGAGTAGAAATTTCTTTTCTTTCTTAACATGTTCAATAGGTCGAAAATAATATAACAGTATTTCGAAATTCTTCTAACTAGACTGTGGACGTTCATGGAATTCGCAATTTTTGTAAAGGAATTACATTGTCATGAATGAAATCTTATTTTCAGTGGTGTTAGCTTTCGCAAATCTATGTAGAATAAATAAAAATCGTAGCAAATTTTATCGAATTTTTGTAGGCAAATTTGAAGAAAGTAGAATTATATAAGAATCTTATTTTCAATGGTGGTAGCATTGCAGATCTAGAATAAATAAAAATCATACCTAATTCTACCCAATTTTTGTAGCAAATTTTAAGAAAGTGGAATCAAATTAAATCTTATCTTCGGTGATGGTAGCATTTGCAGATCTAGAATAAATAAAAATTGTACCTAATTCTACCGAATTTTTTTAGCAAATTTTAAGAAACTGGAATCAAATGAAATCTTATTTTCAGTGTTAGCAACCTTTCGCAGGTCTGGAGTAAATAAGAATCATATTAATTTCTGTCAAAAATCCGCAGTCTGGTTGTTACTGTTTCGAATTACATCTATTATTTTTTGTCAGAAATGCATCAAATCCGTTGTCTACTGATAAGTTCTTTATCCTTCGGGGATCAGCATCAATTTCGCCGGGCGACGGTATCGTTCGCTTTCAATCGGCGATCGTTAAAACCGGTAACAGGACGATATATCAGAAATAAGCATCGATGCGCTGGCGTGAGTAGCGGAGCACACGGGGGTGTTAGTCTCCCGAGGCATCAGTGAGACAGCATCTCTGTTTCTCAATTCCCTTTTGGAAATACAACCAGGTACCTCCGAGGTCTCCTCGATGTAGGTGATATTCGTCTTGACGCCGAGCGGCCAGACAACGTGCAACTGATCTTTGTTCAGCTGTAGCAAGAATACGATCAGAACGAACAACGCATTGAACATAAAAAACGCGAACACACTCTTGTTCCGCAGCTCGATCAGGTCGGCAGCTATGCGAGCCTGTTGTGGGCCAAAGCAAGAAGAAACGTTAGTGATTTATGTAGAAAAAATACGCTCCGTCCATTCGATCGTTGATCCTTGAACTCCTTACGTTACCTCTCGCGAGATCGTCAGATGCAACTGCTTTATCTATATCTTTCGTGCGCGGGGAACAGAACGGGCTGATTGCAAACCTATCGGAATGCTGAAACTCTCGTCCCAGAAGATCCTCGATCTTAGATCAGTCAATCTTGGAACATTCACAGCTGGACTGCCAATATACTAGCGATTTTTTCTTCAGTATTTATTTGAATATTCTTTTCAGGATGTTAAGCTAGTGCAAAGGTGATATTTAGACTGTGGATCATTATGCATCTACGAAGACATTTCGATTGTGAGAAATATAAAACAGTAAACGATTAGGAAAATTGAAGAATATTGTAATATTGTCTTTAATACAGTAGCATCATTAAGGGACGAAATCAATTTTTATTTTACACCTGCTTCCCGCAATCAATGCAGAATATTTTTATTTCGCATAAAGATCCACAGTCGAGTAATATTTCTTATCGCTTTTCAAGTAAACTCGGTTTCATTCGTTCGCTAGTAATTCTTATAATCTGAGTAATCGTGAAAGAAGACATTGAAACACATATCATTTTGTAGAAACGTTGTGAATGTATGAAATATCAGCAGTCCAGTTGAAGTGTTCAGTAGAAATTGAATGAATCTGTCTCGAAGAGTTTTCGAGCATTCGAAATGTTTTGCTGTTCGACGACAGGCGTACGTAAGACGTGAATTGTTTAAGGAATACGATTAATCCGAGATGGACGGAGCGGTCTTTACCTCCTGCGTGTTTCCGTCATAGGTGATGTTCGTCTTGATACCGAATGGCCATTTCACGTGTAACAAGTCTTTGTTTAATTGCAGCAGAAAGACGATCAGGACGAAGAGGGCATTCAGCATAAAAAACGCGAACACACTCTGGTCACGGAGGTCCTTTAGATCTTTGGCGATTCGGGCCTGATGCAAGCAGCATGGGTCGATTATTATTTTATCTCGTTACTTTCTCTAGCATTTCAATTTCTCGCCATTTTATACGCTCAGAATCCAATTTTATGAAATTTCTCCCACAGGTTTTCTACTCTGAATTCATCCTTTTAAAATCAATTTCAACATTTTCATCAATTTGAAATATTTTTAATAGGTATCATTGAATTGCAAAGGATTGAAATTGGTTTATAGAACTGTAAAAATGATTTGCAAAAGGGTGAATTCGGAGTGTAAAACCTACATCAATATTGACCGTTATACTACCTTAAATTACCTAAAGTAATTTACTAAAAATTATTCGGTGTTCGAAAGATCTCGAAGTTAACTCACTCAAATAAAAAAAAGTAATCGATCATGGTCACTGAACGTTTAAAAAGAAATTTAAGGGGATTTCGGTAAACCTCAAAAGATTTATATCAATTTGCAATAAATATATATTACCAATAAAACGTTTGGAAGCATTTCGATTTTTTTAATTAAACAAGGAAACTGTGAAAAGTTACTAGTCTTTAACTAATCTTCTAAAATTTTTTTTGACTGCTTCCAAACATTCGAACAATAGTGTGCCTATAAAGAAATATTTCCATTATTAAACACGTAATGATGAATTTATATTGCAACTTTGAATGAAAATGTTAAATAAAAAAACTAGATAAGAAAGGCAATGATGTTAACATTATAAAAGAATACTTGAGCAAAATGATTAATATTAATATTCGAACGAAGAAGATACTAATATGAGAGAGAGAGAAAGTACTTGATCGAAACGTTTGAAAAATAGAAAATCGGTGATTTAGAGTTTCCCAAAGGAAGATGCCTGTCACATACAGAAAGTAAAGGAAATTTACCTTTTCTGCTTTGTCCTCGTCTATGGGGTACAGATACTTTTCCAATAGGTCCTTCCAGAATAGTTCTTCCTGGAGCGATAGCACATCGATTTCACCTTTTTTCAATCCTTCGTCGCTCAACCAGTACGGTCTGCTCAGGAAATTACTACCCTCTCGATTTCCATCTGTATTCTGACTAGTCACTGTTTCTGTATCGCTTTGGCATTCTCGATCCTCGGCAGGATCCTCACCGATGGCACCGAGGGTTTCTGCTGCTGTTCGCGAGCCAACCGAAGAAGCTCGCCGCCGGCTACTAGCATGCCCATGCGGATCCACAGCTCTAGAAAAATGAGTAAACAACCTCTAGAGAGAACCATTTAATTAATTTTGCACTCCGCGCCACAAAAAACCAATTCTAATTTACTAAAGTATCGGGAGCCCCAGCAATGAATAGAACTGTTCGTTCACATTTAAAAATGAAGAAAAATTCATCAAATGAAAACAAATGAATTTATCCCTAGTGCAGAAACATGCAAAAAAGTCGAAGGATTTTATTAAAATTCTGAATCGAAATTAAAGATTCAGAAAAAGATGAGTTTATTCACGGTGAAGGAACATGTAAAAAAGCTGGTGACTTATAAATAAAGGAATTTAGCGGATCGAAATTAGAAATTCAGATGTTAAAAAAAAATTTATTCACAGTACAGCAAAATGCCAAAAGGTCGAAGGATTTTATAAATGAACGTAGTGAATCGAAATTAAAACTCGGAAAAATTTCTATCTTTATGAAAAAAATTCTTTAGCGTGGCCAGATAATGCAGTAGCTTGGTCTGTTCATTATTCTGAATCGACGCCACACATTTCACGGATAAAGCGTGGTTGATGAGACGGATATAATGATAAAAGAAGGAAAGAACGTACGGAACCGTACATTTCGTTGGAAACGTGCTGATAGAGTCATCAGCGAGATGGTCTAATCCAGGAAATACCACCGGATATAACCGTAAGAACTTTATCTTGCGACGGGGACGGGAATATTCGTTAATGAAGTAAAAGATTTACTAGAATCTATGATTATAAACCAAAACCGCGGTTAAGAAAAGAAATCGATAATACTGAATTAACATGATAAAGAAACTAACCTCTCGATAGTTTCCAAACGTTTCCCCAGGTGGTCCAACGAGTCAGCAATGGTGACCAATTGCTGTTTCTCGTTCGAAGTTTGGCCGTGTGTGCAAAACATACATTTAAACAGGCCCGCCAAAGAGATCTCTATCGATCCTTCCTCATCGTCGTTCGCGCCAACGCCATTTTGCAGAAATCCTAGCAAGGATTTCTGTTTCGCTTTTCGCTTCGCCTCTTCGGCTTCCTTCTTTTCTTGCTCGATTTCCTGTTGTTTCAATGATGAAGAATATCAAACACGTTTCAATTATACTGATTCTTTCAGTACTTTCTATCCCTAAGTGCAAAGCTCTTGTTGTTAGAAACTGAATTGTTAAGTCAAGTAAATTAACAATCACCGAAATAAACCGCAAACAGAAAGACCCGCGAACGAGAGGAGTTAGTTGATTAATAGACTACGGACTTTATGCGTTTAATAACCCTTAGCACTCGAGTGGCGACTCAGAGTCACCACTACAAATGTTGTTTAGGTTATTAAATATTTTAGTATCTAATCAATTACTAAACATTTAAATATATTGGAGGAGGTATGATATCAATTTTACACTCATCAAGTGATCAAAATAATATAAAATGGAATTTAATTTTCGAGTTAAAATAGCTCCGAGTAAAACGGGAGACTCAGAATCACCACTAAAAATACTGTTTATATTATTAAATATCTTGGCATCGAATCAGTTACTAAACGTGCAATTGTCGAATAAAATGAAAGCAATTATATAGAATGGAATTGTCCTAGGCCGGAAGGAGTGTTTAATATTCGAGTTAAAATAGCTCTGAGTGCAAAGGGTTAAAATTGTTAAGCGAAGAAATGAGTTAGTTGTGCAAGTTATTTACCATTTGCTTTTCCTTCTGAGATTTCTTCACCTGCACCTCCCTGGTGCCCCACGTGATATCGTTCAGATTACAGATCGAATAAATAATAAGCAGTATGTACATTGAGGGTAGTGTTATGAAGTATATGAAAATGTGTGGGAAGCAATAGAATTCCGTGGGGTGTAGCAACGCTGCTATCACCAGTTGGCCCGCCATCAACATTAGAAACAGAGCTGTCGGAGATAACGCTGTGCCACCCTCGATAATGTTTATCGCGATTGCAACAAAGACGGTGATCATCACCATACCGTAAATTGAGCTTAATAACGCTGCAAAGGCCACCTGCGTTACACCATTGTTAGTTAAATTTTACATTTAAATCATTAAATTCCTGTATCATCGAATTAGGACAACCGTGAACACACGAGCCTGGGTTACGAACGAACATACATATGCGAACGAGAAAGCGCAACAACGACCTTGATTAGTAGACAGCGGATTTTATGACAAAAATTAATAGGTGTGAATTAAAACACTTTTTTTCATCTAATGAAATGAATTTCAAAATCTTGTTACATTATTTCCAACCAATAAATCATATTAAGGATGAAAGTAAATGTCTATTTCACTTCATATACTTCAGGTAAAACATTCTTCGAGTCTGTTGCAATTCAGGTTATTATTTTGCATGAAGATCCGCTGTCTATTTAATAGGCTATTTCCAATTTAGGAGGCAAATTTTCTTCGACACGACAATGTTTCATGATTTTATGCCACTGGCGGTACACGCTGAGATATTTATTTAACGCGGTAAAAGCATATTTTACTTGCCACTGGTGGCACCCGCTGACATATTTATGTAATCCGCTGAAAGCATATTTTATAAATAGAGGGCGGATTTTATGCATTTATCACAAACACGAGTCGATTTGGATTGAAACAGTAAAATCATTACACGAATTTCAAAAATGCCATTACATTATTGCCATCCAATCAAACATATATTATTCAGGCACACCATTTTTATTAAGCATAAAAATCCGCTGTCTATCTATAACAAGTTGAACATTGTAAAATATCCATCAAAAGAATGAGGCATTCTAGAAGATGCAGTATAGAACAAATCACATAAGTTTGTTTAAATGAGTTAAATATCTGTGAACAAAGAGATTAGTCGAAATTTCGATGAGCGTAGCAGAGCGAAGCGAGAAATTCGAGGAGTTTCGAGGAGTAACGAACCTTCTTCGTCTTTTTCACTTGGACCTCGCGGGTACCCCACGAGACGACGTTCAAATTGATGATCGAATAGAGGATCAGAAGTAGATACATGGAGGGGATCGAGAGCAGGTAAATAATTCCAGGTACGATACACCAGAACTCTTGAGGATGCAAACAAGCCGCTATAAAGAAGGAGCTGGATAGTGATATCAAGAATATGGCCGAAGGTGATCCGATACCGTCCTCTCCGAGCTGGAGAGCAGTACCGACGATCACGGCCATCATTATCATCGCGTATCCTGTCGACAATATTTGCGCGCACAGAAGCTGAAAGACAATCACGTTATACTGGTACCATCACGACAGATGCGGATGATCATCGCTACAAAACGTTGCTCGACTCACCTGAATGTTTGCTTTACACGTGAAACATACAAGCATGAAAAGAAGAATCGGTATAATATTGTAATAGAAGCTGGTCCAGTTGTCAATCTTAAAGGCAGCCACGAACGCACCCACCAACATGAGGAATATCGTTCCCGGTCCCAAAATGGTGCCGCCTGCGACAACGACAAACAAAGATGAACACCTTCGACTTACTGTATTCGAAAATCACGAATGGAATGACTTTTAATTAATTCGCGGTAACGTTTTAGTGACAAGTTCCATTTAAAGTTAAGATTTCGTTGGGTAATCCGTTGAGATTTAAGTGGTTGAATGAACACTTGACTGACCCATGAGCAGAATCTGGTAGGAGATGTAAGGAAGTGATATGTTGTCGTTGATTTTGATCGTTCGTTTAGCGTCCATCAGAAGGTCCATGATATTGGCTATGGTGGAGGGTACCCATCGACGACGTTGGTTGTAAAATTCATTGAATCCTTCGGGTGCGTGTGTGTACGCATCGCTAGCAGCTGAATACTCTACCTGCGACACAATCGAAAAACAAATTCGTATCACATATTACATTCCCTCCCTATTACCTTTCATCTCGCTCTGAATTCATTGTTAATCTATCTATTGTTAACACTATTTGATCACTCTTTGTTACGATTTTTATTTATCGTATTCAGAGAAATAATTCCTGAATTCATTAACCAGATGATTTTGGTTCGATTAAAGGATGAAGAGAATGCGAATGGCAGAGCTAAAAAATCAATTACTGTAATCCACTTTTATCTTTCCAGTTTCGATTTCACTGACCAGATTATTTTCATTCCAATAGACTTCAAAATTGTATGTAAAATTGTTTGTAAAAATTGCTATTGAAGTTTTCTTCCACATCGACACACTTGCACTCGTCGGAATGAGAAAACGTTTTAAAGTAGCCATATCTCGCAATAAAATAGTTACTGACGGCTGTTAACAGCTTGAATCCTATAGCTTGGCTTATATAGTTAACAGATTGAAAATGCGGTAAAAGCTTTTCCAGACGATTTTAATTAATCCTCGAATACTCGGTTTGAGGGAGAAGCAAACGAAGCGTGTCAACGCTGGCGATATCCCTTTTGCAGCGCGATCGGTCTCGATCGGATTGTAAATACTCGTCAATTTCTTCAAAGCTTATACCGTTTTTCACAGTACGCACCCTATAACCTCGTTGAAGGAGCAGCGTACAAAGCCATCGATCCTCTCCCTGATCGTACTGAACGTAATGCCTCGCCTCGTCGGATCTAGTAGTATATTTTTTCATCACGTTATCATCCATCAGAGCTTTACCTCTGAACAGCGAGAAACAACCGGGACTGCAGAGCACACAACCGATCATGTGTTCGGTTGCCTTTTGTAGCCAGTGACCAATCGCGTACTCAAACATCTGATACCATACCATGGGACCTGGTGGAAGTGCAGAAAACGAGAGAAAATAAAAGACACCGTATTCAAAAATGTGCCGACGTTTAACGAAACCGCGAGACAGTAAAGTTCCCAGTGGCTCTAAACAGAGACGAGCTTAAACCGTCCCACAGTGCGGCATGCAATGGACAAAAATCAAAATAATCATGGTTCCATTCTAATCTAATTATCCAACAAAATCATCAGTCAGTAAGTAAGGAATGTATATGTAAAAAGTAGTATCCAAGAAATTCAATAGGGGAGCAGTAACAGCCAAGAGTTTATTGTAGTATAAATACTAAAAAGTTAGATTACTCGTGTGTGTGTGTGTTGTCCTAATTGCTCTGTTAGGTTTGTTTTTCTTTTAAACTGTTCTTACAACTTAGAATTTGACCAGAGGTATGCATAATTTTAACTGGCAATTTAGGAATTGCGTTTTTTCCTTAAAATGCAATTTACAAAAAAAAAAACGCGATTTGGTTGAAGTAAATAATTATGCGTTATAGTAGATACAATTAAATTTAACCATATGATTAAAAAATATTTACAACAAAAGTTGTACAGTATACAGTTGACAACAAATTGCAATAACAACTAATCATAAAAAACTCTATTAAAAAAAATTAGAATAAACTTTTTTACTAATGGAACCTTATATTTTTGGTGCATTAATCGATGCATTTCTGTATTTCCTTTAAAAAATTATTAAGGTACTTAGGTCAAGAATTGATTAGTTTAGAAGTTATGATTTTTGTCTCGAATGTCCATTTACATGCCGCACTATGCGTCCACTTAATACACTAAATATTTTCAGATAATAATACTAAATATTAGTCCACCTAGTGGTTCTAATGTAGAAATGATTCTAAAAATAATATGAATTAATTATCGTCATTGAGATCGGGGTTGATTTCAGTCATTTCTATGCTCTGTTCGTTAAAACTTGTTAAATATTCCAGACGAGTTCTGATAAGCTCGTCTCAGTCCTGGAAATCCTTCAAGCTAAGAGTACTTCTGTTAAGCCTGGCTCGCGAAGTGTTTTTTTGTTTACGGCTTCGCTGAGTTTACCGCCCAGCTAGATCGTTCCAGTTAATTGTAAATTATCTGTCGATACTTCATTCTCTTCTACGAGACCGACCTGAACCAACGGGATGAATTCGACCGCAAGCCGCGCCGAGGTTTTTATTCTTCTTCATCAAATCGACGAGCAATTTCACAGCAGCCGGCTGAAAATCGATATCACCGTCTAGAGTCAACAAATAAGTATTCTCCGCGATCACTTCTTTACGATCCACGCTGATTGGTAACTCCATTAGCCGATGACCGAGCAGGTAGTACATGTACATCACCTGACAAAAAGAAACAAATTATTTTATTCACAGAAATGTTACCCTTAAGCATCTATCACTAAACTTATATCGTCCGTTCTACTTTAGAACTTGCTACAACGTGATGTAAGTCAATTGTATTCCCATAAATACATAGCTCGATTAACCTATTTAGATCAGTTACGAAACACTGCAACTATTCCTGTGTGCCGTATAATTGTGATAGTTTTTACGAATGGGAATTGATCACATAAGAAACTGTTCCAAAGATTCGAGGAGATATGTAGGAAAATTTGTACATTTTCTATCTTAATACTCCATCTTCTAATATTTTCGTTGTGGATTCTCGAAATCACAATGAGAACGCGAAATAATATTCTCACACAATCCACGAATACTAGTTTGTATTTATAGAAAACGTAATTGAGTGAATGAGTTGAATGACGATGAAGGCTTCAATGAAATTGATTTTTAATATACTCAAAAAGGTATCTATATATTTTTTAATGTGAGTACCGCTTCTGTTTCTAATCGAACAGAGCGTTTAAAAGCATAGAACAGTGTCCATTGTATTTTGTTCCTATTAAACAGCACTTATTCATTCAAATTCTGCTTTTAGCTGTAGTTCACAAGCTAGCTAAACTAATTCAGAAGTCGCAGTTCATCAAATTTCAGCCACAGTACATAAGCTAATTAAACTACTTCACAAGTTAGTTGACATAGATTGTAAAATTACGAATTTCCTTAGACGTCGATAATTTAACGTCACCGATTAAATACAAACACGTTCCGCGGTTTACGTAATCACCAACATCACTTACAAATAATGAATTCGACAAAAAGAAATACTATACCTGACTCCAGCGTTTTCTGTGACGAATCTTCGACTTGTCCTTCAAATGCGCGATCATTTTCGTTTTTCCAGGTAAAGTCCAAACCAGTCGTCCTCCGTAAGGTGTCGGATACTTCTTCGGTGCTCTGACATGCATCCTCGTTTGATGCACATCCGATGCAGCCTCGTCTAAAGTTCCCACCAGTAATTTCACAAATCTATTCACCTGCGACTCGTTGTCGTCGTGATCCGACAACTCGAACGCATCGTCGAAAAATATATGCGCTGAAAAAGAAACGAATTCCCGTCACGTACCACGTGGAAACGGATCATGGAGGTTGTTTCCACGAGCAACGAAGCTGTTTTGCCTCATCACTGTTGCAACTGCAACAATATTTGATATATACGGGGAACAAGACTGGCAGCTCAAGAGCAAACTGCCTGGTTCTGCGGGTTTGATGAATTTATAAAATTAATTAATTGGCGAATTAATTCGTGCGTCGAAATTGATGAAGGACGCGTTCATTCTGCATTAAAGCCTGGAAGATCTGCTGATTATTCAAATAATTCAGTCGTATGTGTGGAACAGCTTTTTAACATTCGCGATATTTTTTAGAATTGTGACTTAAATCTGCTATCCCCACCCGGCTGACTAGAGAGGGCGGTCGATTAATTACTCTTAAATATTAATTGTAATTGTAATTTAAATATTTATTGAAGAGTAATTAATATTTAATTACTCTTAAATATTAAGAAATATTTCGAGTCACTGAGAAAAACTTGTGAACCGTTCAGTGTCATCAGAAATTGTTGGCGGGGTCTCGAAGATTTTTATTCTGTGTAATCTTTTTTACGCTATTCGCATGAAATTGAACATGAAGTGTCACATAGAGTAAAATTTAATTACTCTTAAATATTAATTGTAATTGTAATTTAAATATTTATTGAAGAGTAATTAATACTTAATTACTCTTAAATATTAAGAGATATTTAGAGTCACTGAGAAAAACTTCAGTGTCATCAGAAATTGTTGGTAGGGTCTCGAAGATTTTTATTCTGAGTAATCTTTCTTGCGCTATCCGCATGAAATGAAACCTGTTTTTTCACACATTTGGATTTTTAGCGATTTCCAGAATACAGAAGAGTTTAATCATTTAAAAACCGTTTCAAATAATGATACGGCAATTTTTTCTGGCGCCCCAGAATCACCATTCGGGTGCGAAGGGTGAAAAAGCACGCGATCGATGAGAACAGTCTGTGGAAATAGTTTGCGACTTACTTTCGAATTCGTAGTAGTCAGGATCGACAACCTTTAGATATTTTTGCGTGACACGTCGGGCGCATTGATCCTCGTCCAAGCGCAGTATGCTCTTTAAGAACTCCATCATTTCTTCCTTGTTCTCGTGCCACATTGTCGCGCAGGCATAGATCCTAGTTACGTGATCGCTGCTTTTTACGGCCGACGGGGGTGTAGTTGAACCGTCCGTTCGCTCGTATATAGTCTCGTAATCTCCATCTCCCTTTTCCTTCTCTATCTCAGCGAGATCCTGCTCAGAAAGGATACAACATTTACCTTTTCCCGTTTTCCCCGACCTCGGTAACGTTAGCTATCCTATTGGCCCACTTCTAACAAGTTTATGATTTACTTAAACTTGCCCCTATGTAAACGTTTGCTAAATTTTATCTATGCGATTTGGAAAAGTAAAAGTGATTGAAAAAGTACGAAAGTTATAATGCAGTACTGTTAAATATTTTAATATGGTCGAATAACTTTCTGACCCACTTCACTATACCGTTGTATATTAATTAACCAGACCTGAAGAGCAATGTAGTATAATTGTAATCACCTTTTATAATGTTAAAATAACTAAAAAGAACGAGCCAGCTAACGTACAGTTATTACACAATGTGAAAGCTGCGTGCACAGTGAAAAATGCATTTTTAACCATCAATGAATAACATTCCCGACAACTCTGCGAAATGTACAGCAACAGTTACAATTTGAAATAAATAACTTTATAAAAATAGTAAAAGTTCGGTATAGCTGGAGTTTCATTAGAAAGTTGTTGTTCCCATTCAATATTGTATACAATGAAAAGTCATGCTTTCATAACCGTATAAACGCGAGCTAACTAACGCATGTTTCATTCAAATAGAATGAAGAGGGGATGCGCGTGCAATAATACTACTTGAAAAATCGTAAAGTGATCGAGGGAAATATAATTTGATTACGGAACGTCACTATACCCTTAACGAAACCTTCATAACTAGACTTTATGTGTTTACGAAGAAAATTGGGTGAAGTATAAAACAGTAATAGATAAGAAAATTATTTAAATAAAAATAATTTTTTAAAAATACCACGTTTTTAA
>CM052343.1:15104004-15173264 GCA_028455595.1 Lasioglossum vierecki
ATCCGCAGTCTAATCATAACTGACCACATGAAATAAATGTCATTGGAGCACGACTGCTTCCTCGTCGCGTCCCGAGCTAATATTCGTAATTAAATTTCACTGAATCCATTGTGGCAGGCATTTTCATGAATGGAGCATGCGTATTTGCGGGTAGCAGCGAACTTTTACGTTTGCTTCCGTTATTTTTCCAGAGCTGTCGCTCGGATGGTCAACATATAACGCAGCGTTTCAACCTGTTTTCACGTACTTTCTCTCTTTGCTTCCACCGTGAAGTATACCGGCTTGCGGCAAAAAGACTTCGTCGTAACTATGTTACGAGAACGATCCACTTTTATCGCTTACACCGCCTTTCGACAGTTTATTTTTAAGCATACGAACGGTATAATCCTGCCGACAACGTTTCAAATCGAGCAGATGGATCGTCCTAGTTTCAACGTGCGTGTATTATTTTAATCTCCTACAGAAAAGTGCCGTTGTAATTGGAGCGCGAATTTAACTTTCGAATAGACAATTATGGATTCATTATGCATTTCTCTTTCTCTAGAACGGTTAATGAGAGTGTGTACACGCGAGCCGGCGAAAACTTTTTCCTGGTATCATATTTTATCGTTTAGCGTATCTGTATAATTGGATATACATCCTGTGGATTAATTATTAAATCATGGAATCTCGCGGTATTTCATTTATCTATTTATCTCGTGATATTTGATGGTTCTGAAAGTTTGTCGATCACTTACCTCCTAACTTCCTATTGCAATAAACGATCGCTCGGTCGGATCTGAGCTGCGACGTCATGAATAAAATTGTTCCTTTGGCAACTACACCGCTTCCTATCACTATCACAAAAACTACGAGGTATACAATGACTTTCGTGACCTGTACCGTCATCTCGAGGCATCTTTGATTCGCCATCGAACCGGAATCGATTTTTGGCGGTGGATTCCGGAACACGTCCCATCCTTTCGTTTCCACCACAGTCCTCTGACTGCAACGAGATCATCATTCGAGTCAAACTAATATCGAATAAAATTGAACAGGAAATTCGGAGTGGAAAGGACAAAGGTTTAAAGAAAACTTGCGGGTTATTGTAGAACGCAAGTCGGGACGGTCACAAAGAACGACTTCGCAATGTTCCCTTCTTGTTTTAAAGCGGCAAAAAGTCGTTCAATGTTTGCGAATACCGCAGTCTCCTTGCAAGGATAAATACCTGTCGCCATAATCCTGAGTCAATGGGGTACTCTCGCCGTCTGAAAAGTCGTCCGCTCCACCGCCTGGTATCATTCCATTTTGTTGCTGATTTTTGGACATTCTGTCTACCTGGCTGAAATAAAAAATATCTACAATTAGCTTGAAATTTATGCAGACTCGTGTTCTGTATAAAAAAATCCCCAGTCGATTAATGTGTCATCATGACCAGAAAGTGGATTTTATGTATTCAATATTAAAATGAGTACATGCTATTTGACACAGTAAAGACTTTCTTTATTTTCAGTCTATTAAACGCGTTAAGAAAGAAAATGATTTTTCACTCCAGCTTGTTGCGCTTCGGATAAAACGTTTTTATTTTGCATAAAGATCCGCTCTTTACTGATGACATTAACGTTTTCTTTTTACGAAGTTCGCGGTAACAATAAAAGAAAGAAATGGGGAAACGAGCGATTAATATTCTGTTCAAATATAAATGGAGGAAAAATCGTTTCGGTTAACTCGATCATTTGGCTAATAGCAGTCCACTATTCATTCTCCCTTCCTCGTATTTCATTTATATTTCATTCATTTCTCCATGTGACGTGCACTGACGTCATACAATTTGATTGCTACCTGTATGTATCCTATGGATTTTATCTCAACCACTTTTTCTTCTGGAACTTCAAAACGATCCAGAAATTGAGTGATTATAACTAATGAACAGGTTTTATGCATTTCTAACAAAAATTGGTCCAACAGATACGAATATTATGCCTTTCTTTTTAGATCAAGTAAAATTTGAATGTTATGCCTTTCTTTTTGGATTAAGTAAAATTTGATTAGTTTCTAATCAAATTCAAGTAAAATTTGAATGTAATGCCTTTCTTTTTGGATCAAGTAAAATTTAATTAGTTTCTAATCAATATTTAAACTAATCAAATTTTACTTGATCCAAAAAGAAAGGCATAACATTCAAATTTTACTTGATCTAAACAGAAGTTTCTAATCAAGTTCAAGTAAAATTTGAATGTTATGCCTTTCTTTTTGGATCAAGTCAAATTTGATTAGTTGCTAATCAATATGTAAGCATTAAAATAAATGTAGCCGTACAAAAAATTTGATCATTGTGATCGTAAAGAAAATGTTACAGCAATAAGTTAAGAGTATTCATATATATGTATACATGTAAAAAAGAACGGTATAAATAAAAATCAAATGCAAGACATGGTACGAATCCGTTCAGTCGACGACGCATTAAGGAGAAAGTTCGGTGACGCAAAGAAATCCCGATTGCGAGTCATATGGCCGTGCAACAATCGAAAGAAGAAACAATTCTAACGCGAAACGGACGAATTACGGCATTTCCAACAGTAACGTTGCAGTACGGCTAGGAAAAGAGTTTGCTCTCGAAAATCAGTTCTTGTCGATGAAGTAAATGCAACGTAACGGATCAGTTGGCAACCAGCTTTCTACATTTGTCACTGATCGGTCGGCTGCGCGACTGGTTTCCATAGGGTAACGACCATCGTCCTTTTCGTGGAAAAAATTTATCTTGCCCGGCCTGCGCTTGCAGCACGCGTTGCGAAATTTCCTCGTTAAATTAATTACTGATTCATCGAATCCGGCAGAAAACGCCCGACTCCGGCAACAGCGCGAGCAGGTTTTTCGAAAAAGAATCTCACACTTGCACGTGTAGGCCGCTCTGGAACTGCCTAACTGGTATCCCGTCGCTCTAAATAATTCAATTAGCGGTCGATTTACGTTTCCTAATGGATACCTCGCCGCACCAGCTGTTGCTTAAAAAATATTATGTTTGTAATTATTTGAATTGTGTACCGTTAATGTCACTTGTACGTGTTTGTTGCTGGTTACGAGTCTTTGTTGTAACTAGACTGCGGATGTTTATGCGATTTGAAATTGTTCTAGGTAAATTTCAAGAAAGTGCAATTAAATGAAATCTTATTTTCAGTGCCCTTGTAGACTTGTAATAAATAATAATTACAAAAATCGTATTAAATTCTATCGAATTTTACATTGCAGCACTTTTTGAAAATCTTCAGATGTCATAAATGCTTGAACATCCGCAGTCTTGTTGTAACGTAAGACCGAGGACGATTTTGTAACCCGGAAAATTGAAATTCCTGAGAATTAAAGTCGCGTTTGTAATAGTTTATAATATACGGCCGAACTTTTAATTATAAATATAAACCATCTTTTAATATTAACTTTTAATAATTAAAGATTTTAATTATAAACCATCAATCCGCGCTCGACAACAAAATCCAATAATATCTTTCGGGATTATTGTGTAAACGAAGATTCTCAAGCTTCCATTTAATGCAGCACAATTATTGGAAAATTTATTAATATATATTTTATATTATATTATACATAATTTATTAATATATAAAAAATATATATATAAAAAACTTTTTAAAAACCACACTTATATTAAAATGCACTAAAATGGGGAAAATAATTTTTTTAGATATTAATGACTATAAATAAAAGCATGGAGCGCTAAACTGTATTAATGTAATCTTCATGGGCGCTATACGCTTTTATTTATAGTCACTAATATCTAATAAAATTATTTTCTCCTTTTCAGTACATTTAAATACTTTTTAGTCTTTACTACCGAGCGTAGTTAGTAAGTCCCGGGTTCGATTCCCGCTGAGACTTTTTATCTCCTAAACGCAATTTAAAAAAAAATTGTTTTTTAATATTGCATTGTCATCCAGTTCTGAGCTATGTTTAAAGTTTCAAGTCTCTAGCTCATCGGAAAGTGTTTTAAAATTCGATTACAAGATTTGATACAACACGGCAAGCTAATATAATAAGCATCGTAAAAGGTTCTAAATTTTTCAGATTTTCCGAAATCGCCATAACTAAATGGGATCAAAGCTGTTCGGCTCGTGTCGAAATCGCTATTCGGAATTATTGCGGTCGAGCGAACTTGTTGCGTTTGACGTCAACGTTTCGGTTGCACGGTGGAGCACACGTAGATATAGGTACATACGCGATCGAGAATCAAATCTTGCGGGATAGCAATGTAACCGAGCGGTGTATTTAGCAAGTGCGTTTGGTTGCCTCATTTCCCCGATACCTAATTAATAGAGCCGGCAGAGGCAGCTGCTGTTAAGAGAAGAAGTAGGGCAGAATAAGGCGAAGAAGGAGGCGGAGGAGTCAAGAGAGACGGAGGCGTATCTTTGTTCCGTGGAGGTCTGGGCTTTCTGGTTCCTGGACACTGAAAGTGAAAGGGAACGAACAGTGAAAGATAACATAGCAAGGACGTCCACTGCAACTCGCCGTGTCGGTTGCTGCCCTCGAGGCACGTCATGGATTCGTTCGTACCGGGTTCACCCCCTCGCAACACTTCTCGCGAACGGCGCTCGGTAAAATAGCGTTTCAAACACAAAATGAAAAATATTTCCTGGACCCCTACAACTTTAAACATTCCTTTACCTTCGTATTAATAGCGACATTCGCGAGAGAACTTCGAAACAGCCAGAATATTCGAAGAATTTTAAAATATTGCACCATTTCTGACTTATCAAGATAATGAAGAAAAGATCCAGGGTGTCCCGAAATTCCCTCAGCATCCGGAAATGGGAGGATGCTGAGATCATTTCAAGCAAGATTTTCGATAATGTCATCTGAGGCTTTGTTAACGAGTTATTAACGAAAAACACGGACCAATCCAGAGCGCGACTTACATGTGTTGGTCGCGGCACACCGACAGCCGAGCGTCGTTGAACACCAACACATGTAGGTCGCGCTCTGGATTGGTCCGTGTTTTTCGTTAATAACTCCTTAACGAAGCCTCAGATGATATTTTCGTAAAGGAAAATCTTGCTTGAAATGATCTCAGCATCCTCCCATTTCCGGATGCTGAGGGAATTTCGGGAAACCCTGTATAATAATAAATTATATAGCTCTCGGAATACTTCTTTGAATAAAAGTATTTCAATTGCTATTTATTCGCAACACTTGTTCAGAGTGGTCTAAGTGAAATTTTAAAACAAATGAGTTTATTTTAAACTAAATGAATTCAATGTGATCTTTACGATGTTGTGAAAAATGAACCGTTAGATAGTAATTGATATTTCAACATTATATTCGTTTAGTGTTAATATCCTTTTCCTTCAAATATCTAGACACAAGAAATACATGGAGTAGACAGTACACTGTCATAATTACGGGCACATTTGAGGTATAGCCAGTTGGCAAAGACTTCTCTCGTGACCTCTGTCCAAGCTTCACGCCACTTCTCTCTCTATCTGCCTCACCCTCTCCTTTGTCTACAGAGTTTTCCACGACTTTCAGGGTTACTGATCAGCCTCCGGTAATGAATTCAAACGGCCCGTTCTTTCTACCCAAGGGAAGGGCCTTGTGTCTCCTTCTCCCTCACGACTTCTTGTTCTTCCTTTCTTTCTTTCATTGGTTGTTCTCGGTTTAGTCGTTTCAGCCACCGCCCGAAAGAATCCCGCGCTAACATCGGACCAATGTCGATGACTGAACCGCCAACAGGCAAACCAGATTCTAAAGATGCTTCTCTACTTTCTTTCTTTCTTCCTACCTCTGTTCCATTCTATCCTGTTTCCGAAGGATAACGCCCCTCTACTCGCTACTCTGTTCTCGTCGTCTTTTTTCATCGAGGCGGTCCCGGAATTGAATTTTTTCGCGATTCGAGACCGATTCTGCAAATATCCTTACAGTCGATGACGAAAGTATATGTGCATCTATGGAATGTGATATTTTTTTACATTTCTTATGAGTACACTCATTTGTTCAGTCAGACTTTTATTGAGTTCTCCTTACTGCGAATTTTTAAGCATTGTCTGTACAAATTCAATAAAATTTGGCGCGACTTTTATTAATTGTGTCTCTACACGTGCTACCACCACAAAAAAATTACAATAACTTCCCTATAAAATCGGGAAATTAACAAGATTTTATGTGAATCAACTTTCTTGGAATTCATCTACCAATTTCTTAATAGTTCACTCATTTGTTCAGTCAAAACTTCATTGAATCTTCTTTACTGCGGATTTTTAAGCATTGTCTGTACAAATTCAATAAAATTTGTCGCGACTCTTATTAATTTTGCATCTACAAAGGCTACCACCACAGAAAACAAGATTTTATGTGATTCCACTTTCTTGGAATTCATCTACCAATTTCTTAATAGTTCACTCATTTGTTCAGTCAAAACTTCATTGAATCTTCTTTACTGCGGATTTTTAAGCATTGTCTGTACAAATTCGACAGAATTTGGTGCGACTTGTATTAATTTTGTATCTACAAAGGCTACCACCACTGAAAACAAGATTTTATGTGATTCCACTTTCTTGGAATTCATCTACAAAAATTGCAAATTGCATAAACATTCGCAGTCTAGTTATTGCTTAAAAATCTTGGTATATCTTGACAGTTGACATTTCGAACGTCATTTCCTTGCCTTGTAGCCTTGCGGTGCTTTATAACCTTTCCAACATTTTTTCTCATCGCATCAAATATGCAAAATCAAAGTACGCATCTCCGTCAAGTTTTGCATTTATATTACCGCAAAAGTTGTGTGCGATTTAAAGAGATTATGTACAATCGGATTACCATTCTTTCGCTTCTTCCACTCTTTTTTATGCGATACAAATTTAATTTCCAACGAAGCTGTATAGAGGGATATAACTCAATTATTTGCTAACAAATAATAGAAATTCAAAGAGCACGGGATCTTTAAGTTGTCTGAGAAATCACAAGAGATCATAGAACGAAATGTCATAAAACTTACTCTAAATGGTAAAAAATTGGCTTTCATTTTCCTTTTAAAAAACGAAATGACTTTCCAATCAACCCAATAGCATATTGACATTTTCAAATCCTTCAATCCGAAATTGCACTCATTCAATCAGGTGATTCGCGGTCTGCGGAGGCACACAATTATTCATAACAATTTCAATATTTAACTATGCGTACGCAAATGGAAGTATACACAAACCAAAAATTTCTTAGCCACGAGGCTGAAATAAAGTTATGTCATATTATTTAACTATTTATATTAAAAATCACAAGACGTATAACTTAAGATAATAACAGCATTGACTGTGACCAATGAGCCTTAATGCTTGCGTGAAATGGCAAATGGCTTACAAGAAAGATATAATAAATCAGTTGCTAAATGTAAAAGCAGGAAGCAGCCATGCATTAAATTTCCTAAATTACTGGCGACTTTCTCCACTTCATCGTTTAGCGAACAAAATGAGGTCATCTACATCAGCGACATTATATTAGCCTCAATAGAAGCACTACCGAACACTTCTAACATAATCAAACTTGAATGAAACTTTACTGAAAATGAGAATGTACGACATTCATTACTTGCATACAGATTACGAAAATGAATATTCACTTTGCAATCTTTTTTACCATCGAATTTGATAGAATTCTGTATTCTTGTACGGGTTTACATTAAACGACATGAACAATTAATTGCAATTATTTTGTATCGAATATTTTAACAATACTCGTTACCCGAACATTTCGTTGGGTTCTAGAGCGAACGAGGCAAGCTCGCCTTGGTTAATATTGAATTCGCGTGCTCGAATAATCGCGTCGTTACACAACGAATAAAATCGAGCTACTACGCTCCGGTTCACATTCACTTCTCCGTTTTCCCGACTTAGAAAATAGAAACTGTCGAGTTTCCGTGTGAAGCAGCTCTCTCGCCATGCGACGACGAAATCTTCAGCGTGGCGAACCAGTCGCCAACCGCCATTGTGGATACAATGAAATCAATTTCAGTTGTTTGTGGACAAGCAATTGTCTCGTATCTAAACTGTGGACTGTACCTGTTAGAACAGCAAGCATTTATACAGTGACTCCCATAAGTATTCGTACGGTCTTTAAAACAGAATAACTTTCTTTATAACTGTACCAAACTACCTGATTTTTTATAATCAATTAGAAACAGAGATCTACAAAACATGTATTTTAAATTTTAATGAAGAGCCCTAATAAAAAAAAGTATTGCGTATCATCTCGTAAACCAGTGCTTCTAATTGATTATAAAAAGTCAGGTTGTTTGGTACTATTATAAAATATTCTATTTTAAAGGGCATACGAATACTTATGGGGGACACTGTACATCGGACAACATGTTGCAAATTCGTATAAATACGCTCGAGCTTGCCGGACTCGCTTCAATCGTTACAGTTTACGGAATTCGCCAGATTTTCACAGAAATGTCGAGAGACTAAACATGTGTATCATACACATTCATAGATTTATCAGGGACAATATGTTTTTTAACCCTTATGTAAATAAATAAATTTCCTACGAGATTCAACTACGTTCTACTTTGTAGTTTCGATGCATATTTCTATTCCTTAAATGTCAAGTGATCTATGATGATTAAAGAACAAACTATAATAATTTTGATATTTATCAACAAAAATTTTAGGCATAGTTTAAGAGTTAATAATATTAAATAAAATAAACTAATGTAGAAGTTCGTGAAGATGAATTTTAAGAATATTTCTGTTCCCTATGATTTTTCAGATTTTATTTATATGAAGTTAGTATAACAGCTCATACAATATCTAATAAAAGTAATCAATTAGATACCGATATATTTAACAATGTAAACAATATTTTGAATAATGGCACAGCATTCAAAATTTTAATAGTTAATTAAAAAGAGCCTTGCCATATTAGGCACCTTCCACAAAGATTTGTACAAGATAACCATTTCGTTTGGCGACTGGCGAAGCATCGTGCACATTGTAGCTTCATGCAACATCTCAGCGTGTGCTTGTCCTTATCTAGTCATGGAAAAATCGAAACGCTTGAAAATATCCACCGTCTGGATTCCTCGTTAAACATGTCAAGCAGATACGTAAACGCGAAACAAGCCAGGTACGCTGGACCGCGAGAGGGTTAAAATATAGAGAGGTGGGCAAGTAATTCCATGGTGGACAATGACTCATAGGACAACGGCCTTAAGACGACAAAATGTGGTAGCCTAGGGAGTAGAAACATGCAAACGCTGAACCATGCGAGTCTAAAATATTCCGCAGCTGTGCCCGGTGATACTTTCTGCAAAGCGAGTGTCACTTATGCTCGGAGTAAAATAGGAACACAATGGACCATTCGCAATATGATAAGCTCGCTGGTAATTTCTTTCTCCCTCATTTCTATAAATTTTCCTCGGTGATAGTAGCAATGCCCGCCTAAAGGACAATTACCTCGCGCTTCGGTATTGGAAGTGAATCGAGCAAACACGACAAAACATATCGGTATTTCCTTTTTAGTCCGGTACCTCGAAACAGTATTTATACAGTATTCTGTGTTTTCCATTCTATTGTCCAATAACTTTTTTTATATTTATTTAACTTTGCTTTCAACTCTTTGCTAAGATTATTTCGTGACGAGACCTACAGTTTATTAAGGTGGGTTTCGAACCACCTTGGGCACCACAGTATTTAGATGGCACATGGAATATTTCCAGAGATGCCGGAAATCCATAGTTTACAGAGATTTATTACACTTTGAAAATGGATTAAAGTAAAAAATAAATAATATCTTAAGAATTATTAAGGTAGGTTCCGAACCACCTTAGGCACCATAGTATTTAGATGGCACATGGAATATTTCCAGAGATGCCGGAAATCCTCCTATAGTTTGCAGAGATTTGTTGCACTTTGAAAATGGATTAAAGTAAAAAAAAACAATATCTTAACAGAAGAGAATCCCAAAACTATTTGAGGCTGTAGAAATATATGTGTAGACAAATATTGAAAACCGAAAATCAAACACTAGCGACAGCGACCGCAGTTTATTGACAAAGTGCTTCCATGTCATTGTTTGCTACTCGTTAAAATTTTGCAAATATAAATACATAGAGTATCTTCAGTATCTATCGAAAATTTTTAAATTGTATTTTACAGATTCATACTTGCATACCTGTTGCAAACTTCATTTGAATCGGTCAATACGTTTCACTTATAAAAACGGTGAAAATTGCCAGACGCAAGTGGAAATGCAAATAGTGTCCTTTCCCTTTCGAGCGAAATCAAATTCGTATCTTTTTTAGCTAATACTCGAGCGTTAAAGTAAAGACAGGTAAATAGATAGGTAAAAGCTCTGATGGCTGAAGACTCGAATATCCCAACATGTTTCAAACTTTGAGTATAATTAAACTACTGTTATATAATACGAACTCTCGTGTTTCCCTATTATGTTCGAATAATCGAGGTTCTACTACGTAGAGAATATTTCTTGTTGAGAGCAGCTAAATATAAGGGATTTCTAATTACTGCAAACACGGAAAATTATACATATTATACGTGATAGCAACTCATGTGATAAAAGTAATACTAACAGCACCCAATGACTGGGTAGACATGTGTCGGTCGTATCTAGACGCTTGGCCAGAAAAGTGGGCTAGAAAGTACGTGACATTTTCAGCGATTTCTCATCGTAATGTCACAAACATTTCGTTTCCATTTATTTCATTTAACTGGGTTTTTTCAGCACTCGTGTTCGACCTCGTTTCCTTCCTCGCCGACTCGAATTTGAATGATTGTCATTACGAGGAATTTCATGTTCCCACGTACCACACTGCTAATTTCTTATCGGTTCTACTTTGTCGATTCGTTATTTATTATAGGGGAGATTGCATTGACACGACTCGGGGCGAATTTTTTCCGGAGACTTATTGTTTCTTGATACGTTCGGTTTTCAATGTTACTGCACGAGGTCGCGACTCTAGATTTTATTCGGCAGAGAGGGAGAGAGAGAAAGAGAGATAACGGTACTGTTTCCTTGTAGCAGTGACACCGATGACAGTGATTTAAATGTCGCGTTACACCTACCTATCAGCCTAACCCGTACAATGGCGGCGTATAAGTATATCAGAATGTGTGTCGCAAGACATGTATCGTGGCGAAACTGTTTTCTACAACGACTACAGTGCGGCCAAAAATATTTCAACATTAAATTTCAGCTAGGATGTCCATTTTAATTAATCCAAAGAATATGAAACCAGTCGTTTCAGCATTAAAAGCGTTTTTTAACCCGTTCGAAAATCAAACGTTTTTTTCTGACTAGAATATTTCCATTCTCTATGATTTTTTAAATTTGGTAGATATGAAATTTATATAATACCTGATACAATACTTAAATGTTTAATGATTGGTTAGATAACGCTAAATCTCATAATGTAAACAATATTTTAAATAATAGTACAGCAATTTTTAATGACGTTTCAGAGACGCCTCTCGAGTTAATATAGTTTTCACGATTTTTTGTAAGATTAGAAAGCTTTTGAAAACAAAAGCAGTAGACGTTGATTAGCAGACTCGTAATTTTATTCCCTAATTTTCGAGCAAGGTGTAAATTTTTTTATATCCAAATGACGACTTCGTTCAAGGTTGAAAAGATCCGGGCAACTCAGCTAAAAAAAATTGTGTACATGGCGGCCGTGAGATCAGTCGTTGCACTTTCGAGACAAGGAACAGACAAAAGAATTTTTGATTCTTCAGAACCAGAACCAGAGCAAATAAGAACAAGAAAATTTCAAAACTGTAATCTACCAGGTATGTGACCGTTTAAAAATATCAAGAATTTCTTTATTCGGTCTAAGGAAATAAATTTATTCGTGACAGTTAAAATTTCGCATAATTTAAGGGTTAATTGGTTATATATTCATTACTAAAATTCATTAAAAATTATTCCTATCTACTTTATTAACGAGAAATGTTTTTTAAACTTATATATCGTGCATTTAAGGGTTAAAAATTTCGAAACTCGTTATAACGTGGCTGACCGACGAGTCTTCATAGTTGACGGTTGTTTATGTTTTTATGATTTGTTATGTATATTCGCATCCATTAAAATGATCACGGAAGGAAATAGCTTTCTATTTGGTTTCTATTTCAAAAACAAAAATATTGAAACAGTGAGGAGCCGTAGATACGTATGGGAGTGTCCCGGACATTTCCATCGAAAATCGCAAAGTCCCGATAAACAAGTCGCCATTTTTTTTGCCGAAGCTTGCAAACCAGTCAGGTATAAGTGTTCGGTCGGTTGTATCCGGGAGGGTTGTCCGAGACTTATGATACCTTGGCCGTCATTAAAAAAGTGTTCGACAGCCTTGAACAGAGCCGACCTTTGCGTTCAATACACCCGGCGCAACCATTCAACAAATGTTGTTAAAGTTTTCGCGTCTACTAAATCACAGGGACGTGCAACGATACTGCGGAGCGGGAGACGAGGTTCACGAAGGTTCGCGAGAGAAAATGATCGTCGAAAGCGCGGAACTGCAAACGAGCCACCCTCGGGTTCGGCTTTCGCGACGCCGCACTGAAAATAAACGAGAAACGATCCCTTGTGCTTGGTGGCGGAATCGCGAGGAAGAATTTCAGCGGTATGCGTGCAGATGAATCACCTGGACGAAGAAAAGGGAGACAGTTTCGCAGAAGAACACGAGAGACTACGGAGAAAGGAATGACCTTGCCACGGAGGATATTTCGAATCGATTCGACGAGGAGTGTGCTCGCATGGTACAAAGACGTATGGCAACGATTAACCGGTTCCAGGGCCCGAGCATCGTTACTTCTATATAAATGAACATTTTTCCCGCATCCGCAACCGCGTTTCCTCATTTATACCAGCCACTAATGGGTTACTATGTCTCAGCGTGACAGCCCATTCCCACGCGCAGTGATTCACTAGACTTTGTCATCCCAGATCGCTTTCTTAACCCATTAACACGTTCATTGTCGTATCGCTCGCAGCTTCTCCACTTCAAATTAACCCCTATACACCAAATTCACCCTTACGCAAACCAAGTTCACATGCTACAAATCAAATTCACCCTTCCACAAACCAAGTTCATCTTTGACAAAACAAATTCGCTCTTATGCAAACCAGGTTCACCTTTTACAAATCGAATTCACCCTCACGCAAACCAAGTTCACCTCTTGCCAATTAAATTTATCCTTACGTAAACCAAGTTCATTTGTTACAAATCGAATTCACCCTCACGCAAACCAACCTCACCTCTTGCAAATTAAATTTATCCTTACGTAAACCAAGTTCGCTTTTTACAAATCAACTTTGCCATTCCACAAACCAGGTTCACCTTTTACAAATCAAATTCACCCTTACGCAAACCAACCTCACCTCTTAGAAATTAAATTTACCCGTACGTAAACCAAGCTCACCTTTTACAAATCATCTTGTTATGAAATATAATTAATTAAAAATAGCTAAAATCGAACGAATCTGCGATTTAAATGCACATAGCTTTTTTATGCTTGAACCGACTTCAATGAAACATTGCACATGCACATAACTGACTTACAGGTACGAAGTTTTTATTACTGGCACAAATAAAACATTTTAAAATCGTGACCTTCACCTCGCCCTTCAACTTAAAAAAAATGTTTCACACATTAGGCAGTAAATCAGTCCTCCTATCGTCTCAAAAACACTGAAGCTGTTGAATCCAATTTTATAAAGGTTCTTTGTTTTTAAAAGGTATACGAATATTTAGTACACGTCTATTACGTATTTTCCGTAAACATTAACTGTGCGTTACAACAACAGACTGAGTAATAACAGGAAATGTTGCTCTACGAAAAATCGGGATCTATAAGTGAATTCGGGAAGATCAACGCGGAGCTGAAATTCGATATCGATGTTCCTTCGGTTCGTGTTAGAACTTAGAACGAAGCAATGTTAGAAATGGCGTTACGTGTGTCACAAGTATGTCTGTTGCAACCCGTTGAAATCGATAGCCTCGAATATATCACATTTCATTGAAATAATTCGATATACGCATACACAAGCATAGATATAATGGTGCATTGATTACCCGAATGTTACTCCCGTCATGGTGTTCTTGACAGTAATAGTAAAAATTCACTTGTACTCCAATGTAATTCCAAAATCGGTTTCACATTGCAATTAGAGCAATTAAATGTGTACAATGCGCGTCACCTTCTCAACGATAACTGAGTTGACAATGAATTCTACATAGATCTATGATTAGTAGTATCGATAACGCATCCTTCTTGCGATTTCCTATCTCGTGCGATCAAGGTCTATTAAAATACTAATAATAGTAAATAGTAAATAGTATCAATTATCTCTAAGAATGCAGGACGCATTTCTGTTCAATTTTCCTTGAGGATATTTTAAGATAGGCATGATTATTAAATTATAAGTTTCTATATTTTTTCATTATATTTGTTGTGCATAAATGAAGAAATTTGAAATTGCTCACCGTTAGAAACATAGATATCTGATCTCAGTGATAGCATAAGATAACAAATAAGAAGATAACAAATAAGAAGATAACAAATAAGGAATGTGAAAAGTATATTGTATTCATTATTTGATTGATTTCGTCACTGCAATTAGTACGATATCAATTTTCCTGCTCAGATAGATGATTCAAAGAGAATTTATTGTACTCTGATATGATCCAGAAAGATTTTAGGAATCGCAATGTTGGATTTTTGCGTACTTCTCCTTTAAATTCAATCAAGAACGCAGATAATACCGAAACAACGTGAATTTCACGTTGTGCGCCCGAGGGAGTCCGGATAATATAGTACTCCGTTTAGATGAATAATACCGTAAACTCGAGCGAGCAAAACGCTGTATCTGATGCCAACGAATGAAATTGTAGTGCAAGCAGTCGAAGTAACGCAATAAATCACTTTCTTGTAATCCGTTTACGCAATACGCGATCGAATATACGGATTACAGGATATGCAGTAACGAGGAGCATCGTGCTTCGCAAATTCAATCAGCATTCCTAGCAATTAACTTTCTCCGAGTAAAAAGGTGGTCTTCACCGTTCTTAAAAAAATTTCTTTAATTTCTGGCCTTAAGTTATCTTCATTATATTTTTTGCGTTATATTCATTATATCTTAATTATATCACTTCAAATCTTCGGAGAAACTTCAGAAAACTTACTGCTACCACATGGTCCAAAAACTTCAACAAATATTGATATACTGGCATAATCTCCGTTGAAAAATCAACGGCAGGCTTATTTCTAGAGGTGTGCTACACATTTTTTTAGCACTTAATCCTGCAGGATTTCCGGGATAAAAACGACTACCTGTGTACCAAATTTCAGTCTTCCGTGCCTTGTGTTTCGATATATTTTTACAGTCACAGAGAACAGAGTAATAATGTTAATATTAATCTTGAAGGATCTCTGCGGATAAAAACATACGCGTGCACCACTTTGGGCTAACGACTGCAGATTTTTATGTTTTAATTTCTTTTTTTTTATCGTGCCAAATGCAAAGAGAAAACCTAACGTAACAAAATTATTAAATTATTCGTACTACTAATGTTGTACAATTCAAACAGAAAATTTGATTTCTTAAAAAAGAATGTTAAAGCTATTGACGCTCTAGAATAAAATGGACGAGCCGACGATGTTTTAATTTCTTTTTTTTATAGTGCCAAATGCAAAGAGATAATCTAACGTAACAAAATTATTAAATTATTTGTACTACTAATGTTGTACAATTCAAACAGAAAATTTGATTTCTTGAAAAAAAGTATCAAAGTTATTGACGCTCCAGAAAAAAATGGACGAGCCGACGATGTTTTAATTTCTTTTTTTTATCGTGCCAAATGCAAAGAGAAAACCTATCGTAACAAAATTATTCGTACAACTAATGTCGTACAATTCAAACAGAAAATTTGATTTCTTAAAAAAGAATGTTAAAGCTATTGACGCTCCAGAAGAACATGGATGAGCCGACGATAGCGAGAAGAAAGAAGTCGGTTGAGTAATAACGATGACGCCCTATAAATATCTAATTTCCAGCTCACGCCTCCGTCGGTTTTTCAATACCGTTACAGGTTTACGCGTTTGTCTTGCAAAATGATCAATGAAAGCGCGCCGCGCGACGCGAACACCACTCTACGTCTTGACATAGAAATCACGCATTCCCACTATTAGGCTAGCGAAAGGAGAGAACGCCGCCGGGGAATACGCGGTTCTTTTTTCTTTTTCGCTATCATAGAACAAATTAACAGGCCCCGTACTGTTTTTTAATAACTTCGGCAACAACCGCCGCGATACACAGACCGAGCTACAGATTTTCTCCGCAGTTTCGTCACTTTTCCGTGGCGGCGCGGACCTGTTTACTATCGTGTTCCGCCGTTGTCTTAATTAGAAGTTTGTCTAATTGGCCGAGAGAAGTTTAATGAAACGACAACATCGGGGGCTTCGGATTACTGTCATGTCGTCGTTCTCCACATTTTCGACCCGTTATCGGAATTCTAAACAACGATCGCGAAACGAATGCATGCAAACGTCGAGATCCTCTATTGTCACCGTAACAATGCTGCTCCACTTTCGATACTGTATCCACCCTGTTCACGAATCAACAAACAAGGCTCGAATGGTGGGTGCACAAGTGAAAAATAAACATTGATCTCTTCTTACTACTATAATGAAATTTTTACTTGCAACTTTAAGCATTCAATGTACCCAATAAGGCGCCAGTAGAACGATATTGATACTGAAGTACTTCATGTGAAAACAGTTTAACGAGATTTTGAAAAATAATTTGATACCACAATAATGAAATTATTTGCTTGTAACTTCAAGCATTAAATGTGCTCAATGTCGCCAGTGTAACGATATTGATCCTCAAAGAATTCATTTGACAACATTATAACAAGGAAGATTATAAAAAATAATTTACAATACTACAATAATGATATTATTTTCTTGCGATTTCAAGCATTAAATGAGCCCAATGTCGCGAGTATAACGATATTGATCCTCAAAAAATTCATTTGACATTTTAACAAGATTTTGAAGAATAATGTACAATACCACAATAATGAAATTATTTGCTTGTAACTTCAAACATTAAATGTGCTCAATGTCGTCAATGTAACGATATTGATCCTCAAAGAATTCATTTGACAACATTTTAACAAGATTTTGAAAAATAATGTACAATACCACAATAATGAAATTATTTGCTTGTAACTTCAAACATTCAATGTGCTCAATATCGCCAGTAGAACGATATTGATCCTCAAAGAATTCATTTGACATTTTAACAAGGAAAATTACAAAAAATAATGTACAATACTACAATAATGAAATTATTTTCTTGCAACTTCAAGCATTAAATGAGCCCAATGTCGCCAGTATAACAATATTGATCCTCCCGAATAATTGATCGGACAACAATTTAGCAAGGAAGATTTTGAAAAACTGAGATCATCATCTGTAAGCTAGGTTCATTAATATGGAAAGAGGTCAACAGGATTTCAATCGATGATTATAACATCGAAGATCAACGCGAACTTAATAAGCACAGTCTTTTCCATCTTTCATACGAATGGCGCTTGACAAATTCATTAGAAAATGCTCGTCACGTGAAAAATGCAGCATCGCATCTTCGCCAGTAAGAATCAACGCGGATACGCTTGTTTCGACTTTCCTTCCCGAGTGAAACAGCTGTCATCGCGCGGGATAGCATCGGAACCAATCGGATCGGCCAAGAAATTACGAAACCCCATGACTTCGATCTACAATAGAAAGTCAACTGGCTGGAGCAACGTTCGCTTCGAAGAATCGACCGCATACTTCGGAACAATTCCGATCCGGTTAGTATATCCGATGAAAACGAGACGAATCAACGTAGAGAAATGAAAAACTGGTAGAATCAACGAAGAAGCGAAAAAAAAATACCACGCGAGTCCCACGCACCTTTCGAACAAATATTGAACGTGCATACCTGCTAGACGGAAGTGGATCCTCCACTAGCTACCGAAGACCGACGAGACACGTCTCTAGGCACACTTCCTGGTTGGCAGAGTATTTTTGGGGGAAAACTGGTTCCTCTCGCGAATCCTCCGTTCTCTCCTGCGGCTCTCGCATGGAAACACAATTTCCTTAAAGGTAACACCGACCGGACATGACGATGCCGATTTTTCGGGGTCGATCACCGATCACCGGCCACGTAACCCCGGGGAATTTTCGTGTGCACACCGTTCTTACTCGTGGGATGAAGGAGGAGCGAAAAAATCGCTTCGACGGGGCCAAGAATCTTCGTAATCGGCCAGGTGAAAGCCGTTTAGGTGAGCGGCGAACGAGCGACTGGCTTAGCCGCGATCTACCAGAGGTACCAGAAGCGATTCAGGGCCCCCCCTTACCTTCCACTCCTGGATAACTTTCACAACACAGCTAGAGAGCGAGTCTCTCTTTTTCTCTTTCCCTCCCCTCGCGATTTTTCTCCGGTGATCTCGCTCTAGCCACCGACACACACCGGTGTCCCTTGAACAATTTTTGATGTCAAAGCTGCGTACCAGCCGCCACGGACATGTGTAACAATGGCCGATCTATTGGCTGGAATCCGGCCCAATTGCGAAACCATACCGATACCATAAAACCTAGTTTTTTCCATGGGAGAAGGGAAATTTCTGACACATGCCGCTGGCCAGGTTTTCGCCAGCAGAATATACACCGAGCAGAACCTACTGTTTTCCACAGTTGAAATCTCCGAGGATCAGCCGTCTTCCCAGAGGGTCACGCTGACGTTTGTAACACTTCGTGAAATTTTTAAGCGGTCACAAAATTCATTTTTCATCTCTGACACACGCCGCTGGCCATCAGCTTCTCGCGAACTAAACTCGCAGAAGAATTTCCTGGTTCCACAAGTGGAATCTCTCGAGATTAGCTGTCTTCTCAAGTGGAGCAAAATAAAAATTCTCTGATTGAATTGCAACAAACTGAAGTAAAGCGAGAGTATATTTTCTTTCTTAATATGTTAAATAGATTTTTAAATTCTTCTAATATTTCTGCTGTATTAAATCGCACCTCTTCATTTTCGTCGTAAATGCATCAAATCCGTTATATATGTTTAATAAATTTTTAAATTCTTCTAATATTTCTGCTGTATTAAATCGCACCTATTCATTTTCGTCGTAAATGCATCAAATTCGCTGTCTATTATTTATGCTACTCGTCGCTGGCCGCCAGACTTCTCGCGAACTCAATCTACTTGGAGAAGAATCTTCTGCATCCAGAATTGGAATCTTTGGGGATGAGTTGTCTTCCTAGAAGGAGCAGGCCAACGTAACGATTTACGAAATTGTTTGGCCGTGAAAGTTGGGAACATACTGAGCTATAGTGCTGCAAGAGATGACCTGTCCGCTTAATCAGCTCCCTGCGTGCGTCAAACGATATCTCACGTTACGTGTATGACAAGACACTATCATTATCAGATTTTTCATCGGGGGAAGTACGTTATCGATCGTTTTCGTCGCTTCTAATCGGAAAGAAGTGCAGTTGGAACTTTGATCTATGAAACGTATAACGCGATAAACAGATTGTTTGAAAATGATTAAATGTATGTATACGGTTTTCTTAACCCGCCCATGCTCAGATTAGATCAGTGCGACTCGTGAATTGAAGATTTGAAGGGAACGCGTTTATGAAGGATGATCAATTTGAAAATGTCGAGAGGTCTATCCGCTATTGCGTTCGATTCTTATACATATTGCGCTATCAGTTACGTCCCAGTAATTAATTGTGCGTGTAACGAAGGCGTCCGTTCAAATTGCAGTCGACCTGAACTAAACACCTTTGCCGTTTCCGAGCAGTACGTTTACCTAGAAGGTCGTACTAAAACGTTTTACAGGAGCTTGCGCATTTCCTTTCTATCTCGCCGGGTATTCTAATTAAGACATTTCTCAAATAACATGCCTGCTACAACGTTTACATCGTTTATGCAGGATCGTTCTTTTCGTTAATCTCGCGATTGATCGATTCATCAGGGTATAATCGCTTGAATGCACGCATCATAGTATTTATTAAAATATAACGAATAAAACTTCGTTTATCCTTATACTGGCGGTCCAGGTAAAAATTGTAAATATTAAATCAATTAGCAATGTGTATGTTAATGTTATTGTACGATAGGATATCCTGCAAAGTATTTTCGTGTAAAATGTTTTTGTGGAATTGATTAATTTTTTAGAATATTTTTCTGTGGAGTACATATCCTGCGAAGCATCGATGTCTCCACAATCTTACGAATAAAATCTTCTGAAATTAAAAAAATATATTAATGTATGTATTATCAATGTATCATTTTATTTATTTGACTAAAGAAAGATCATTTTCACTCTACGTAAAATCTTTATAAGCAGCCAGGTACTCCTCGAAAATGAAAGTTCTCCAATATGGCGATGCTGCAGTGCCCTCCATACCTCGCCAACTTCGTCATGCTAACATTCACCAACAGATGGCAGAACGTTACCGAAATGATAAAATGCTTAGATAACGTTATCATCCTTTCTACTTTTACCGGCATGTTCTGCAATAACAACTTAATCGAATTATTGATGTGCATAATTCATGATTTGACTTCATTTTCTCATATTGTACTGAATGATTGTAATTAAATACATGTTTAAATACGTTATTTTTTAAATATCCAAATAAAAGAACACTTAGAAAATGATTTAAAATTAATATAAATTGATCTTTCGTGAAACAGATCTTTACAAGAGCTACTGTATGCAAATATTGAAGAGAAATGATAATAATGTCTTCATTTTCTATCTGAAATGACAGAGAACGAAAGTATCAATACTTGAGGTCAGTGCAAAGGAAAAGTTAATCTTCCAGACGCGCATCCATCGTGACTGATAAAGGTTATCAGACTCTTGAATGACCCTTTTGCTTCGTGCATAATAATAATTCACACGTAATTGTACTAAAAAGAAAGAAACTACTTAACTGTATGTCGCTGCTATTCACATTTCATTTATTCGATGTATTTGGAAAATTTTCCAAAGAAACATTTTAACAATGAAAATTAAATTTTACTTATGATTTTACTGTCTTCCTCTATACGATGCCAATAGGAGAAATGATATTACACAATTCATTCATCACAAACCAGTCAATGTCAACTAGCTGAACTATGCGATCTGTTTATCTCTTCGTTCCTACAACAACACTGGTACCGATAGATTTCGTATAAAATTAGAACAATTAAAATAGTATTTATTTAAAATAATAGTATTTATTCTAAAACAGTATTTATTTGCAGTATTATGTACAACCGTGGAGGGGGTGATATATAAAAGAATAAATAGAAAATACAATTTTCTCACGAGCGGCTTTGTTTTCGAGAAAATCGACTTTGCACCTTCTCCGAGTACACGTGCACTCACCTGTGTATGGTTGACCGTATCTCGCGTAGACCTGTATTTACTTCACGTTTTTAACATCTACACTTGATATAATGTATATAAATATTTATTAAAATGTTCTTAAAAATTAATTACTTCTGACAATGAAGAAAATGAATAGAAAGCGGTGCAGATTATTTTTAATAGTTTTTTCCTTTATAAATCCTGAAGAACAGCCTGCGACTTAATATTTGTACACCTAAACAAACCAAGTTGCTAAGGATCTCGCTGTGAATGTCTTATGAAGATAAAATATAAACTAGCCAAATAGAAGACTGAATTTTCTGCAAGTCCGAGAATCGCTATCGAGACAGCAAAAGAGTTAAAGAACATTGGCAGCCTAATCCGGAGCGAGATGTATCGCAATCGAGATTATCTGTCATGTTCGATCGGAACGCATATGTTTTATCATGCTCGAAAGTCGCACACGCCTTATCTTCGGATCTCAAAAGTTTTATTTATCCAGGCTTGGGACGACATGTTTAGGGCAAGTTTGGACCGGCGCAAACTGCTTTCACAATTACCTAATCAGATGAAACGGGGACGTGAAAAGTGCACTCGGTGCTCGTGCACTCACGGCGTTTGGAAACGATGAATCAAAGGACATGGGCAAGTCGTGGTTGTCAGCTGCCAATGAAAGAAAAGCATGATACTTTTGTACGCGTGATCGTACGGTTAAAAGCCGATAAGCATTGTGTGCCTGCTGGCCCGAGTCGACGCGTCTCAATCCATCGAATGGATCAGTAGCAGCTCGTGCCTCGAACCGCGTAAACGGTTGCTTTCTTACAGCCCGAGCAGTCATTCACCGGGATCATTGCTAATCATCAAATCGATTCGGACGCCGACGATCGAATTCAAATTCATTCAGTGAAACCGTTCCAATTCTAATTCTTCGAACTTTATCCGTCTAGAACGATCTAACAGATTTCCGGAATAATTCATACAGCTTTCCGGAAAGCGAGTAATTTTTAATATGAGTCTGTAGATTTTTTACACGGAATAGGAATTGTGAGAAATATGAGCACAACCACGGAAAAGCGCGACACAGCTGAGAAGATGAGCGAGGACACCATGGATGAGCAGAAACGCGGTAGGTGAAATGATTGATTTTATAATGGTGGTGGTTGTAAATTAATTTTTGAGATGAAATTTTCTTGGAATGCAGAGAATTTTATTGTTTTCTTGCAGAGACACGAGCCGTGGATGTCGACGAAACGAAGTTACGGGAGATCATCAGCGATGAGTTCCAAGGACACATGAAGGTACGAAATTACTTTGGAATACAATAACATTTTAAATTCTTTTCTTTACCATCTGAACTTGTTTGTTTTTACAGGAAATGCGACAAGAAATGTCGGAGCTTTTCGACAACCAAATACTCGGCATGGTAACAAACATTTTGGAAAAAATGGAAAGAGTGACATCCACTGACTCTAAGGATTTCATCGATGCAGCGAAATATTGCAACAGAATGTAAGTGTTGAATTACTTCGTATTGTAATAATTTTTATAAAATTTCGTTGTGTCTGTGCAAGAAGTGGCAGTTTCAAAAAATTTTAAAACATCATGCGATTTTACAATATATCTGAATAGAGAATCGTTCCAGTTAGAGAATAACGGAATAAAAAATTAGGGATTAATGTGTCGCGTGCATGTTCAATTACAAATTAATTTGAAAATCGTTTGGGTAGGCGTGGACATAACTGTTCCGACCCGAATAGACGAAACCCGCTAACGATCCACCATTATGTTTATATACAACATACAATACAATTTTGTAATGAAACTTCAATTTCGAAAAGGCAAAGAATTATTTTTTAGATGTAAAAGCAACGTCGGTGAAAGATAAAAGAAGAACTCAACCGAGTACAGTTGCTGTTGATAAACTTTCAGTTTGTTGTTCTCGATTTATTACGCAAACATTGAGAAAATAGTGTATGGAATAGTTGGAGATATTAAAACTGGAAATTAAACTAATGTAAATGTCAAAAATTCGTGAAGACAGGAACAAAATTACGAACTGTAAATGACTTTACAGTTAACAGTAACGTGAAGACTAGATGTACTGGACGAAGTTAAGTGCGCGTGCACTCAGATAGCATCAACTTTATTATACGAAACTCGGCAGCCGCATAGAGATAACGAACACTACCATTCTGTAATAGCTAATCTTTTACGAGTGCTTCTTCCTCTGTCAACAAATATAATTTTGATTTCCTCTGAAATATGAATGAAATAATAGACAACAAAACATTCATGGAGGATTTTTCGATTACGAGCGGTAATTTGAATTTAGCAGTAGCGCACCCGGGGGCCAAGTCCCTCCACAAGGAAAAGGAAACAAAAAAATGGAAAATTAGCTGCTTCCTCTCTCTGATTTCGATGATTTTTGTATATGTTATATGTAAAACTAAATATTTTGAACAACTTATTGTTCACTGAACAATTGAACAATATATATAAATAAATATGTGTAGCTATCGTTGGCAGATATTTTTGCTAAAAAAGGTCATTTTGTTCAACTCGTCCCCCTCCAGATTAAATCCTGGGTGCACCACTGGAATTTAGTAGTGGGTTCAAATATTTCTGTAGAACAATGGTATAACGAGTGCAAACAAAACTTTTAAATTAAGATAACATGCCACAAATGTTTGAACTGTTAATGATAATAAACTTTATACTTTCATAGCAAACCAACGAAAGAGGATACTCTGCCTAGAAAACAGTTTCTCCAAAGGAATTCCATGTTGACCGACCTCTACGAAATCAAACATATTCGAACAATGTACAACGTTATTGTAACAATGCTGATATTTCTGTTGATACACACTGCTATCTATGATATTCGGACGACTGGATCGTAAGTATCAACATGTGTCCCGAGCTGATACATTTGTTTTGTTTCAATCGCTTGACCCGCGCAGGTGTCCCGAAAGAAAAATCTAAAATTCGTAATCAACAATAAATCAAAAACCTGTCACTTTATCAAATATAAAGATTAATAGAAGATAATGGATGCGAAATGTAATATAAAAATATACATTCCATATTGTTCTTTTGACATTTCACATCCAATTTATATTTATTGAGATTTTCTACAGAAACTTCAATAATATAAACACAGACATCTTCATTCTACGAACGATCATCCGAAGTAGCTGTGACACCTTACCCATTTGTCAGCTCACTGCTTCAATCTAAAGCAATTTACTCGTTTCTAAACTGACATGTCTTCTATTATCATTACGTTGCATCAACGCTGCATCTCCCTTCCAATTACTTAAAGAAAATTATTTCAAGAAACATGTAACAATCCATTTCAAGTAGTCAAGCAAGAATTTTCTTGTGGAGGAGTTTTTTTGCAAATGTACTTCAAACGAGACAACTCCTCAATCGCTACTAATTTTCAACAATTTTTCCGACAATCATGTTGAAAATGTAATGCAACTGAAAAATGTCGATTCAAACGCAACGCTAATGTTGAAATCCTGTTTTGAGAATAACGCACGAGCCATGTGTATCATCGAAGAGAGTAATCGTAAAATATACATGTAACATGTATAAAAGTGAAAGCAGAGAACGTTGATTTTGCAATTTTAGACCCGACTTTGCGATCGGCACCATAAAAAAGGGCTTCGCAAAATTCCCAGTGGTACTTTCCGTATGGAGCATGATGACATGTTCAACTTTCGGAGTTTACGTGGCTTTCTGCTTATGGGCCACTCGACGTGAGCAATGGCCACCAAAGAGTAAGACCCTTGAAATTCAGTTCTCTCCTCTCTCCCTACTGCATTATTCATACGCGAGCCTAATAAATTTTCCTATGCAGCATACTCGAGGAAAATTTGGGATTATGGATGGTTAACAGCCTTCATCGTCTATCAGATCCTTTTCATTATGTTCCCGACTAAAGCTGTGCTCAAAGAAGACTTACCCATAGCGTCTAGTATGATCATACTTATGGAACTAGTAAGTACACATCATAATTGTTCTAAATGATCATTGGGAGAAGTTTATTCACATTATTATTTTTTCATTATCGAGATGATTAAAGAAGAAAAGTATTTGGTTCTTATTCCTTGCAATCGATGCAAGCAATTTTAATTTTGTACGAAATAAATTTAACACTGCATAAATTCTGCTAAAAAAAAGAATGTTCCCTGAAACTCTGTCTAGACACGAATGGTAATGAAGACGTACGCCTTTGTGAGAAGTGTGGCACCCAGATTCTTGGCATTCAAATCTCATTCAGACATGGATCCGGTGAAGCCGCCAGATTTCTCCAAGTTCCTTTATTTCTTCTTCGCACCGACTTTAGTCTACCAAGACAGTTATCCCAGGTAAATCGCGTTTTACCGCGACACGTTATAATATAAAAAATATTATTTTACTTTTGAGAATGTATTCACAGCTCTCATGTTTATGTATCGTCAGATTGAAATCGCATTTTCAAAGTTCATCGATGACAGATTAGATTTCCGTTTCGACAACAGCGATACATGAAATTATTGTCGATCTCGTGATGTTAATCTATTATTTGTGCAACAGCTGGTTTGTTCGTAATCGTGATCGTGTTTACTACAAACACGTGCATTTTTCAGAGCGAAACGTATCCGCTGGAACATAGTGCTCATAAATTTCGCTGAAGTGCTGACGGTCATATTCGCCGTGGCATTACTCTATCAACGACTATTGCAACCGACTTTCGAAGACTTTGGTACTCAACCGTTGGAGTGGGGAATGTTGCTACTAAATATTATCAGCGCTATAATGCCAGGAACCATGATGTTCGTGTGCGGCTTTTACTGTCTGCTGCACTCCTGGATGAACGCTTTCGCCGAATTGCTGCGATTCGGTGACAAAATGTTCTACAAAGTGAGTAATTTACCTCTGCGTTCTTTCCAGAAGAGAATTAATAATTTATCCGGTTGACATAGTAGTCACAAGAACGCGTGCACTGTCAAAACTGAATGGCAGTCCACGATGAGAAATGACCACGGAATTCCGTGGCGTGAGTCACTGAAATCGTTACGCAGAATCATTTCCTCAGACTTTCGTCACCGTTCCCTCAGACCTATTTGTTAAAACGGAACTTTCCCAGACAACGCTTACTAATCTAAGTGCACCGCGTGCCACGACGACGAAATCAATAAATACCAAGGGTAAAATGATACTGTTACAGTCTTCCCTCGCATAATATTACCATCTCGGGGTATGGAGGCTCAGAAAGCGTGGAAGTACTACGTTCTTTGCGAAATGCAAATAGAAAAATTTATTATTTTTCATTCTTCTTTGACAGAACTTTTACCAAAGTATTCGTGACATTTTTGTAATTAAAGTGACTCTCAGTATAGCACAATTTCGACCATATTTACTGATTTAAATATGGTTGAAGCTCTGTCCAGTTTGTTTTAACCAGGTAAATCTCACAAACATGCTGGTAGAAGGTTCTGAAAATAAAGAATAAAAAATAAAAACGATCTAAGACTAATAAAAATAAATGAAAATGATTGAAACTCTGACGAGTTTGGTCTTTTTTAACCGAGGAAATCTCACAAATATGTTAGTAAAAGTTCTGTAAATAAAGAATAAAAAATGAAACATTCACAATATGCGAGGGAAGACTACATGATCATGTACCAAATGATTGTCATACGTCTGGACTGCGAGTTTGATGCATTTATGAGAGAAATGGCACAACGGACTAATAAAATAAATGATTATATTCCAGGACTGGTGGAACTCGATTTCGTTCTATACGTACTACCGCACGTGGAATATCGTGGTGCACGATTGGCTGTACTCGTACATTTACAAAGACATGTACGAGATCGTCACGAGACAGAACAAGATGTTGTCGATGATGACAGTATTTACCATTTCCGCCGTCTTCCACGAATACATATTGTCCTTCACCTTCCGTTTCTTCTATCCGGTGATGTTAACATTGTTCGGCGGTGTCGGGATGATCATACTGTTCGTGTTAAAATCGAACACGAACATCTTCTTCTGGTTTTCCCTTCTGTTGGGCAATGGGATTATGGCCGCCTTGTACTGCATGGAACACTACGCCAGGGTCAACTGTCCTCCTTCGCGAGACGACTTCCTGGATCTTTTCATCCCGAGGACCTGGACGTGCTTCTCGAAGTGACCAGCTGGCTTTCAAACACTCAACCAATCCCGAGAACTGTAAAACAGGGATTTCAGGAAAACCTGGGATTAGGAACGATTGCGCAAGCTCCGGGTCACTTCCGACTTTGAAACGATGCTTGTCGCGATCAGTATTAGGAACGGTGCTGTTAGCGTGGCCAGTAGATTGCGGGTCTTTGTGCATACATTTGGTATTCGTGAGTAAAGATGAGTGTGCTTACGTCGACAGCGGATCTTGATGAAAAATCAAAATTTTCTACCTGAATTAAAACAAACTTGATTGAAATAGAAATGTAATTTCTTTCTTAATAGGTTTAACAGGCTGGAAATAACGTGATAGTATTTTGAAATTCTTAATAAATGCATAAAATCCGCCCTCTACCTATAAATGATACTCATTCCGGTTAAGTCAGTTCGTTGAAATTGAGATTATTAAATGTGTTATTTAGTGAAATATACGATAATTGATTTCTAATTTTGGCTGGTCTGTATTTCTCCCATCTCTCCACCCGTTAAAACGAGTTCGATCGGATTCGAAGTAACGCGATCGACAGTAATTTCCAAAAGACATAGTTTTTATTATCAAGGCTTACATACTTGTCTCGAGGATTCGGCGTGTTTCCAAGACACTCGTCATCGATAAAGATATTATCAATTATTTATGTATATAGATCTTTCTTCTCTATACATCATCCGATACGTAAATGTACATACACGCGCTAATACGGTTATACATTTATACAAAAATTATTCTCCTTTCATAGATTTGTATTTTCTCGCATGTAAGTCGTAGAGGAAATAACATATTCTGTGCACTATATAAAATTTTTCTTCTTTCTCAACGATCCTCACGGTACCATTTTTTCCAACATTTAGAATCGCAGTTTTGCCAGATGATTCCCCGGAAGGGAAAAACAGGTCAGAACAATGCCAACACCGCGCGCGAACCTTGCGAATCGAAATCATGCAGGGGACAAAAACAAAAATTCCCATTTTATAGAGCACACAGAGCAACGTTTCGTAAATCGTCTGACCAGGCAGCTTTCTTCGCGCGGCGACAAACAGAGGAAGAAAATATTTAAAACTTTTCAACAGTATGGTAACTGGACTGCGAATCTTTATGCAAAATACAACTTTTCTATATTTATTATGGGAAGAAATAAAAATTGATTTCACCCCTTAACGACTATGTTACATTAATAACAATATTACGGTGTACTGAAATTTTTATAATCTTTTACAGATTTAAATTAGCGCAATCAATTTCATCTTTTCTTTTGTTCTCGTGTTTACTCTCTTTTTAGACGCATCTGGCAGATTTCGTAGCTCGATTTCAGAGAAAGACAGACAGAGAGAGAGAGAGAGAAATTATGTAAGCGCGAAATAAATAATTGAAAGAGACAGAACCAAAAGGTACCTTCGAGATATATCCTTCATCGCCTTGTCGTTTTGTTTTGTTACAGCACCGTTTACCATCGTAAACACGTCCCCCTTCCTTCCTCTCTATGTACACGTTCCTGGGTATTGAAAAAATAAACCGTATTCTCCTTCACGCCGAGAGCACCGGACAATTCCCTTCGGAAAAATCGTACTCTTATTACACTCTCCGTTCGAGGCAAGGTATTGTCTACAGTACGGCACTCCCGCTTGAAAAATACATACAATTCTCATCGGGGAATACACAGTCACACGTGGAAACTAACCATACATCGTGTCCCGCGATGGCAACCGTTCAATTCTGCTTCTAACATCGCGAATAGACAGCATACAAGACCCATCCAGCGTCCCGTCTCTCGCCGTCTTCGCTATACTTCATTCATTCCCTCAACCGAAACATTTTTCGCCTAATTTGTACAATGACACGCTCGCCTCAACAAAAACGGAGCTTCTATCCTTCAAATCCTTACTTAACACGTTGAGTACCACGTCAGTCACTTGTGACTGACACCGATCTCCCTGTCCGGGCCGCGTCAGTCATCGGTGACTGACGCACTGTCATAGTACTTACGATACCTGCGCGCGCGGCCTGACGGGGAAGTCGCTATAAAACCGCGTGGCACTCAACGTGTTAAAATTCCATAAGTAAAATTGATAAGAGCATTCAATTTCCGTAACAGCTCTTGAAATCTACTACTAGTTCTGTCAATAAAAAATCTATTTCTTTACTTCATTGTCAACGAGATAAATAATAATGATTACTAGTAAACAGGAAGCATAACAGTAATATAAAACACTAATAATCAGATTGTGCGTATTTGTTAAATCCACTACTATCCCGTTCGGTAAATAAAGTTTTACAGCCGATTGTATGAAATGTAACTGAGGCGAAAAAGAAATGTTTCATTCACTTTCTCGTCGCTTAATCCCCGAGGATTAAGTCGCGTGGATTAAAGTGAAAAGGATAAAAGCTCCTTCTTTGCAAATTCGTCTCATATTTACTTGTCACTTAGCAACCCACCGCTCACGTTCCTTTTGCTATTTTCTCGCTCGCGTTTCCGCAGCAAGCTTTAACGCCCCGAGAGAAATATCGTTTGCGTCAAAGAAAAACAACCACCCCGTTCCAGTAAGCTCAACATTTTCGTTGCGACGTGTTTTCACCTATCAAAGCTCTCCTATTCTGTCGACAATTCCGCCTCTTGTCTAAACACAATCACGCGAGGAACACAAGGGTTACGGTGTATTATAGTGATCAGAATTTAAACCCGTTGCCTAACGATCGCTATTGAATCTTTTCGACTTTGAACGGCAGTAATGATAATATTAGCTGTTAATAGAACTCGAAAGATCATTCGATTAATAATAAGAGATAGAAATTCATTTCCTTCCTTAATATATTCAATAGATTGAAAATAGTATAGTATACTGTCTCAAATTGCATCTATTCATTTTTGTCAAAAATGCATAAAATTCGCTGTCCAATAAAATAACAAAATTATGCGAACATTTAAAGAAATTACCAAGTTCTATCTTCGAGTTCTATCAACCACTATATTTGTACTTTTAATCTGTTTGTACAATCCACCAAGGAACGAGACTCCTTAATTTGTTTACATTAAACGATCCCTAAAGTTTCAATAAATAACCGAATACAACAATCTCCTCTGCAATGATTTCTCTATTCACTATCGAACTTAGCAATAGGATCCTGATTATTGCGAAAACATCGATATTCTTGAAAACTTTGATTCGTATATTGCTAAATGGAAATAACGCCTGAACATTTATTAGATATGAAATCCGCTTATCTTCAAACTCCACCGTTTACAGGAAAAACATAAATAATTTATAAGAAGTCGCTTTGATACACTGTGGCGTTAATGTCTTCTATATCCATCACTGTAAACGAGCTTTACAATGGAACCGTCTTTCTCTGCGTACGGGAAGATTGCACTGTCTCAATGTTCGCGTACGAGGACGCAAACAACACTATTATTCGGTAGGACATCTCGGAAGAATCGCGAAGTCTGAACAATGTACAGGGTGTCCTATCGAAATTCATTGAAAAACTGATTAAAGGCAGCATTAACTCGCCGATCTAGCAGGACACCCTGTGTCCTGTGACGACGCTTGCGTGATTCGCGGATAAAATTAAATCTAGAGTTTCAGTAACCTTCATTTACCCATTCCCACCAGCGCCTCGTCCATCAGCTCGTCGTCGGTGATGCACGGCGAGGCGGAGTGAGGCGAAGGTGGGATGACCCTTGGTGAGGGTGCGGGACTCTTTACGATGTGCACGCTCACGGAAGGACTGGCTGGAAAGGCAGGAGGCGGTGGTGGTGGTGTGTTCCTTCGCACCGAGGCCGCCTGCGTCATCGCCCTCTCCGGAATGCTGGTGAAGTTCAAGCTCTTAGCCACGTCCTTCGGCGTAGAGAAATCCAATAACATCTCTGCAGCCTCCTGAGAAGTCGTCGGCGGTAGCTCCGTACCCACTGGCTTCATCGTGTTCGACGAGCTCTCCGAGGACGCCGCGGTTCCCAGTGACGAGGTGCTTGAAGGTCCTCCGGAAGACGGTACTTGCTGCTGCGGTTGCTGTTGCGGTTGTGGCTGTTGCTGCGATTGTTGCTGTTGCTGAGGCGGCTGGGGCGGTTGCACTGGCTGCGGTTGCTTCTTCTCTTCCGACTTGTACTTCGTCAGATTTGTGTCCACCGGTTTGATACTCAGGTTCAAGCTCTCCGAGTTCCCGTTGCCGGAGCTCGGGGTGCTCGTCCCGTTCCCACTCGCTATCGTGCTCGTCGCCATCATCGTAGAGTACACAGGTTTGCTGGTAGAGGGTGCATCAGTACCTTTTGGTAGAACGGCCATCACAGACCCACTTCCAGCGGCATCGTCCTTGCCGCTGCTCGTGGAGTTTATACTGCTACTCAGAAACTGGGTGTTGCTTCTACTCATTGACAGCTCCTTGCACGAATCGCGCGACTCGTTCTCGGTCAACTGCATCGAGAGGTTCGTGGGGATGTCCAAGTCGTGTGAACTGTTGCTCGATAGAGGAGGAAGCAGAAGATTGCTGGGGTTGTCGGAACTGAGATTCATGGACATTACCGATGCTGCGCTTGTCATGGAGAGATTGTCAGGCTTCGTTTGTACATGGTCTCGCCTACTCTGGGTCGATTGATCGTCCGGCGTCGTTTTGGCAGTGGTCGACGACGTGTTTGATATCGTTTGCAGTTTACCTGGCTCCGTAGCTTGCTTCGTTGCTATGTTATCCAAGGTCTTGCCCGCATCGGGAAGCATGGACAGCTTCTCGGTCTTCTTATCGGCGGATTCGGCGTTGGCTCGAGCTGATAATTTTGGTATTTGAAACTTAGTGTCTAGCTGCTTCATCAGCCCCTCCACAACCAGTTGCGGCGGCAAATTAGGTAGACTCGATAGGTTTGACATAGTGGCGTGAGCAGCGAGAAGCTTAAACGCTCTTTCGCTCTCGGTTTCCTCCCGTAGACTAGAGGGGCTCGATTTTCTGGTATCACCGATACTTTTTGACGGAAACAAACTTTTCTCGCCGGACTTTGACAATCGGGATTTGTCGCGGTTCCGACTGAGATCCGTCACGCCCGAACTGGTCGTTTTTGGACAGCTTGAGGAGGACTTCGAGGACATCACGTTCTTAGAAAGCAGTCCACCGCTACCGCTACCGCCAACGTTCAGTCCTCCAGCACCGTTACCGCTACTAGAGTTTGGCCCTGGTATGGATTTCAAAGCCGACGACATCTTCTGCCCTAGTAATGTCGCTTTGCTACCGCTGCTGCTACCCGAACCGGAAGACGAGGATCCAGACAACTTCGGAGAAGTCTGAGACGCGGGTTTCTTCGACGCCGGGCCAGAAGTAACTCCGGGCTTCAAGCCGGTGTGCGTTTTTGGCGAACCGTTTCCCGACATCGAGGTCGACGAGGTGGACGAACCCGAAGACGCACCAGTTGCAACAGACGCGGAGGACGACGACATTTTAAGGTTCGTACCAGACTTCGAGTCTTTTGTGCGTGTTTTATTGATTGTTATTTTCATACCGTCGGAGCTGTGCTTCACCATGTACTCCCCAGGATTTTTCGACTCGATCGACGAGTTTTTACTGACGCATTTCCCCTCGGCAGCCTTGGCCGACGAACTTCCGATACTTCTCTCTTTCTGACCACTCGAATTACCGCTACTACTACCACCGGTTGCAGACTTGGTTCCGCCGTTGCCACTGTCGTCCGTGCAATGTTGAGCGTTCTTAAGTTTATCAATGACGGCGCTCAGGGAACCCTTCCTGTTCCTCGCCTGTTGCTGAGCGATTGCAGACTTGCCCAGTTCCGAACTACCGGAAGGAGGCGTGCTGCCGCCGCTGTTCGGCAAAGTTGTCTGCGTTTCCCCGCTAGGAATTAATTCCAGTTGTTTTAACTTACCGCTAGAGGACTTTGTCTTAGGACTCTGGTGGCCGCTCGATCCGCCGAAGGTTAACGACGATGTCTTTCTCTCCTTGTCACGGTTGGAGTCTTTGCTCGAGGACGACGAAGAAGACTTTATCTTCGATTGTCCAGAATCGGTGGTTTTACTAGAAGGAGAATTTGCCGCGGATTTCAGCGCGGACATGCTCGGTTTACCGGTACTCGCTGAGCTACCATGCTTCGGCGACGACGTCCCATGCTTTGGGCTCACGCTCGCAGGCACTGCCGTATGCTTGGGACTACTGCTATAGACCGGAGAGTGCTTTGGACTTTGCACTGGCTTGTTTGTTGATTGTTTCAATGTAGGACTGGACTTACCTACGAGAGCGAGTGGACTGGTATGCGTCGGCGACGGACTAAATTTTCTTAGTGTCGTCGCGGGCGATGAGGGTCGAGAGCTCAAGTTCGGCGGCGATTCGGTCGGTTTGATGCTGACCGATACCGGTTTCGACAATGGATCCTGCTTCGATGAAATCTTATCCGGCGGTGGTCCCATAGGACTGTCCTCTCTCTTACGCTTACGTCTTTTCTCCATTTTTCCTTTATCCTCCGTTGACTTTCCCTTCGAGCTCTTTCTCTCTCTACGCTCGTCCGTCAAATTTTTAGACTGCGTTGGTCCAGCTATTGGAGTTATAGTAATAGAACTCGGTAAAGTAGTCTGAGGCGAAGACGCAATCGGTATTATTTCAATACCTGGTCGTCTTTCCAAACCCATACCCGTAAGTACAGTGTTATAGTTCGTTGTTTGACCAAAACTACTGCTTGAAATTGGTGTAATACTTACTGATGGTGGCACCAAACTTTTGTTATCTTCGAATATAATCGGACTCTTTTTCTCTTCCCTTTTCCGTGACTTGCGGTCTCTTTTGATCAACTCTTCCACGTCCTGCAAGTCATGGACTTCCGTAATCTCGCTCTCATTGTCGAAATCGTAATCAGAGCTCTTGTCAGTCCCCAGAATGTCCGTTGGATCCAGATTGGAAAAATCTAAACCGCTCGTTAAACTTGTCGCCGAGGTCGGCGTTGACGTCCTAGTTTCGTTCATGTTTTCCCTGCCACCGGTTGGCGTACCCAATGGCGTTGAATCCGAACTGGAGCTCTCCAACAATATCTCCGCGGTTTCGTCTCCTTTCCTTTTTGGACTCCGCCAAATGCTATCTGCAGTTTTTCTTTTACGCGTCTTTTTCGTTCGCTCGTTCATAGGATTAGCTAAAGGGTTTTTTGCCTGACCAAGCAAAGCTCCCAGTTGCAAAGGATTCAGCATCGCAGTAGTGGTATCGGATTGGCCGGAATATGACGGAAAACCGATACTATTCTCCGTTCCGGCATCTAAAAAAGGCTGCTGCTGTTGTTGTTGTTGCTGCTGCTGTTGCGGCTGTTGTTGCTGTTGCTGTGACGATTGTTGCCTCCCCATCGTTCCATTCCCGTTGTTCAAACCAGGCTCTTGCTTTATTTTCGTCTCGCCATTCGTAAAATCCGGCATCCCGGAACCGTTTTGGTTGTTTTGATCTTTCCCGGAGCCGAGATTCACATTGTAGCTCCCGTTTCCGCTATTCATATTGTTCATTGGGCCCAAAGCGTCACGGTTTTCCCACGATTTCATAAGAATCCTCATTGTCAAAGGTATACTTAAACACTTCTGCAGAACCTTTCCAGTCAGATCAGACGTTCTCTCCGTATTCGTAATGCTGATGCCGTACAATTTGCATTTCAGCGCGGAGATGTCCGTCAAATCCAATTCTGCCGTCGCCATTGTCTCCTCGAAAGGATGCTCCAAACTTACCGATATGTGTTGCCATGATAGAGCACTCACTTCAAATATAGTCGCATGTTCGGGATCTTGACGAGCCATAGATCTGACGCAACTAGCGATCAACGTATTGAATAATGCCTGCTGTCGCAGGTATACCAAGATCTGTGGAACATGGGCTGGATGCGTGAAGGAAATACTGCAGACTAAAACGCCTTCCATGTTTTTATTCTCTGTCATAAAGTAGCAGTGCTGCTGGTCTGGTAAAGTCTACAACGAAACATAAACAGGATAGTAAGCAGTCTTATGTTCAAGAAGTAGATGTCTTATACGATGTACATACAACATAAAGTCCTCTGTTGTTTCGACAATCTAGCTGGCCATCACTGGCATGTTGAATAATCAAACTAAGCAAAGGATGTGGAGCAGATACATCTCCACATTCAAGTTCCGTAACCTTTTGTATCCTACGTAACAGTTCCATACACATTGGCATTTTTTTAACAAGTTTCAATACGAAGCAAGCAGGTAATACAGATGAATTTGTACCAGTTAATGGAGCATAGGATGGAGTACTAAAAATAATTGATCGGTTAGATAACAAAGTTACAAATAGATCCCGAACTTCCGATCAGTTACAAACCTTTTTCCTGTAGGACTTCTATTTACAGTTATGATACTAGATGTAGGCAACTTGTGAGCAGTGGAACCTTCCATACAAACTGTAACGGAATGACCAATCTTCCGTTTAATAACTATTTCTGAATTTAGTGCATCACAGGTACGATTCTCCTGGTCTATTAAATCATAAGGAGAAACAAAATATGTAAGTTTCATGGCATGACCTCCTCTTCTTCGTTCAAGGATCCCTAAATAAGAACACCATTCTACAGATTTGAACAATAACATACGGTTGTTGGTTTGTAAATATTAATGGCATTAAATCATAAAACTAACCAACTGGACTTTTATGAACAAGATTAAACGGTTCTTTGATAAATGTCTGCAATTGAGCTAAAATACCCAAGTCAGCCTCCAGTGACTGTAAAGCACTGAATGCTTTACATTTTACTTTTTTATCCGCATTTAATTGATATATCGATGCTAAACCTTCTAATTGTACTGTAAAATCAAGGAAGTCTCCCCGTGACAAACAAGATACCAACACATCACAGCTCTGTAAATATATTATCAACACATGTTATGTAGCATTAATACGAACCAAGATGGTGTCAACTCTCATACATTCCTCAACGTGAAGATCTGCCCATTTTCTGTTATACTGCAAAATCATTCTATAATCTATGATCTTCAGTACAAGTATTTCTGAGACGTGTATGAGAGTCAGATTCTTTTTTACGAAAAGTTTATACCTGCTGTTCATTCTTTCCCTCATGATGAATCTTTACATCTTTAACTACACCTGTCGGTTCCAAAAGAACTTCCAAAAAGAACATATCTGAAGATATAAACAACTCTGTACCTGGTGGACCAGACATCATAAATTTTAAGCTGTAATCATAGAACAAGTATTATTGAAATTATTTGATCTTGTTCTATAACGATATACTTGATTAATCAATATTTACCCCAATTGTCTGGTTAAACTCTCCAAGCGTTCCACCATGGACTGCAAGGAGGTTACTTTTATGGAATGTTGTAAAGTATCCAAACATTTCTGCAGCTGACTCTTTTCCGCACTGTCTATGGCAAACCTCTTATCCTAACATTGCGATAAATGCAATTGATTAAATGTGATTTTTTATATATACAGTGGTTATAAAGTTCATTTAAAGAGCTGGCAATTGATCAAGGGCGCAAGGAACGAGAACCTACTGTAGTTTAGTAATGGCTTGCACAATTCCAAGTGCATGTTCACAAGTCCCATTTAAAGAGGTAGACTGGTTTCCAGAAATGCAAGGATACGGGTGTACCTCATTTCTGGATAATGCAAAGATGAGGTTTTTCAGTAGCCAAAAGCGCTAGATAAAAGTTCAATCTAGGCCACTATTTTTACGTTTACAAGGCGTAATTTGCATTGTTTCTGCCAAGAAATAACTTACAAGGCACAAAGAGTACATAGGCAGCTGTATGCTTCCAAATACTGCAAATTATACTACCAAATAATGCAAATTACGCCTCATAAACGTAAAAATAGGAAACGGCTGCTTAGAGAGCGACTGCTGCCTAAATTGATCTTTTATCCAGCGCTTTCAACTACTGAAAATCCTCATCTTTGCATTAACGAGAAATGAGAAAGGCACATCCCGCACCCTCGCAATCCTGGAAATGAGACTATCCCTTTAACCACTTGCGATGGAAAGACGTGCCACGCACGTCGTTATACGTTTGTCACAGAATCGTCCACGATGTGGTATGTACGTCATCATGCGATTGTTATGCATAAACTGGACCGTTCTGGTATACGCGTCAGTCAATTTTTTGCCAGCGCAAGTGGTTAATTACATTGATTCGATTTTACTGTGATGTTCACCTTGCTATCCTCGATCTATCCCGCTCTACTATCTCCGTCTTCTAACGCATAACTTACCAGCATAGCCATACGCAGATTTTTTGCAGTTTCCACCAAGGACTTGAACGTGGAAGCCTTGGAGCGTAATTTCTCCATAAGCAATTCCATCTGCCATTCTTTTCCCTTATCCACTCCTGAAACGCTGGTGGCAGGAGGTTGCCCACCTATACAAAAATATTTATACAAACATCAGTGCAATTCCAAAAGTAAATTACAAACCAGCTGAAAAATTTAAAAAACGATTAGAACAATTTTTCGTGAACATAATGATCCTGTAATTTTACATCATGTAAATACACAATTATAAACATACGTCGTAGTAAAACTCTTCTTTTTCTAATAGTTAAAATGAACGCTATAGAGACAAGGAAGAACGTATAATTTGTATGAAATGAATTATAACAATTTATACTCACTAAGGGGCTTTTGTCCGTTCGCAACATCCATGTATTCTGTGTTGGATCACACGGATGTTGAAATACACGCGTATATCGATATACGTTTATTATCGTAATATCACAACATTATTATACACTACATTGTGACAGGAGCACTTATTTTCACCTAACCCACGTTTGATCGTACAACTGCTCCTAACCTTCACGCACAAATACAGCAACTATACTTGCAAGCCATACGTTTCTTACGTATAAGCGTTATCGTCCATAGCATGAGTCAAGAGGGGGTAGGATTCCGTAACGCGTTATTTAAAATACGTTTCTCCACCCCCTTTTATATTTGCACATTGTATATTACAATATTCATAAGTTGTTGCGCTTGTTGACTCACTTAATAAAATTTGTACGTTTCATTTTAGAATAGAACGAACTTGTTTGTTAGGTTTTTTCGGAAATATAAGCCATGCTTGTAACCACTACAGTTACATTGACTTATTGTACGACCCGCGTTCCAAAATTATGTACTTTTCATGTGCGATTCGTTGTATTTATGCAGCATTATGTTTCGTAGATAAAATATCAGAAATATACTGTCAAAATGTTTATGTAATGTGCACAACAGCGAAAAATGCATTCTGTTCAAAATGCCTTTGCGAATAATCTGTAAAGTCTGCACTTTCAATCTATTGAAGCTTCGAAGATTTGCCGGTAGGCGATGAAATTCAAACAAACCAGATACTTTTCGTTCAAAGATATTTAACGTATTTTTAATGAAACTATTATAGTAAAAAATATTCCAATTCTCACGGTATCAACTGGTGGTTATTGCATAATTTCGAAACATCGTACATGGCTAAACACTTTTTTAATGGAATCTTCAATAACAACAATAATTTTCTTTACGAACTAACAAATCACCCTTAATAACGTCGTCTAATACTTTCTTATGTACAGCTCAATTATTGGCTTCCGGTAGGTAGACGCGAAGATATTACATTGAAGAATTGAAAAATAAATTAATTAGTACACAGTCTTTAAAATTGGTCCTCATATACGGGTGAAAAAATATATATTCGACAACAGCATTTAATGATTCAAATTAATGAATCAAATATTTTCCTTTATTCATGAACATTTTTTTCAACAAATGCATTGAACTGTCTCTAGCTTACACAAATATGTATAAACATAATTAATAATTAATAAACGTATCGTCGAAGAACTAATTGCTCCTATAATGATATATCCATCATTACTGAATTTTACACGGAAATCATTTCTAAAAAGCGAATAAACTGTGATTTTTCTAAAATTTCTCTTAAAATCAAGTCTTTAAAAACAGATTAAAGTACATGTTTTTTTATTAATACTAGTAATTAGGTACTCCTGTTCCTTTACTACAAGTACAATTTATTAATCGTAACACTATTATAATACCTTATGGCATTTCACCCACAAATCTCTGTTGGCAACAAATGAGTTTTAGTTAATACTGATACTTTTGTTCTAACTAAAACAATTTCAACAAAAACCGATTTTATCCACTTCCACCAAGAATTCATTTTAACATTATAGAATTCAATTTAATTTGATCTAGTACAATTAAGAAAGCATCGAACAGTATTTTATAATACCAATAAATTGTAAGAATAAGTCTTTTTACAATGATTGCATTAGGAACTAGTTATAATGGATCAATTTCCATCAGAGGTGTGCGAGAGCGTCCAGAAGATTACTAAGAATATTGGAAAACCTCGTACGCCTCTAATTTCGATTCATTCGGAATCAATCTTGCTGAACATTCAAACTTTTCGAATAACAAATACCTTTTGATCAGCTTCTAACCGAACTCAGTCTCTAGCACCTATTCTCTATTTTGTTCAGAGACTGAGACCTCCGAACTATTAGTTATATCTACTTTAAAAAAATATTTGCCTATCTAATATGAAACAGCAATTCGTCAAGTGCACAGTCTCATTTAGGAAAGTCTTTAGAATCACTCATAGATTGGCCCTTTTTACGTGGTAACTGTAATGTGATGGGCTGAACATCTTGGACTTTCCTAGGCCCTTGATTCGAACTACGAAAAGTGATCTTCAAATTGGGCACGTGCTGCTCGGCTGTCCAATCGAAGTTAAAAATTTGAGTTTCTGAGTGTAGCTCAGAATCTGGAGTGTCGACCGGAGTGGTTGGTGTTGCGACGTGTGGGCTAAGGTCTTGATGAACGACGTCAGGTACCCTTTGTAAAGTATCAGACCATACTGGACTCGAGTTCCAGTGTTCCATAGTCAATTCAGAAGGATCACCTGTTGATCCAGCGATTGTTACTACAGGTAATGCCTTACCTTGAAGTCTTTTGTGAGATATATTTCTCTCGTTACAACAATAATCCTTATCTAAGTCTGTGATATAATATTTAGGAGATGACAACGCATCCATATTATATTGACCATGGCATTGGATAAATTTCGCACGGTATCCACTTAAATTTTTGTGGTGCGCTTTGTACCTATCTGTGAATTGACCAAGCGCATAATGACCATGTTGTACGTTCACATGTATATTTCTGTTTTCATGCTCGCTACTGCTTATCGACATGTCCACGGGTTCTGCGTCCTCACGCGTGTTTCTTCCTGTATACTCTTCCAGTTGTGTCTTCGTAGAACCGTGTAGATCTTGCTCCGAATTTCTAACTGTAGGAGAATGCTGAGCATCGTTATTGTGAGGTAACGATCGAGTATAGTCTTGCTGTTGATTATTTTGGCTACCGACAGCGTATGGCGTACTACGATTCTGATTTCCGGAGCAAATAGTATATGTAAACTTAGTTTGAGAGGAATACTGATACAGCCATGAACTTGAACGCATCACTTCTGCTTCCCTGTCGCTGAAACACCACCTTCTGTTAGTTATTCTTCTTTTTACAGAGATACATTTACAAAAGTAATTAGACTGTGGATCTTTCTGCGTTCGGGGCTTCTGAAAACTTTCAAAAAATGTTGGAGCTTAAAGTTCCACAAAATTTAGCACAATTTTTATTCGTTTCAAAACTAGAAAGACTACGACCTAGACTGTTTGCCTACAAAAATTGAAAACTGCATAAACATTCACGGTCTATTCGTTATCAATTTGATTTATTTTACAGAAATGTACCTTAAAACTTGATTTGTACACACGATAATGGGATGTTGGCATTCTTCAGATGTATCCTTGACTTGCAAAACGCAATGCACCCAGAACCATCGGCCAGAACGACTTTGCAATCTTAATAATGCGGTTGCAGATCGTTCCTGATCAGACTGAATAACTGAAACAGTCATTAATGTAGAGGCGAACCCGAAAATTTTCAATGAAAAATCTGGAAAAACATACCAGTTTGATGCTTGCAATATGCTGTTCGTATAGAGTCCCAGTGTAGCAAATTGTACCACGACACATTCACTAATTCGTTACGACTATATTCTAAATGGCTTTCTGCACTGCAAACAACAAGTATTCTTAGCAAGAAATATTTTAATAGAGTCGTTACTTCTTCTTACAGAAAGATATTACGTTTTATCGATATGGAGATACTTCATATCCATAGAGTGGATGGTGGTGAAAATATTTGTTGCACCTTGAACAATACTTTCTCTGGTCTCTGGTAAAACAACAGGCGTACATGAAGCAAGGAAAACAAACTCATTTCGGTTGCAAACAGGAACGAAAGGTAAGAAATGACCTTCAACAAGAACTACCTATAAAAATAACAATAAAAAAACGCAGGCAAAAGTAAAGAACATAAAGATCAGTTTAAAAAAAACAGTGTAAGTGGAAGCTGTGCTGGTAAGAGATAAACTATGCGTAGAGAAACTACCTTTTGATCGCCAAAGCGTAATTGCCTTCGAGAATTTCTCGATACATTGATTCGACAGAGGAACAATCTTCTATCGCTTGGAATTGGGCTATTTCTACATAATTGATTTTGTACAACTATATGATCCTGCTTGTCTATAACGTCATAAACACTGTCCCCGTGAATAAGCAGGTCCTCCTAAAATACATTGTTTAATATTAGAGTATCGTATTGTTGGATGCCAAAATATAAAAGAAAATTTTTTGATGTTTCTTTACAGCTACTTTACCATAGAATGTCCAAGATATTCCGCTGCATTTTCTGATATATACAATAGTTTTCCTTGCTGGGTCATCATCATTATAAATCCGGACATGGCCTGAAAAATTGCATGCATTGTATGGCCAACATTTGTACCGTAGTAATCGACGGTCAATAACACAATGCGATATGATGATAAACAATATTACTTTTGAAAATCCTATGTTAGGAGTCGGGATATTCGTAGAATCGGATGGACAGTTTTTCAAGGCTGAAACAAAAGATAAAACACACACGTATTATTTTAACCGAATCTTATGAAACCCTAAATTTGTAAATTGAATTATTTTTAACATTTATTTGTTATTTATAATTATTAACCATTTACTCAAAGGTTTTTAAAATATAAGAATTTGCATGTTTTCCAATTTTTATTAAATATATCATAACAGGAAAACGTTTTTTACACATCAAAATGTTGGAACAAATTCTACTTTTAAATTGGGATCGATGTAATACGTAATTGGACGGTAAAGATTAAAGATTTTTGTTTCTCTTACATAATACGCAATGAATTTGAAATTTTGCGCAATATAAAAGATATATATCATTATCGTGAGTTTTATTATTCATAAACATCTAAGTTCCCTTGATAAGTTTCCTTTTATCTGGATAGTAATAATTTTACGAACATTTATCTTACGTGTGACACAAAAAAAGAATATTAAAATAGGAAAGAAAAACAAAGAATAAAGTTTAAGGAAATATAAATTTTATCATACATACTCATATTTTCTTCATTTTAATAAAATGATCCGCAAAACTTCGAATAAATCATCAGCCTCCACGATCTCTATTTAAATCGATAGTAAAATTCAGCGTAAGAAAACCGACGATTCTATTTTCAAAAAAATTTCTTTATTCGAGCTTGCTTTTCTCTGTAAAATATGAAATATTTTGTCGATAATTTCAGCGCATCGTTGCTCGTGCTCGCAACGATGTCGAGGCGTTCGTGCCCCCGAATAAAATCGGTACCGAGGAACCATAATCGATCAGGGTCAATGCGAAGGTGGACCGGTGAAAAATTCGTCTCGGTCGCGGATTTTCGTGTTCTCCAGTTACGAAAAAGGTCCGTGGAAAGGGGAAAAATGAGCAAGAAAGGGAGGAGGAAAAGAAGCGTATGCTAATGCAGCATGGCAACGTTTACAAACGGCGCTACATGGGACTATAGTATCGAATACTGTGAAACAATGAGTATGTAGGAGAGAAAGAAAGAACGACCGAGAGCGGAGAGACGATACAGAGGGAGTATGGGTTACAGGAGCGTGAGAGTGTTGTTGCAAAGGCCGACAGGTCAGCGGATCACCCGGAACTCGCGCTTAGACTCCGCCGAGTTTGAATGTACGCCGATCTTACCTTCTTGCCTTACCTACCTCCCTACCTTTTACCTATATATTACTCTCTACGCTTGCACAACGTAGATGCCCGAAGTTTTTGATCCTCGAAAACGCCGTTTAATATTACAGTCGCGAAAAATGTTATCTTCACAACGTTTAACTGTTCCCTTTTTTTTACATAAAATTTTAACATTACTTCAACATCGAAGGTCATTAATAAACCGCGGATCTTTGTGGAAAATGTTCTGCATCAATCGTGAGAACCAAAAACCAAACGGAAAGCTCTTTCTTCCGTTATCAGTTCTAATAGATCGAGAATAATAAATTGGCATTTTAAAATTCTATTAATATTCTCATCAATTTTAGCAACGCTAAATGTTAGCGACGCTGTACAATTTTTTAAATATTTCTATTCCATAAGCAATTTGATAGCAATATTTAATACGTTCGTATATTGTATTCAGACGAATCTCAAGTTCTTTGTGTACGTAAATCAAATTAATTACACGATTTATTCATACTAGTTTATTTAGTCTTGCATGCACATCATTTCGTCTACAAATAATATACGATAGCTGTGCCTTTATATTAAAAAATTCCATTTGTAGGCTCTCCAAGAAGAAAATTCTTCCACCTTTTTTGCGATTTACAGAAGAAAATGAAGATTTTCTTCATTCTCAATGAAGAAAAATAAAAATTTATATTCAACACGAAAGCGAAACGTTTAAGACCGACGCCGTGTCCCAACGCTAAAATGACCGATAAGATGAAGACGAACTTAAAACGCGGGAAGATGGGAAGCTTCGAGACAAAAATATGCTACCAGTACGATTCGAACATGTTCATTTAAAACTGGCAAAAGACCACCCCTGGTCTAATTATAATGATCTCGTGGCGCTTACCTTGTTGAAAGTAATTGGCTTTTCGGAGAAATACGCAAACCAAGGCCATAAGCTGTAGCTGGGACAGTCTCTGGCGGGTCGAGGGTGGTAATGGCAGTAAATCACGTAAGTTGGCGATTTCGGCATTTATCAGGTCCCTTCGAAGTTTGCTGGCACCTTTCGTTGACTTGCTCGCATCTATCCTTCAAGCACACGCGGATGTTACCGATACACTATACCTACCGAAAATACCTAAACCTACTTTTACGAAAAGCAACGTTAAATCTGCATCGTTTCAATTCAAGAGCAATCGCTACCAAAGTTTTTAAGCCACGTTCTTTCGAGATTGCTTGCGCAACGCTTGTACTGTACAGTATAGTACCAGAGTGTCAGTGCGTCTTCTGACCTCTGATGAAGCTAGCTGTGATGCTTGCGAAACGTTGGGAAGACAATTCTAAAAGGACGAGGCTCAGAAACGCTCAACAGTAAAAGCTGGATGAAGCTATTTCATCGTGAAATAAAAACGTAATTCACCACACTTTGGTCTAAAGCAATTGTTAGCGCGAAGCGTTATCGGTCGCAGATGTATTTTGCGCTAATCGTGTAATTGTCTTGTGTACTAGTCGCCTGAGTTCGCTCTATTTAAATGTATGTATGTTTCTATCTGTAACAAGCAATGGTAATTTGTTTCAGCTATTAATTAAGGGCCAAGTACAATTACTAGGGACCATTAAAAAAATATATTGGAGGATGGAAAAGCTCTGGTAGCATGACCAGGACTACTGGTAGCGCGTCAACTGTCCCGATTCCTCAAGTTTGCCTGCCACCACCAAGCGGTCCGGTCACATTGGTCCAACGAAAGGGGTAGAAATTACGATTGACAGTGGATATGTCGGATGCAGGGGTCCGCCGCGTATGAATGGTGTGCAACGATCGATCATTACTTACCGATTGAACATATTTCGGTGACCAGGAGGACATTAGTAGCGGATCAGTTGTAGACGACGAGCGAGACATCCGGGTCGGCAGGTTCTCGCAAAACTGCAGCTACGATCTAACATCCGGGTCATAACGCGCCACTACACTGAACACGTGGATACTGGCGGAGGCTGGTTCTCCTACCTTCTCACCTCCGCAGCCCCCCTTTTTCTCCGTTGCCTCCACCACTGTTGGCCTGGCCTCCCTTTCCGTCCTCTTCCAGTGCCCTAGCAGCCAGATAGCCCCCTCGTCCTCTCTCGCTGTTTGTATTCCCGAGCCTCTTTCGCCCCCTCGATTTATCTCACTCATTTATTTTCCCTTTCTCCACTTTTTCGCTCGCTCTCGCTCCTTTACCCCGTACTGCTACCACGGTCACGATCGAGTAGTCGTGTCCCTATACCACCGTCGACATCGCCATCCTCGCCACCACCACCGGCTACTGGTTACGTTTCCTGTATAACATGCGGTTTTGCCCGAATCATTTGCGCCGAGTCCCGCCTCGAGGACTTTTCGGTGCCTCACCGGGTACCAGAGGATACCATTTCCTAGACGATCCCACGGGATCTAGCCTCGCGATCCACGAAAATTGCGGAGATAAGAGAACTTTCGTATACCCTTCTTCTTTTGAAGCAATCTTCGTCTTTGAAATCTGAGACAACATGCTACCGGGAAACATTCTGGTTAACGCTACCCGGTAACATGTCCGTATCAAACGCTGTAAAATACGAACTTTATTTTTACTGTTTTATTATCAAAACGTAACTGTTCGCAGTTTTTGTATTCCTACAAAAAGATTCTTAAGATGATTTACACGAAAATAGCATACCCTTGTGTATTAAGCATTCGCCAACTAAGAGAACATTGACCTTCATTAATTTTACAGACCGTGAACTAATGTATTTACTTTTCCATTTTAAATATATTGAGTTGAATAATATTACAAATTTTAAACGTATTTACGAATTGACTAGTAATGTTGTCGTTTTTGATAATATTAAAAAACTTTTATTATAAAATGTATTACTTAAAGTATTAAAAATATTCAAAATAATATCCTCGCGAAGCAATCATAAAAATATTTGCATTATTATGAAATATAAAACGTAATACAATATAAAAATTTCAGTTGCAATACAAACTATAAAACGGCCCATTTTTATATCACATTTTTTCGGGAACATAAAAAATGTTATATGGCTCGCATATTGTATCTATTTCGTATTAAATGTACATTTTCATTGTATGTAATATCTATTACAAAAGTTCAATTTTGAAAATTTCATTGCTTAAAAAAAATCATTAAAAAAAACTATGCAGTATTAAATGTCATAATTCGTTATAATGAATTATAATGAAAAGTTTCAACAACATTATAAGAGAATATATCTCTACATTATTAGAACAAAACCATATTTTGAAATCACATATAATGAAACAAGTAATAAAATAATTTCTGAAATAATAATTCGTCTTCTTTAAGTTATGTTGTTAAATTTTTGATTTTTAATAATTAAGCAATTTTTAAGGTATACGTTATTTCTCAATTGTATTCAATTATTTTCACTTTAATCATTAATTGGATCTTGAAAATTCAAATATTCAAGTTTTAATTAATGAGATACTTTTCAAGAATATATTATTTATCAATTACATTTTTACTCCAATTAACTTATTGGTATATTCAAATTATGTAGAACACTCTGTTACATTATGTGTATATCGAAATTTCATGTATAATTATATGCGCAGTCTATATATTTTAAACTGGAACTTATAATTGTAAATGATCCACCACTCTAGCATCTAAGAAAGAACTTTCGAAAGATGCACATTTTTATTAATTACTTTATTTTAAATATTTGCATTGAACATGTGCAATTAGCAGTAAATCATTAAACCGATGCTTTCATATTGAAATTATTTCTTGCATTTCACGTTTATTCGTTACGCTCGTGCAACATTTCAATAAAATTAGAAGTTAAAATTACGGATAATGAAAAAACTTCATAAATTCTTTACATACCATCACACTAAACTATTGACATTATAAAAAAATACTAAAGAAAAAATTGATCTCACGTTGACTTTCAAATTTACATAAATTACTTCAAATATCATGGGATGTCTCGACAATGAAATAACATTTCAGTATTGGTTATTCGTTAAACAAACAACAGGAGATACCATGGTTTTGAGGTAATTTTATTTAACTTTTTATGTTACGAGCTGTTTCTCTGTTTCGTTTATTGTCTCTTAAAGTGTTTTCGAAGCGCACAAAATAATACGATACAGACACACTTACCTTGTTGTTTTACCAGAAATATAGCATTCCATCACAGTGAAGCATTAATAATATCATTTCTATACTAACAGATTTTATAGCTAAAACAATACAAACTTTTCTTTAGGACTTTCTCTTCGGTATTATCAATAATATTTCTAAATATTATTGTATTATATAGCTATGATACAAATTTTTCTTTAGTACTTTCTCGTAGTATCAATAATTTAGGCGGTATATTAATCAACACGTTTTTTTTTTGTAAAACACCCTGCACATACAAATAGCTATTATCAAATTAAACCTTTAATCAACGTCGTACAGACATTTAAGAAGTTAAAGTAGAAGTGAAATGCAACTGAAAAACATGTTGTTTTGTTAGTCATAGACACTGATGAAAAATAAGATGTGATAAAGCCAGTATAATAAGCGATAATATCGCTATTTAGGATTCAACTAATTCTCGACTGTCCTCATCCCATTCAGAAAAACTTCTGGTTCTCGATGATTTAACTTCCTTTTCTTGTTCAACATCTTGTTCCTCTTCGTCAACGTGCTCTTCTTCGATAATCATCACTGACTCCTGAGGCTCGTCTGCACTGTTACTTTGTTCACTGCATTGCTCGTCATATTCTACAATCTCCGTTTGTTCTTCTACATACTGTATAACTTCTTCAACTTGATCGACATTACATTCTTCCAACAATTCCTCCGAATTATCAACTTGCATTTCTTCTTCCTCTTCTTCCACTACTTTCTCTTCAACCTCCTCAACAACTTCTTCCACAATCTCCTCCGTTTCTTCGGTAAGTTCTTCCGTATGATAATTTTCATACGTCTGCCGGTCTGTTTCTTCGCTTCCATGTATATAAACAATCATACCATCTTCTGTGCCTTGCATTACAATCTGTTCATTATCAGAAATATTCAACTGTTGCGGCTGTTGCTGTGGCTCGTTGTCCTGCTGTTGATAATTTTCGTTATCAATGAGCATGATCATAGGATGGTCGTCGAGTTCGTCCGTACTGTAAGTCATTTCGTGAGAAATGTCGTTGATCTCCATTTCCGGCACAATGTATTCCGTTGAATTCGAAGCTCCTTCTTGAGGAGCGCTGTCCCCAACGCTCAGAGAAGTTGCTATTCCACTCGCAACATGACTAAGAGCTTCGGCCTCCGAAGAAGGCTCTAAAGAAATCGACGGCATCGACGCCGATTCGGGATCCCGTAGATCCTTGTGCACGCAGTCCAAATGCACCTGCAAGTTTGTAGCGCGTACGAAAACTTTTCCGCAATGAGTGCAACGATGTCCTTTATCCTTTCCTTCGGACATGCTCCCGTGACCGGTGTTAATTTCATGCGATGTTAACTCGGTGACATCTTTGAACGTCAGCGGACACTGCATGCATTGGATTTCCTCCGATGTCGACGAATGCTGACGCGACGTCGGACGATGGTTATGATTGATCTGGTGTCTCACCAAAAGCGTCTCCGAAAGCGCCACGTAAGAGCAAGCCTGACATTTCGGGAAGCACATGCTTTTCGGCGGTGGCACGTTGTGCTTCGTGTAAAGGTGATACATCAGGATGTTCCGCTTTGTCGCTTTGTAACCGCAATGCTCGCAAACTCTCGGATCGAATTTCTCTTCGTGGACATCCTGCATGTGTCTTCTGTACATGTAGTAGTTCGTGTATTCCTCTTCGATGTCGCATTTGTTGCATTTCCATGGGCCAGTTTCACCGCCATCGATGTTCCCGTTACTTTTTGATTCTCTCTCTTCGGTGCTGTTGCTCGACATCAAGTGATCAGATTTTAAAACGACGTACGAAACTTTTGTTTTCGACGAGTTATTGTCCGGCGTTTTCGCTTCCTTCTGCATTATCTTCAGTCGTATGTTCTTATTATTTTTCACCAAGTGAGGATATTTCTTTAACACTTCTCGAATGATTTTGGCATGATTATTGATGGAATCGTCGGAGTTCGCTTTAAACGAGGATTTCCCCTTTTCCATGTTTTCCTTCTCCTCGAGATCAAATCTTACTCTTTTCGATGGCGACGGCTGCGATTCCTGACCTCGCTGGAAACATCTACTTACGGACCAATCGTCGTCTGAATTGATCTCTTTCAGACTTTTCTCGTTCGTGTTGCCTTCGTCCTCTTCGTCTTCCGTTGTATCAATCTTACTGTCTCTATCTGGTGAGCATTTACCGCTAGGTGAATGATCTCTCCTGTATTTTCCTGGTGCTTGCACGATAGGCTTGGTGTTATAAGTGATGTCGTCGAATGACGAAAATACGCCGAGCGCAAACTCCTCGGCTTCCGGGAGATCGAATCGAGAAGGCCCTGGAGTCACTTCTGTAGGCCTGTTTGTTGACGGTAACCCGTGGAATGTTCGCATTTCGTAATTAAGTAACGGCGTACTTTGCGGTGCGTCTAATTTTCTTTTCCAAATAGGAAGTCTAAAATAATAGACGTTCATAAAATACATTACTTATAAATAGACGATTATAAGTAACAAATGTTTATGCAATTTCTCATTTTTGTAGACAAATTCGAAGAAAGTAGAATCATTTAACCCATTTACTGATTTCTTTTAATTTGTTAATGTTCCTCTAAAAAATGTTACGAAATTTATTCTGAATGTCCATTTTTTCTCGTTAATACATTAATTTTTAAAGGTTTTAAATAATCTATACATTTTGATTGATTACACAAAAGTTAAGATACTATTTTTAGTGGGAACAGCCTTTGTATATCCGAAATATATAAAAATTGTACTAAATTCTATCGAATTTTATATTCTAGCATTTTTCGACGAGTTTCGTGAGCCTTAAAATGCATACAGATCCGCAGTCTGCTTATAAGATCAATAAATCAGCAAGTATACTCACTTTCTACCTGGCAATGGTTGAAGTGAAAGTCCCGATGAAGAACTAGACGTTGTTGTCGTTGTCGTCGTCGGTGGCGTCAGTGTTGTCGGTGTCGATTTCGTGTTGGATGTTGAGGGCTTCGACACTGCTATCACTGGTCGTGTATTGCACTTCGACGATTGTTCATTTTGTAAAGAACTAGTATTAAATTGTGCATCGAGCAACTTAGTCAATACCGTCATATTCATCTTCTGTGCAGTACGGTATAAAGCATGTTGTTCAGAGGTCCAATACTCCAGCTGCCCAGTGTACATAAAACTAAAAATATTATTGTAAGTTAATCGTTCGCCTAAAAGAAACACAGACACATATTCAGTACAAATTGTATCCGATTTTACCTTATAATTGATTTCACACATTCGTACGGCATATCTGGAGGCATAATAATCACTCCATCAAAGTGTTCATCTTTCTCTTTTTGCTGTCGTTCCAGTTGCATAAAATAATCTGTACATGTTGTTATGACCAAACGATGAGCCTAAAAGTATTCATTACATTTGTTTTCGCCGATAAAATACTATGAAATGAATGTTGCTTGTTCTCGTTACTCGTTATGAAAACAATTACCTGAACAGTGATATCACTGGTGGGAAATTTAATAGTAAGATCAAGCAATTCTTCTTCGAAGTAAAGTTGTTGAAGCCGCTGAAGGAAGAAGGTTCCCCAATTGTCCACTTTTACTTGCTTCAATCCCCGAGAAGGGAGGTTTTTATCCTGATTTGCAGTTTCCATTGTTTACCTGTGTATTAAATGAAATTTCGATTAAATTCTTTGTGAAAATTTACTTATAATTTTTAAGTAGTACGTTCAAATGGCCTCTAATATCTAAAGATATATCAATTCCATATATGAATAATCTCAATTGAAAATTTAACGTTAAATATATAATCAATGCAATGTTGAAGTAAAGCTCTTCTGAAGTAAAACTCTTCGAAATATTAACAAACGAACATACATGAATTAGAACTATCATTTAATACAAAAATGTTCATTTTAAGAATGCATCACAAAATGAATATACAATTTACACAGAACAAAGTAATCTTAAAATTATATTGGAATTAATTTGCTTACCCGATAGAATTATTATTTACCCGATAGAATCTATTGTAGTCAATTATGCTGACAAACACAGTGGACCGAATCCTGCAATAAAAAAGCAAAATATATAAGAAACTTACTTATTTGGCAGGTGTAATATAAAATTAAGGATAATATTATACAGACTTATGTAGACCGTAAGATTTTCATGAAAGAAATCTTGGTGCTTATGAGTCAAATGTCACGAACCCTTCACCGCAAAGAAAACGACCCTTCAATCTATTGTTTAGTGATACCATAACACGATTAGTTTCTAAGGATTAAAAGGTTCTACGTCTAAAAAGGCAACAATTACATATTAGTAGGGACTACTGACATAAGAATATGGTTCTGAAACTTCCATATCCAATGAACAAAGTACAACACCATAGAAGTCTTTTAGTATTCGTACATGTAGATACCATTTATAAGCAGAATGTTTGAATTATTCCGAATGTTTATTAAACCTAAACAATCGCGAAAAACAGGAATACTACATGAAAGGAAGGTAGTAAAAGGACTTATGCTACGGTATCAGCGCATACTTCGCGGAACGCTGAAAAATGGTAGTTTAATAACGATGCATATCTTCCTTTCATAATCTAATTTGTACATATTAATGGTCATTTTCAAAATATACAAATTCAAAATATCCTCTGAATGCATTGCACATACCTATTTAACAATATTTCAATATTCCACTCAGCTCCATCTCTTATAAATTTCCTTAGTACACCAGTTATATTGAACATTCCATTGTGTATCCCGACTCACAGATGGAGTTGAAGGCTTTTAAGAGTTTTGTAGACGCGCCTTTATACAACTTGTGCGCTTGCGTAAACGCACAAGTTTTCACAAATCAATCAAGAATTACTACATTCGTTTTCCTTTCACCGAAAAGATTCTGCTTTGAACTTTGAACTTCTTGCGTACTTGAGCGAACCTGATAAAAATTGCTGTTTCATCTTTGTTTTCGAGTTGTTTATGAGCAATAAAAAATGATTGACTCGTCAATAAGAGATCGATGAATGCTCTGTTTAATGGTCTGTTTCCAACGCTAATTTCATGCAATATTGCCAATATTGAATATTTGAATATTGTCGATGATTTCTATATAATCAAAAGTTCGTTCTTTTGATTGAAATGTTTAATGAAATGCATATTTTGTTCATTTTCTATTTTATATATCTGATTTAGAACTTTGTTATCAAAACAATTCAAATTGCGTGTATATATATAAGTAATAAATGCTGTTTGAAATGGTTCATGTATTTTCATGAAAATAACTGCAAACCAATCATAGAAAATCACAATATAAGATAGAAATCTCACGGCGGTTAATGATCTTAGGTTGTCAGAGTAAGGTGGAGTGAGACTGAAAATTATTTTTCTCGTTATAATTGGTTATAATAGATTTCGGAAAGCTGGAAAGTATATGCGCTGTTTTTATCACAATAGTAAATATCGACGGAACAAAAATAAACATATCACCAGGTGCATACTATATCTGTCTACCGAAAGTACTCGAGTAAAATGTATGAAAATAACAATCATCGATGATCAAACACAAAATAACCCCTTTGGAAAACAGAAATTGTATTTCCATAAAAGGGGTGAACACATGTATGTCAGAAAAAAGATGTAAACAAATGTACACGTATTTCTTTTATCATTTTCTTGAAAATAAATTCTTTTTTTTAGCAATTAACAACGAAAAATGCGATATTTGATTTCGATAATAATTAATATCGACAGAAACTGGGACAAACGTTTTCATAACATTCAAGTAAGTATTGGCATATAATTTATAAAAGTAATTATTAGACTCTGGATTTTATGCATTTATAAAGAAAATAAGCAAGTACAATTTAAAATAGTAGAAATTATTAATATATTATTTTTGTCACATTAAAATTATTAATGGATATAATTTTATATTTAGCTCCTGCGTCTTGCAATTGAATCAAAAACTTTTTATTTTGCATAAACATCCACAGAAGATACAGACTTATAAGGTTTTAATATATTTATAAATCTTGATTTTCAATCAGCAGAAGTTGTAGGATGATGCGGCTGAATTTTAAGACAATATTGCTTGTAATATTAGTCGCAGTATTAAGTTCGATACTGACGTCATGGAATAATTGTGGTAATCCATTCTTTTTGAAAAGCACCGAATGGAAGACAAAGTTTCAACATAGAGTAAGTTAATTTTTATTTTACTTCAATTTGTATTCTACTCCGAATTTTTACCAACTGTTATTTGAAGGACCGACAAGCTTTAGAAAGTGGCTATCAAGAAATAGATTGTCACATTAATGGTGATTATTCGATTGGATGCCGTAAAGAGGGAGATGAAGTATATATACCATTTTCATTTATCCACAAGTATTTCGAGGTAAATATTATTGTTACAAACTGCTATTGTTCACACAGTTGATTTATTTTTCTACAATTCGCCAGATTTATGGAAAGTTAGCAACCTATGATGGTTTAGAGAGGTTCGAGTGGTTGCACAGTTATTCCAAAATTGTTAATCCCAAGGGGAAATATGATCCGAGAGGAGTATTTATGACATTCGAGAATTACAATGTCGAGGTACGAGAAAGAGTGAAATGCATCAGTGGAAATGACGGCGTACCAATATCTACTCAATGGGAAAGCCAGGGATATTATTATCCCACACAAATTGCTCAATTTGGATTGTCTCACTATAGCAAGAACTTGACAGAGCCAGAACCGCGTAGAAAAATTATTGAAGATTCTGATAAAACTAAACGAGAATGGACTATACCTCAGGGATCGATTTTATCTAGGGTGTTCGATAAGCATGCTAATAGTCTTGTGTTGAAATTTGCTACACCGGAAACTAGCACCTCTGGAATAACTCTGAAGTTAGATCATGTGTTGGATTTTGTATTAAAGTGGGATTTTAATATTAAAGAGAATGGTAGTATTATGGTTACGTTACAATCTAGAGAGAGAAAAGAAATCTATTATCTTCATTATATTACTAGCAATACAGTACTTCAGACTTACAATAATCATGTATACTATGGAATTGGTCAGATAACTCACCAGTGGAGACGATATACCAGAGACTTGGTGATCGATCTACAAAAAGGTTTATATTTGAATGATAAGAATAAGAAAAAATTGTCTCGTTCAAAATTGAAGGTAACAAAATAATATATAATAACTGAGGTTAATAAAGATTTAACACTGTCCATTACAGATGATAAAAATAACTTTGTACGGAGCTGGAATGATTGATAATATAACATTGTCCACAAGTGAACATATGGAACAGTTTTATGATGCAGCGAGATGGTTTGTAGCCAATCAGAATATCAGTTCGGGTGGCTGGTCCAATCCTGTTAGAAGAAAGGTGGCACCTGGAATGGCTACTCTTGAGCCTGGATGGTACTTTATTTTAATAAATTATTTTCTGTATCGATTACAGCAGGGAGTTCGAACTTGTCCTCTTCGAGAATCGCAAAACCCCCATCAGTAATCAAACCTCTTCAGTATGGGAACAGGGACAAAGTTCTATAGTGAGGATGAAGTCTAAAAGTGGGGGAAGTACCTAAGTGGAATGTTGGAACTCCCTGAATCACGGAGCAATATTTCAAATGTTAACACAATTTGCAATAACTACAGGTACTCTAGCATGGGCCAAGGACACGCTATCTCAGTATTAGCGCGAGCATATTATCATTCCAATGAAGAAAAATATCTACAAGCTGCTATTAGAGGTTTACAACCATTTAGATTATCCTCTCACAAAGACGGAGTAGCTGCTGTATTTTTAGATAAATACGTATGGTATGAAGAATATCCTACCACGCCCTCTTCTTTCGTACTTAACGGGTTTATTTATTCTTTGATTGGTTTGTACGACTTAAAAACTTTAGCGACAGGCAGAGATGCCGAAGAAGCATCTCGCCTTTTCAATCAGGGTATGATCTCGTTGAAAAGTATATTGACCTTGTACGATACTGGTTCTGGTACCACGTATGATTTACGTCATTTTACATTAAAGACAGCTCCAAATTTAGCTAGATGGGATTATCATTCTACGCATATCAATCAGCTTCTTCTTTTGAATTCGATTGATAATGATTCAATTTTTACTGCCACAGCAGAACGATGGATAGGATACATGAACGGTAAAAGAGCAGCGCACAATTAATTTTTTATCTCCGTCGTTCGACTGACTCTTCTATTTACCTATTCATTCTTCATTTATTCGTTTTGTAATTCTCAGTCTTTCTTTTCCATTTTTGTATCGTACATTTTTGTAAATAACTCCGAATAGTCATGGAATAAAGCGGACCAAAATATATCAATCTATTTGCGTAATATTGTTATACAAAATCTCGGTAAATTTTCGAATGTTTTTTCTGAGAACTTTTACAATAATCGAGAAGGAGAAGAAGAAAATCGGACAAAATTTCGAGATACGTTGTTTCAAGGTGTACATCCATGTTTTTTGTCATCGAGATAAAGATAAATACACATTGTTATTTATAAACGCGTTACGTGCTTAATTTAAATCAAAGTTAACGTTGAAACTATTATTTATTTGATAGCAATTTAATATATACATGTATGAAATGTACTTAAATAGGCCTTGACAAAACAGAATGTGTAAAAACATTTAAAATTAAGACGAAAATTAATGAAATTATTTATATATTACCTACCGAAGTATAGTATTTAAATAATAACAAACTTCGTGTTTAATGCTTCCTCAATCCACGTAGTTTTTTCCCTATTAATTTATATTATATTATTTCTTTTTTAAATAATCTAGAAAATTACCCCACAAATCTGTTTATAAAAATTAGACTCGCACCATCTATCGGTCGAAAATTTTACTAATCAGTCAGACATACAGTGATATAGTGATTGGTTTATTTCTATGGCTTGTTCAAGTCTGACTTTAGATTCATCGGCTTCTGCAGCACAATCAAGGTGTTGCAGTATAGCTTAGTAGAAGTATGACGATGTATCGGGTCTAGCGGACCAACTCGACAGTCTTGTTATAAATGATTAGAATATCATTTATGTCTTGGAAACTGCTTTTAGTAATGTAAATAAAATGTTCTGGTAACGCATTTCGATCAGGAAAATTTCATAGTAGCTAGACTGTGCTGATCTCCTCAAAAAAAGCGAATGAATTCGTGTAAAGGAGCGCATAGTTTTCCCGTAGTTCACATTTCAATTTAAAACGAACCGCCGAACAGTTGCGCCGCGAACGGCGGTCTTCCGAACTACGTTCAGACCTCCGTACAGCGCCATTCTGTGTAGTGGCGAAACGCTCAAACTGTTAGCCAAATGTTATCGACTATCGATAACCAAGATGGCCGACTAACAGTTTGAGCGTTTCGCCACTACGCGGAATGGCGCTGTACGGAGGTCTAAATGTAGTTCGGAAGATCGCCGTTCGCGGCGCAACTGTTCGAATATTTACAATTGTAGATAATTTTAAAAAGTACGAAAGTACAATAATTTTATTTATTAACAACGTGACCTTTTTATCTTTGTGTGTAGCACTTCCTTCTCCGAAAATCTCGTCGAATTCCTTGATAATCATTGCAGTCCCACTGCTTTTGCTGTCCATGCAGAATTCTCCTGTAACATCAGTTTCATCTGAAAAGAAATACATGCTTTACTTCAAATTAAATTTTTAATTATAATAAACAGTGGACTGTAATCGTAATGCTAATACTCTGCTAATACTTACTATGGCGTGCCATAATATTTATAGCTGCAGCCATCGAGTGGCTAAGGACTTGGGCGGCGTACGATACTTTGAAAATTACTCTTGGACAGTAGTGACATCTTTAATTTGTGTTAGTGTACTAAATTCGTGCTAACAGTTCTCCTATTAGAGTGAAACTACCCTGTCCAAGTCAGACAGAAAATTTTACAAAATAAAAACAATGAGTGGTGGAGTGGTGCCTAGCAGATCAACTGTATACATTTCAAATTTACCTTTTTCGTTAACAAATAATGATATACACCAACTCTTACAGACTTATGGAAAGATTGTCAAGTAAGTCAGATATTCCTGCATATTTTACATATTTTTATGGTGTATTGAAATGATTCAGGACGATTTAATATTATATAATATTATTTTTCTCCATTTTTCCCAGCATTTCTAACCTTTTACATTTATATTTACCAACAGAGTGACAGTGATGAAAGATAAAATCACACGACGAAGTCGTGGTGTTGCGTTTGTGTTATTTCTTAATTCAGAAGATGCTTTCGCTTGTGCAAAAGGTTTAAATAACACAGAGGTAAGTTATTATACTGTTTGTGTATTCACATTTATCGCATTTTGTTTGTAACATATTACTTTGTTATTAGATTGGGGGTCGTACCATTAAAAGTTCTATCGCTGTTGATAACGGACGTAGTACTGAATTTATTCGTCGAAGAGATTATCCTGATAAATCTCAGTGTTACGAATGTGGAGAAGAAGGACATTTATCATACAACTGCAGAAATAATACATTAGGACCAAGGAATCCACCAGTAAAGAAAATTCGAATCAGAAAGAAACACAAAACTAGTAATAGTCAACAATCGAGTGACTGTAACAAAAATAGTGACGACGAATTAGTAGAAGAAAATTGGGAAGACGAAGTAGAAACATTGAGTGCTGCTATTGCATTCGAGGTACTTGTTTAAATAGAATTTATGTTTGTAATTACAATTGAAAAACAACAGTTATAGTTCTAACTAGACAGCGAATCTTTATGCATTTATGAAGAAATTGGTTGGTGAAATACAGAACAGTACTGTTGTTTTTAAAGTAAGAAAATCATTAAGGGATGATCTCCATATTCTTATTTTGCATAAAGATCCACAGTCTAGTAATAACACACTTTCGGTGAAATTTATTTCAATGAACATATTATGAATAAAAATGTAACGTTTCAGCAAAAACAAAAAGAATTAGAAAATAGTCAAAGAGCAGGATCTAAGGGATTCGATGACGAATATCGATTAAACAAAAACCCAGGAAAACGGTATAAAAAGAATCAGTATTTCAGTGATGAGGAAGATTTCAGTGAGTGAAAAATGTACTTATCACTGCATTTGTGTAAGTAAGTGTAAATAGTGTATATAATTGGGAGTCTAAACAATAAGTGAAACGAATGTAAATACATATGTTTTTAATTTTACAAGATATTGTGTGTGTATATAGATTTCGGAAAGTAGCTTTTATAGGAAAGTAGTGTGTAAAAAATAAATTCAATAAATAATAACAATCGGAAAATGTACGTATATCTGTGAGTTAGAAAATTACACTAGGATGATAAGTCATATGTTTTAAGGGCGCCAAAAATCCCTTTGGGAAACATGCTTTTAATGCAAAATTTTAGTTCAATCCGATTTGAACGATTTTCGGAAGTTTAGCCGAATTTTATTTAACGCTAATTTCTAGTTTATCGTGGTACTATTTAGTTAGAGGTTTCATGAAACTGCCGTGACCCGGCGCCACTAATTCATTTTTCTGTCAGGAAACCACTTATTTATTTTCACAAATATTGGTGTTTCAGAATGAAACTATAAAACGATTACTCGACTTTCATGTGAACCTTGTTGGACAGGTGGATGCGGCATTACACACTGATTTTATATTGAATTGGTTTTTGTACGAATACCTTTTGACTGGTTGTATATAATCCATTTTCATTAGGCTAACCTATGAAATACAATAACAGTCTCTTTTGCAATCTATTTAAAAAAATTTTTAAATTTCTTATTTTTCATTTCTAAAATGGAACCGTGTAGCATCATATTATCTTCGTAAACAGTGAATCGAATTATTATATTTCGGTTTAACAAACTGATAATAGTAAAACATTTAAAAATATACTCTTAACAAATGAGGAATTGGCGTCGAATATAAATATTTACACAGAATGTCAGGTTTGGGATTAATAAGCACCTATACTTCTGACTCTGAGGAAGATGAAGTTACTAAGGACAGCTTTGACAATAAATCCGAGGAGGTTTCTAAGCGGTATGTATTTTGTTTTTTTTTAAAATTGTTTAATACGTAATATATATTTTATATTATAGTTTACCGCTACCCGGAAGCATTGCAACGTGGAAAGGTGTTCCACATCATGAAGAAGTCGAAGATGATCCATCAGAACATGATGGTAGAGTTAGAAGTTTCAAACATGAACGTGGTAACTGGGCAACCTTGGTTTATATTCATTGTTAGTATAATAAAGCAGAAATATGCATAAACATTATTCAATGGTATCGTTAAAGGTGCATAATACTTTTAAACTTTAGACGAACCCAGTGAAGACTTGCACTCATGGATGCAGTCATTACTGACAGAGTTACCCATGAAATGTAATATATTTTCTGATCAGTTACATATTAGCATAACAAGAAGTCTAATATTAAAATTTCATTGGATTGATTCCTTCGTAGAGGAAATTAAAAAGTTATGCGAGCAGACCAAACAATTTAGTTTGGAACTGTTGAATGTACGTGCATATTGCAATGAAGATGAAACACGTACATTTCTTGGGATAGAATGTATCGATGACAAAGGGACTTTGGGTGACTTTGTTAAAAATCTGAACTATTCCCTTGCTGAATACGAGTTGCCACCTTTTTACGAGGTAAATAAAATCAATCGTCACTTAAATTCACTGGGTTTCCTACCACATTTCTGCATACTATCCGTTTTAGAAAGAAATTGAAGTTGTTCTTGTCGACGATTGAATATTTTAACTCATTTCTGACTACCTTAAAAATGTAGTAAATTATCTTTTATAGGATTCCTCGTACCATATCAGTTTTCTGTGGTGCCTTGGCAACGAAACAGCAGCTTTAAACAATCTCACAGCCTCCTTGACAAATAAGTTAAATCAATATTTGGCTGAATATACAGAAGACAGACATATACATGTAAATAAAGTACACCTTAAAATAGGGAACAAACTGTATGCATTTAATTTAAAATAAAAAAAGTAAATTAATACGATTATACATATATGATAACAATGTACTTTATTGCTGTTATACAAAGAATAGTATAGTACTATAAATGTGTGTAAAATATTCTGCGCATCCACGCTCAACATGGTACAGGAGAATAATGATAACACTTGTCAGACTTCTAACTCATATAAAAACATAGTATCTCAATAATCAAATTATTTACAGTCGTTTTATTATTTTATACACACGTTTCTTTTAATTTGTCTATTGTTTTTACAGGACAAAAGCGTGACTTACTATACATATACATACACAATAGCGTGCGATCGTTTAATCAGATCATAAAATATATTAAGTACATAACAAGGAATGTTTAACGAGTCTTTGAATTTTATACGTTTCATATATGTATACGGGATGCTTCACCCGGAATAGAGTGTGCTACACAGTCTTCCCTCGCAAAGTGTGACTTTCGTTTCTACGGATAGTGTTATGAAATTTTATTATGTTGAGCTTTTTATAAAAGTTGTGTATTACACGTGCGTTTTCGATTTAGAAAAAAAATATTTTCAGTCTGCAAGGTATTGCCTTCTGTTTGTTAATTATACTTTTAGTTATTTCGTTACGAAGCTTTTATCAACGGATTGGTGAAATTTGTCTGATTAAAACGAGACCGAACACGATGGAATTGCGATTATATTTAATTGTTTAATAAGTTTACGTTCACGCTTTCTGTGCCTACATACTATACGAGGGAAAACTGTAATTCGATGTTTACGAGCATATACTAACACGTTGATTATCATTCGATTAGTATTCGAATTGCTTTGATTTTCGAGGGATTTTGAAGGTGGTGTTTTAGCACAGTCAACGTGTTCGTGATTATTAATAAAAAGATGCTTGTACAAACATTTAGCACAGACTCTTGTTTTATTAAATAAAAATTTGCAATGTGTAACACGTCGTGTCCAGTATCTCGATTAGATAGTTTTAATCCTCTATGAACTCAATATCCATATCTTACAGTTACACGTGAGAAGTCACCTCAAGTCTAGGTCACGATCTGATCACAAAACACGAACTGTTCGACGCTGAGGAATACTTTCACTGCCCTACGAGATTCCATTCGATCCGCTCGTCGACTTCTCTGGTAAACACTTCATGATCGTTGGCTCTATTAATTTCCATACCTCGGCGAGCTAGAACATTTGAAACAACATTTTTATTTTGCTCTAGCTGTACCCGCTACTTCATCCACGTGCAATAACAAAGCCTGGTCGATTATTAACGTAATTAAATTTCCAATCGCCAAGGGGTGGTCTCAGATTTTTTCTAAAACCTACCCTTGACATGCTATAGCTGTTTAAAAAGTCGGTAAACCAAAAAGTTTAAGAAAAACGCACACTTTTTGTGTTATATCTCATAAACTGTGGAACCTACAGGATCGACTCAGTAGCCGTTTGAAAGAACTCGGCGAGCTGAATCCAATGAGCACCTCGAATTGAATATAGGTGCTACCAGTCAAAAGTTGTAAGCAGAACGTGCCCAAAAGAGGCCGAAAAAGTATTTGGTCTGTTTGGTGTTTCTTCGGGAAGGTTTTAGAGCAAACCGCATTCGAAAAAGTCAATTCGTTCAAAAGTTAGAAGTAGAAACGTGGCCAAAAAAGGGTGAAAAAGTTGTCTGTTTTCACTAATGACGTCACAACGTTTGAACGAATTGACTTTTTCGAATGCGGTATGCTCTAAAACCTTCCCGAAGAAACGCTGCGTCTAATGGTTCAAACCCCAGCTTTCTACGTTGTGCCGTTCTCAATTGATGCCGTTACAAACAGACAGACAGACACGATTTTATTATACAATTTATTATTTATTATATATAGAGATATATAGAGATGTTGTAGACCGCTGTCTAATATTTACTTACGAATTAGTAAACTAATGCTTAATATTTCAGTAAACAAATAGAACACTTAAACATATACGAACTTACCATTCCCTCAGTATTCGACAGCGCAAAACATCACAACGATTAAATTAACAAAGATCAATATTCCTCAGAATTGGACGTGGATAATCAAGCAATCTTACCTCGGAATGGCCCCGTATTTGAACATTCACGAGGCTCTGCAACACCGTGGCCAGTATCTCTAAATGTGCGTGGACGAGTTGGGTCTCCATGTGCAAACAGTGCAGCGAGAAGCAATTCCTTAGTTCAACGTTGGCGATAACGGATTCCTGTGCGACCATCTTATTCTCCAGGTATTCGACAGTGTCGGTCTACGTACAAGTAAGAAAGTTTCTCTGATCGAAAACACAGCGGAAGTCTCTTTACGGAGACGAAGGACGTCTTGAATTTTATTGAATTATGTAAGATAATAACGACCGAGATGACATATTATCAGATATTGTGCCGCATCTCTAGTTGAGTTAAGAGACCTTGGGTAATTTCAGAATAATCACGTAATCACTGCTACAAGGTAACATTCAGGCGAGTTAAGTCACCGGATAAATATACCTGTTCTCAGAGCCGTGGATCATCACCTCAATGGATTTCCATGTTGATACTTACATCAGTGCCGCGGATGACTCCTTGCATTTGTCGCTTTTTTAAGGATAGCATGGTAGACAATGCACGCTGATGATCCGCGCTCACTCCGCGCTCATGCCTCTCGCATAGTATTCTATGAGCCAGGAGAACGTCCTGGAGGAGATTCAGCCTTTCGCAGACCATCGTCTCTTCTCTGACTGCTTGCTGAAGGGCTCTCGTCGACAGCAAATTGAACTCCCTGCAAAAATGACGTTAACAATTTGTTGTATAATCTCAATCAGCCAAATCGTATTCGAAGTTGAATGTGCTCTTCATCTACTTTGAATTGGACAGCACATATCCTTATTCGGAAGTAGATGTAGGCTATTCTACTTGCATGGTGTGTCGGCACAGCCCGAGGGCAGAAAAAGGGTAGACGGAAAGCACACCGTGGCGTTATAGAGGGCAGGTCTTTTAGGGAACTTTTCTATCGAAGTACATATTTAAACAAGAGAAAATGCGATTTTGTCATCGCCAGAAGGCAATGTATATCAGTTAATAGTATGTAAATAGATGTATGGTATTCTGGAAAGGTGTTAGTCCTATCCAAAGCAGCCTCAGAGCATTTTTCTGGGACCACACTTACTTAGAAATAATGTGGAAGCCTTTCTTCATCTCCTGCCAAATGGTGGATCCACCCGTGGCCCAAGAAGTAGTTCCATGTGGCTCCGAGGCTAAATTACTCAGCTGCGTGCTTAATTCCGCCATGTCAGCGGCACAACTGTGCGATCGAATCGCTAAACTATCTGTGATATTTTTCAACCGAGAAACTCCGTGTAGTATCACGCGTATTTGATCACGACTATTCGCGAATTCTGTTAACGTTTCCGGTGGTACCAATTCCTTCGCTTTCGAGGACAATTCCGAGGTGGCGAACTCGTCTGGTATTCTCCTGAACACCTCGCGGATTCTGTGCTGTGTTTCATCGCCGGTGTAGGTGAAGAAAAACTGTACGATGTGGTCGTTGCCCACTACAGGATGACGAGCGATCACCGTCAGGAATCTTAATAGCGATCGTCGTCTTTCTTCTAGGAATTGAGAGTCCGCTGTAACGAGGAAATTCGTGGTCTTTAGATTATTAGATGGTTTATAATTATTTTTTTATAATTATAAATGCAAACAGAGCTTTACCTCCCACGATCTTCTTCGGTGGCAACTTTGGTATCAACCTGTACGGAAACCTCGCCAAGAGGAGTTCGTGTAACGACACAAAGTCGTTGTAACGTCGACAAACGATGGAATTAAATCTCTGCAAATAAACTGAATTATTAACAACATGTATTTCTTGTTTGCAAGACTTAAGTTTGTAAGACAAACTACCTTGCTTGTTACTTGGTACTCCACGTGTTTCAAAAAAATTCCCTTCTTCTCGGGCACCAGATTCACTTCTATCGTGTCCAGGTTACAAATGTCCGTGTACGTAAGATTCAATTTTGCTGGATTGTTACCTGAGTGCAACCTTTGAGCCAAGAGTGCTACGTCCGAAAGGTCGCCAAGAACGGGAATAGGTAATTCTACGAGGCCAACAAAAGAAACAACAATGAAACAATCTGTCTGATACAGTTTAAAATATTTATAGATTGCATTTTGATAGTGATATCCGTGTTCTGTAAATATAATTGAAATGTGGAATGCTAGGAAGAGCATTTAGATTGTTTTGGCTATGCTGTTCGACTATGCGAAAGATAATGATTGTCGTAGCCGCAACCTCGATACCAGAGAAGACTTCACTGACCTACGGTACTTAGCTACGTGTCCACGATAAAAGCGGAGTTGAAACCCATTCCCAGTCACTTTTCTCGCGGCTGCGTTTCCCGCCACGCTAACCCGCGTAAACGTGACGTTGGAATATCAACGTTAAGTAGGCTAGCTCAAGTAAAATCAACATCCCAGGAGTTGAAAGTCGAACGGAAAGCCTGTTTTCAGTTCGATCAATTTCCGAAGTATTGGTATGCAATCCTGTTAAGAGAAATTGCTAGGAGAACGGCAACGTTTCCGGTAAATCTCCAGCCGTGATAAGCGGGTGTCTTTCACCGATAAGGAAAGTTAACTGCATCTTATGCACTTATGGCAATAATGAGTAGGTGCAAATTAAAACAGTAAAAACATTAGAAGAATGTAAAACTACTGTTATATTGTTTCTAACATTTTGAAAGAAAACCAATTTCTAATTCGCTCTACTTTGTTACAATGCTGGTAGAACACTTTAACCAAGGAAAATTAATTTGCAGGTGCAGGAATTTTCACTTGCAAATCAATTAAAGTGAAAACGCCGGGCTACCTTGAGATTCCGAGTTCTCCAGAAGTTTGTCGCTTGGCTGTTTCGCTTGTTGAGCAAATGCGACTAGAGCAAGACCTTTGTACAATCCATTTCTGCCCAAATATCCCGTTTTGCTGTCCACCAGTTCCCATATCTAAAACAGGCAATTAAAAAACCATGATGAAAGACGCGCCAACACAAGGCAACAACAACACTCACTCGGTAGCGTGAGATTGAATCGGAAGAGGTAAAACTTAAGCCTTGTACACAGAGGTTGATCTATAAACGGATTATTGCAATAGTGATCTATGAAACACGCTCTAGCGTTGCAACCTCGGCTAACATTGTGGACGATTCCTAAGGATTAGGCCATAAATGAAAGTAGCTGCATTCCGAGAATTTTTCTATCTTGCTCCGTCATTCCACTTCTACTTCTTCCATTCCCATTACCTCTCTGTCTTTCACCGATCTGGCAGACCCTGCACAGACCGCGCGTTACTTGCATTCGCGATCGCAATGGGATCGAAACTGACGAACACCTTTTTCAACAATAGATCCACAGTAACGTAACCATTCAACAACGATTCGCGAGACATTTCAAATTTTAGTTTTAATTTTGTTATCGAACGCGATCGTTAATCGAATCTCACAGTAAAATAAATTAAACGTTCGCTTTATTATATAAATTGCAGCATGAAATTCTGAATGATCGGAGAAGTCGTGTGTTCACTGGCTTGGCATAATTTGTTTATTACATATCGATCGTAATTTATCTTTTAGATATTATGAATTTTATTCATTCATTTTTATTCATTCATCCATTTTATTTATTCATTTTTATTCATTTATTTTTATTCATTCATTTTATTCAATTTTATTCATTTTGATATTATGAATTTTGTTTATTACTATCTGACTCAGATAGCTGCACTCGTTTCAAAATTACTGTTCTTCGTAATAAAAAAATTTTACACTCACAGTGGGTGTAGGAAGTATTCATACGCTTTTCAAAAACGAATAACTTTTTTCAAAATAGCACCCAACAGACTGAGTTTTGTTGAGACTTTAGAAGGATCAGTTTATTAGCTAAGCTATGAATAATTTTTGGTTTTAATTGGTCGCAATTGCGGAATGAAAGTAAAAGTCAGGATTTTTTTTTTTTTTTTAATATTGTATCTGCGCCAGTAATGAAAATTTCAAGCATGTGTTTTGTAAATATAACTACATTATACAGGGTGGTTCTGGAAACTGGAACAATTCAAAATGATTTACACATTAGCTAGTAACGTTACTATTCGGTGCAATTTTGAGAAAGTTATTCGTTCCTAAAAGGTGTATCAATAATAAGACTGACAGTCGCAGCAAACGTTAAACAACCGAACAATCACAGTGCCGCAATTAAAACTGAACGAGAGAAGCAATTATCCAGGGTCAATAACTATTTAAGATGTGCGCTAAATTGATTCTGATGATAAAATGCCACGAACCGGCGCGGGGATTAATTAAGAGGAAACGGAAGTTATTTATGGTTCAACCCAGTAATTACAAGAGTCTATCCAACCGTAGAAAAAGCTCGAGTCATTCAGAAAATTAGAAGGGAAAGCGAAATATGTAATGGGAGAGGATATATTATTACGTTGAAGATCGGAAAAATAGGAAACGAGGCTAATATACATACATCAGAAGCAGTGTCTAACAAGTTTCAATTAATAGATCGCAGTGTCGTTAATGTTTTTAAATTTGCTGCTACGACAGAAACATATTACTAGAAGACCAACACGATTCTTGTGAATGGTGAAACGCGCTGTAGTATCTGGTGCACGTTCTCGTTGCTCGAAAGCGCTTTGGTCCCTGTTTTCCCATTGGTTTCACGAGTGTCATTAAACCTTAATCGTCGATCAAGTTCACCGCGAGGAGTCTACAATAAAAATAGGTTCCCCGTTTGTGGTACGTGCGAACAACGCTTTGCGAACAATCGTTGTGAAAGCTGAGACTTCGTCTGTCATGGACGCGAGTTTTCACCACCGGACGAATTACTTCGCATCGTTGAATCGTTTTTTCGTTTCTATGCTACGAGAAAGGATCGCGGAAATTTATTATTGCCCATACTTGTCGGAATAAGCTCGCGTAAATGCTGGATTTCTAGTTAACTCCTTGCCCTACGATTTATTTTATAGTTTCGGTGATTATTTTTTTTATATTTATTTAACATCACTTTCAACTCTTTGCTAATGTTATTTACTAAGGGTCTACAATTTATTAAGAGTTCCGAACCACCTTGGGCACCACAGTTTTAGATGGCACATGGAATATTTCCAGAGGTGAATTTCGGTGATTAGAACTCTTTTGTAGATCGTTATTTAAAAAAAAGAAAGTTTTACATCAACAAAGCCAAAATAGAATTTGATTTTGGTTATAGGAAGTTATTGATATTTTTATTATAAGCTGTTCAGAATCTTTATTACGAGTCAGACACGACATTACAAGGGGTTGATTATCAAATAAAATAAAATAATTACGATTATTTCGTAAGATTATAAATTACTTCGAATTCGTGGAATTATCAATCAGCACCCTTCGTCCCGGGGAACAATTGTTTTTAAACATTCCTGTATAGCTCCTCAGTTGATTTCTCATGTCACTTGTACGAATGTTCAACGCGATAATACACGCTTGACATATTGTGCCTTTAGCAATTTGTGTAATTGCGTATCATTAGATTTGCCATCTGCCTATTTTACCTTGTTCTATCAATTATGAAAGTGCTTACACAGATTTTGATTCGACAAATCTCTTTATCCAAGCACATATTGTAGTAGAAAAATTGCACAAAATCGAAATAAAGAGAGCCTTAGGTTTAGTGTTAATTAATTTTAGTAGATTCTTGGTGTATAAGATGGCATTAAAATAAAACAAAGACGAATTCGGGGGAAAAATGTAAAATTCAAATGCACAAGTGTTGGTAAGCAGGAAGAGGTTGCTTCTATGTGTACGTGCGCACATATGTATCTCGTGTAAAGCACGAAACAACTGGAACATCATTAAACAAAATTATTGCGGCGAGGGATCTAGGGATGGGATCTATCCGCGGAGCTGTTTGATCTCACGTGCACGTTGCGCTCGTGTCGAGCGACGCATGGTACCGTGCACAAGAGTCGTAATCATTGCTGAAATTCCCGCTACCGCTTATACTAAATGCTTCCAGCGATGAATTTTCAGTTGAATTTTTCCGACATCCAAGGAACTGTAGACGATCATCAAAGTCACTCAATTGCATGATACACTATGAATTTTATTTTACTTTTTCATCAAGTGTAATAATAAAAGAATTCTCTGTAATTTTTGTTGGACAACATATGAAATAAATATCCAGTTTGCACGGAAGTCTGTAACCACATTGACAATGATATAATTCATGCCGGAAACAATTAGTTTCGTGAAACTCCACTCTTTGTCAGATAATTATAAGTCAAGATTTTGTCATAAAAATCTTCCTTCAATTTTTAAATTCATCAAATCAATTAATTGAACACAAGAGGGTCCTGTTAAGATAACAATTATTAAGATAATTGTAAGTCAAGATTTT
>CM052343.1:15173364-15214901 GCA_028455595.1 Lasioglossum vierecki
ATTCATGACATTAATAAACAACTTTTACGTCGATGCAGACAATTTTTATTTTGCATAAAGATCCGCAATCTAGTAATAATTTGTAATATGTGGCTGAACAGTAATAGTTTATGAACTATGGCTGTTCAAGACAAGGTATGTTAACAAATAGAACACACGCACATTTGATAAACAACTTTTACAAAAAGCTTTGCAAATGGAGAATGTGAGTAGACTCGGTGTGGGGACAGAGACAAGAAGAGAAGACGAAGACGGTTACCTGGCTAAGAACTGAGCTGCTCAGCTGTGACTTGACAAGTAGGGATTTAAACACCTCTCGTTCCACATTTCCACTCGTGGGAGAGCTGATCTTCTCGTAGACTTCTCTGTAGAACGCTGGTATGCAGCCTGGTTCCACACGGCGGCGGAAAGCAAAATAAAAGGACGGTCACTTCGCGGTAAATTGCGGAATAGCACTTTACAACATTGCGAAACGAATGCGGCGAGCCGATCGTCAGGAAAACATCGTCGCCGATTTGCGCGTCGCGTCGGACAGCAAGGAAAAAAGAGGAAACGTTATCTTTCGCTAACACGGTGATTCCTTTTGCCGATCGTTTGATTTACGATGGTCTGTTTGACTCAGCTTCGGTGCTTGTACCGATCGCATGCGTTTTCCAACGCTTTCGAGAGTTGTTTAAGACTTTTTCTTCGTTTTCCCATGCCGAAGCAATTCGTGCTGGCTTACAATGACGAATTGATCTAGCGAATGGAGATTTCGATGCAAATACTGCGTACGTGACTGCGATTTCAAATATTATTTTGTTGCTTTGTCCGATGTTTGTGCATAGAGATGAGGGAAAGCGATTCGAGAAAATCGGAGGCCTTTTCGTGCTGCGTTTGTTGGTGCCACTCTTTCAAAACGTTGCTATAAAACATGTTTTCTACATTCTAGTTTAAATGAAATTGTACTTTTTAAATTTACAAAGAGAATTACGTTTGACCTAATAGTCAATAAAATTGCATCAATTAATTGTAATGTATTTTCTACATCCTAGTCTAAATATAATTGTACTTTTTAAAATGAAGAGAATTGTTTTCGGACCTAATTTATATACTTACTGAAATGAATATTGTTCTATATAGTCATTGTGAAAAATATTGATGATGTCTAATAATTTATGCTTTCAAATTAATATACACTATGACATAAGGACGCTTCGTTGTCGAGTTTGAAAATTCAGCAAACGCGTGCTATTAGATAGGAATTGGCTGATGCGTCTGATCATGACCTACCGATTCTACTTCTCGCATTTACACCAGTGCACGCGCACCCGACGGATCTTTAAACTCGTTTTACTCGAGAACGCGGGGTCGAACGAAAAAATGTTATCCTGCCTTTTCGATTCATATCCGTGTAGAATTACTTTCCAATCGGTTGTTCACCCTGCATATATTATGCGTAAAATATAATACACTATATGCATGTATAAAAATATGGTCTAGACTAGAATGTAGTACGACTGCAACACTGAACAGATACATGCACTCAAATTTTATAAGAATACGAGGTCAGCAATAATTACGAATCATCTGTAATTTTAATATAAATGAGAAAGATACATTCCCTCCAAGGTGGTAGCCCACGAATTAAGATAATCATGAACAGAAAATATCTGGAAAACGTATTGTACGTATGAGAACATGAGGTTACTAATAATTTTGAATCATTTATAATTTGAATATAACTAAGAAATATACGTTTCCTCTTTCCTTCAAGGTGATAGCAAACGAATTATAATAATCATCAACAGAAAGTAGAAACTGGAAAAAGGTATTATTATGTATACGAACGTGAGGTCAGTAATAAATATGAATCATCTGTAATTTGAATACAAACAAGAAATACGCGTTTCCTCTTTCCTCCATGAACGGAGAACGTGCGAAAAAATATTTTTAAAATCAATGTTGTTGAAACAAACAGTGCTCTAAAAGTCAACGAACGATCGCGACGATTTTGATCGGATATCCGATCGATTGTCTCAGGATAATGAAAAAGCGATTCCTCTGGTTTCGGAGAATTATGCGAAAAAGTGCAGTGAGCGTACGTCAGCGTGGTTGGTCGCGTTGAAAGAGGGCGCGAGTTGCTTTTAAAAACCGGACGACCTCGAGAGGACCTTGTCAAAGGTGCGTACGGTACACGGGTTCATCATTTACCGAACGACAGATCGGTCGACGCCATGTTGGATCACTTGTAGATCATCCGGGATCCGGCGAGATCGTTGCACCCGATTCTTCCCGAAACAACGGTCACCGTAGTCGTGCTTTCGGTTCTCGTACGAACGATTAACAAACACACGCACGTTACGTTTCTCGTACGAACGACCACGATACTTTTCAAGGTACAATTATCACCACAAAACCAACAACACCATACGCCATCGCCGTGCGCCGGACCACTCACGACTAACACGATACGATTTCTCCGGTTGACCGTTCTTATTTCTCCCGCCGCGCATGCGCACTGTCAAGCGTCCCACATACACGGTTCCACTCGGAACGCGGGAAATTTGAATCTACGTACACTTCGTAAATCATCGGACGCTTACTTTTCTTCGACAAAATAGTCATTGAACAATAGAAGCTCCAAGCCTGATTTTATTGTGTTATTTAGATTAGATGCGGATTGTACGGTATATTTAGTCTTATTTGAATAAATGTTGGAAAAAAGAGATGGAGAAATTGTGGGATGATTATGGACACATCTCCAGAAGCGAAATATACACAAATAAGAGAGTGGTACCAAATAAAATCCTATTTTCATTGGTAATAACTAGACTGCGAATGTTTATGCACTCTACTTCTTTTTGTAGACAAATTTTAAGAAAGTCGAATGAAATGAAATTTTATTTTTAATGTGAACACTCTTTGTAGATCCACAACAAATAAAAATATTTTAAATTCTAGCATTTTTTGAATATTTTATATTTCTCAGAGTGACTTAATATTTTATTTGATTGAATATTTGGCTAACACAAAATATACCGGGAGATTATTAATTGTCATCTAATTCTCCCAATGGAAGCGGTTTCGGCAGAGGTTTCTCCAGTAGTTTGATCTCTTTTCTAAGTTCTTTCGATTTCTGTTTGTCGATGGACTCGATTAATCGTAATTTATGCGCTATTTCCTGGTGTATGATCGGGCGATATTTCTTTTCCATTCCTAGACACTGCATCTCCCTCAAGAATTCCATTCTCTCCTGTATACCGCGCACCACTGAAAGAAACATCCAGAAAAAGAAAATAATCGAAAATATTCTTCAACTATCTACTTACAGTCGTCAATCGGATCAGTATTCGCAAGATGACGCGACTCTCGTTTTGTTTTGTAGAGAACCGACGGATCCCGAGGAGTTTCCGGCATATCTTTTCCGTACGCCATCATGCACGCCAAGTGACGCTTCTGTTTTTCTTTGTTTGCTAAATTTTAAACAGGAATGAACATATAGACGCAAAGCGTTAGATAACTCGAGACTTTTATATTGATAATAATTGAAATGATATATTCTTACGCAATGGACCTATTCTTGTGTATTGCTCCCTCTCGTACGCGCCACTTTTCACAATCACGTCTTGAGACCGTTTTTTCCAAATAGTAGGCATTAGAACCTAACGACGATAAAGATAATAAAGACAATAATTCGTAACTTATTTTAATAATATTCTGTGAACAATTTAAAAACCATACTTGATACTGAGAGCCGTGCTTATCCGCTTTCTTGTTTGATCTTTCGAGAGACAGAGGCAAAGGTTCACCTCTGTCGACAGCGTCCTGAATAAATTTCCTTTGCATCATAGTTACTTTAGACTCCTCCATCAAAACTGCGAAAATACCAAAAGTTTTTTTTTTACCTTATTTAAAGTCGCTTTTTGAATTCTTCTATGAGAATTATTTCGCGACGGGACACATGGCATATTTCCAGAGGTGCCGGGCAGTGGCTATATCGCAACCAATGAGGTTCTACCAAAAGTTGAACGATGCAACAACATTATATAATTGAAGCGTAGTGAAAGAAATTTCGCTTACGTTTGATCAGATTTTTCGTTTCGTCGCTGTACTTTGCTTTTGGCGGATGGTGAAAAGCTCCTGCCCCCATTTCAACTCTCTGGTATTTCCGGTCCATTTCTAACCTTATGTAAACATGAAATTCGAAAACGTCAGCATTGCTCAACAACTGCAATCGGACTGTTGCGATTCGACGCGAGTTAGGAGGCATTCGTTGTGTCTGTTGCCCGCCACGACACAAACAGAAACTTCGCGTTCCCATGACTACTTTCGAGACACTCTAATTCGATCGAACTAACTTTCGAACTCCAATTCAAAGTTTTCCGATAGCATCGTTTACACGAACATTGTTCAAATCTCAAATTCTTCGAAACGTTTCATCCGGTATTACAATCCGGAAGATTTATTTTAATTCAATCCCTTTCTATTGTTCAGGCCCGTTGCAATGAAGATCGAAAGGAGTTAAATTGTAAAAAATATACAAAATTCATTTAGTAACTAGTAACTATAATTTTTTCGTTCTAACTACATTAGAACTAGAGCTCGGACTTTTACCCGGGTACCCGAGTACCTATGAGATACCCGAGTAGAGCAAAACTACCCGGGTATCTCATAAGACATAAGTCATAAATGATTTTATGCAATTTAAAACAATAATGAAATTAAAAGAACGTTGATATATTAATTTAAATTTATTAAAATTTATGTCATCTGCTTTTTCCTATTGATGTTTTGTATAAAGATCCGCAATGCATTCGTGAGATACCCGAGTACTCGGGTAATTTTTGTTTACACGAATACCCGGGTATCTCAAATGTCGCAGCTCTAATTAGAACGCACACGACGCGTCGATTGAATTAAATAAATTATTTCCGAGACGAAATTACTACGAAGAATTAATTAAGGAATGAATACAAAAAATATATTTATTATGATAGTTATCAGTAGATAGGAATATTTTTTTAATGAGTTTCAGTGAAAATTTCATCCCGATATCTTTTAAAGTTCAAAAGTAAAATGTCAGATTGAGACTAGTCTCCCCCCGTGCCCTTCCGCTATTGCCAAATATATCGATATTTCGCGACCTTTTCACGTTTTTGTACATAAATTCAACATAGAAAAAAACACTTCCCTTACTTAGTGTCCCCTTCTGGAGAGGATGAAACTTACCAGGGGACAGGGATGGGGTTTTTAGCCGCAGAAAATCTTTTGGCCGCGGGCGAGGCAAACAATATACGTTACCTCGCTGGGCCGCGGCAAATAATGTTTCGTCGCATTGCTTGCCTCGCCCGGCCGATTCAGATTTACTGTCACTAAATCGTGGATTAAACGGTCGTGGAAAATTCGAACTGATTCTGTGGGAATCAGCATGTCGGGAAGGCCACCAACCGACCGAGTCGTTGCTCTCGTACCACCAACAAACGTCGCGCGCCAAAACAACGAATAACACTTTTTAGATATTGTTAACAGTCGAGGACCGGAGGAATAAACTGACAAATAAACACAAACCAGTGTTATCGCCCGGGCGCTCTCGTACCTTGACTAGGTCGCGAAAAGACCACATTGGTGTGCCGAAACAAAAATGAAAAAAAATTATAACGGAACCATCCCGGTGACATACTTTGCAAGAAGCAAAAGGTGAACATACATAGAAAAAAAAATAAAAAAAAGACATACAGGTAGAATTGAGTAACCTCCTTCTTTTTCGAAGCTACGATACACGGTTAACGATCACGATTTACGGATTAACGAATACGGACACACTTTCAGTATCATTCTTGTACTTGTATTTTCTGTTGTTGCTGTCGCGCCATTTTAAATAAAGGACAGATATTTCAATCTCAAAAATCCTGTTCCTACATATCGTGTTTGGTATCATTTTAATCGGAAAAATGTAAAAGTACATATATATATAAAAGGAAACATATTTTAAATTTTAGTAGAAATTTCATCCCGATATCTTATATGGTTGAAGAAGTATAAAAAAATGTTACGATCCATCCTAGATTGTATATCGCCGTGCAGCGTTCACTTTACATAATTGTAATTTCGTCAATTTTCAAATTTCAAAATGAATGTTTTCAATTTGCAAATGTGCAAAATGCAGTGGCTCGCGTCTAGACTACAGCTCGGACTTTTACCCGGGTATCTCATAAGACATAAGTCATAAATGATTTTGTGCAATTTAAAACAATAACGAAATTAAAAGAACGTTGATATATTAATTTAAATTTATTAAAATCTTTCAAGAAAATAAGTAATCGTAATATATCGTCTGCTTTTTCCTATTGATGCAAACGATTTTTATTTTGCATAAAGATCCGCAGTGTATTCATGAGATACCCGGGCAGTCGAGTAATTTTTGTTTACACGAATACCCGGGTATCCGGGGAATGCTGTTTACCCGAGTAATTTTTGTTTACCTGGGTATCTCATAAGTCACAGCTCTAATGGAGATCCCACCTTCACTAGATTAGAACGCACACGATGCATCGGTTGAATTAGATGAATTATTTGAGCTCGCGATAAGGATCTACAGGAGCAAAAATCCCAAGCTACAGAAAATTGGGTCTCGAACGCGATGCGCGCGTAGCTAATATTTTTTAATCTGACCAGATTAGAAGGCAGACGGTACATCACCGGTTGAATTGGATAAATAGTGTGAAACGCACGCGATGCGTCACCGGCCTCGAGTGTTTTGTCAGTAACAATCAATGATCAATTGGGAACGGATACACCCTGAAGGATGCGGCAATGGATCGGCGTGGTGCGCATGTCGTACAATCTAGTGTTAGGGGTTACCTTCCTACCCTGTGATCCAAGTAAATTCGCGTTTTACACGTGAAAGACAAAAGGGTCCGCGACGAAAAATCGCGTGAAGCTCGAGTTTAGCGCTGTTCGTCGCGCACGTGCTCGTCGCTTGACAATCATCGTACAATTTTCTATTAGCGTGAAATTGTGAAGAATTATTGATCATCGTGAAACACGTTCCAGCGATTATTGGCTGCTCTCTTTTTCTGCGGGGTGAGTAGCGACAAGCGTTGCTCGCTTTTTCGTATCGAGGCTAATGATTGTCGAGCCTGACTGACCGCTCCCTGGATGACTGGCGATATTCTGATTTCGGTGTTTGTTTGTTATCGTTACACGTCAAACAACTCGATTGCAGCGACTCCGCGTGTTACCGTTCGCGCTACCTTCGTGCCGCGGCTTGCAATCATTCAGGGGAGCGAAACAACCCCTGTCTCGCACGGCGATGCTCGGAGTTTCGTAACACGTCTCCAATGTTTCAGGAATAATCTAGTCCATAGAGAGATTTTTTTAATAAACAAAGCAAGATGAAAGTGGGACTGTTGAACAATTTCTTGCACTATTTTAACTTGAAGCAAGGCACAGTTTTAATAGCTGTGTTGAACCTGGTAAGTACGATCGTCTAACTTGCTCGTAATCATGCAGACCGTTATTCTTTTCTGTGGCTAATACAGATTGTTTCTTCTGTGATAGTTTACGTCAGGATTCAGTATGATATTTTCCGTGCTAGCACTGGCGCATGCCATGGAAATCCAAGAAATGGTGGTGAGAGACACAGAAGACGCTCTCGAGAGGGAAGCTCTGGAAGATATATCCTCTAATCACCTGAATACAAAGAAAATGGATATGGCGCATCATAACGCGACCGGTGCTTACAGAATTAATCTATGATCTAATCGCATTATTACCCTCGCACGATTCTAACGAGCGTTTGTTTCAGAAACGGTCTACTCGATGTATTGTGGATTAGTCATCATAGTGATATATTTTATTTCTACGATTTTGCTCCTATACGGGGCGTTAACGGTAATGACATTTTACGTAGAAAAGAATGTTTACCTGATAAAACAGAGTAATTTATTCCGTTAGAACAATCGTCACTTCATGGCGCCGTGGATGATGGTCAAGATGACTTTGCTATCAGCGTTAACGATTTCCCTGTTCTTCGTAGAACAGGATTGCCCCTTTATCGCTATTCTTGGCGGCAAAGCGGGCATCTGCGAACGTATGTCGATAAACAATATTATCATTACTAGAACAATTAAGGCGTTTTCGTTAATTAACATTCACGCAAAACATCGCACAATGTTCTATCAGATGATTGCATAAGTTAAATTTTAACGAATACAGCTGGATTAATCAATTATCTAGTCACCGTTCTTTTCTACAATTGGAAAAGAACGCTATAACTTATGTAAGCATCTGATACAATACTAGATCGAGACGAAAAATAAATTTACACTGTTCGTCAAACATTTAAACGTGCTTGAAAACACTTTTATTAAAAGTTACGATTAAAACGAATCAAAATTTCCAACTTATAATACTCTATAAACATAGTGTATATATATACTCTAATTGTGCATAGAAAAATATTTTACAAATGTTCGCCCGCACATCGTTTTAAATATTTATGTACAAAGTTTCGTTGGACAATATCGGTCGGTTGTTGCGCTTCGTCGGAGCTAAATCGTGTTGTTTCTTTCAGGTATAATCGATTTGTTTTGCGTGATCGTAAACGCTTACCTATGGTTCGTGGTCTACAGTACTTATAAGAGTCTCGAGACAAAGACAGGATTGACGCACATTCTTCATGGTGTGAAGATCAAGCCGCTGGAACCGCTCGTACAAAAATCGAATAAGTCGAACAAGCCATACGAGGTTTAAAGAATGTTTATGGGAGAGGCGTAAAAGTAGCCGCATATTGTCGAGAACGAAGAACGGAGTACGGCTCGACGACGAAGAGACGAAAGAATAATTTCATGTTGAACAAACACTCTACGTTATAAGGCCCGACAAATGGCGTTCGCAAAGCTCAAACTACCGATTTTCAGTACCAAAAAAGGGCTTGCTTCGTATGTTACACACGTTATTTCTTTCTTAGACGTTACAAACTACTCGTCGGTAACACGCGTTGTTCAATCATGACATTGTGAAACTGTACTCTGAATGTCTAGATTTACAAATTATTCTTAAATCTGTAACGACGAAAAGCATATCGTAAAGCGGCGACGCATAATATCGTTAATATATTTTTCAATTCGGTTATCGCCGCGGTTCAATTCGAAATCATTTTTCGTTGGAACTTTTGTATTAAGCTACGGCACATTCTCCTTATGTAAGACTGAATATTAATTGCTAAAGCGTTACAAGGTTTCTCATGGATTTATAGAATCGTTTCAAATCACAAAAAAAAAAAATAAATCAATAAAAATAACAAAAAAAGATACATGAAATACATAGTTTGCCACTGGTAATCGATAATTTATTAGGAATAGATACAGAGTCTTGTCTGATTAATTTTTACTCTATATTCAATCCCATCTTCTTTGTGACACTACAACCTTGATATTTTTTGGTAATATTTCAATATTAACAACTGAATGTAATTCTGTCTTTGTGTATTCTGTATTTTAAATGTACGGAAATCATGGAAAATAAAGATTACAAAACTCCATTACGTTATGCACCTTTTGTAATTCATTTGGTCGATCACTGTCGCGTAGCAGTAATCAAACAAATTTTTACATTTGTATGTTCATTCGAAACTTATTTACAATGAGACGTGAAATGTGTTGATGCGTACGATATATTCGGTGACAATAAAAGAGATATCTAAACGTGTGTAAAATAAATATTAAGAAAAGTTACACAATCGATTGCGAAACATAAAATTCTTTTCTAAAATGTACGTGTTACTTGCGTATATCTCTTTTCTTGGGATGTCGTGAATCAACATTAGTTATAGACTTAGTTATTTAAATGTAACAATGGTATTTCGTTACACTGACACGATGAATAGAGCTTCAAATATCGGACTCCTTTCCTCAACTGTAACATTCAAGAACTTGTAGTTATATACATAGGCGTTTCAGCGATAGGCCCACATAACAAGTCAATAATATATTCTAATATTCGATAAATCTTTTCCTCTCGTTTGCCATTTACACACATACATTGTTCTCAGTTTCCACGTGAACTATACTTATTCGTATCCAGTGACCACTAAAATCATTGTATATAATGTGTAATCTCATTTTGTAGCAAGCAATGTATAAAAAAGAAGAAAATCACGAAACATGCAATTATATAAAATTCATTTCGTTTAAGGGTGTCTTTCCTCAGCGTCCTCCAATTCCTCTTCATTCTCCAATTCCTATTCATCAACAGTTAATTCAAGGAACTGTGCATAGAAATCTCTAGTGCATTCACCTTTGTTATTGAACACAAACTTGTAGTAACTACCATCTGCGCATATTACTGTAAGAGAAAAAAAAAACGAACTTTTACAATCTTAGATAATGTTAATGGTAACTCATTACATTGCATTACGAACCTATAATACTATTGTTACCAGTTCCGAACGCGCACATACACTGCGGACCACCTGGAACTTGAAATTTGCAAAAGCTCCAACTTGAACTAAAATATTTTGGCAGGAAAGGTGCGTACGCTAAACTAGACTGACGATTTAATTTTTGATCTTCTACGGCAAAAACGTGTACAGTTCCGTGGTCGCTTGCTACACACAGCCAAGTAGAATCGTGATTAAAATTTATGCTGAAATTATAGTTCAATTAATGTATTTATTCATTAAAATAATTTGTTCACACAATTCGATTTTTACTTACCAATAAATGTTCGCGTAATTAGCCCCTCTTCTCAATTCGTTAATCATATTTCCACTTTGTGTTTCAAACACTCTTATTAATGTACCTTTCTCCGAAGCAGTAGCCAATCTTGTACCTTGTAAGTTTAAAGCTATACAAGACAACGGTGTTTCGTGTGCTTCTATATTCAAAGGCTGCTTCTCCGTATTAGCCAAATCTATCACTGAAACAAAAAAGAAGTTATTGTACGCGATGAAACTACAAATATAAGATATAATAAAACTTTACCTTGTACATGACCATTGTTTCGGCCAGGAAAAGCGAGTAAGGAATTACTACTATTTGGACATAACACGCATAGACCCCTAGGATTCGGATTAGTTTCGAACACATGAAGCTGTTGAGGTTTTTGCGTGAACGTGTAAACTTTAATAACACCTTCTAAAATTACTACTATCCTATCTCTCCTCAGTTTAATACCCTTCACAGGGGCATTAAATTCTAAAGTGATCACTGGAGACTTCTTTATGTCATCCCATACCATAACTGTGAACATAACACATAGGATAAATAACTTTATATTTCTCTGACATTCGGAGCAAGGCTGTTACTTTTTACAAAACATAATTGCAACTCGAAATCGAATATCAAAGGAAACTCGAAGGAAAGTAACAGCCCTAATTTGGAGCATTAAAAGCAAAGAAAACTGTACCTTTGTTGGTCGGATACATTGGATCCACTCCACTGCCGACTAATGCTAAGTAGTTACACGTAAACAGCATTTCTGCATAACCAAAGCCTCCATTGATTAAATGACGAGCCTTCTCCTTTAAAGGATCACAGCTATACACTCTGTAGCCATTTTCCATACCACAAACAAAACATCCTACAAGTGGAAAATTATAAAAGCAATAATGATATGGTTATCTGCTGGAACAATATACAGGGTGTTTCACTAAATGTGTTACTGGCCGATATCATTGAACCTATTAATAGTATCGAGGAAATTCTTTTTTAAATTACAAGATACAACAGAACCTGTTATAGTATACAATAAAAAATTACATAACTGTCTTCCAGGGGTTCCAAAGGAGAGGTAACTGGAATTTTTTAAATGGAATATGGGATACAATTTTCTGTATTTACATAGTACTCGCTAAAACGAGTAACTCTTTGAAACATTTCTCAAAATTTTATATGTATCAAGAGTTACAACGATTAGAACCAATAGAATTGTCTGAACAGAATTATCTTTAAATTGTCGGTAAAATAGTGTCGTATCGCACGATACATGTGAGAAAAAGAATCGAGGTATGATAAATAAAGTGATCAATAATTCGAATAAAATCTGTGCAATATAAAACGTTTATTTACTTGTATATGTATATATATAAAAATACAGAATTGCTGATAACAGATTACTTAAGACGCATGCCACTATATAATTAATTTGTACGTTTATAAAAATAATTAAAATTATAAATAGATAATATCGATTGATGTAATATAATTTTATGTAAAGGGTCTTGCACGCATATCGATTGTTAGATATTAACGGAAATCTTACACAGATAAGGTTAGGAAAGTAAAAAAATGGTATCAACGATTCCAAAGTACGATCGCTTTCCAGTGAGTATCGCATGATTCAAACATGTTTCGATAGAACGACGACGGTAGCGATATTACATGATAATATCACTGTAAATTTTTGGCGAAGGATTCAGACGCAGAGGTTAGAATAGAGAAAATAAATAACCGGACTGTCAAATGTAGCACACTCGGTCACATACCTTGGTCCTGATTGAAACCAGCATAGAGCAAACCGTTCCCGTGAGGATTCCCCGTCGTTAAGTTCATTGTAAATTATCTTTTTCACCGCAATATTCGCTCGAACAATCGTTTATTCATAGAATTCTACCGCATTTTCGCCGACAAGCAGTACGACAGTACGAGACACTTTTCGTAACTACGAACTTCCGCTACCATCATAGTATCCTCGCGCATGCGGGCTCGAAGGGTTTAATCAACTGATCGCACGACAGGGTTGCTAACTCTACGGATTTTTCCGTAATGCTATGGATTTTTCATTTTCGTCAACGGATTTCCACGAACTCTTTCTTCCCTTCTCTTTGTTCATAATTCTGTAATTTCTGATGATATATCCGTAGATATATCAGATCAGATTTGATATATTCCGATCTTCCGTACGGACTTTCAAAATCCAAATTGGTAACACTGACGGACGACACGGTGGCGCACAGTGGTTCGAAACCGTGAAGACACAACGTCGAAATGTTTTGAAGTTTGAATTATAAATTCTTCTATGTCTAAAGTAAGTTTTGATACGCGTGTGAGTGGTCTAAGTCCTTCAGAATTTTCGTCCAGAGCGTTGAAAAGAGCGAGGTAAGGAATTATTACATGTCTAGCTAAAATTGGCGTAGTAGGATTCACTTGTATTTTGCGATTGATTGGAAGTAATTTAAATCTACTCGGACCCGAATTTAACTTAAAAAAGAAATTTTTTAAAACCTCCTTCATAATAAAAGGAAAGGAAAAGAATGGGATCAAGAAAGACTTGTAAGATGCTAAGGGTTGAAGGCCGTTGCTTGAGGCCCCGTAGAATATACTAAAAAGTTTGCAACCTCGATTACCCTGGATAAAAGTAATGTATAATTGCTGTTATTTATCGTAGTTGTTATTTATCTACGATCCGAGAAACGTCTAATACGTCCTGTTCATACAAAATAAATACGCTATGAATTAGTTTGCGTTTTCACGATTTCGAACCACCGTGCGCCGACGCAACTCGTATTTATTCAACGAAGAAGCGTTTACGGCTGCATTCAGTGTTTTGATTTCGTTTAGATCATTTCTTTATACGAGCAATTTTGACTACCAACAGGTTGCAATAGCGAGTGAAGTAGAACCAAGAAGACAGTAGTATTTTCTACGAATTTGCGCACATGTGACTGCGAATCTGCAAATTTTTCGTGTCGATCACTTTTTGTAGGTTATGTTTTTGTGATCAGACATGAAGGGTTTAGTAAGGAATTTCCATGCTGGCGCGGCATTATGCCGAGAGAAACCGCAAAATTTGAAGGGTAAGAAGCACAGCTCTCAGTTATGGCTTATGAGACAGCTGAAAGACCCTTACGTAGAGTTGGCCAAGCGAGAGAACTATAGGTGTAGAAGTGCGTTCAAGTTGTTAGAGGTAGACGAAAGATACAATATATTGAAACCAGGACAAACCGTAATAGACTGTGGAGCAGCTCCTGGCAGTTGGACGCAAGTTGCTGTTGCAAAGACAAATGCTGATGGAAGATTCCCGAATAATCCAATTGGTACTGTAATTGCGATAGACAAACAATCGATTTATCCGATCGAAGGTGCAAATATATTGAGTAAAATGGATTTCACAACAGCCACGTCGCAAGCTGAACTGTTCAAGTTATTACAAGGCAGAAAAGCAGATGTAGTTTTATCGGATATGGCACCTAATTCCACCGGCATGAAAGAGTTAGACCAAGAAAATATAGCAAAACTTGTATACGTCGCTATGAAGTTTGCTTTGCAAGTTACAAAGACAGATGGAACATTTGTCTGTAAGATATGGGATGGCGGAATGTCGCAACAAATAGAGCAAGATTTACTTAGATTTTACAGAACCGTTAAGAATGTCAGACCTCAAGCGACGAGGGACGATTCGACGGAAAAGTTTTTCTTGGCGAGGGGTTTCAGGGGGATAAAAAGTAAAGCAGATAGTACGATGTAACATGCAGTTTCTTTAACAATTATAATTCTGTACAATGTAAAGAATGTTTAATGGATAAAAATGATTTTGTAATACAATCGTGTATTCATGGCTGGACAGGTTTCATGAATAATAAGAAAGCACGAGTTATTTCGGTATAAGACCAACATCGAATGATTTTTATAACATTTTTGCCATTTGCGATCTAACAGACTCCTACACGATACGACAAGTATAATATACATCAATATATTTAGCTATAAATAATACAATAGTATTTAATACAGTTACAATTAATACACATTAAGACGCCGGTGACGCTTCTTAATTACTCTGTATATACAATTCCTTTGAATAAAATTAATATGTACACGAATCAACATTTAGTAGATGAGAAAGAGAGATTACACACCACATCGAAGCGTACGCAGAGCAATTGAAAATTATTGGCCGCGACGTCAGTTTCGTAATTTTCCTTTTTTCCAATAATTAGTACGTGCGACAGAGTCCACGTAACAGAGTTTCATTGCGAATTCAAATCCGAACAGTAGTGTCCTGATCGTTCGTACTGCATGCACTCTCTCGCATATTCTCACAAACAGGTCTCGCATGCGTTTAAGAAAAAAGAAAAAATGATCGCGGCGACAGCTGTAAAGCTTTCGAACGACATCGGAGATCCTGACTGCTCCAAACGCTCGTTTCGAAGTACTTATGTTCGCACATCGAAAACATTCATACTATGCTGTATATAAATACGTTGCCTTCGCTACGCAATGTAGCCGCAAGCTTGGACTCGATTACACCTCGACAGGCATAAAATCTTGAAATTGTATGCGTCTGAGAAAAACAATGCTCTCAATAAATATCAGGTTGATGCACATGAAATGTCGATCACAATATTACGTTTAAAGAAAGTCTCGCAGAACACTCCGATGGTCGCACGGTTCTCTCAAAGTTTTCATTGAACGGTCTGGAATCTGTTCATTGATCGCATTGTTTTGGCAAATCATTTTTTCAATCGAGAATTGTAAGCACCATCGAAGATCGCGTATTCTTAGCGACCATCGGAGCGCTGAGCGAACGCGTTGAAAAATGAATCGAGGAGTATTTACCCTTAGCACTCGAATGGGGGTTCTTGTTAAATATATCGGTATCTAATTAATGGACTGCGGGTCTTTGTGCAAAATAAAAATGTTTTGCATTGATCGTGGAAAGCAGGGATAACATAAACATTGATTTCATCTCTTAAATTTTTTAAAGATCCGCAGTCTACTAATCAATTGCTAAACATTTAGGCATTGTAGGAGGTATTACAGCAATGTAAAAAATCATAGAAAATGGAAATATATATTCTAAGTAGGGAGTGCAAAGGATTAGTAATGCAAGAGAATTTCCTTAATCGTATATTGACTTTTTCTCATTTTTAGATGGTTTAGTCTTCGGCTACCGGAGAAGAGCGATTTTCAAAACATCCACGAGCCTTCGGATTCGATGAAACCAAACAGAATATCGTGCGTAACGATTTCATAAAATAAATTCGCCGCTTAAAAAAGATTCCGAGAAACGTTGCTGCGTCTCGAGCAGCATTTTCCCTCTATGTTTCACGATTGCAAAATATCAAGTTATGTATCGAGAAACAATTCATCTAGCGATCGGCACACCTCCGGTCTCGATGCCTCACGTGACAGATTGCGAGTTCGAATTCTATAAATAACGCAATACCGCTAAAAATCAGTCTGATTCGACGTACCGGGGTCATGAGCAGATTTTACGAGCTTGCGAACCCAGATTATGTAGAATAGGATCTTGCTTAACGTTCGATCGAGGGACTTTGCCGTGATACGTAATCCCGACTGATTAAACTATAACGAATATACAAGCGACTCGTCACTTTTATCTTCATAGCCTTCTTCTTTTTATTAGCGCGGGCGGAAGATTAATTGTGTTGCTCTCGATCGGACATCGAGTTAGGCAGTGATCCACGATTTTTCAATGTTCGCGATGACTTATTGCGCAGACATTCGCGGCGAAATGATCAATCACGACCGTGAGGTCGTCTTACAATTCGCTTGTTTTCATAACAGAGCTTCCTTTCGTCGACGATTTCTGCACGTTCCTCGATCTTTCCGTAAAGCCGCCCTTCCAGCTGTTCTTCGCAAAAATTCTTTCTTTGGGTGTGCTTCATTTGATTTCTTGGTGTTACAGTTTTACGAGAAAACGTATTAAGCGTATTTAGAATGAAATTTTAATAAGTTTCAGCAACAGCTGTAACGACTTTATGGAAATTTCGAATATATAATAGCGCGATATCCTGCCAATGTATATTTCCATTCGCGTGCAACCAGACGTTCGAATCGTGATGCATAGAAAACAAGGTTCTTCGTTAACTAATATTTGGCTTTTCATAGAACGACAGAGTATTTCCATTTCGTTGTTATACCGGAACAATATGTTGAGAACTATTAGATACCTTTGAGGAAAGAGGTACACTCTGCTGCAATGAATCTTGCTGCTCGGATCGTTGGTTGTTTGACAATTAATGGCAAGAATCATTAGAGCATTCTTCTGCATACTATACACGCGCTCGAAAGATAGAGAAAGTGACACTCTTCTGGATACAAGACGTTGGAAATTTGTTGCTTTTTGCCTGAAAGGCTCGTAACACCTACTTTCTCGGAGTATTTAAATCCTTAATATGCTACATAGTGTTCTAGAAAATATACAAAATTCGTCTCTCGGGATCCCAATTTCCAAAATTCATATTTCTCACTCGCAGAACAGGGTTGAAAAATTGTTACGCGTTTTGTCGTATTATTCTACGTTTCGATATTAAGATAACAAACGGATCTGCAAATGCTGGCGTACAGTCTCAAGTGTTGAATGAACTCGGATTAAACATCGATCGAATGTATTTGTGCTTGCAGAGAATTCGTAGATTCAATTTGTCACGTGTTTCGACGGAATCTCTAGACGTATAATAATCTGGATAAAATCACATTTTCAAAATTATGAAAAAATAACTGATCAATTAAATTCGTCGGAAAAGCCAGAGCATTAATGTATAAAACGTTTCTGTTCGAATTTCAATTATTTCTGTCTCGATTATTCTAAATCGATTAAAATATGCGATACGTTCGATTGGACGATAAAAAATAGTTATTGGTTGACAAACGATAGATAACACTGAACTTGTAACTGCCATTTTGGAACTTGTTGCGCATACTAGGCTTTAGAAAGCTTTCATCGCTTGCTGACAGAATGTTAACAGCAAAATTACGTAATTCATTTTAGTCCGTTGGCTTATCACTTTCTCCGCTTAAAATAGTCTCGACTTTTTCCTTATTAACATAATACCGTCTTAGACATACGAAAGCCTCTAATAAAGGTACCGAATTTCGTTACATGAGTTCTTACAATCGAGCGTTAAATCTAAAAGTATAATTCCATTAAAAAAAAGCATTTTGGATTGTCGATCACATGACCAAGCTCACACGAAGATAAAAACGCAACGCGACATCAAGTGACAAAAATTTCTCTCGTAAAGAAATTCTTTCATCATCATCGTCGTTAATATGGTGGTTCTTTTTCACGTTGTCGCTGCTGCGTATATAGTTGCGTTCCAAAAAACGTGTGATCTTAGTCTTTACACGAGAAGCTCGGGGATATTCACGCCATTAATACTATATCAATCTTATCAAAAAGATTCTTAATCGGTAAATTAGGCCTAGACAGATTTCCTCGATCAAAAAAGTTCCTCGATAGAAAAAAAACAACATTTTCAAAAAAGCCGGCGCGCAGGGATACACGCGCGTACAAGCATATACATATATATATATTTATGTATACAATATATATGTATGTACGTGTGACGAGTAGACCGCGGATTTTATACGTTTATGACAAAAATGAACAGCCGCAATTTTAAACAATAGAAACATTAATACTTTCGTCCAGTTAACAAATATTAGAGAAAGAATTTTTCGAATCTTGTAATTGACCAAGTAAATTTTGCATAAAGATCCGCAGTCTAGTGATAAGAGTTTTGACAAAAAGAATCGCTTCAGAGATGGTTAGGCCGAAAGGAACGTTTTTATTAGGGATGAGCGGCTACCCAAAAATTCATAACATTCGGCTCTCCGAACAATAAAAATTTCCGGGTTCCCGCCCACTCTTGGCGTTTACACTCAGAAACCCGCATTTCCATTTGTGACCTTGGAAACACGGTGACACCGATAACTCGAAGACGTTCGATTGATAATCTCGTTTAAGGGGGTAGACCCTCGTTTCGAGGATTGCAAAGGTACGGGGATTTTCTAGTAATCAAAAACGCTAAACAAAAGATCAATCTAGGCCGCAATCGCCCTGAAAAGTTCTACATTTACGTTTACTATGAAAGTAAAAATAAGACCTTTGAGGGCAATCGCGGCCTAGATTGATCTTGAAAAACTCCATGCTTGCATTATTGGGAAACTAGAAGGCGCATCCCGCACCGTTGCAATTCTAGAAACGAGTATACCTCCTTAATTCTCGACGGACCTAGTATCTAGTTCTTTTTCTGTTTTCCCTTTCTCCTGGCGATGACCGATCATCGTTGCTCGACGCTAATTGGGCGAGGTCTCTAATGAGAATTACGCAACGTATCGGCCGGCCGCGCATCGGCCACGGTTCACACGATCCCGTGTCTTCGTTACTCCGACTGTAAGTACGTACTATGCGATCAATCAGCCCCCGTGGTCGTCGTCATGATCGTCGTCGTCTATCAGTTCCTCCACGACGGACGAATCGGCTGGCACGGAAATGCCGAGGTCGGGCAAGAGTTCGCGCGACTCTTTAATTTATTTGGCACAGTTCTACAGTCTTTGGACGTCCCTACCGAGAGCGACGAGGCGTTAGAACGCAGGTAGCAACCAAACCTCCCGGCGACACTCCATTATCCACCGACAGGTGTCCCCGATTCGATCTCGATCGCGATCTGCCCGATTCAGATTTCATCGGGCGGACAACGGCTCGCGATGCTCGGCCCTTCAAGATGGTGATACCTCCGGGAATCGGTTGTTGGTGTACGTTTCACCGTTTGTCGTCTTGCTGTGGGAGTCTTGGTCGGTTGAGTACAGACTGGGATCCCTCATCAGAGGCATAGCCGTCCAAAACGAGATCGAAATCGGCGGTTGCCTCTGCCACTGTCTTCGCGACGACCCCACCTGTTGGTTAGACACCTGGTGGCTACGGGAAGCCGTTCGCCAAGAGGATAGACCTCGGTGGAAGGGCTTCTGATGGGCGAACACGCTGCTCTTAGTGCTGGAATGAAGTCCGTCGTCCAGAGGATACGGAGCTCTTTCCTTGTAGTCCTGACTGTGTATGCTGTTCACCTCTTCCGATGGGAACTTAACAGGTTGTTTCGGATAGGCGGAGTGTTTGTCGTCTTGCGTGAGTCTGAAGTTCGGGACTCTGGACTTCTTTAGAAACGCAGCCGCCTCTTTGTTATTCGTCGAGTGCTCGTCGATCTTGTGGATCTCGGTGATGGGATCCTCTTCGACGTATTGATCTCGGAAACTCGGGTCGTACAGCAGAGACTCCGAGGATGAAGGTGCTGCCTCTAGTTCGTCGCTCTTAGCATCCTCCATCGGTCTGTCTTGCACTTTCTCCGTGCTCTGAATGTTCTCGGAAGAGGGTTCCTGATTCATCTCCTTTTCCGATTCAAACAGCTCCCGCAAATACTCGTCGCCTTCGTCGATACTGCTGGTGCTGTTGCTGTCTGATGTCCTCGTGATGTTCCGTGTTTTATCCGTGGTCACATCCAAAAGCGTCGTCTCCACGATCATGTCGCCGTTGATGCTAACCTCGCTGGACACGTTGCTACCAGCCTCGTCACGTTCCTCTTTGTCCGTGGTCGTGGACTCGTTCGAACTTGTCCACGAGTCAGTCAACAGATCCTCCGTTGGTGTTTCGTTGTTGTTCGCGTCGCTCGCAGCAGTTTCCGCTTGTTGCCGGTGTTCATTCTGTAATCGTTTAATATCTTTCAGTAGTATCGCCATCCCGGCCTCGCCGTGCTTCAAAATCTCACCGCCTTCCGTTTCCGATGATTCCTCATCCGGCAGGTCCGTGGTGTCCGCGTAATCTTCGATCGCTTCTTCATCGTCGTAGTACGGTTCCGTTTCGTGCGACTCTTGAAAGCTCGATGCACTCGAGTTTCGAGTATCCGACGAGTTTCCATCGACCCTCTCTACCACGGACAGTGGTACGTCGAGATCTTTGTTCGGGAGCGTCGGTTCTGAAACGATCTCACTGATAGCTTCTCTATCAGTAACGTTCTTCGTCACATTGCTCTCCCGAACGTGCGTTTCATGGCTCGCGTTGCTCTCCACAGGTAGATCTTCGGCGTTCGGGACCACCAAGTTCGGCGACGTCGCCGTCGACGGCAGAAGGATCAGCATAGGCGTCGCTTCTGTCGAATTCAGAAGCTGCGATCCGTTTTTCCACGCCGCCTGATCGTCGGTGATGTTGATCGTCTTCAGGCTCGACATGTTCAGCAACGTCTTCAAGTCGGCCGGTATCTTGTAGTGGACACCCTCGGGGAAGGTCTCGTTCGCCTCGTTCACAGGGAACTCTGCTACAGGAACAACCGCGTCGAACTTCGTCGGAGCTTCTTGTTTCTCCGAAGATGCTTCGCTCGAGTCTGCAGGAAGGAAACCGAACTCGTTGTCTTTCGGCTTGGTGTTGTTCTTCGTGTCATGATTTACGACGATATGCTCGAACGGCCGTTTCTCCGCGCTCGTAGTGGTCTCGATGCGAGGAGGTACCACCACCGGAACCTTGATCGTGTCCCTAACCTCTTCAGCTTCCGGTTTCGACGACTCCGAGTCCGAGCTAGGAGGCAGAGGGATGTTGAACTGGAAAGGACCGTTTGATTTCTTCGAATTGCTGCCGAAAGAGTCCGAGCTTCCTCGGTTGCCGTATCGGTTGTTCAGTTGTTGAAGAAGGAACCCGATGTGCGCGTCCTGGTCGATGTTCACGTTCTTCACGCACCTGCCCATCGTGTCCGCGCGGTAACCATCCGCGCATGGTGGCAATGCTGGTAATGCTGGCGCGATGAATACGCTCTTCGGGGTTATCCGTCGTAGAAATGTCGCAGAGTCCATACCGGAGTGTGCTCCTGTTTGAGAGTCCAACAGAAGCCAAGCCTGCCAAGCTAGATCGTTCGGCGAACCTAAGTTCTGAGACCTCGTTTCACCGGAACTTCTTGATAACGTGGACGATGAAGAGGATGAACCGATGTCGGTTAGTCTCTTTGTAGACGTTAACTCGCAATGCCTGACGAAACTCGACAAAATAACGACGGTGAAGAGCATTCTCCATCGAGGATGCCTCCGTCGCTGGCTTATCGTCAACATTTTCGTTTTATTCGGCGCGGCTTCTTGCGGGATTCGTTCGAGCTATCTTGAAGATTCTCGTCTGAAACCTGCTCGTCACCTTCCTCTCGAGGCTTGACACATCGGAAACGTCTGGAAACAGAGAAAAAACAAAACGTTATACGCATAATTATTTTACGCACGGGCGACGATCACGAGAGCGGGGTAAGCTATAACAGCGCGCGATAAATCAGTTTATAAGGGTAGAGCATTGCTCAAAATTGTTTCTCATTAGTTCGATATCAGTGATTTATCATTTTTCAGGAAACCGTGAAAAATAACGTTTCTGAATAATTATGAAAGTGGTATAAGTAGAAATTTAAAACATGAATTCATCGGCTATTTCACATGATATTTTAAATTAAATTAATTCAGTGTAATTTTTACGATACTTTCAAAAATGAATTTGCTTAGGGTTGATATTCTTTTCCTTGAAATGTCGAGGAGATTTTCGTTCATTATTAAAGGAACCAATATTTTAAATTAAATCAATTCAGTGTAATTTTTACGATACTGTCAAAAATGAATTTGCTTAGGGTTGATATTCTTTTCCTTGAAATGTCGAGGAGATTTTCGTTCATTATTAAAGGACCAATATTTTAAATTAAATCAATTCAGTGTAATTTTTACGATACTGTCAAAAATTAATTCGATTAGTGTTGATATCCTTTTCCTTGAAATGTCGAGGAGATTCTCGTTCATTATTAAAGGAACCAATAGAAACAGCATTAATTGATCTTCACAAGCAGACAAGGACTGTCCGGTGCACTCAGCTTGACGAGTACCATAATCAGTGAAAGACTCATTAAACAGAGAGCGCAGAAGCTCGCCGTCCAAGATTTATTATCGGTCGCATCTGATACTAATAAACCACCGTCCATTGGGATATTTCGAGCATAGCGCGTGTGTCGCAGGAAACACTAATTTGTTAAATAAGTTTCTGGAATGTCCAGTTGGCATCTAAGCAAACGGCGTCTATTAAGACTGAAAAGTAGGCTACCGCTGCGCGCCACAGCCAAAGATGATTCAATGCTTGAGTGAAAGCTCTAACAACCGAAGCTGAATGCAAACGCTGTGACATGAAATACTTCCTTTCTCAATTTAAATTCCTCGAAGTACTTTGAGCGCAACTTTACAGTGTTTAACCAATTCAACTAGTTTAATGGAATTGAGTTCATACGTACGTAGATCAAAGAGCGAGGTTTCAGAAAATTCTTTGTACGCACAATGGAATATTATTATCGTATTAGACGGATTAACATTTCTGTAGAAGAACTCTCAGACTTTAAAAAATTAAATTAAATTACTTCCTTTACGAGTAGCTGAAGGAAAGATGCAACAACTGTGCTGAGGAACTATCCTTTCAAATTCTATTCCATTGCTAAAAAATATCGAAATCAATTAAAAAACAGATGCAGAAACATTTAATTTATATTGAATTTTTATATAAAAAAATTATATATTGATTTTTTATGAAAAATTTAATATTATTTAAAATTTATATTGCATTTTCATATAAAAAAATCAATTAATTCAATCCGGGTCGGATTGAAGGCGAAAAAAGATTTCGATTCAGCTGTGAATACCTATCAAAAATTTATTTCTCTTCTAAAGCATATCAAAATAAATTAAAAAGAGATTTCTATCATATTTGGAATGCAGCGAAATTCTTAATGCAAGACGCGAATTTGCAAGGAACGTCCGATTGAAGGCGGTTAAAAAGATTTCGATTCGGCTGTGAATGCCTAGCAAAATTTTATTTCTCTTCTAAAGCATATCAAAATAAAGTAAAAAGAGATTTCTATCATATTTGGAATGCAGCGAAATTCTTAATGCAAGACGCGAGTCTGCGAATTTGCAGGAACGTCCGATTGAAAGCGGCTAAAAAGGGTGCTCAAGATTTCATAATTTTTATTTTGCCTCGGGAACGTTCGATTCGGTTTGTGAATATAGGTTCGCATGGAAACGAGCGGTTTTGTTGATTGGCTCGATATTCTCATTGAGCCCTATTCGGCCGAAAATCGAGAGCGAATCGAGGCAAATCGTCGGCCTCGTCCTCGGAGCGTAATACTGAAAGGAAAGGGTAATTCCATTAGAGTTATTTGTACACCGCGACTGGATGGATCAATGACTCGTGAGTTTAAAAGGTATTGCATGCCCGCGGCTATCTTCGTCTGCGCGTATATGTATGTACGTATGTATATGTATATGCATTGAGCTGCATGTGCACCGAACGGGGAAAAGTGAATGCACGCCTGCCGATCTGTTTTTACCGTTATGCAGCCACTCCACGATTATGTCTACTTCGTGAATAGGCCGTATAAATACGAGATTCGGTCTCACGAACGTGTCAGGCATCAACACCTTGAGGAAAAGAGAAGAACGTGGGATGGCGCCCAGTCGTTCCGTGACTGAAATACGTCGAGAGACCCAAGACTACTGAACTTTTCTTTTAACTTCCCTCTTTTTCCACGATCTTTCTGGTCCCTACAGTTATTCGCATTGTTCCTCGGAATCATTGAAATTCGATTTAACTGCTCGAACCTTATCACCATCCCGGGGATATTAAATTTACACAACGCTTTCAAACAGACGCTTAAGAGGGAACATTAAATCCTTATCCAATTTTTCAAGGACTGTTCCACGAAGTTCTTTTAAATGCTCTTGAAACAGCTCTTTATATGCTACATGTTTATTTCAACTATTCAAACACGTTTGTATATATTCGTGCGGATTTGATGCATTTACGACAAAAATGAGTATACGTAATTCAAAACAATAAAAGGATTAAAAAAGTTTAACTATTCTAAATTATTATTATTATAAACATCAATTTCATATAAACATGAAGGTCATATTTTCTGGAATTTTTAGGGTCGTCGATATTTTTTTCTAGTAAATGTGATCACGATTTGATTTTTATGTGGATCACCCTGTATAATCGTAATATAAAAGTTGAAGAACGTGTGCCATTAGCCACGTTGGTTTTTTATATTCTTTGTGTTGTCGTGCACTGATAATGCACACATGTCATCCTTGACATTTAACGCGAAGTAAACGTTATATCGAACGCACATGTTCATGTTATAAAAATCTGATTATAGGCCCACCATGAGAAATGATCAGTTTATTTATAAACAATCTACGTGGGTGGTGTCGTTAAAATGATTGGACTGTTAACAACTTTTGATAGGAGACAAGGTTGAATATAAGTGATTATATTATTTTAAAAAGTTAAATTTCTGCTTGTTCCCAATTGCAGTATCCTACAAATATCTACATTTGCATAAACGTTTACAATCTATTTATAATGTATCCATACCACACAGCCGACATAGTGACAATAAAATGAGCGATCGAGCGAAGGATAGACAGTACTGATAATTATGGGTAATACCAGCGTTGTTTCGCAATGAAAAGTATAATTTAAGACTTTCTGTGAATGAGCTCTAAGGTTGTTCAATCCGTCGATTTCCTCGCTCTACAACCTTTCGTGAGTAATGAAAGTTGTATCGAAGCCAAGCGTTACAATAAAGTAGAAGCAAAGGTCAGATTATGCAAGGAGCCTGCATTTTCTCTTGTACGATGACTTCACTGCGAGTGCTCTTCGAGAATGTAGTTCGATACCGAGAGTCAATGTATCCAGTTTATCAGCTTCGCTAGAAGATAAAGGCGCGATCGTTGAAAATCAATAACTGAAGGACGAATAAATCTCGAGCATGACTCTTTTAATATAAAATATTACAATACTTATTGATTTGTAATAAAAATGCGAAAGTGCAATTTAAAACAGTAAAAATATTAGAAGAATTTAAAAGTACTGCTCTATTATTTTCAAACATATTAAGAACGAAAATAAATGTCTACTTTTCACTCCTGTTTGTTGCGATTCAGGTAAAATTTTTTTATTTGGATAAAGATCCACTGCCCTACTGATCCCTAGTTCTGGAAATTCACTTTTTCGTCTTTCCGTTATCTAAAGATGCGAACAGCGTGTGAACAGCTCATCTCTCTATTAGCAGCTATTAAGAGACTAAGAACGCTATAATGATGGAAATTCTTTCCCTATTTAAGCCACCATTAGCTGACATCATAAGACGTGCCATCGGTGTTTGTGCCAAATAAAAAGGTGAATGTCTTCATTGCGTGAATTGTTTGAAATCAACAATTAAATGACTTCATTATCTCTTCAGTCTTACTACTCGTATTTTATCAATTCTAATGAAACTTGATTTACAAGTTTGGAAATCAAGATTGGTTACACGTGACATGGTAATCAAAGTGTTAATGCAAGTAATAAATTTAGATCGAGCTCCGATGACTTGAAATTGCTGCAGAAACATTTTTATTTTGCATGAAGAACCGCAGCGTGTTTATGGCTCGGGAAAAATGGACATTTCATATGTAGCAACCTAATAGCTAATATTTCCGGGAGTGGTTGCTCCGACGTTCTCAAGAATTGCGAATAAAATGCTTGATGAAAGAAAGGCGCTCCCGTGATACGTGGTACCACTGACAGCTTTACGATCGGATGGAGTATCCGGTCGAAAGGGGACAGCTTTAGCGATCGCTTGGCCAATCAATGGAACCTCTGCGAACATTGCGATTCATAGAAGTGTAAGATAGCACAAATAAAAGGCGGACCAGTTTACCAACAACGCCGAGCGCGACGCATAGTGCGGCATGCAATGGACAAAGATCAAAATAATCATGGTTCCATTCTAATCTAATTATCCTACAAAATCATCAGTCAGTAAGTAAGGAATGTATATGTAAAAAATAGTATCCAAGAAATTCAATAGGGGATTAGTAACAGCCAAGAGTTTATCGTAGTACAAATACTAAAAAGTTAGATTACTGGTGCCCTAATTGCTCTTTTAGGTTCGTTTTTGTATTAAACTGTTTCTTACAACTTAGGTAAGGAGAATTTGACCAGAGGTATGCACAATTTTAATTAAATAAAATGTAATTTACAAAAAAAAGGTTCAAAAATGTTGTAGTATATTGCTATCTAATTTTTTTTCTGCGATAAATTGCAAGACTCGATGTTATTTAATTCTTGTTAGAGAATGCATTCGTAATCGCGATTTGGTTGAAGTAAATAATTATGCATTATAGTAGATATAATTAAATTTGACCATATAATTAAAAAATATTTACGACAAAAGTTGCACAGTATACAACTGCCAACAAATTGCAATAACAACTAATCATAAAAAAACTATGAAAAAAAATTGAAATAAACTTTTTTACCAATGGAACCTTATATTTTTGGTGCATTAATCGATGCATTTTTGTATTCGCTTTAAAAAATTATTAAGGTACTTTTGTCAAAAATTCATTAGTTTAGAAGTTATGATTTTTGTCTCGAATGTCCGTTTACATTCCGCACTGTGCGACGGGGGAAAAGCGCTCTTGTCCTTCATTCGACAGCTTACACAATAACAACATTATTTCCCAACAATTTTCTAATTGTACTAACACTAACAAATCACTTCAGACATTTAACTGAAGTTTCAACTGCAGAAATACACTTCAAAGAAGTAACAGAGTTCTGAAGATTTTATTTCACTTTTTCGACATTGAGAACCACTTTGAAAAATGTACGTATTGTTACAGAATGCTAAACAAAAACGGTAACAATCAAGAAAGTTGTTGCACAACAGCAGTGGCGCAACTATACCAGAAAAAGAAAATAAAATGGTGGTTGTATAACGCGTTATAAAGTAAAAACCTATGTAATTTCTTGTATCACTTATAGCCATCGTGTCTATGATCAAAACGAGTAATTTAATTTCCTTTTCTTACAATTTGGAGTACGTATATTGATCACCGACAGCATTTTGTCGAATTTCCTCGAACACCGTGTTTCTCGTTGGCACTATGTTGCGTCTAGCTAGCAGAATAAGGAACTCGGTTGTGTAACCGAGGGAAAAGAATTTTCTATCGGATAATTCGTCGGGAATGGATAATGAAAGTCAGCGGTCGCGTGCGCTTTCCAGTCTGCATTTAAATGCTCCTTTACTGATACGCGGTAGCAGTTTCCTCGGCGCGGCGATCTACTATCTGCTATCCGCGTTCGTCAATGGATTAGCCATTTTCGTCGTTCACAGAACCGAAAGCCTTCCTATCGAAAGCTTTCTCCGTGCCAGATAACAACGTCAGCTTCAACTGCGATTCTTCGAACCGTTCGATTGTCACTGTAACGAGTTTCGATAGCGTTATCGTGATGTACTGGTCTACACAAACACTATGCATGTGCATCATTGAACAAACTTGCAACGAGGCTGCTACAGACGAATCACGATTCTTAAAGTTGAATAGAAAATTCTTTTCTTGTCGTGGATACCTCAACCCTTCGAGGAATTAAAATTGATTATTAGACTGCGGATTTTAGGCAATTTGAAACAGTGGATCTGTTAAAAAGATGTAAGGTCGCCAAAGCACAAGGTTTACGTTAATAAGATAATTAAAAAAAGAAATTTTTATTTGTCTCCTGTGTCTTGCAATCAATGCAAGCATTTTTTTATTTTGCATAAAGATCCGCAGTCTATTGATTATACACGGTCAAATTATTCAACACGGTACACTCTCATACTTTGAACATGATTTTGGAAATTATCAGTCTGAATTTTATCACAACACAAAGGAGATTCTCGAGATTCTTTCACTTTCACTGCAGCTCGTTAAATCGTTATCAGACAGACACGAGTAAAGAGATTACACGTTGAAACTGCTGTAGCTTAATTGCTCGAGCAATGACGAGACACACGTTTCCTCCTCCGACACATTAAGTCATGAAATTCTGGTTGTCCGATGAATCTCGAAACAATTCCAATTTTTATTAACTGCTACATCTTACTTGTCACATTTTCGACAGAAATAATTGACAATCATCAAGCGTTTCAACGCGTCGGAATTATTAACCCTTAGCACTCCGAATTATTTTTTCAAATTTTCTGCCAATAAACTTGTTTAAAACAATTTTGTTTACTAATTATATTAAACATAGCTCTCAAATTTTGTTGTAATTTATATCTGTGGAACTTATATTTATTTTTAACTAAAAAATATAAATAAAGGAAGAACCAAATTCATAGAAGAACCCGTTTTATTTAAATTTTTCTTTTTCCGATATCGAGTCATAATCGATAAAGGAGTCAAAGGATTAAGAACACTAAATTTTTTCCGAAAAGACTCAAATTTCTGTTGGATTGCTTTCAACTCATCGGAATAAGCGTTTTCTAAAAGACTTCAAATACTGTTGCATCGCTTTCAACTCAGAAAGGAAATGAACGTCTATGAAGACCCTACATTTCAGAATCAACGCTGCCAACATTTATTTTACATAAACGGTCGGCTATTGGAAACAACAACAGCGCGGAAGCAGGCGTTAATAGCACTTGTTACTTACTCAAGGCAATATTAAGCCTCCCGAACGGGTGACTTGCAAATTTCACCTGTCCACTAGCACAGAGCACGGCCGTGGAGTTCGCAAACTTGTTACAAACTTTCAAACTGCACACAACCGTAGGGTACACACAAGTTTCGACTCGCGTTAAGTTCGAACACAGACTGGTAATGAGTAAACAGCACAGGTTGAAGTTACAGGTAAACGAGGGTAGCTAATACAAACCAGTGGGAGGTATCAACCAATCAAACACGATGCCGTGAAAGAAGGGCAGCCTACCTGTTCCCCACCCTAACTGTCAAGGATTGACGGGAATTTTCGGTCACTCGAAACCCTTCGCAACAATGACATTGCACGGTAATGATTTGCCGGTAGACCGACGACGTTTATGCAAATTTATAATTGAAGATAATGTGCCTATCAACTTGTGCATGTCTAGACGCGATTTATCGGACCATCAGGAGTGACTTACTATTAGGGATTTAATCTTTAACACTTTCAATGGATAATGTCATTTTAAAAATCTGTAATCGATGGCTACGAATTCTGTATTTTATTCATTAATTTATTGAATTAATTATTTAATAATTCTTTAAACTGTAACATGAATTAATTCATAATCATTTAACGGTTTACGTTAGGGAAGATTGTTTGGCAGCAATATTACATTTATGCAAAATAATTTGTGACCAGCAGGAGTTAAATAAAAATTCACTTCATCCCTGAATAGATTATTTCCATTGAAAAGATCATAACGATACTCCTCGATTAATATAATTTTTTACTGTTTTATATTTTACCTAGTCAATTTCTTCATAAACGCAGGACTCATCCGCAAGGATTTTTTCCTAGTTAATTCCTCGGTTAAATGGCTGACATAATTTACCAACACGGCGTTTAACTTTTGCGATTAAATTTCTCAACTTCCGTAAGAAATCCGTTGCGATCGCGAAAAGTTTGATACAGCAATCTGCCCGCCATATTGCGCTCTGCCAACCCCCTTTTACGACACCGTCAACTCCACCATGGTATAAAGTTTCCGTTTATGTTTGCATTCGTTTAGTTTCAGACTGCGAATGTTCATGCAACGCCATAATGTCGCGGAATAATTTATTAAAAATGCGGAATATGTTCCTGTTAATACGGTATCGAATGTTTCATAACAAGGTTCAACAAATTAGACAAGTTGCAATCTTCTAACATTGCACTCTTACGGTAGAGATCTTTTCAACAGTTACAGAGAGGATCAACCCTTTTACAATATTCGCATCGATCCATTTGCATAAAAAATATGAAATAATCGAGTCACACGCTAAATACCATAGTCTCTTTAGGATCAGCAACTATTTCTGAAGTTAATGGGGTAACAAGTAATATTAATCGTTATAATTTACATGGAATTCCTTCGGATAATACGAATGGTTTCGAAACAATCCGAACGAGTGTATCGAACATTCTCCGACTTAAGCAGGCCGGGAATAGTGCATGATGTGGTTCATATACAGGGTGAGTTTCTCGGTTTTATTTACATTTTGTATTGATTAACCAAATTGTTTAATTTTCATCAATTTGAATAAAAAATAAACTGTTCACCTTGGTCCATCCTTTTTCTTACTGAAATGAGGGACGGATAGGGGTTAAACAAAATTTATTATTATCCATAGCCTATTTACTTTACGAATATTGAGATTATTAACCGTTTTCATCTTTGAATTATTTTAACTCGAAATCGAAACATTTCTTCGCACCTGGAATAATTTCATTCTACATGATTTTTATTGATATGAAAAATGATATCATATCTCGTACGATGATCTCATCGAATGCTAAGGGTTAATTTCACTGTTCTGTACGTTTACCGTTAATGAAAACGAGCAATAGAAAATACTACTACAGAACCGATTACATTTCGATGAATTAGTTTCTTTTCTGTTTTCATGTTTCATTCATACGATCGTACGCTTCCATTTTATCATCATATCCTGTCTTTCCCTGTGGTTTTCTCTGGTCCACGATAGCGATGTTATTGTATTGTACGCGATACCGTCAAAGTGAATAATGGAGCATGTCTTGTGAGAAAAGAATACCGGAGTTACATCGGAATACGTCAATGAATACAACCTTCAGCTTATAAATAAAATGAATAAAGTGTTCGCATTGTTATATAAATTGCAGCATGAAATTCTGAATGATCGGTGAATTCGTGTGCTCACCAGTTTTGCATAATTTGCTTATTATATTACACAGATAGCTGTACCCATTTGAAAATTGCTGTTTTTCGTAAGAAAAAAATTTGGCTGGCACAATTTTACACTTACAGTTTGTACACGTATGTAACATACTTAGATTTACAAAATACATGTTTTCAATCTTCATTACAGGCACAGATAAAAAATTGAAAAATCGTGATATTTAAAATGATTCACACATAGTAAACTAATTCTTTTAACGTCTCGAAAAAAGCTGTTGGGGTGAATTTTGAAAAAGTTATTCATTTTTAAAACGTGTACGAATACTTTGTACACTCATTGCATATTTTTATACAGATTATTATTGTATTTTCTTCTAACGTCTCGAAAAAAGCTGTTGGGGTGAATTTTGAAAAAGTTATTCATTTTTAAAACGTGTACGAATACTTTGTACACTCATTGCATATTTTTAAACAGATTATTATTGTATTTTTTGCAGTCTAGCAATCTAGCAATAAGTGATGCAGGTGACTGATAGGGGTAGTCCGCTTCAGGGTTGAGAACCCGTGTTTTAGGTGATAGAGTCGGGCGCCTCACCCTGTATATTAAAACCGATCTTGCCGGTCTTAGACAAATTCCTGCAGCCGGTGCACATAGCGAGTACACGCGATCACCTCGAATATACATATGTAAAAACACACGGTCGCTAGAACGTGAGAGTAGAAGCCTTTCGTAACGACGGCTCTAAGCACATTCCACGGGATTGTAATCGTGGCGTTTCTCGGGTGATTAGTAAACCAGCTTCTCCTGGTTTCTCTGCTAGCCAGGTTCTGCTCGATCGACAGCCAGCGATCGTGTTCCAGTTCCGAAGATATTCGAGGCATGATTTTTTTCTTCTCCTTCCCATTTTTATAGACTTCGAACTGCACCGTTCTGATTTTTCCTTTTCGAAGGATGCTCGATGCGTGCCTATCTCCGAGATACTTGAAATTGAGAAAGAGACTCGTGACTTGGTTATTCGATTGACGTCTTGTTCACGCTCTGCGGTGTCCGGGTCTATTCTGACCCGTAGTATCCAAATAGTACTTGTTTTACTTATTCTTTGGACGTATCGATATATTTTCAACACCTGAGTGTTTCAGTCGAATTCATAGAGCCTGCTCCATCAGCCAGAGTTGGGCAAACATTTTATTTAAATAAAAATTTCGAAGAAAGTGGATTTTTTCCAAGTTAGAAATTTTTATTTAACTCTCATCCGTCCCTCTTGTTAATTTGATACAGTCTTCCCGAAATAAGTTATAGTGTTCTGTTATTTGTAGGTACATTTTCTCGAAACTTTGTGTGACTTTTATTATTTTTTTTTTAATACCGAACACATTATCGAAAAACGTAAGATGTAAATGTTAACTTATGAATTTATCTAAAAAAATAGAAATTCTTATTATCTTGTAACACTGAGGGACAGATTCAGTTCGTGAAATGAGGGTTAAATAAAATTGTTGCCAACTCTGTTATTAATCGGAATTTTTTGACAGTTTACAATCGTAGACACTATCGTCCTAGAGGTTCCTAGACATTTATCACTATCGTAGATCGGTGCTTCAATAAATGTGTGTCCTTTGAACTGACTTAAATTAATTAATCTAGTTGCGTAATTGAGTTATACATTTCCTTCTCTAATTTCCATGCAGCAATACGCTATAAATACAGAAAAAGAATAATCCAGGCAGTGTGGAAATATTGTAACTGGGATCTTCATGTTTCGCGGCGTAATTATAGCAAATATGGAAAAATGTGTCAGTGACAAGATCTCGCCGACGATGCCGCGCAGATGATCTAGATTTTATTTAAAATGACACGTACTTAAAAAGGAGTCCTCCAATCAGAAATCACTTTTTCATTCAGTCTCGAGCGAGATGTATTTCAGGCACATGTGACACACTTCTTGGAGGATCACGCCTTCGGCGACAGGACTGCTGCTATCATTGATGATAAATCATCCTGGACCCGACAATGATAGCCGATAACCGTTGAGGAAATCGGATATGAAGGAACGCGTTCCACTAAAGACAAATGGAACGGTAAGAGGAGATAAGATATACGTTCGATAAGAACAAGATTGAATGATGAATACCTGCATAAGTGATCACCAATCACATAAACAGCTGATTCGAAGCTGCAGAAGGTTTACGAAGTACTCGTACACCTTTTAAAAGCGAATAACTTTTTTAAAAATTAGATCCAATACTTTGAGCTTTTTTGAGACGTTAGAAGTTTGGTAGCTAAACAACGTGTTAAAAAATAATTATTCACACATTAGCTAATAAGCTAATCATCCTTCTAAAAGAATTCAAGCTATCGAGTCCAGTTTTGAAAAAGTTATTCGATTTTAAAATGTGTACGAATACCATGCAGCTAATTTCAAAAAAATTTGAAATTCCTTTAGACCTTTTTCTTGTCGTACGTCCGCTCCCACGACTAGAAAGGTTTTTTGATTAGTCTTTATACTTAGTTTTTAGAAGTTTATATTTTAGTGACGTTTATTTTTTTAATAGCTCTACTAGTTAATAAATATTATTCATTTGTGACTCGATTGGAATCAATTATTTGACGATGTAATCGTTAACAGGGAGAAAAATAAAAAAAAAGAATTTTAAATTTCTTGAGACCAATAAAGGAACGATGAATTTGACAAGATGTAAAACAGAAAATGGGTAAATTTTCACCGGAGGTGCATGCGAAACCGTTCGAGGAAGAGACACGACTATAATTCAAGTGAAACGAGTAAAAGTCGAGCAGGGATGAATGAAACGTATCAATGAGTTCTTCAGGTCGCGAAACTCGTTTGTGTTTCGCTTTTCGTGTCGTTAAATCCTTTCTGGGCGCGCTTTGTGTAACCGCTGGCAGACGAGCGTCCGTCCGAGCTTATTTTTGTGGGTATTCATCTCGAACAGCTCCCATAGACTTTCTGATCACGGACTCTTACACACCGCCCAGGGCGTGCAACTTTTTCCCGTGTACATATGTGCTCGGCTTCCTGTTCCTCTGATCATTTGTTTTCTCTGTGAGGGCGCCGCGTTGAAACCCTTGGGGCGCTCCTCGAGATAAACGAGGATTGCGGTGAACTTGCTCCGCTCTTATCCTCTGTCCCTCTTCAACTAGCTCTTCGGCTTGTGCGACCGCGTATCAGAACCTATCGCGAAGTCTCTTGCCTTTTTACCACGGTTTTCCTGATCTTGCTCCACCACAGATATCCATTCTTTTTCAGATTTCATCGACGTAATTGAAAATCTTCATTCTATGTGTTTCCTCTCTTGCATTTCATACTTTGCTAGGCTACGAAACACAGTTGTGAAACTCTACAATTATTGTCAGACATTATGGAAATAATAGAATGATCCACCACAGATATCCATTCTTTTTCAGATTTCATCGACGTAATTGAAAATCTTCATTCTATGTGTTTCCTCTCTTGCATTTCATACTTTGCTAGGCTACGAAAGACAGTTGTGAAATTCTACAATTATTGTCAGACATTATGGAAATAATAGAATGATCCACCACAGATATCCATTCTTTATTCAGATTTCATCGACGTAATTGAAAATCTTCATTCTATGTGTTTCCTCTCTTGTATTTCATACTTTGCTAGGCTACGAAAGACAGTTGTGAAATTCTACAATTATTGTCAGACATTATGGAAATAATAGAATGATTCTTCAGGTGTCTTCTCTCTTTCATTTAATACTTTGCTAGTCTACAATCTAATTGTTGTTTTAATAGATAGCACGAAAATAATTGAACGAGACTTTCTTAAGGGGGTGTTCTACTTTCCATCCTCTTTTCTCGATAACGCAAAGATGGGGGTTTTCTGTAGTGACAAGCGAATTTCATCACAAATTTCCAATTTTTACGATTATTCGAAAGCATAAAGCTGCGACAGCTACAAGAAAGATTGATTGTTATTCTGAGATATTTGGCCACTGGAACTTCCTACGAAGATCTTAAATTCAGTAGTCGATGTCACCTCAATCTTTAGGTAAAATTATCTCCTAAACTTGCTGGTCAACTAACGAAACATTTAAAAGAGAATACATAAAGGTAAGGAGAAGGACGCGCTATTAATACTTGACCAAAAGATTTGGTTGTTGCGTCGGGGAAATTTCGTCAAAATTGCAATCGCGTGGAAGAAGTGTCAGCAACTGCTTATCTAACGGCTTCGAGTAAGAAATCGTTCGACGGCTCGTCAAAAGATCGCATTAATCGTGGCCACGATAGCGAGATTTTTTCATTCTTTTTTCCTCGGTACACCCTCTCGAACTCGTCGGTGATCTCGGTGTGTCACGAAGAAAAAGCATCCAGCGGCCATCTCCACGGAAAGAGAGCGAGAAAGAGAGAGAGAGAGAGAGGGAGAGGGGAGAGAAAAAGGGAGATAGAGAGAGAGATTCAGCGAGGTCAATGAATCTGATCTGGAAAGCGACTGTTGGTGGCTCCGCTCGTGGGAGCCAGAGCGTAGGAAACTACGCAGCCGCGACCTCGAGGCCTCCTCTACCGGAGGCGGCAGCTTCTGCTTCTGCTTCTTCTTGTTATTCTTTTTATTTTTTCCCGGTCGGTCGCCGCTAGTATCGCGATGCTCCAAGATCGTGTATTCGTACGTGTATCGTATACCGGCGAGTTCTCCCTGCGGTTCTGGCCGAGCCCGGCTTTCTCGCGTGCGTCCCAGCCGCTTTATTTTCTCCCTTTTACTTATCGGCTAACTCGCCTACTTGCCCTCTCGGAAATCGTTAATAGGACGCCTGGAAGTAAGGGCTGGTGGAAAAAGGTTCGCCAGTGGTACGCGACCCTAGAGCTCACCTGCTTATTCAGGGGAGGGGAACCGTATTCGAGGTCACACTAGAGCCTAACTCTTCGCACCTCGATGGATTCATTCTACCTGCTATTGGGTACCTGTTTTTCGTATTCGGACCCTATTTGACTTTCGAGGATCATTGTGTTTCTCAAGATTTATAGAAATATATTGTTCTTCCGTCGACTTCAGTAATCCGCTACCCTATGGGCAATTTGGGAATTTCCCGGAGCCCCAAGAGCAAGAGGGGGCTTCGAACATAAATCCAGGTCCAAAGTCTACGTATTTCTAATTAAACAATTTCGTATGAAACCATACAAAGAGAATACAACATTTACAAATGTTGAGGTGCAACAATATTCCTAACAATTCCAGTGTTCAATACATTAGAAGGTTTTTTAAATGTTCTTAAATTAATTAAGAACTATTTAAGAAATACTTTGGGGCAGGATAAAATGTCAAATTTTTATATATTACCTATTTTACGGCGAAGAAAGCCTGAAAAGTAAATACTTAAATAAATATTGCAATCATATGTGCATTAGATTTATAATGATCTTTATATATGACTGTGTGTAATTGATTACTAAATATTTTGTATTTTCATGTAAAAGGTTTTCATGAATGAAGGAGAATTTATTTTGCTTTTTATGAAGTAATAAGTTAACAATTAAAACTCTGATTAGGTGAAATATGGAGTTTTTCATATTTATCATCTTTAAGTACTTTCCACACTTGTGTCAAACTTCATATCAGTAATAAAGATGCATGAGATATCTCGTCCACGGTAGTGAAAGGGTTAAAGAGAACTTTGAAATTCATTCCTCGAGGTTGAATTGCCAGGTGTATGTATGTTGTCGGGTTTGAAAAAATGATCTTATTGGAAAACGAAGAATGGCAAGGATCGTCTGATTTCTGTTATTTCGCCGAGAGGGATAATGGAAACAGTACTGACTCAGTAACGAGCGACCATTTACTCGAATTTGTAATTCGCCGAACGTGCGGCGCCTGCTCGTGATCGACTAGACGACTAGACAAAGGCGACGCTTGAAAACGGATTTCTCGCAGTGCGAGAAATTTCGCGGCAATTTCGTTAGGAGGGGAATCTAACGGTCTTGAAAGGTAACAGCCATTACGTGAGTTGGAGACACAACACCCCTCCTCTGTTCTCATCAATTAACAATGATTCCCAGGGGTGGAAACAAGCCTTAAAATTCAGAATGAAAGTAATTGGAACATTCAATTACATCGACTCAGAAGAAACTTGGAATTACGAAAAATATTAACACTAAACCCACCACTTACAGCTACTTCTATGGGAAACGTGTTAATAAATTTCTGTTTTCTATCACATATCCCTAGTAGCACAAAATATTATATACACATTCACATAATATTAAAAAGAGATTAAATCTCTTCTTAATTTTTAAATATACATACAATATTTATTTTATATTATGTAACAAATATTTTTTTTTAAATATGCAGGCAATATCTATTTCATGTTACTAGAAAAATATTTTTTTTCTAAATAATATATGGATCTTTATTTCGAATTAGAAATAGAATATTTTTACCTAATATACAAATAATATTTATTTCATATTATGAAAAAAATATTTTTTTACTCATTATAAAACGAATCTTTATGTAATATCAGAAATTATATAGAATTGTATAACATAATATAAAAATTTCTTAATTGTAATAAGGTCCTTTAGAAGATAAAATGGTATATTCCCTCAAGCAGTGCACAGAAAGTAATAAATATTCATAGTTTCTAATTTTTGTTAAAACTTTTTCTTATATTTGAAAATTTTATTGAATGTTATTTAAATATCGAATTTATATTTTTCAAATATTGGATTCACATTTACTTTATATTTTTTAAATATCTAGTTTATATTCTCTGAATATTTAGCTTATATTTTTTAAATGTTCAATTTATATTTCTTGTACATGTATACAATATTCAGATCCAATATTTTTCTCATATGACAAAATGTGGTTTAAAAAATATTTTTCCAATATTTGAAAAAAATATTTATCTAATATTTTTGTGCTACTAGGAATTGTACTATAATAAAAATTGTACGTAATCCAAGTAAATACAGTCCTATCATTTTTGTAAGGTAAAACATTTTAATTGATTTTAGTGTTCTCTCTGTCTGTCTCTCTCTCTTGGTAGGTTTAGTGTTAAAATCAAATGTTTATTTGCACAGGTAGGTTGCTTGGCAAGATTTAATATTTCTAAGGGAAACTGACAAAGGCACAGTGATTGTTTGTTTATGGGAAATTGGTTCCCAGCACCGATCGAACTTTTACTTCCTGAAAGTTCACCGAAGATCCGCGTGCCTCGTATCGCACGCATCGAAGGTGTTCTCGCATGGGGAATTCCGGAGCATGTTTGAAACATGTTTGGCCGATGGCCAAAGAGGTTGGAAAGAGGCAGTAATAATCGGTACAACCGAAAGTCCGTCTGGGTCGCTGTAAGAATTAAGACTTTGGCGGATTGCCAGGTCGCTAACGCGCCGCTGGATACCAAACCCCGATACTCTTAATCATAGACACCTTCCCCTGGGAGTGAGTAATGAGTCTAGACTGTTTCTGTATTTCTGTTTATTTTCCCACTTCTTCCGTCGTCGTCTTCCGTCTCTTCGCGCCTCAGTATTTTTTAAAACGCGCACACGACTTCAGCCACTCGATCGGATCCAGAAGGTGATCCATATAGCTTCTCAAGTCTCGAATCGTCCTGTGATCTTTCAGTTGGTCGCCATTGCCGCCGCACAGTGAGACAAAGTGATATGAATTTCGTGTAAAAATCAAAGAGCTTCAGATTTAAATTTAATCTAAATTCTGCAAGTTCAACACAGATTTTCAAAATTAAAAAAAACAAGTTCGTATTATAATCTCTCTATTTTTCCTATAACCTGCGATATTTCAAATCTTTGATTTCGACACAAAATTCATCACTGTGTGCCAGTTCAAGGAAAAGAATTTTTCGAATAAAAATCTCAAAGAAACGAAAGAGTTTATAATTTATAGGAAAATAAAAAACGGAGGTGACCGTGGTTCTTAAAAATACTTTTATACGTTGTTTAATGTAATTTACGCTGTCTCGGTTTTGAGAGTCCTTGGCAGCTGGTCTGTGTTAGGCTTATACAAGTCCGTACTGTATTCTTTAACGAAATTATCATAGTTCAAATCGAACATTTAATAAAGGTGAAGTTTGTTTCTCGATCGGAAAGTGAATACGAATTTATGATTACGGCGCAAGGTTCGATCAATTTTACACAAGGGAGCAAATGTGCAATTATTTATAAATGTATCTTGACGTTTCCATTCCTATGTGGATCATTTTCATAAAGAACATGTATTGGGTATAAAAATAATGTAAAAGAATTATACACAGCCAGGCCAATCAACAGGATCAACAAAATTAATGTACTTACTTGCTGCGTAACAAAAAGAGAAAAAAAACATAAAACAAACATTAAGAAATTTTGTTGATCTTGTTGATTGACCTGGCTGTGGTTTAAATTTATTTGCCATATTATAATTCTTTTACATTACTTTTAGACGCAATATATGTTCTTTATGAAAATGATCCATATAGGAATCGAAACGTCAAGATACATTTATAAATAATTGCACATTTTCTGCCTTGTGAAAAATTGATCGAACCTTGCGCCGAAATCATAAATTCGTCGAACATTTAATGTTGAAATACTTTTTGGACCCGCTGCATGTTGTATTAGCTTGTATTATATTACGTCGACGATGCTTGCAGTTTTATTTTCGACGTAACGCCAGCTAGAGGCGTCCCTAACTTTATTAATGGCATACCAAGCTCGCTTGGACGCTGAATCGACAATTGCCAAGACTGCTGAAATAGAGCACTTGTGTGAATTGTAGGTATCACCGGTTTCACTCACTATCCCCTACGTGGTGCGTGGTTTAACGTTACTTAGGAGCGAGGCATGCGGTGTACAGAGTTTTTCTCAGGGAACGTAGACAACGCGAGAGGTTTGCAGATAACGCTTCGAAGCTTCGGTGTTATTATCGACGTCGTATTTCTTCACCGACTAAGCACTTTCATTTTTGGTCGCCGGCAATATGTCGACTCACGCTCGGGAAATTCCGCAGGGACTTTTACCATTAGGAAAATCTACATTCTTTGTTATTACAAGAAGGTTGCGCTACTCTTTCCATCATGCACAGTTCACAATATGAACTTTTCTTTAATTTTGGAGAATGCAACGATGTAACAAACTAGTTCTAACAATTATTCTCATCACGAGGAATTTCTGGATGAATTTGTCTGAAAATGTTTTTTTTTAACTTGCGAAACTTATTTCTTTTTAATTGTAGATTATTTTGCAGGATATTCCATATATGTGCTTTTTCAAAGTCTTGAAAATTTTCGGGTTACTGTCCCAAGGGTTAAGGTCTTATAAAAGGAAATCCTGTAAAATGAACCGTTAAAAAATATGAGCAAATCCATGGTCTGAATCGGCCAGGCGAGGCAAGCAATGCGATATCGCGTTGTTTGCCGCGGCCTAGCGAGGCAACATGTATTGACTGCCTCGCTCGCGCCCGGAAAATTTCCTCTGCCAGCTCAGGCGTTCTTTGTGGGTAAAAACCTCGTCCCCGTCCCTTGGTAAGTTTCGTCCCTTCCAGAAAGGGATGCTAAGTAAGGGGAGTGCAGTTTTCTATGTAGAAAAAACGTGAAAAAGTCGGGAAATATCGGTATATTTGGCAATAGCGAAACAATTGAAATTCACTCGCAATGGAACATTTTTACTGCTGAGCGAAAAGCCGACGCGTGTCTCGGCCCGAGGTGCATGGGCGGGGGAACACCGTTGTCGAAGGGCAAGGGGGAAACTAGTCTCAATTTGGCATTTTATTTTTTAACCATAAAAGATATCGGGATAAAATGTCCACACTAAAAGTCATTAAAATTATTCCTGCCTACTGATAACAATCGTAATAAATATATTATTTTGTAATTAATTCTTAAAATTTATTGTCCTAAAATTAAAAATTGTTCATTTGTTACTTATTAGCAGTATTTCAGATAATTTAAATCACCGCTGTTTTTGGTTATACATTTCTCTTTCAATTATATTGAAGAATAAATGCTGTGTAGAAATGAATAAAATTGTTGAGTAGATATGAAATTGATATAATACCTCATACAATATGCTTGAATGTTTAGTAATCGATTACACACCAACATATTTAATAATATA
>CM052343.1:15215001-15261815 GCA_028455595.1 Lasioglossum vierecki
TTGCTAACAAGTATTGACAATTCTGTGTTACATCAGCGACTGTTACAAATTTTATATTGTCCTTCAATAAAATTTGTACTTCCATTTAACTCGTTTATTCAACACTTTGAATAACTCATTTGTTGCTAACAAGTGTCAGGAATTCTGTGTTACATCAACAACGGCTACAAACTTTATATTGTCCTCCAATAAAATTTGTACCTCCATTTACCTCATTTATTACTGTAATAAAGACAGTAAAGCAGGAAGGCTTAACATAAAAATCCGTAAACAGTGGGATTAAAAGCTGATTTTATACGAGGCGGAATCACTTAGCTTCACCGCGAAGACAAAGTACTAGGCTCGTAAGAGCTTTCCGAATCAGCATCGAATAAACCAGCAATCTTAATCGAGCGAGGTTTGTCGGAACGATTGTCTGCCCTCTTGGTCACCGAATAGCGAAACCAATTAGTTCGATCCGTTTCCTCCGGGAAAAGGGAGCAACGGTGAAAAAATAAAAGTAAATACAGCGGGATTTTTGTGCGACGCCGGTGCCATTAAATTTTGTGGAAATTTTCAGTTCGCTTGGAGCGAGCCGTAAATTTCCCCGTAACGAATCACCCCGATCGGATGATGGTCGTCACCGATCCTGCACAACTAAAATACTCGTTTTTATTGCCACAATTCTCCGTCCGCGTGGTCTCTGTCTAGCGTTTAAACAGCCGTAAATTTGTGGCTCGGCCGTTGATGACTTTGTCATTAATGATCTTGCACGTGACCACACTTTATCACGTCACGGCCACTTTAATCTTCGATGCCGACGATGTTCATCGGCGCTGCGATTTTTTTTCCCGACCAAGACATCGTTAATCCCGACGGAACTTTCTAATATTTTCGAGAGAAACACGTTCGTTTCAAATAAAATGTTTCGTTGTAAAATTTTTAAATGTTTCAAATAAATATTGTAGAGTACAGAGAAAAGTACGTGATAATTATATTTGTGAGAAGCTCTGTGAAGTTCACTTTTAAAATTTCACACGCTTTATATTTATATTTTTGTATACCACTATAATGGTATTTTGATTATATTACTACGAGTTTAGTAACATGTTTATTTTTGTGCATTATATAATAATGATAATAATAAAACGATATTTTCCCCAAATTTTCAAACTTTGGGCTCAACCGGCAACCCAAAGGCATTATCGCACAACTTTGAGATTTTGATCCTGTCATTAGGTTATTTTATATTTATTTAACGTAATTTATTTAGTCAGTAGGTTCGTCGAATCACAACTTTTCTCGTGTGAGGCGTTTAGTATTTAGACAAAAATGTTGCTTCTTGGAAAATGCGTCTTGGGTGACCTGTGTATGTATGTTAATAAACAGCGGCCCACCCAAATAAAATGCTTTACGGGAAATTAATGTCACGCAGAGAGTCCCATAGAGTACACGCAGCAGTTCCAAGGCCGCGAGGCTGAAAAGAAACCGTTCCCACCGCGAAACGCGATTCCGTATGATACTGGCCATGCTGTACCGAGTTCCTTTTTTCATTCGGTACACGACAGAAAACCACCGATGAGAACTTTCCGTGTGCGTCACGTGCAATTAGGTCCGGTTCCTGACAAAGGTGTGCGAGTAAGAGAATTGATTACCCGGCAATACGTATGTATCTCGTTTAATTTCGAGTCCACCTTGAAGTCTCTGCAGAGAGGAAAGATCCACGGTGCTTGGATACTTTTATTCCGGTCGGGTAAGGTCGACCACACCGGCAGTCCCGGATACTTCGATAAGCCTCGTCATACATCGAAAGGAAACATTTTCGATTTCTTACAGACACTCTCTTTCGCACGTAATAGATTTTCTTTGCAAAGATTTAGATCCTCTATTGAAAATGACCTCAAGTCGAATTTGAACGAAGAAATCATTAGGAACCTCCTCCTCTTCTTTAAGTCCATTGATCTACAATGGCTCCCATTACTATACTGACGATTTCAAAAGAACGTTGACTCTTTTGATGTTGGATTACATGATTTAAACATTTTTGACAAGCTAGAGCAATTAATTTTACTACATGTTGAGAAATGAAATTTAAAAAAAAAATCGCAATTGGTCTAAGTTGTAGAGAAAATACTAAAAGTTTTTTTTTTAACAATTAGCCGAATCGGTCCAGTTGTTCTCAAGTGATTTAATTTTTAATCAAGCATTTAATTTTTATTTATACAGATTTAATGAACATCTACGTTTTCCTTAGTCATTAAAGTTTCTTTACTTTCTTATTAATTCATACATTATTAATTCATTAATAAATTGCATTTAAAATATTTATACATTATATTATAATGCTGTTAATGCGACCACGTTAAAATGCACTGAAAAAAGCGAGCTAAGTAAAACGTGGTAACCTTCTATCTTCTACATAGTAAGCGCATCGCTTGAGAACGGCTGAGCCGATTTGGCGAATTTGAAAAAAAATGCTTGTAATAATCCAAATAAGGTTTTTACAGAACGAAAAATTGGAAAAGTTGCCCGAAAAAAATGGAAAATTCGGAAAAACCTAAAAGTGCTTTTTTAATCAATTTCAATACAACAAAAAATCTAACGTAGCAGCTTTTAATCAATATTTCAATAGGAATTTATCGACGTCTGTTTGCATAACTTTTTACAAATTCACAAAATGATCACAAATAAATTTATAGGGACAGAATAACGTCTGTCGGATCAGCTAGCAAATAATAATGAATGTGGAACGTGTACAAAGCAATGAACAGTTTTTTCCAAGTTGTGGGAAGTTCCCCCTTTTAAAGTTACCCCAATGGGTCGATCGAGGGGAATTTGGATGCACCATGGTCAAGGTAAGAGGGTCAGCAAGGTGCATGTGCACGAAAATAAACAAAACCGACGTACGCCACCGTTCCTGGGCAACGGGGCCCATTGTGCCGGTCGCTCAGGTGAATCACGGGCCGAATGTGTATTTTTAAACTGTTTGAACCCTTCGCCTCTGCCTTTTTTAGCTGTTTGGGATCCCAACTTTTTACGTTGTTCCTGCTGCGAAGGGACAACGTGTTTTCTGCCCGGCGTGAAAGATTAACTACACGCCGGCCGGCTCCGATTTCGGAACTACATATATTTATTAAGCTGTTCGGGAAGTCATTTCATTCTCTCCATGGAAAATCAAAACGAATTTTTTTACCATTTAAAACAATATTTGTGACATTTTGTTCTACGATATTCTTCGACTTTTACCCCCAAATCAATAAAATTCTTGTTTTAAATTATTATTTAACGTCGCTTTTTTGAATTCTTACGTGAGAATTATTTCGCGACGGGACCCACAGTTTAGAATAAAGGTAGGTTCCGAAGCACCTTAGGCACCACAGTATTTAGATGGCATATGGAATATTTCCAATAAAAAAAAATAAAATAAAATTCTTGTTCTTTTATTCACGATAGATTGTCTTAACGAGTCAGACTCGTGATGAAGATTTCAACAAATTCTACCAAATATAAATGTTACTCCTTTCCTTTTCGATGAAACAAAATCGTCAATCAATATTTAAGAATTAAAATAAATGCAGTGGTACGACAAACGTGACTGTCTTTTCTCTTCTACTACGACTGTAAAGAAAATATTACGGTAGGGGGTTAAAAGGACCGTGGAAAATTTTCGAAACTTTAAGCATCTCGAAAGAAAATGTTTGATTACAGTCTACTAATCACAATCGATTTCTAGACTTTCTACAGGAAGTTGAAACGAAGCTGTCCTCATTCGGAATCCTAAAAACTGCCAGTAACGTCGAAACAAGGAAAAGGAAAACATTCGAGCGTTTCACTATTTTTGCGAGAGACGGTGTTCGGTGTGATATTTTATATAAGCTCGCACACACAAGCGAGCGTAAGTCAACGTGCGTGAATTAATGAAAACGTAGAAGACGGAAATATCGGCGGAGAACACGAGGAACACGTGTGACGGGGAATCTAACAAATGCCCTTGAAGAATAAACGGGACACATCACGTGTGTGATAGTCCAGCCTATTAAAACGAATTGTTAGGAGAGATCAAAGTTGTTCGGCAAATAAAATGACTGGCTGTGATCGTTTACTCATGCCTACAGTTTATCTACGTACGTACGCCAGCACGCTGTGACATATGTTCTGCGTGGATGGACGTGACCATTGTTTCTCTGTCGTGTCGAATATTGCGAGCAACGGAAAGGAACCGTTTACGCTTCGCCAATATGCACGCATTCGACGGGAGATTCATAAATCACGGTCTTTTTACGACCACCGAAACAAGATTCGCTCGATCACCTTCGGTGGATCGTTGCTGCGAGCTCAGGTTGTTGCAATTTTAAACAAGCTGCACTCGGTTCTCTTTTTACACGATTTTCATTCGACTCAGGAAAATTACGCAAGAAAACGGATTTTTATTTCATTAACTAGCTAACTCGACAGATGTCCTGCCAAATTTCAATAAATTTGCTTGCGATCATTTTGTGAATTTGTGAAAAGCTATTGGTGATTTAAAGTTGTAATTAATGTCAAGCTACTCTACTTGTACCGTTTCAAATATTATGATTTTTGCAGTTTGTCTTGAATTTTTTTCAGGACCATAACGAACAAAACAAAAAAAAAGAATTAAGCACAGTCGTCGTTCGAAGCGTGAGTTATGGTCTTGAGTTTATAGAAAAATCCCAAAGAAAAAAGCACTTTCATTTTTTCCCGAATTTTTCTGTTTCCGGGCGACTATTCCAATTTTTTTTACTCTAAAAACAACGAACTACAACGAACATTAAAAAAAATTAACCAAATCAGTGATGTCACGTGATATCGTGACCAACGAACAGCATTTCATTTCTATTATATAGATTTTTCCCGTAATTAATTGGGTCGTTCAGAAAAAAATGCTGCAATATTAAAATCGATAGAATTTAGTACAATTTGTATTTATTAGATTCCATTGTCATTCATCATTATGCGAGAAACGAAATTACTTTGCGAACGATCTAATAATTCAGACTCGGAAATACAATTTGTGAAAAATGTGCAAGCAGGTAAAAATGATTTTATTGGCTGGCTAACTTTTTCCATCTAAGAAATAGGTTTATCGCGATTGTATAGAATTGTTGCGTATTCTTCAAGCTTGCGAAGATTGGATTATAGGGGATTAAATGACAAAGGCACACGAGATCACGTTCAACGATGTTGATGAAGATCAAGGAACAGCTTTACTATTCGATTTTCAGGCACGTTTTTCGTGAACGAGCGGAACGGCTTCTGAAAAAAAAAGTTTCTTTAATACATCGGACGCCTCCGGTGATTTACTGAAGCATCGCCGCTTCTCAAAGAGCACTATAAATTCGTTTTTCTTGCGTTAAATACTTTTTGGCCGTCCGTCATCGTTGTATCCGCGCATATAAATGGCGTCCGATTTTTCTCCGACAAAGAACGCCGTTGAATATTAAAGATACTCGCGTGGTTTAAAAGGTTCCCTTTTCTGAGACTATCCAACACACGAGCCTTGTACACGTTGCTCTTCACACGTGAATTTCACGTATAAATCTTTCTAATGCTCGGAGCTCACCCTACTTCTTCGGCTGAATTTATTGCGGAACGAGGAGCATCTGCTGCGGCTTGAAAGAAATCCATAAATCGTATAGTTTTGCACGTCCGACGATAACGAGTTGAGCCGAGATAAGCCGAAATAACTCCGGAACCGTTCGATTACATTCAAATAAATCAACAGGCCGCCGCCACCACTTGCGTGTATTCCACTCGCCTGCTCCTCGAGAGATCCATCGAAAAAACTCTTATAAATAAACTGCGGGTTTAATGCATTTACAACGAAAATTCATTGATCAGAACTGTGCGAAAAAACAGAAAAAGGTTTACTGTTAGATTAGTTGTGATCTTCCAAGATTAAGAGAGAAAATATATTTTCATTAACTATTCATTATCATTAACTTACATTAACAATTAATGTATGAAAATATAATAATCATCAATCAAATATATGTAATATATTATGTATAATATATAATAATATATAGTATATTATATTATATACAATTATACATATACAATGTATATAATATATATATAAAGAAAATCTATTTTCATTAACGTTCTATCTATTTTCATTTAAGTTCTTCTGAAAGTTGACTTGGACAATTTTTATTTTTCTTAGAAATTCCCAATGGATCCAAAAAATACCAAAAGAAATTCAAGGACCACTGTTACATTATTTGCGACCATACGATAAGTAAGAAAGAAAATATAGTTTCATTAACTTCCTGTTTCTTACAGTTGGTTTGAACAATTTTTATTTCCTATAGAAATCTCGAATGCATCCAAAGAATACCAACAAAAATTTTTAGGGGAACCTTAACTTTTCTACTTTTTTCTATGAAATTCTGAACGATGAAGAATGTTACATCACTAAACAGCGAATCTGCAACAAACTGGAGTGATATGAATTTATGATTTCGACGCTAGGTTCGATCAATTTAACACGAACAGCAAATGTGCAATTATTTAAAAATGTATCTTGACGTTTCGATCCATATTTGGATTCTTTTCATAAAGAACATATATTGCGTCTAAAAAAATGCAAAAGAATTATAATATTGCAAATAAAATTAAAAACACAGCCAAGTCAATAAACAGAATCAACAAAATTAATGTAAAGTGACTGGAGTGGAATGGAAATTCATTTTCTTCCTTAACATGTTCAATAAGTTGAAAATAAAATGACAGTATTTTGAAATTCTTCTAATCTTTTTACTGTTTTAAATCACACATGCTCGTTTCCGAGAGAAATGCATAGAATCTGTCTGGTAATCAGGAGTCTAGTAAATTTTTATCATAAACGCGTGAAATCCGCTGTGATCGCTGTAACCGCAAAATAAGTAGCAGTGGAAAGGGTTGATCCCCTAAATAAATCCAAGCTTTGCCAGGCGTATCGAAAGCGTAACCAGACGGCCGCCATGAGAAGATCCACTTTATCGCAGTGTACACGTACACCTGTGCCCCGACTTCCGATAATATTTTGCTTATCGCCGTTGTGGGGTCGAACTTGAGTTGTCTAGCATCGGGAGTACCATAAAACACTGCGATGTACGATACACATCGTAGACACGCTCGAGCCCTGGGTGGCTTCACGGCCAGGTTCTTGATAACACAGGGGGATGAGGTCGAAAATAAGGCTGAGGCGTAGGTGGCTTCTGTTTGGTCTCAATGTCGGCGATCGGAGGGGTACCCTCTCTCTCTCTCCATCAATGTCCGCGAATCCTAAATATTATTCCGGCCGGTATGAGCTTTTTCTTGTCCAGTAACGTTGCCTCGCGCCGCAGTCCGGTAATGCGCCCAACAGTCTGGAAAGTTTTGGCCCCGGGCCAAAATACACCACCGGAGAGGGCGCTTTCAGTTTCTACAGGCCGGAATCTTTTCTGGGGGTCGTGCGGCGGCAGCGATGATCGAGCTTTCATCGTGTGTTCCACCACAGCCGCGTCTCTCTTTCTCTCTCTTCGTGGCATCCCTGGAACGTTCGAAGCGCGACAGCTTTTAAAGCTCAGCCGTTTTATGCTTTCAGAACGAACACGCTCGAGGTTTCTTCCACGCCTGTTACCGATGTTTTTATTCTTTGTTCGATTCGGAGACGGTGGGGACGAACGAACCCCTTGCACAGTGTACTTACTAGAGATGCGTTTAACGATTTGATAATCGATAAGATTAGTATATGTATCAATATATACAATTGTTATCGATATATCAATAGGGTCCCATGGAAAGCACCGACACTTTCTCCGACACGTTTTTCACCGACAACAATTCATGGAATTGAGGAAAATGACTTTGATCGACAACGAATTTGTCCGGCAACGATTTTAGATTCGTTGTCCGTCAAATTCGTCGTCGATCGAATTCGTTATCGGTCAAATCTGTTGTCGGTCTAATTCGTAGCGATCAAAGTCGCAAACCGAGTCGTGGAAATTTTTGTCGGTGATTTCCATGGGACCCATATCGATAATATATATATTACTACGTTTTAGGTATACATGTCAATACAGATTGCTATCATTTAGCTATCATTCGTGTTGATAACCATGAAGATTATCGGTATTTCTATCTGTATCATTCGTCTCCTTCACGAAGAGACTAGACAGAGCAGGTACAATGATAATACGATAAAATATTAGGGGTTAAATACAACGTAAATTACATACAAATACGGAAAAGCGAGCAAGTAAACTATTTAAATGGAGACTATAAAGAAAGAGACCAAAGCATGATCGCAAGGTTCAAATGTGGAAACGAAGAGCGGGGAAACAAATACTGGAAGGAAGAAAATGAGACAGTATGCAGATTATGTAAAGGGGAAAGAGAGACGCTGGATCACATGATTAGAGAATGCAAACAGCTGACAAGGCAAAAAGGTAACGATAAGAGAGATACTAAAGACAGAAGAAGTAGGAATCGAGTGGATGAGTACGGTCCGTGAAGCAGTATTTAAAAAAATTTTTTTTGGAATATTGCAATGTCATCCATTTCTGAGCTATGGAAAATTTCGAATCTCTAGCTTATCGGGAAGTTAGTTTAAAATCAATTGCAAGATTTGTACCGACCAAACAGAACAGACAGACAGCCAAGAAAGCGACCTAATAGAAACGTGGTAATAAAAAGGAGAAGGGAAGAAGACCAATATGAGGGAGGAAGAAGACAAATGTAAATCACAATAAGTTAACAGTCCCAGACACACAAACACAGAAGACACATGTAAACCCATTTTGAGAGCGAAAGGCAAAAAATAAATCTATTTACAGCCATGAAATATTTGTCAATTATGAACTAACAACTGAACGAATATTTTCAAAAACAGAGGAGCATTATCAGATGGCAAAACCAGATTGCAGCCCAAGCATGTGAACGCGTTAACTGTAATCTTTATGCATAATAACTAGACTTTGGATCTTTATGCAAAATAAAAATTGTCTGCATCGATTGCAAGAAATAAAAAGTAAATTGCTGTTAATATTGCCGTAATGTCATTGTTAAATGAAATATATAGATATTGTGAAGAAATATATACGAAATGGGGGGGGGGGGGGGAAACCACATCGACTTTCATTATGAAAAATTTCACACCTGTTCATTTAGACAGAAAATTGTATTCACCAGATCGTATTTTGAAAACGGCCTTCAATGAAATGGTGCTCGCACATCATTACACAATTGTACCAGCCAATTACAATCAATTTCAAAAGCTGATTTGTTTCGGTAGTCATCGGTCAGTTCTTAGAACGCAGTTAATTGCTTGTTTACAGCTTCGCATTTAGCCGTTACAAAACGATTGCTTAGCGAGAGTTACATTATTCACAGTTTTCTTGAGTCGCGGTGCTCGAGCGACTCTCTATTTAGACGATCCACGCAAAACAGCAAACAAGATACAGCAATTTACAACGAAATCGATCAACCGAAGGTAACCGTGTCTCCATTCATTAAAAAATCAGCTGCATTTTATCAGTGGCGGTTAATTATTTTATTAACAAGTAACAAACACCGCTGCTTGCTTCCCACCGCGTTCCACTTAACGTGGCATGCTAATTACCCCGCATCTCCCGCGAATTATTAATTACCTAGCACTCGACGAAAATACCCCTCGTTACCAGCCGCTGTTCTCGACGGGGTTATTACGCATAATTGAACAATTAACACGAGAACATCGAGACGCGATAAGGTGGCGGCTACAAACGAAAATTCGGAGCGTCTCAGCGTAAACGTTCTTCTGTGTTCGTCGGGAAAAAATAAACTCCTAAGAAAGCGATGAATTTTTTATATTTGAACTTTCTCGAGAAGTTTGAGCTATTAGCTAACTACATGATGTGAATAGAATTTTCTTAAAAATTGCAATTGGTCGAAATTGTTGAGAAAATATTAAAAGTTGCGTTTCACAAACTGTTTAATAATAATAATAATTTATTTAATTTCGGCCTCGTGACCAAGAAATTAGACTTGGTCTTACAGATCTACTTTATTACTAACTCTTTAATGTTTGGGCCCCTATTCTGAAAATTTAAAAAATACGTTTTGCAGATCTGTATCAACGTGAGAGTTTCATCGAAATCGATTTGATCTTCTCATGGATATGACATTGATATAAGACGTCGTACATAAATATTTAGTAATTGTAAACAATATTCTGAATAATGGTACTGCATGTTCTGAGGTACCGTGGAAGAGTGTCGATGATTACGCTCGCCGCGCAACACTGTGCAACCGCAACAGTCATCGTTGCAAGCGAATTATTGCCGACTCGAGGAAAACAAAGATACAATGCGCAGGATTGCATTGCTGCAACTGTGGCGAACAATCACAATGAACATTTGATGGAACCGCGTCCAACATTTTTCGAATTAAAATTCAAACGTTCTCCACCTGAAGTGCAGCAAACAGAACTAAGAATCTTTACAAAAGAATCGAAACTACAATTAACAAAATTGATAAACTACAACTAAGAATCTTTACAAAAGAATTGAAACTACAGTTAATGCAATTGATAATCTACAACTAAGAATTTTTACAAAAGAATCGAAACTACAATTTTCTATCATTCGACACACTTTCGACAGAAACGTTCCACGATAATTACACAAACTCAAGAACATCAGCTCCGATATTAATTCAAAATGGCGACGGTAACGGGACTCAAAGTGATTCAAATGTCTAAGATTATATCACTAAAAGAACTGTATGAATCGCAAAATTATCAGGCTAGATTACAGACGCGCTAAATGCACATCTACATGCACACACGTGGCCAAATAACTTTTTCATGCCGTACTATCAGCGACGAGTAACTGTGTTTCATTTGCGATTTATCCTGTAACAGTTTTACACTTTTTCTTCGCGTGTAGAAAGATAATGATGTTAATGGTACCTTGATAATCTTGTAAAAAATGTAATACACACGTGTATTGTAACCGGGTATTACATAGAGCGTAGAACATCACGCTCTACTTTTCAATTTATTACCGTGCAACACTTGTTTCAAAACGTTTCGAATAAAACAGTGCATCGTTATGTGTACCAGACATGAAATTCTTCGTGCGGAAATGCTTTCAGGAAATCCCGTACATGAATTTCGTTTATCGTTAAATCATTGTCATTAAATAATCAATCTAAGACTAAATATTCCTTAAAGATTGTACTTGCCTATATTCATTAATAATAATTAGACTGCGGATTTTATGCATTTACGAAGAAATATATATTGGCTGGATGAAATAAGAAACACTAAAAAAGATTAGAAAATTTTCAGAATACTGTAACACTGTTTTTAATGCAATTAAGTGATGAAATCGATGTTTGCTGTACTCCTGCTTCCCACAATCAATGCAGAACATTGTTATTTTGCATAAAGATCCGTCTAATAATAATAACACAAATATACACGAAATAATATAAAATAAACAGGGCATATATTAACTAAAACATTTCATTCGTCGATGAAGAATTGCATTTTCAATAAATCGATGTTACGAACATTTTTGTATTTCATACATAAAAGACTGACGAAAAACGATCGAGTATTCGTAAATGTAACAACGCCGATTTATTAATTGGCAATCGACCGATATAGAAGCCGACGTCGAAATCTCCCATACTGGAGAGAAGATCATCTCACGCGTCTAGGAGGGTTAACAGCCGGGTCAATTCGTCAACTAAACCAGTTAGTCGGGCGAACAGATGCGATCGTTTGAACTGATAGTCCGTTTAACTGAATTATCTAAGATCGATCGGGAAAGAGAGATAGAGAGAGGGAGAAGCAGCTTGTACCTTTCCAGAAACAAATCTGGAAGATTCCCTCGGGAAACGAGCCGGGCCCCGATCCCTATCAAAGAGGCTCAAGCTCGGAGTTCGATTCCCGGGCAAACAGAGGAAGCTAATTACCTCGATTCAGGATCACGCTTTTGCGAGCTCTTCGCGAAGATTAAAATCGACCGACCACTTTAATTAAGACAAAGTAATGGGGATTGTACGAAATTTCATCGCGATCGCTTTGTGTAACGTCGCGTTTTAATTGACCACGGATGTTTGCGTCTCATAGTGGTCCGGACCGAGAAATTCAGTATCAATATCTAATCAATGAACATTGCTTTTTAATTGTCCATGAACCTCGGAAATGAACTAATTAGTACAATTCAATAAATATTATAGTCACTGTAATAAACACTGAAAGTTGAACATTTGAAGAAGAGTATTCTTCACGACAAGAATTGCTACTGTTTAATGCGACGACCTGACTATCCTATTTAATATTTTCTCTTGCTTTTTCATTTAATTCAAGAGTAGACTCTTGTGATAAAAAATCATGTCTTCTATTATGAATTAACGTAAATTATTTCCAAATGCAAATGCAGATAAAAATGAATTAGCTGTAGTTAGAAGTAACTATTTAAAAATGTTTCTAGTGAAAATTTCATTGCAATATCTCTAATGGTTTAAACGTTATAACAAAATGAATCACAACAACGTAAATACAGTAAGAAAAATTTGCGAAGTTCTTTCCAAATGCAAATGCAGATAAAAATGAATTAGCTGTAGTTAGAAGTAACTATTTAAAAATGTTTCCAGTGAAAATTTCATTGCAATATCTCTAATGGTTTAAACGTTATAACAAAATGAATCGAGGCGGAGTAAATGCGAGCGAAACGAAGGATTATGATGTTGAACATAGCAGTCGGACTCGCAATTAGTTAATTTTATTTACTTTTCAAGATGGAGCTTAGAACAGGCATTGGAGAATTGTGGACCACTGGTCACCGTAGCGAGACGTCGCCTTCTCGCCGTTTGTCGGCGTTTCATGCTGTGAGGTTCTTCAAGGTCGCGGAAAAGTCGAGCTCCTTCACCGAGTGAAGGTGGCCTTTCGGTCTCCGCTTGGCTAATCGAACGAGACAATGCCTCGCTACGACTGAAACTCCATCTTCCCGAGAGGTCTCGCGTATTTTGCCGACAGAGAGAAAGAAAGAGAGAAAACCGTCTGCGAGTTTAGCGCATAATCTCGTCGAAACACTTGAAAACTTGACTCGAACGGTTCCCGTGCGGAATAGAATCTGCTAACTGTTCGCAGAAACAGCCGCAGCTGCGGCGTCCGCCTGCTGGACGTTGAGTTTCAGTTTTAACTGCACTTGCAACGCGATTGAGAGTTCAACTCTTGACTACGCTTTCGAAATGGACTACTAAAATGCAGCAACTCGCGCAGTATATTTGATCCTCGTATTTTCCGTTGGAAATAAAGTTTACTCAATTTTTATAGAAAATTGACAAGACTAAACTGTTCAATTCTTTAGTGAACTTTTGAAATGGACTACTAAAATGCAGCAACTCGCGCAGTATATTTGATCCTCGTATTTTCCGTTGGAAATAAAGTTTACTCAATTTTTATAGAAAATTGACAAGACTAAACTGTTCAATTCTTTAGTGAACTTTTGAAATGGACTACTAAAATGCAGCAACGCGCGCAGTATATTTGATATTCGTATTTGCATTGGTAACAACGATTACTGAATTTTTGTAGAAAATTGACGAGCATAGACAGTTTAATGCTTGAGTGCACTTTCGAGAGGAACTACTAAAAATGCAGCAACCTGCACAGTATATTTGATATTCATATTTTCCGTAGGAAACAACGTCTACTGAATTTTTATAGAAAATTGACAAGCCTAAACTGTTCAATTCTTTAGTACGTTTTTGAAATGGACTATTAAAATGCAACAACTCGCGCAGTATATTTGATCCTCGTATTTTCCGTTGGAAATAAAGTTTACTCAATTTTTATAGAAAATTGACAAGACTAAACTGTTCAATTCTTTAGTGAACTTTTGAAATGGACTACTAAAATGCAGCAACTCGCGCAGTATATTTGATATTCGTATTTGCATTGGTAACAACGATTATTGAATTTTTGTAGAAAATTGACGAGCATAGACAGTTTAATGCTTGAGTGCACTTTCGAGAGGAACTACTAAAAATGCAGCAACCTGCACAGTATATTTGATATTCATATTTTCCGTAGGAAACAACGTCTACTGAATTTTTATAGAAAATTGACAAGCCTAAACTGTTCAATTCTTTAGTACGTTTTTGAAATGGACTATTAAAATGCAACAACTCGCGCAGTATATTTGATCCTCGTATTTTCCGATGGAAACAACGTTTACTGAATTTTTATAGAAAATCGATAAGCCTAAACTGTTCAATTATTTAGTACGTTTTTGAAATGGACTACTAACATGCAACAACTCGCACAGTATATTTGATATTCGTATTTTCCGTTAGTAATATGTAACGTCTACTAAATTTTTGTAGAAAATTGATGATTCCACACAGTTCAACTCTTGAGTGCGCTTTTGAAAGGGACTACTAAATATAGCAATTCGCGCAGTGTAATTAATATTCGTATTTTCCGTTGGTATCAACGTCTACTAAATTATTGTAGAAAATTGACAAGGTTAAATAACACCTCCGTCATACAAGAATATCCCTGCAATTAGAGTGTCGCGTAATCTCCGGGTTGTCTTTCGCGAAGCGCGCTAATTCGACAGATTGACAGCGTCAACAGGAGTTTAGGGGGTCAGGCACGAGCGATCACTTAAATTTTACGAATCTCACATTTACTTTTCGATTCTGCCTCACCGTCACGTGACACACGCCCGTCAGAGCTCGTCGCACGGGTTGTGAAACAGTGTCAGTGACCGACAGCCTAAGGCCACCAGACCGCTTTGCACCAACCATCGACTCAAAGTCAATCAAGCATCATCCGCATTAAAAAAGGTCTTCGGTCTGATGAACGAAGACCTCTCCTGTCAAATGTCCGGTCCATTTTGGGTGATGTTTTGCAACAATGTTCTACATCGTGTATAATAGTGAACAATGAAACTCTTTCGCTGATTTCCTCGGCATCAGATCTCGTGCTTGATCCATTATCTCCGATCCTCATTTCCGATCTTCATCTTTGATTAACATTTCCATAACCTCTGCTTCACGTGCGTTCGAACGGTGTGAAACAATGATATTTTTGTGCATGCATAATTAAAACAATAATCAATATCTTCGATCTGCATTTTCGATTAACATTCACGTAATCTTCGCGACATTCAAAACAATAAAAATTTCTCCGGTTCCTTAAATCTTCGTCTCCAATTAACATTCTGGTAACCTTCAATAATAATTAGCACCATAAAGCTTTTTCCCTCGATTTCTCAAGATCAGACCTTGAGCTTGACGCATTATCTTCGATCTTCATCTTGGACTAGCATTCTCGTAACCTTTGCGACACGTGCGTTCCGTAGGAAAAAAGGATCTGTGCGATTTTATCGTTGATCGAATAGCGCTCGTTGCAACGCCCCATGTAAATGTCACCGGTGTGTACGTGTGTTCCAAGATCACACGACCATGGTGGTCGGCTGCGGCTGTGGTAATCCGTTACGGAGGCTCTGTGTAACGCAACGCAGACCTAGTAGACCGATCCACGGATCGATCGATCGCGAACAAGTCCAAAGTGCGTTTGGTAGCCGCGGTCGCTGGCCCTGAGAAAGCCTCATCCCTCGCCGAGATCGAGTTCGATGTGGTTTGACACTGACCCACACACTGGTTGGCCCACTTACGTGACTCCGTGGCAACATCGTAGCCGGCGTTGCCAATAATTACGGGTTCTCCGGGTTTCCCCCGCTGGCGCGATTCAATTTCTGCCTTGTACGTTCACGGTTCTTGCTCCCTGCCTCGTCTTACGCCAATGATCTCGACACGTCTTACTAATTCCAATTTAACACACACACACACACACACACAATATACAATATACAATATACAATATACAATATACAATATACAATATACAATATACAATATACAATATACAATATATAATATACAATATACAATATTATAATATACAATATACAATATTATAATATAATATACAATATACAATGTACAATATTATAATATAATATACAATATACAATGTACAATATACAATATACAATATACAATATTATAATATAATATACAATATACAATGTACAATATTATAATATAATATACAATATACAATGTACAATATTATAATATACAATATTATAATATAATATAATATAATATAATATAATATATAATATTATAATATAACATACAATATACAATATATGTATATTGTATATTTTGTCCATTGTACCATTCAACTTTGTCCTTACCATATTTTACGTATCTTTAGAAACAACAAAGATATTTGAGGTACAAACGTTTGGTGACTCACCCTGTATATACATAATACATAATAATATATATATATATAATACTAAAAAAGTTTGAAACACATATCGCAGACAACATTGCCAGAAAATTTTCTTATTCCATGCATTTGCACCTCACTCAAAAATTGTTATGTCGTTTAAAATAAATTCAATGTATTCTTCGAACCCTGGGTACTAAGCGAACCAAGTTTGGGATTAGTAATTTAGGATATAAACCAAAGATGACCGCATAGTAGAAGTGTCAAAGTACGGGGATCCCTTAAGCGTTTTTTTATTGAAGATAATTCGGCTTTACGATGGGAAACTTCTCCCGGGAAGGGTAATTGAACCCCGTCAACAAAAATAAAAATACTACTGTAATTTTTACTAGTCTATACAGAACACAATTTTTCAACTCAAATAACAAATGCGTACACTGTGTATATATTTTTACGCATTCATCTTAATTTTTCTAATTACTCAACCATGCCAGAAAGGAGCGTTCAAACAATTTCTCTAAATAAAATTCTACTCTAGCACATTGTGCAAACAGAAATTCGAAAACGATGCAATCGTTGAAACGTTTAAAGGCCCGTTCGGTAAAGTGTTAATTAACCTAGCAGCACTTTAGAAACGCGAGCGTGAGAATTTTCAAGCGGATTCCGCACCTGCGGTGTAGATCCAGCTAATGCCCGACGGATACCTCGAAAAGGGTACATAAAACGGAGAAAAATACCTCTGTTGTTAATCATAGTTCCATATGGTCGAGCGAGGCTGGCGTGTGCGTGCACACCCCTGTAATTGAAGATCGTCTAATTGATTCAGGCTGGTATCGAATATGGAATGAAAACGTGCCGGATGACTTGGCTGGAACAGTGACCAAGTCAGGCATGGGAACACGGTGAATTCTATCAATGCTCGGTCGTCTGTAAAGTCTGCGAAGCTCGGTCGAACTCGTGCCAGAAAGAAAGGATTTACTCGCTCTGGCGGACTTATCAGTCAATTGGCTGAGTGCTTGGGGAGCGTAACGGACGAATATCACTCTAAGTCCGATTATAAGTCGATATTCGCCGTGGCAGCCATCTATCTTCCGTTCCGGAAAGATTCTCCATCTACTACGTACCATTTACAACAACCAATCGTATTGGAAGTAAACTGGTTCAGTTAATGTTTAATAGATCCTTACAATTTTTAACCGACTTCGAAAAAGAAGGAGGTTACTCAATTCGACCTGTATGTGCCTTTTTTATGTATGTTCACCGATTACGCCGAGATGGATGGACCAATCGGTACGGAACCTTTTGCATCTTGTAGAGTACGTCCCCGGGGTGGTCCCGTTATAATTTGTTTTTCATTTTTTCATTCAAAACGACTTTTATTGCAAAAAACTTAATGGTTCATTTATTATTAACCGACTTCTTAGGCGTTTGCTCAGCAAAGAATGTACCGATCGCGATGAAACCATTCACATTTAGTAGGAGATACTGCCGCGATGCTCCCACTTGAAAAAATTTATAGAATTTGTCATTGTTAATAACTATTGCTATAGTAAACAAAAGAACATATTAGTTGGTGTTTCTCTGGAAACATTGTACCGATCGCGATTTAATTTAATTGGAGATACTGCTCCCACGTGCAAAAATTTATATAATTTGTTATTATTGTTAATAACAATTGTTATAGCAAAAAAAATAATAGTTGGTGTTTCTCTGCGAAGAATCTTTCAGAGTTAGTAGGAGATGTATCCGCGAAGATCACTCTGGAGATGGTTTAAACAATCTATGGTTTACCACCTAAATTCTGTGAATATATTTTTGACAATGATTATTATTACTATCTTCTTTAAATGAGGAAGCGCCGCATCCCGCACCCTTGCATACCTGGAAACGAGTCTGGGTTAAGTACCCCCCATAAAAGGTGTACAGATATTTTCTACAACCATTGTAAATATAGAAAATGAAATCGTCACTTTCTAACTCTTCTGGAAGATCTTAAACAATAAAAACGCACTTCGAACAGACAGACCATGTAAATATATCTGTCCATTTAAATACCAGTTTTCGACGATTGTAAAATTCTCAACAGCAGGTTCTAGAAATAATTTCGACCTCCCAACTAAATTTATATAAGAACATACAATTTCTCAACACTAAACATACCGAGCCTTAAAAGTAGCTGACACTTGTACCCTTATAAAAATGGCAAGGTGCACTTTATTTCGATTTTGTGCAGCTCCTATTGTAATATATGCTTCACTAAAGATATCTTTAGTGAATATACATTAAATATTAGTATTAGTAAACTAATAATGTATATAGTATTATAGTAATAATAATTGTATTACTATAATTACATTATTATTTTAATTAATTAGTAATACTAATGTATTAGTATTAGTTTAATATTACTATATACATTAAATTACATTAAAATACAATAATTACTATACAATCATTTCTTAGGAAATTACTTTATTAAAGCAATAATTGTAAAATCAAAAATCTGGGATTGATCGGTGACGGTACGATTAGTATTGAAGAAAAGAATTGGGTTCAATATTTTATGGCAAATCGTAATAACAGCTGGAACAGTCAGTTTTGCGTTTCTATTGCAATTGTCTCCGGCAATAAAACTCGCAGCCAGCTACGCGACTACTGAAAGCAAAGATCGTTGAAATCCTTGAGAACTGGTATCGGCGATGAAAGGATAGAATGCTTGACAAAAGAACAACGAATGGGTGGGGACGTTCAACACAATAATTAGTGAAACGCCTTTGCCGGCCAAGTAACGCAGCCATTTACATTGTTTTCTATTTTCCCGTTAGCCATTGATGTGCAAGCGGCGACGACCGTCGTGTCCCGATCAACGATTGTTACAATATCGATGGTCCGAATCAAATGAATTTTAATCGTACCGAGAAGGATGATCGGCATAATGATGCATGTATGTATTCCAGTTCAAAAGGAGTTCAGACCGCAGCTCTCACTATTGAAACGGATCACGTTGAGTACATGTTGATTCTCACTTAAAAATTCAATTCTCGACGAGCGTGTGCTCATTTCTCAATATTTCGAGTAATTGAATTATTTCATTTAAATTATACAGTCTCCCAAATATGTAGCACTTCCTTCAAGTGGAAAGAGTTACTTCAAATAATTACAAGAATCATCCACATCAAGTACTATATTTTTGGGACACCCTTTGCAACTGTTAAATCGGATCACGTTGAGTACATGTTGATTCTTACTTAAAAATTCAATTCTCGACGAGCGTGTGCTCATTTCTCAATATTTCGAGTAATTGAATTATTTCATTTAAATTATATCATCCACATCAAATAAGTACTATATTTTTAGGAGACCCTTTGCACTCGGAGCTATTTCAACTCGAAAATGAAGCAATTCCTTCGGAACTAAAATAATTCCATTCTTTTTGTGAATATAAAATAGATTAAGACATCTCACACGATACTTAATACACTACGAAAAATAGAGTAGACCTTTCTAAAATTTTATATAAATTTTCCAAGATATCTTTAAAAATTGCTACACCATTATGTAAAATATTGTTCACAATATTAAATATGTTGGCACCGGATCAATTACTAAGTATTTAAGTGTCGTCCAAGGATTAGGATTAGGAGAACGTGTGTGCCCCGAAGCAGGTAGGCAGAGGTGTCGATCATGAAGCAATCTCGTAGCTTTCTTCGAGAGTCTAGACGCGGTTCGAAACTGTTCCGGTGCGGTGGAAGCGATAGTTGCTCACTGACAAGAATGCCTTATGAAGCAGACGAACGGACATCCTGGCAGTTACGTAACTTCGCTCCCCGGATGGACAACACCAACAACCTAATCTCTCCTATCCCGTGTTTGCCTGTCGTTTCACGGTGCTCTTTCTCCTCGTCGTTTTCGGTCCTGGGAACTCACCTTTCTCCGAAGCTCGACGGTGTGAGATGGCTCTTAAACGAGGTCACAGTCGTCCGTGCGTGCCAAACTCCCTGGTCAAAATTCGAGACACCCACACGCGACGCGAGGGATTTGCACAACCGTGGCCGAGAGATGGTCCTTGAACGTGAAATCGTTTTCGTAGACGATCGCGAAACAAACCTACCAGGGTTAACGTCGCGACTCTGCATATTGTCAAGTTCGCCTCTGCCTGTTGACCCGCATGCGTGAAATAATTTTCACGTCGCCAAGGATCATTGTTTTCGCAATACAGTAAGTCCTCGCGGATTTTCAAAAGCGTAATCAGAAAATCAATTACGAACTGTGAACGCACACATAATGACTCACGAAAAAGTATTTGAACGCACTTCAAACCAGTATAACTTTTTTATAATCGGACCAAACGACCTGTTGATTTTTTTTAATATTAGAAGAATTGGTTTACCAAATGACATTCAAAAAAGATTTTGAAAAAATTTCAATTACTACAATTTTTAAAACTTTCTGATTAGAATATGAATTTATGATTTCGGCGCAAGATTCGATCAATTTTACGATTCTCAGTGTTTATTCTATATGTTTTTTCTCTTTTTGTTACGTAGTAAGTAAGTACATTAATTTTGTTGATTCTGTTTGTTGACCTGGCTGTCTTAAATTTTATTTGCCATATTATAATTCTTCTGCATTATTTTTAGACGCAATATATATTCTTTATGAAAATGATCCACATAGAGATCGAAACGTCAAGATACATTTATAAATAATTGCACATTTGCTGTTTGTGTAAAACTGATAAAAAAAAGTAAACTTGATCGAACCTTGCGCCGAAATCATAAATTCATATTCACTTTCCGATCGAGAAACAAACTTCACCTTTCTGATTAGAGCCCGTAATGAAAATTTAAAATATGTGTTTTGTAGATGCATGTTAGTTCTGCATATACGATACGCATCGAAAGATCTAATAATCTGTGGATTTTAAGCAGAAACTCACGAAAAGTCGCGATTTTCACCACATTCAACCACTTGCAGCTCGTGGGAATGCCAATTAATATACTTTGATGTTGTTCTTTCTTAAATAATTTCCTTAAAATTCGTAGTTCCCATTAAAACCGTTCAAAGGAAAAGTTTCCTCGTTCCTTCGAGCCTAATCTTTTAAAACCGCCTCTGTTTTAATTCAGGGAACAAGCTGAAGAACATTACCGCATCGTAGAAACCGTTCTTTCCCATGCTGTCCGCCGTGTCCGTTAAAATACGAGATCTTTCGGTGTTACGTGACTCAAGTTGAACTCTGCCCAGGTTCACCGGTTAAAAATATGAATTCTTCCTCCAATAAAACTATGAGCACGTATAATTTCTATTTATCTAAAGGAGCGATTTCCTGTTCGTTTCCAAATACAATTTTTATTCAAGAATTCCGAATAACCTTCTATCACAGATATTAAATAAAGAACACACTTGCGTATAATAATACATACGTGTTTCGTACCAAGTAAAAATTCGTCAAGCATGCACAAAGAAGAAGTTGAAGTGCGTTATTTCAATTTCTGATTCGCCACGTTCCAACTCCACTTTTCCGACCTTGAAGACGACGTTGCAACATTTAGAAGATTCGACGAAACGGTCTCGTCAAGCATCACACCTTCACGATGATGACATCGAAACTGTTAGGGCACAGTTTACCGTAACATTAAACTGTCGCGCCGCTTCCTGCGACTGGCTTCACGGTTTTTCTGTTCTTGGCAATACTTCACCGGCCGCCCAACGTCATTTCGTTCCAACAATCAACAACCGAGGCAAACACGCACGAGAACCTGCCGCAAGACACATGACAATCAAACTGTGTTACTGTAGAGCCTCGATAATTGCACAAAAACATGGCGAAAAATGCATACAGCGAGGCTACAGCTTTGAAAAAAAAAATATTTTATTAAAAGAATGCAACGACCATCATTATAGTCATATATATATAAAAAAAGTTCGAGAAGTTTTTATATTTCTTGTATCGAATATAATAATGTATAATAATGTATATAATAAATAATATATTATATGTAATATAAATATATATATTATATTAATTAATAATTAACATATATTACATATTATATATTATTTATTATATACATTATTATATTCGACACAGGAAATATAAAAACTTCTCGATCTTGTCGAATATAAATGCAATATAAATACAACAAACAGACTGCGGATCTTTATGCATTTATGGCTTAAGAAAATTTTCAAAAATCAATAAAATACATTCTATTAAAATAGAATCTTATTTCATTGCACTTTTTTAAAAGTTTCCCGGAAAAATTCGGAAAATGCAGAGTCTAATAATGTGAAATATAAGATGCAAAATAAAAATAAATATAAGTATAAAAAAGAATAGCAAAGGAATAAGAAAACTCGTCTAATAGTGAAACGGCTAAACTTTACACTTATAATCTAGCATCAGAAATTAAGATTCAGTCGTCACACCACCGCAAGTTTGGTTAGGAAGGCAGGTCACGTTTCGAACAGTTCATTCATCTAACTATCATGTTCCTACAGTTTTTGTCAGTTCTCGACGTTATTGTACTTCCAGACCTTTTTCGTGACCTTAGACAACGGAGACCATGGAGGAGGGGTTAAGCCCGTAAAGGAGTCCGCAAGGATCCGATAATTCGATTGACTCCGGGGATGGAAACGTGAGCCCATAAAGTCCTCCATGTCCTCTGTAGAGCAACACCGACGCGAATGCGAAACACGTGTTGTTAATTTGTTACGGGCTGGGTTACGCAGCGACAGAGCGAGTCCCACGAGCAGCCGTCTGCTCAGCTACCGATACAAAGGAAAATCGAGAAACTCAGTTTGACGGGGAATTCGTGATCGCACTCGTAACGCAGGGTTTATGGGGTGCGAAAAACTCGGTATGCCGAAGTTCATTGATATTTATTTTCGTGAAAAGTGCTTCATAATGTTTCTAGTCGCGATAGAAATTCGATTCGAATTAACTCGCAACGCGATTTCGTTTTTCATGTAGAGATGGCAGTGCTCCTATGTGTTATTACTCAAATCATGGGAATAAGGGTAAAAATATAGTGTATGAAAGAAAAAATTGTGTACTTTTTGAGGAGATGTACCATCGGATTATTATTTTCTTTTTTCAACATTTTTATGCGGTGAAAATTCCATTTAAAATAAAAAAATATATATATTATATTATATTATTATATATATATTATTATTTTATTTATTATTATTTATTATTTTATTATTTTATATATATATATATATATAAGAGTAGAAAAGAATAGAAAAATCAGAAGAGACCATGAAACAAAATGTCACAAAACTTATTTGAAATGGTGAAGAATTAGCTTTCACTTTCCCTTGAGAAAACGAAATGTTCCCTAATTCATCGAACCTAATCCATTTCAAATAAAATGAATCGAGTGGTTTAACATTTCGCCCTAATGAAAGCTGGTTAAACATACGTTTAAACGAGAGAAACAAAATGAATAATCGTTCCGAATGATGCGTGTAACAATAACATCGACAAGAGAATATTATAAAAAGAAATGGAGTGGCGCGGCAGGATTTTCGTGCAGTTTGGAGTTGAGCCGTCGACGAGAGCACTCCTCCTCGCCGAAATCTGCTCTCGGAGTTATTTTCCCCGCACGATCAAAATTGACGAACGGCTTACACAGAAATACAGTTCGGTTCATCACGCCCGCCATTGAATAGTTAATACCTATTTTCGTTTCGACGATACACGGTACTCCGTCGGCATTTTATTCAGCCCCGCCGGACCGTAGCAAAATCCCGTGGAACGATCCGAGGCTAAAATCCCGTATCGGGGGCTACGATTGGTCGGCACTTGATTGAATTGGCAGTCAGTACAGGGCATTAGGTTCACCATCCAAAGGATTGAATTTCTGTCACAATTATCGACCCCTCCCACACCCCCTTCGTTCGTTTGTATATCGTACACCTACGGGATCGTCCCTCCAATCCGGACCAGAGTCTAAGCGCAGCTGCAGCCTTTCGTATCGGGAATAAATCTAAACACACAATTTTCAATTCCCCTACAGCACTCCCCCGAATCACTCATAATCAGTACAAAAATATTTTCTTTATTCTGTTCTCAGGAAAATAAGAAACTATCCTGGTAGCATTTATGGTTTGCCAACGGTTGGGAGTTGGTTTAAATAAAAAAAAAGGTTGACTTGGCTTTTTGATTGAATTGACTTGACACCGCAATAAATGGAAAACTGATGACAATTTACCAAGGAATATCAACTAATGATACAAGTAAGGCTCAACAAAATGTCAACCATAAATCTATGTATATGTAAATAAAAAAAAATATCGATGTCTGTTTAAAAATTTATAGAAATTTGGACAGGATAACGTCTGTCGAGTCAGGTAGGTTTACATAATAATAATAGTATTTATGGTTGGTGAACGGTGGCCAACGGTTTAGATATGTTTGGTGGTTTATTCCACAAATCCTCAACACAGGGCCACGATGAAAATTGATGATAATTTGTCAGCGAACATGTATCAACCAATATTGTAATCAAGGCCCAGAAAATTCGCAACCATAAATGCTACCAGGGTAAAAATTTAAAGATACACGGTTCAACAAGAATATTTAGATGAACAATCGAATTTTACATGTATATCAGTGACTTACCACGTACCGAGAGCAACATAGCCTGATCTATTTAATTTTCGTTCAACCAATACCAAAACGCTCTCGTCCAATCAAACACGATAACAAAACCGTGGACTTTAAATGCCGTTAGCAGATGTTATTCAACGAACCAGTAGTATAGAAACGCTTAATATGCTTATTCATGTGTGTAGCACATACTTGTGCGAGATTCTCTCCTTACAGTTGCGTCGCGACGAGAATTAAGACACAACTATAAAGATTAGACACGATCCTACGACATTTTATTGGCTAGCAGGTCGCTTCTGTCTTATAGTCACTCGCTTATCACTAATCCTCTCTTCTCTATGCTCATCTCTCTCTCTCTCGCTATCTATCTCTTTTTTGCTGTCAGTGAGACCGAGTCGTAACGTCTGCCTAATGTCAGCTTGACCTATGATACGGTGACCGATACAATTACATACAACGCGGTCGGAAAGCTTGATTATGCGGCAGAAACTCTGTATAATCACAGTATACTTTGGTTTGTACACTTTCTTTGCAAACACCGTCACAGGAAAAGAAACATCAATATCATTTGAACTGAACTCATTTCCGTATTTCCCGAAGTTTGCGCGTTTGTCAGGGAAATTTGAGAATTCGAAAATTTAAGCAAATTCAAAATTTTTTATTTAAATATTTGTTTAAAGCACTGGTTGGTTCTTAACCAGTGTTTCGCGATCTTGTTGCAGGTGAGCCGCGAAATATATTAAATATATCTATCTTCTATTCTCTTCTATAAAAATTAAATGCTGTTCGTTGGTAAGCGCATCACTTGAGAACAGCTGGACCGATTTAACTAATTCTTTTAAGAAAATTTTCGTAATAGTTCGAACAAGGTTTTGAGGGAAAGAAAAATTGTAAAAGTTGCCCGAAAAAATGGAAAATTCGGGAAAAAATGAAACTTTTTTTATGGGATTTTTTTATGAACTCAAGACCATAACTCATGGTTCGAACACAAAATTGAAATTTGGTCAGGACGTCTATCGGGTCAGCTAGTTTAATAATTGTTGTTTTTGTGTTTGGTTTCTTGAATTATTAATTTTGGTGTTCAACAAATTTTTCATATAACCACAAGTGTTTCCTGACTTCAAAAAGGGTTAAGAATCTGGTATAAACCGTTCCGGACAGCTACAGAATTTATGAATTCATACCGAGGCATTAATAACCCGGGAAATTTAAGTGGGCATCCGTTCGTAAAAGGAATAAATGTCTTAATTAAGCAAAACGTCGCATCGCATTTTAATTGGTGTCCCTTTCACCGTAACGAAAAACACACGGGGGCTCGATCGAAATTTTTTCTCACATTCCCGACGAGTTTCTTCGACGATAGCTTCGAAAAAAGAGTGTCATGGCCGGGTAGGCTCTACGTGTGCAAACTTTCGTGCACTTTCGTCGTTAAACCGCAAAAACGTGAGATGAATCTGCAGGCTCGCGTGATCGTCTCGGCGTCGATCTCGATCGACACACGGTTCTTGAATCGAATATTCCGATTGTGCGCCACGATAGAAAGTGTTGCACCATTGGCACCATTTATCCTTGCATACGTCTGCATACGTAGAAGGTACAAATGTTGTACGCGGCGCATAAGCAATCTCACAATCGCCTATTGATGCACTCGCATCTGCTCGACGCGTCTCTCGCGAAACTTCCAATACCTCTTCGTTTACTCTCACAATTTCCTCGTTACGCAATTCACCAGATCCGACGCATAATTTTCCCGCGACCGCTTTCTTCGGCGACGAATGCACCGCGGAAGTTTATGCAGATTGACGCTTTTGTGGACATTTCAATTAAATTGATTAGCCCTCCCTCGGTTCGCGAACTTTCAAAGTGTTTGACGAGTATATTCGTCCTTCGAAAAGATGGAATATCATTCGTTCCACGAATTCAAGTTTCTTTAAAATCGACAATTACTGCATAATATGCAATAATTAATTAGTTATCGATCGTAATTTATCTTTAGGATATTATGCATTTTTATTCTCGGCGCAAAGGTTCGATCATTTTTTTACAGAACAAATAGCTATTTTGTAGGAATACTAAATCCTGGATTCGGATTTGAATATTCCGGTTCAATGCTCTTTTTCCCATTCCTTGATAATGCAAAAATGGGATTTTTCAGTAGTAAAAATCATCACGATCACCCTCAAAAGTCTTATTTTTACGATAACGCGAGATAATTTGCATTATTTGAAAGCATATAGCTATTTTCGTAAAACTGCGACAGCTACATATTGCTGAATAATATAAATTACTAATTAATTAATTGGTTATCGATCGTAATTTATCTTCAGGATATTACAAATTTTTATTCGCGGCACAAAGGTTCGATCATTTACAACAACAATTAGCTATTTTTGTGAATACTAAACTAAAAATACTATTTGAATCTTCCGGTTCAAGAACCACGTTAGCTATTAAAATTGTTTAATAGCAGGAAAAGAAAGGAGGTGTTTCGTCATTCCTATAAAATAGCTATTTGTTGTGTAGAAAAATGATCGAACCTTTGCGCCGAGAATAAAAATTCATAATATCATAATATGCAATACTTGTAAAAACAAAGGAAGAAGTAAATATAATAATTTTCCTCATCACCGTTTCGCTAATAAGAAACTGTTCTCTACAAACCGCGTAAATGCAACTACGATAACAAGCCTATCGATTAGTGTTTTCATCGGTATAAATAACTATCACTCACTGGAAAAATGTCCATTCGATTCTATCATTAGCACGGTATTTACCCGTGGACACCGATTAAACGTTCCTTTTTTTAAACAATAAAACTGCGAAGCTGTGATTATATTTCACATCACACCATTTTATGGAAATAACAGTATTATTCCATCAGATTATTCCACGATTTTGATCTCGGTATACACTCGATCAAACGAGTCTGCTTCAAAACGGAATAACTTTTTTCAAAAATAGTGAACATCGAAGTTATAGTTTCTTGAGCAGCGTCCAAGTTTGTAAATTTGAAAAATACGTTTTGAGGATTTTCATTGTTACTCGCAACAGCGCCAGAAGTTGTAAACGGTTAAAAATAGTGAAAATCTAAATATTTTCAGAACTGTCGGTGTCTGTTGGTTGTTCTCGCGTCCACGTAAATCTGCGAAACGTATTGTTTCAATTTCCTTCGAAGATGCAGATAAGAAGATTGGATATATACAATTTTGTTAACCAAAAGAAATAGAATTGAGTACGTGGATGATGCAACGATCTCGACAATGGAAAAACGAAAAATTTCAGGCCCCTTAATTTCGACGTGACTGTCATCGACGGTGGCAAGGAAAAAGCCAACAAAATTCCTGCATCGTCCACAACTTTAGGGTCTTTCGAGGACTTTCCAGCAGCCCTTGCGCGAGGACACGTGGTGATTCGAGGTGAGTGAGACAATACGCAATGAGAAGTGTTGACTACAGACGTTGAGAATTTTATAGGACCCTTTAGTTTATGAGAAAAATGAGTAGTCATTATTAGACTACGCGTCTCTATGCATTTATAGCAAAATTAATACTAAACTTACCATCACTGGTTAAAATGACCGATTCCGGATTTTACATTTTACAATTATTGAAACAATAAAAACGATTTCATAAGGAATGCTTGCATAGATATTTTTTAGTAAAGAAGGTATTACAATAGGGGCCGCACAAAGTGTAAATAAAATCAATCTTGTCATTCTTATAAGGGAACATGTTACATTTAAGGTTCAGTAGGTTTAGCATTAAGTACATGAAATTCAAAATCGTTGGAAAATTAAAAAAATTGAAGATATCGATGTATGACTTCTCCTCTATTAAAATGAATAAGGGAAGAAATAAGACCCTTATTCTACTTGTTGCATTCGATGCAGGCAATTTTTATTTTGCATAACGATCCGCAGTCTGGTTATTACTTATTACTTCAAAGATATAGATAAGAAGATTGGGTATAGACACTTTTGTTAACCAAAAGAAATAGAATTGAGTACGTGGAGGATGCAACGATCTCGACAATGGAAAAACGAAAGATTTCAAGCCCGTTAATTTCGACGTGATTGCTAGCGTTGATGTCGCCTTCCACCGTGACTGTCATCAACGGTGGCAAGGAACTGAGATGTTCGTTTCGTTGCGTGAACATGTTATAGGAAGCGAGATCGACGTATAAACTCGAAGAGCCGCACCGACGGGGTTATAAAACAGGATCGACAAGCGGCTTGCATCGGCGCTCATAATATTGTCATAAGATCTACACCTGCATGGCTGGTATGTAGCTGCAGCAGCAGTAGCACCGGCTCTTTAGGCGTCCCAGAGAAGAACGAATCAAAGTGTACCAGGCGCGCGACGAACGATCGCAATCTACTTTGATCTCGATCCGCTTTTCTATGGCCCCGACGCGACCTGAACGCGGATCCTGACCTCCATTAACCTGGTATCTGTGACCTCGTGATCCGAACTTGTCCGGGGAACACACTTCCAATCGAATCGGACTATCGAAATCTTCGGACAAGATAAGGAAATTCGAGCAGTATTTCCCTGTTCGGGAAAATTCAAACAAAAAATAATCCTCCGCGACATCGTAAGACTCTCGTTGGACGGCTCACACCCAGTTTCGTAATTCTGCATTACACTAAACAAACCATGATTTTTATATAATTTTTTTATTCCAATTTTTCAGCTCCTTTAATTCCAGAGATTAACCCTTTACACTCGAAAATTAAACTTTCTTCCGGTCTAGAATAATTTGATTCTATGTAATTTCTTTTCATTTTACGGATATGAAATTAATGTGATACCTGATAGAATACTTAAATGTTTGTAGTTGATTAGATAATAACATATTTCATAATCGAAACAATATTTTATTATTAATTGAAGAAACATTATTTTATTATGAAGAGATGAATAAAAATGATTAAGTTCGAGGGAGAGTTCTGTCGTATTTTGAACAAGCAGGTAATTTTTAGGGTTATCTGAAAGATGGCGACAAGTTGAGACAATAATGAGAATTCTATTATCGAATAATATTAAACATATATTTTTATAAATTGGTTCGAATGCTTTCTTTCACATAGGACGGAACACTTTGTACTAGAAATTTATACATTTGAGAAGCTTGTTATTTAATTGCGCGAAGAAGTAAATACAGACGCTCCAACGGAGTTCACCTCGGTTATTATTAATGCAAGTTTTATTTTATCGCAGTATCGCGTTTTCTCGAAGTGCTTCACAGCAGCTGGCTCGGTTACAACAAAATAAACGACGCTCCTTGATGAATACAAATTAGCGGTTCGAGCAATTAAAAAGGCAAACAAGCGGCCGGACACAAGAAAGAAACTGTTGCAGCAATTCCACGATAAACTCCGACCTTAATACCGAACGTGTACACGAAATAATTACTTTCTTCCTCGATACAGCAACCCGGGGAATTGATAGCTCTCGAAACGGAAACGTTTCGGTGGATCGGTCACCGAATGCAGGCTCACGTTCTGCCCGTGTAATTTCAATATCGATATCTTCTCTGACCGGTGCGCGCCTGCAAAAACCGATTAACGGACACACGAAATGTTGCGCTTTCATTTCTTCGCAAAAGCCGGTCTCCGGTTCATTGGAGTAGCGGGGGGACTGTTATAGTATCGATTTCGGTTCTCCGAACCATTTCGAGAACATTTTTATTAACTAAAGAGAATCTGAATTGCCGATTGCACACATCCGTTACAGACGCTAACATATTTCTCTGTCAGTGTTTTGGTTCTACATCGATCACGAAATGTTAAGTTCGAGGGAAAACATTTGAAGAAATTTATAAAAATATATGTATAACCCTTATGTAGTCCTTAGTTGCACAAAAATATTAGATAAATATTTTTTAAGCCACATTTTTTCATATGAGAAAAATATTGGATCTGAATATTGTATATATGTACAAGAAATATAAATTGAATGTTTAAAAAATATAAGCTAAATATTCAGAGAATATAAACTAGACATTTAAAAAATATAAAGTAAATGTGTGTGAACCCAATATTTGAAAAATATAAATTCAATATTTAAATAACATTCAAACATTCATCTGTGCACTGCTTGAAGGAATATTCCATTTTATCTTCGAAAGGACCTTATTGCAATTAAGAAATTTCTATATTATATTATATAATTTTATATAATTTCTGATATTACATAAAGATTTATTTTATAATAAGAAAAAAATATTTTTTTCATAATATGAAATAGATTTTTCCTGCATATTTGAAAAGAAATATTTGTTACTTAATATAAAATAAATATTGTATGTATATTTAAATATTAAGAAGAGATTGAATCTCTTTTTAATTATGAATGTGTATACAATATTTTGTGCTACTAGGGAGTCAACCAAGATTTATAGATCCTTTAATACCTTTCTATATTGAACATGTTTTCACAAATTTTCATTATAAGACTATAAATTAATGTATTAGCGAGTAAAGAATGGACATGCACAGAAATATTGTTAATTGACATTAACAAATTGTTGAAAAAAATACAGTAACTGAGTACCCGGTTGAGTACACAAGGGTTAATACTATTCATTGATATATTTTCCATTGTTTGTAACAATTTGTTGTTGATTCCTGCTGACCAATCACTCATTGGCAACGTGTTTTTGATTTACAAGCAAAATTATCTGCTTATTTAAAATACGACAGAACTTTCCCTCCCACCTAACAAAATCGACACTCGTTAAATCGAGCAAGTACTTTCGTATTAAAGAATTATTCGACCGACTGTATATTTTCGTGCATCGAAGTCGCTCGTAAAAGCCAATAATCGGTTCCGGAAATATCAGTGTCCGTTCCCGTTGGCCTAAAAGAATGAAGCTCGAGCATCGGAACACCGTTGAATCGAGAAAGGAAGCGGAAATATTTCTCCGCGTGTGCTTGGACATTAATCCGACACCGAACGTATCTGCTCCTCAGACTCTCTTCCCTTCTTATTTCTTCTAATGGTCGAAGACATTAAGTTCCTAACTTTTTACAGTATTATCTACCCCCACCTGGTTGGTTTATCGTCGTTTACTATCTTTCTCGGCGAGGACTCATCCTCGGAGCATACAGTACCAACGAGTACGTTCCCAGAGGTTCTCATACCTATTTTCCTTTCGTTCTCACTCTTTCTGGTCACAGTGCTCGCAGGCACGAAGAAATTTCGCAGGTCTCTTTGTCTCGGAAGACGCGACGCAACCCCCCCATAACGGTATCCCATAGCCGTTAATAAATGTTCGAGGCTTTATGCGGGCTGAGAAACGAAAGGGCACCGAAACTCGCACGAAATCTCCTAATTAGTAACCAGAGGCCTCCGGGGACAAACCAAGTTTATTGTCCAGGCGGTTCTCAAACCCTTAAACAGATTATCCACGGGACGAATGGGGAAACTGGGAAAATTTTACTGACTTTAACAGACAAACAATACAGTGTCGGACAGTAAAAGTTCATCTTTAAACCCTTAGCACTCGAGTGGTGACTCAGAGGCTGAAAATTGCTATACCATTATCCAAAATATTCTTTAGATTATTAAATATCTTAGCGTCTAATCAATTACTAAATATTTAAATATTGTATGAGGTATTACTATATCAATTTTATATTCTTACAAAGAAAAAAATTAATATAGAATGGAATTATTCTGGGTCGAAAGAATTGTTTAATTTTCAAATTAAGGTAGCTCCGAGTGCAAAGGGTTAAATGTTGCATCTAATTTTCGTGATTGAATTAAGGTTCCTATTTTGAATTACATCAAATTATTAGACGTACAAAAATGAAGAGTCAAACATTTCTAGAACGTTATCGTATGAGGTATTACTAAATCAATTTTATATACATACGAAGAAAAAAAAATTAACATAGAATGGAATTACTCTGGGTCGAAAGAATTGTTAAATTTTCAAAGGATTAAGTGTTGCATCTAATTTTCGTGATTGAATTAAGGTTCCTATTTTGAATTACATCAAATTATTAGACGTACAAAAATGAAGAGTCAAACATTTCTAGAACATTATCGTATGAGGTATTACTAAGTCAATTTTATATACATACGAAGAAAAAAAAATTAATATAGAATGGAATTATTCTGGGTCGAAAGAATTGTTTAATTTTTCAAAGGATTAAGTGTTGCATCTAATTTTCGTGATTGAATTGACGTTCCTATTTCGAATTGTATCAAATTATTATTGTACGTACAAAAACGGAGAGTCAAACATTTCTAGAACATTATCGTACCGTGGTAGAAACGAAACTCTGTGGAGCTGATAAAACTACGTTTCGTTATCGTCGCGGCACGGGCGTGATGTATCTCGCGTGAATGGGCAGCGGCCGCAAACGCGAATAATTACGCAAAGAATCGCGATATCAACAGCCCGGGCTGGCTCTCTGCTTCCACCGCAGCACGCATCATATTTGTTTACAAACAGCCGAACCGTGCGCGACAGAGAATCGCCATTAATCAATCGAACGGTCACGTAACTGTCTCAATCGCCGCGCGGCCATCGATTTATCGCCCGTAACAATAACCCCAATCCACTGTCCGACGTTAGAACCGCGGAAGTGCTGCTGACAAAACAGATCAACCCCTTTCACGACCGTCCGCACGCTGATAAATAGGAACAGCACGCGAGTTCTGCATATTAACCACTCATCCACCCCGTACCCCCATTCAGTTTTAACCCACTAATTGCTCGGGAGCAACGAAATATGTCCATTTTTATTTGTATAGATAGATTACTCTAATGATTTTGCATTGAACAAATTAGAGTGCTCAAACCAGGCTATCTTCGCCTGAATACTGTGTGCATGGAATAATGGAACAGGACCTCGGTTTTATTTTGTTGGTTTTCGGAACCCCGAGGTAATGATTTTACTTTGAACAAATTAGATAGATCGAGCTCTGAAAGCTGTTGAAATGTTTTAGCTTACGAAAATTACAAGGCTCTATTTATTTATATCTCTAGAACGATTGATGAGAGTAAACACTTGTGTACGTTCTAGTACATAACGCGTGGTTAGAGAGCTGTGAAAAAGATATTTGTTGAGGCAAAGCAAATATAATCGTCATCACAACGACAGTCCTCTAATCGTCCTGATATATCTCTAGAAAAAATGATCGAATCAATTTCCATGTACTACCACCTAATTACAATAATTATAAAATGAATGTTTAGTATTAACAGTGGATCGTGTATTTTCACGAAGATGGGATTAAAATAGAGCTGTCTTTCTCATCGCATTTAAAATTCTGGACTTAAAAATTTTCGTCGACGAATAGTCCACAGAACTGGTTCAAGGGACCTCATCCGATGGAAATTAAATTCGATCGAATGAGCTGATTAGCAACCAGTGCGTTGTCCTAAATGTTCCACTTCAAAACTTTCCGTTTACATTAAGGTTACACGAGCATTCTGTTTTTACATTAGGCGTTCGCCCGACAGAAGACATACACTGTTCCTGTGTATACGTCCCAAACAAGAAAGTAATTCCCTCGTCAATTAATTCGTTGATAAATTTATTCAATTTCAATTCAATTCAAAGGACTCCGAAAATTCATGCAACGAACAGATAAAAATAGACATCTATTTACTGAAGATCAAGGTTAATTATTTAGTTCAATACAATTTTTCAAACCATGCTGTTCGTTAATTTCTCAAGTTCTTTGTTCGTTATACTTCTGTGTCTTGATTAAAAACACAGACACCTTCGCGTGGCAATAAGCTAGTACGTGTCCATCACCGGTGATCGATGCGGCGGTCAATGCGCTATGTATAGCACGTCGCAGACATTACAACTCTATTTCTATAAACAACCAAATTATAGATTGCGAATTCGAAGATGGCTTTCTCTGAAAATTGTCTTAAAAACATTAGTCAGTGTCTAGTAATGTGGCGAATTAGGTGAATCATTTAGCCCGACGGTCTCCCATCAACGTAACCGAGCAACATCCCAATGGCATACCTAGCCTTCTCGAGAACACCACAACAAACGGAGACTTACCATTCGAATTCGTATCGCAGACGGCGTTGGTCCCCGGCGCTATTTATTTAGCGTGACTATTCCCTTTCGTCTACTACGGCGTCCACGTTGAAGACTTCCGGTTGGTCCTCGGGCAATGAACAAGAACAGCTAGCGTCGATAATAGTCTTAAGGGTGTAAATAAGACACCAACTAATCACTCGGTTACGCGGATAAAAACGAGCCTAGAAAATTTCGACGAATACGAAGAACGGTCACTCTCACAAAGCACAAAACGCGGATAAGAGGCGAGGTCGTTGTTCGAGGGGGGAAAATTTGGTGTCACGTGTGCGCGAAAAGTCCGGTTGCAGTCTATCGGCCGATTCGGTTAGTTGGTTCTCTGGAACATTGTGTCACCCTCGGGCTCAACGGGTCGCAGCTCGGTTTCGCCTTCGGAAACGTAGCTCGCACCTGTTCCATCGATAGATCGCCGTCCCGGCAGACGTGTCTCCTCTCCTGGCTGACAATTCCGCTCGGACACTTTCACGAGCTCTTTTTTCTCTCCTTCTTCGCTCCCGTCGACATGCGTGCCACGTTCGAATCCCTCTTTTCGTTCCAGCCGGCTGGCTACCGAGTCCTCGTCCGACACTTTTCACTCGGCGATTTTCAAAATTCAAACCGAACCGAGCAACCAGTTTCGGGCCTCTTCTTCCACACTTTCGATCGCGGTCTTCAGACGATTACCGATTACGCGCGAACTCGTGGTTCGATCTGTTCAGTTTCTCCGTCGAGTTTTGTTGCTCAGCTGTTCCGCCGAGTTCGGAAGTTTCGCCGCGGACTCCCGCGGATCCCCGATGGTTCATAGGCTTGTTTGTTTACCCGGTTTGACGCACTCGCCGGTGATCCACGTTCGAAACCAGTTTCGATTCTTCTGATGAAGGAACGAATGCACTCTGTCCGAAAAATGCGGCTCGCGTCTGCGCAGAGTCCACCTTCCGTTCACTGCAGGCGTCGAGTGGCGACTGTCGTTTCTTCCGAGAGTCGGCTGTACCCTGGCCTGTCCCTTCCCCCTCCCCAACTATACCGAGACCCGACTACACCACGGATTTATGCTATTACCGCACCGTTTCCACCCCCTATGCTACAATGCGCCTCCGTCTATGGCTACTGCTTCTTCCCGGTGGCCTCTTCTTTTCAATAGGCGATCTACGGCATAGGTTGCTCCCTTCGACCACCCCAGAACCTCGCATTTCAAGTTCAAGATGAAAAAGCCAGTTTGCGAGATCGACTCGGGGTGGTCTCGTACCGGAAACTTGCCGATATCGTGTCGCTTTACGAAGTTTTCGATCCTTCAGGTGGTTGATTGACACTTTAACAACCATGTCCTTCAACCAGAAGGCTAAACGATTCCTTTATTAACCCCTTGCACTCGGAGCTACTTTAACTCGAAAATTAAAAATCTTTTTCATCTTTTTCAATATGATATTGACGTGAAACCTTCTACAATACTTAAATTTTTAGAAATTGATTAGACATATATTTTGAATAATGTTACAGCGATTTTTAGTGGTGACTCTGAACCACACACACGCACACCACTCGAAGGCTAAGGGTTAATTACTTTAATTTTAGGGAATTTTTGTCGTGGGAGTCTCGCATTCCCATTCGTTGATATTTTTTACTCGCAAATGGAATTTTTGGTGAATAACCGTGCAAACAAATTTTACTTTTAGAGAATATTTCCACTCTTGAACAATTCATTTTCAAACATCGTGAAACATTTATACTTGCATCGAGAAACGAATTGTTAATCATGTTAATATGCTGGAAGAAAGTTAATAATGTTGAAAAAAGATCTTGGAAAATTCTATTTCAAACATCTGGAGACATTTATATTTGCATGAAGAAATGAATAAACAATTATTATTCCGATCGTGGTGAACAATTTTGAAATTCCAAAAAAATATAATGTTAAAAAAAATCTTGGAAAATTCTATTTTAAACATCTTGAAACATTAATATTTGCATGAAAAAACGAATAAACAATTATTATTCTGATCGTGGGGAACAATCTTGATGTTCTAAAAAAAATTCTAATGTTGAAGAACAATCTTGAAAAATTCTATTTCAAACATCTGGAGGCATTTATATTTGCATGAAGAAACGAATAAACAATTATTATTCTGATCATGGGGAACGGTCTACTCGCTCTTGATGCAAAAAAACAACATACTATCCGTTCCCCTAACTCTGTGGTGTTCACATACATGTGTAGTAATACGAAATAATAATAATAACAGTAGTAGTAATATATAATAAAGTTATTAGTGATTTATTGCTTCGTAATGCATTTCTGATATTACTCAATTATGCGCACAAGTTAGAAGAATACTGTTCCAAGATTGCCAATCACTGTAAAGCGTTCTGATGTGCTGAAACCGGTTCAGACGTGAGTTTAGGGACCGGGTCAGATAGATATATTGGTAAAAAATAGGTTAAAAGGCCAAACGCGGCGTGGAACACGGTTTCTCGAAGATGATATTAACGGATGCATTTATGGTCGGATATATCCTCATAAATGGTATTTTTACAGTTAACGTATTATCTTTTCCTATTAAGACAGCCATTAGTCGGAAATGCGTCCGAACTTTCAATGTACACAAAACAATTAATCACTGCGCCGTTAAATAACCTACTTATCCAAGTTATATCCAAAAAAACCCGTATATAATCAAATATTCTTTAACCACATAATTTATGAATTTATGTATTCAAAACTCTGGCGCTTCTTGAAAATCACTGAAAGAATTTTTCAGAAGTTTCTTAACTAAAAGATCATCTAATGCTTTGTTTCTGCATAATCAAAATAGTTCGCCCGAAAATTTCATGTCATTCATCCCGGTGAAATTATTATTATCAGGAAGATTGAATGAAAATTTCATTATTAGCAGGTGTGCCTTGCAGTAAAAGTTGAAGAGTTGATTTCGGTAAACAGAATCGCATACTATTTCATTCCTCGCTCCAAGTTTCTCCATCGAACCGCTCATTTGCATAAACATGTTAACACGCGTTCGTGAACGGTAGCCGAAAGTGTGACAAACGTTTCCAGTGGCGGCGAACAAGATCTGCTAGAAGATCGTGATCCGGAGGAGCAGTTGACGAAGAATTCGCAAAAGTTGCTACCACGTTTCACAAGAACATTCATTGTCATGAAGAAATTGATATCAGGCCAGAATTTCACTTCCGGAATAGGACCGTTGCTTCCGAAGGTTGAAGATTTTGAAGCATGGAAGATGATGAATAAACTGCGGACCTTTATGCATTCACAGAAAAATTGGTTAGATGAACTTCGAAATTGTTGAAAAATTTTAGAAATTCAAGATGTCCATACACGATGTCTCTTCTATTAAAATCATTAAGGGTAAGAAAATTTTGTTTCCGTCTCATGAAATCGATGCTGACAATTTTTATTTCGCACAAAGATCCGCAGTCTAATGGTGATAACGAAAGATTCGAAACATCGAATTAAAGCTTCTTTATGTTCTGTGAAAATTCTGTCAAATTTTTCATTTACATTTTTATTCGTCAAGAATCATGATGTAACATGAAACTGGTGAATTACAACCTCTATTAAAATCATTAAGGTAAGAAAATTTTGTTTCCGTCTCTTGAAATCGATGATGACAGTTTTTATGGAAGTATTTAAGCATCGAATTAAAGCTTCTTTATGTTCTGTAAAAATTCCGTCAAATTTTTCATTTATATCTTTATTCTTGAGTTACAACCTCGTACGATTCGAGGACTTTGTGGTGCGAGAAGTAACAGCCCCATTCCGGATCGGAAGTTTTTCGAAAAGTAATCACCGCTGCGTATGAATTTTGCGTAGCGATTCTTGCGACGCCGGCCCACGGCGTAGCGAACAATTTTACAGGGGGGTGGCATCCCTCGGTTGGCACCGAATGTGCCTGGGAGGGCACGATCTGGACATCCGCGGTCTCCGTTCAAGTATCTCGCTCGCAGCATCAGGTCCGCCCCCTCGGCATACTAATACCTACACAGAGTCGCGTGCCCGTGCGAAAACCAGCGCGTTCTGGGTACGTGTGCACGCACGTGCGTGCCGTGCCACACGATATCCCTAGCCCCTGCGGAATAAATCAAGTGAAGAAAACCTGCCGGAAGGTATTAACGTTGGGGTCGGGTTCACCCCGCGTGTTGTGTCCCTTCGCCATCGCATCGGAGAGGGTTAAGCTGCACCCCCGCCGCCCTTGTCACGCGTCCCTGGAACGTCCGTGTACTCCCAAAGGATCTCCTCGTCTGGATTTACTCGACCGACGAGATCCTGGGCTTCGAACACGATCGAATCCCGAGCCGGATAGAACGAGAGACAACGACGACGGACACCATACGAGTCGGGAGAGCGAGAGAAACCAACGCACACAGAGAGAATCCGGAGTGGGAGATGTTAGACAGGGCCAAGAGTGAGGGAATCCCTTATCAGAGGTCGCGCATGACGAGACAAGCTAATTGTGTTATCAGTGCGCAACGGACGCTGTCCCCAGCCCGTCGTGTATCGTTGCTTCATCATCCTAGGACACCGACGCCCTTTCCGATCCGCAGATAGTGTTTGTTTTGTAAACTGTGCTAACATGTGCCGCGATCGCATGCGCCAACAAAATTCCTGCATCGTCCACAACTTCAGGCTTTTTCGAGGACTTTCCAGCAGCCCTTGCGCGAGGACACGTGGTGATTCGAGGAGAGTAAGACAATTCCCTTTAGTCGATAATTTAGATCGATAATTAATTAATTTATAATCAATTCCCTTTAGTGTATGAGAAAAATGAGTAGTCATTATTAGACTGCGCGTCTTTATGCGAAATAAAAATTGTCTACACCGATTTCAAAAGACGGAAACAAAATTTTCTTACCTTAATGATTTTAATACAGATTGTAATTCACGAGTTTCATGTTACATCGTGATTCTTGACGAATAAAAATGTGAATGAAAAATTTGACAAATATTCAAAGAACATAAAGAAGCTTTAATTCGATGCTTCGAAACTTTCATTCTCACCATTAGACTGCGGATCTTTGTGCGAAATAAAAATTGTCAGCATCGATTTCATGAGACGGAAACAAAATTATCTTACCCTTAATAATTTTAATAGAAGAGACATCGTGTATGGACATCTTGAATTTCTAAAATTTTTCAACAATTTCGAAGTTCATGTAACCAATTTTTCTGTGAATGCATGAAGGTCCGCAGTTTATTCATCATCTTCCATGTTTCAAAATCTTCAACCTTCGGAAGCAACGGTCCTAATCCGGAAGTTAGAGCACATAGAGTAAATAAAATCAATCTTGTCATTTTTATAAGGGAACAAGTTACGTTTAAAGTTCGGTAGGTTTAGCATTAAGTAGATGAAATTCAAAATCGTTGGAAAATTAAAAAAATTGAAGATATCAATGTATGATTTCTCCTCTATTAAAATCAATAAGGGAAGAAATAAGACCAAATCTGGTTTCTACTTGTTGCAATCGATGCAGGCAATTTTTATTTTGCATAAAGATCCGCAGTCTTGTTTACCACTTATTTAATTTCCCATTCGCCGCCACACAAACTACCACCGTTAAATTTTCTGATTACCAGCCTGGAAACGCGTACTTAACAAACACACACACACATATATTTCTGAACACATTATAAACAAAGTCCGGTCCATTATCATCCCCCCGCGATCCATATGCATAGGGGTCCTGTTTATTTTGCAAAGTTCGCCGCGAAAACCGGCAATATTCCCGTCCGCATCGCATCGGGGTAAAATTTCGTCTGGTTCTAAAGAACGTGCCGAACGATATTGCCCCGAACGTCTTCCACGATATTACAATCCATAATCCATGGTTTAATATTTCCTAAAAGAACTGTGGCCCCAGCGTATAGTGCCCGGCCATTACCATAATCACTGTTATAAAAGTTACGGAGCAGTCAACTTCCTTCCTATATCTCTCGTGCATTATTACGAATATGGCGTCAATTTAAGCACCGCTCACCTGTGTGCATCCTACACGGCGGAACGAAAGAACACGCTAAAAGCATCGAGGAAATTAAGTTGCTCCGAAGGAAAAATCGAAATTATCACATGGCGATCTTTTGCGTACGCTATCATCCGGACGGTGTATACCTATATGGTTGTAACGCAGACGGGTCCATTTATTATTCTATTAAATTCGTAGTTTCCCATCGGGGAGGGCCCACCCCTGCCCGGGGCTATCTCTCACTCATGACTTAATGCGATATTCATACCGCGGAGGAAAGGGAACTAACCTGGGGTACGGGCACGTATTGCTACGTTGTAATTAAGTCGGCCACCGTTAGATCTCTCCGCAGCTTTTACTCCGTTACTCATTAGCAAAATGAAAATTTTACTTTACAAAAGACTTGCGCGGAGTCATAGATACGGCGGATCCTTAGAAGAGAATCAGAATACCAATTTCGAACTGTGAAATTAATTTTTTTTTATTGGTAGAACGGAAGCTTTGACGGTACATATGTGACAGAATTAACGTGTAGTAATGAATCAATGCGTGAAATTATTAATAGACAACGGATTTTATGAGTATTTTAAAATACTATTATATTCTTTTTCAACCTATTAATCCTTTATGTATTTGCACAAATTTTCGTTTTAAGACTATAAATTTATGTATTTATTGCTCTAAACCAAGTGGTTTCTATAGCAAGTACAGTATTATTACATTTGGCTTACATTAAACAGGTTTACATAGTTTCTAAATTCTAATGGAGCATTGTTTAAGGAAATTATAAATCATTTTCAGACTTTTTGTATCAATTACAAAATTATATTCAGACCTTATTACATTACGTTTGCTTTCATAGTCTTCGCATTGCCATATAACATGATTTAGGTTTCGGAATTCTGCTCTGCAGAATTGCAAGCACTGTTAACTATAAAGTTAACCCTTGCCAATGAACCGTTTAAATTATAGTGATTGGCTCGACATCTATTAACAAAAACCAGAAAATCTCAATATATTAGCGAGCAAAGAATAGACGTTCAGAGAAATTTTGTAATATTTTTAAAGGAACATTAACAAATTGTTGAAAGAAATGGTGTAAATACGTACCCGGTTGGCTACACGAGGGTTGAACATATTAAGAAAGAAAATAAACTCCTGTTTCACTCCGTTTGTTGCAATTCAGATACAAAATTGTTATTTTGCATCAAGATCCGCTGTATAATCATCAATTTTCTACGAACATGGTTGGTTCGCTTGAATTTTCATTTCAAATCAGTTCATACGTATGGTAAATGCAAAGCAGATTTTATTAATAACCTTTCAGCGATGGCCCTCAGGCACTATTCGACTTCCGCGGCTTTTCGAGTTACACGGAAACCGCGCAAGTTGAGGAGTTGCTGTAGATTAATCAAAAAAAGGTATCATTTGTCATGCTACTTTTACTAATCCTCGTGGTGGACAGTGCATTAATTTCGACTCGGGGACAACTTATCTGGCCAACTTAGGTGTCCCGCATACGAAGCCGGCATATAGGTCTGTGGAGTAATACTTAAATTAATAATCGCGAATTCCCCGCGGTAATTACGGGTTGCACGCTCTAGTCAAACAGGTAATTGCACACGCGTGCATACGCTCTCCCGCACGAATGGTTAAGACAAACGATTCTGTGCACGGGGTGTTCTGAAATTCCATAACTTGATCGGAACGGTTCATTCTTCACTCGGGTCTGAATCTTGCGTATTAATCTCTGTGTACGATCGAAAAAGTACAACGCATATTTATGTTTGCGATTTATACACTCGTTTGAAACTGATAGAGATTGATCGAGTGCGAGAACCTGCTGTAGAAATACTATGCAAAAATACTTTCTAAAAATGCTTTAGAAATTAGTGTAATAATAATGAATTAATTGTTCCAATGAATCCTATTAGGTCTTTCGGAAAGCGATTTCGTTGTTCGTCTAGACTGCGGATTTTATGCATTTATAAGGAAAATGAGTAGGTGTAATTCAAAACCTAAGCCAAGAACAGGTATTGGCCTACCTTAGACAAATGTCGACAAGTGTATCAACGAAAGGAGCCTTGACGACATTCCTAGTTTAGATAGGAAAGAAGAAAAATCCTTATGAGAGAGAAAAAAGGTGTAATTCAAGACAGGAAAAAGATTAAAAGAGTTTAACACAACGTCGACATACTATTTTTAACATACAGAAATAATTATAGAGGAAAATACATTTTTACTTAGCCCCTATTTGTTTTTCCGGAAAGGTCTAGTAACGACTAAACTGCGGATTGTATGCAGTTACGATAAAAATGGCTACGCAGAATTTAAAACAGACGAAATGTAAAATAGCTCGTGAAGTATCTTCGGTTAGTATTTTTACACGTAAGATGATAAAAGGGATCGACTGGTTGAACAAAAAAATTGCATCTGGCGAGTGCATCGGTGCATCTGCATAAAAAATAAATATTATGATATACATATATTGTTTTCCGATATTATTTCTTCTTATTTTTACTTAAAAAAAAGCAGTAACTAGTTTCCGGTTGCCATAACGACACTGGAGCAAAGACGCTGTCAGGCCCGCAAAAATGCGCGTTGATACAGTGCATATTTCCCGTAATGAATGCAATCGGTACACAACGCAGCAAGCAAGGGGGTGCGCGAAGAGACAAGGGGGTGGTCAGTGCGAGTAGCCTCTCTGATGTAACAGGTTCGGTGCATTAGTTTGCCTAAAAGGTTTGCGCCATCAGTCTCTAAATGTCCCTCTGTCGTTGCCCGATCCTCGTTCTCCCCCCTCTCTCTCTCTCCCTCTGTATCGTCCGGTCACCGATCTCCCTCTGTTTCTCGTGTGTGTCATTTATGATCTCACTTACCCGGTCCGCCCCCGCGCCACTCGTCTCTCTATTGTCGACGTGTCCTCCGGGGAGAAGGAGGGCAAACACACCCCTGCAACCTCGTGCACGAGGACGCCCGGTGCGCTGTAAATTAAGTGCGTTGCATTAGCGGAATCCAGATGAGTTAGCGCACCGCGTTAATTCGTGCTAATGAACAGGTTATGAAAGTTTAATTGTCGGTTAGCTACCCGGAAGATCGACGGGGCGGGGGAATACGGAAAGGGAGGAGGAGGAGATGGAGGTAGGGTTGGAAACTGCAGACGAGGATTTGCGGAAGTTCAGAGAAATTGGAGGATCCCGGTCTGGGGGAGACTCACTCGAGCGATATAGTCGGGCTAATCTACGACGGCGGAGCTAAATTTTTAATTGCATGCCACGCCGCGTTTACCTACTGCGATTATACGCGTTTCCCGCTTTTAATCCGGCCCTTCATGAATATGCGCGATTTTAATTTATTACGACGTTAATATGTCATGGCACCCGGGAACAACTGCCCCGGGGATGAACTAGCCTGTGAAACGATTTCACTTGCTTGTTTGGCTTGTGTCGGCGTTAATTGGTGCGATTAACCCCATGTGTCAATTTTATTTTACACTAGCTTTCCCCCCCGCGGCTTCGCTCGTACAGGAAACTGTTTAATGCCCTCAAAAATTGATATTGTTTCTCCATAAAATATTTTAATCCCCCATTCACCCCAATTCAGATTGTATCAATGAGCATTAAGGAAGACCAAGTATGATGTAAATGAGATCACGAATAATATATTCCTCATACAAACCTTGCAACCCGTTCTCACCCCCTTAAGGGATGAATTTTTAAAAATGCCGATATAGGTGTTTTATTAATTATATCAAAAAGCATTAAGACCAAGTTTCAAAGTAATCCGACCACAAATAAAATATTCCTCATACAAAAGTTGCAACCCCTTTCCACCCCCTTAGAGGTCGAATTTTTCAAAATGCCGAAATAGGTGTTTGATTATTTGTATCAAAGAGCATTAAGACCAAGTATCAAGCAAATCCGACCACAAATAAAGTATTCCTCATACAACCCCTACTTTAAATGGATATATTGGCACATGTGTCAATTTTATTTTACATACTTGTACCGCAAAATGTGAAGAACAGATTATTCGTAGCCTCTCGCATCAACGGCTCAGGGGATAAATTATCCTGTAAGACGATTTCACTTGCTTGTTCGCTTATGTCGGTGTTAATTGGTGCGATTAGAAGCTTGTTACACGATTTCCATCGCGGACACTCCAGGTAAATATATTGTCACATATATCAACTTTATTCTGTATTACGTACTCGTACTAAAAATGAAAAGAACAGAATATTTGTCGCCTCTCGCAGGAACCTTTTCGTTCGGCGACACAATAGAAGAACGTTAACGTCCCGAACGAAAAGTTACTTTCAGATTAAATGGAGATTTGTAAATTATCCGTTTGCCATTACGTCGTCTCGCCTGCTTTTGTGTAAATCAGTTTTACGATCTTTCAGAAATTCCTTCGTTGCAGCCACTTTCCAGCGAGACACGCACCGCCCGAAACGTGCAATAAACGCGTACATGCGTAAATCACTCTCGCTATTAAAATAGACAGCCGTAGTGAGTTATAAAGTAAGCTAACCGAACGTGTATTGTGTAGTCATAATTGAATTTACCATGTTTGAAGGTACCTCCACGGAATCGTGATTTCTTAATCTTGAACGATGTCTTGATTATACTGAACGCGTGTGGACGGCGCTTTTTATTCTTCTTTAGCGTATAGTTGTGCGATCAATTTTGTTTGAAATCGATGGGTGTCCTGGCTGTTGTTTTTTTTATTAGAAAATCTTATATGAGATTTATTCCAACACAATCACAAAAAAAACGATATACACTACATACAAAACAGAATATAATAATTACAAAATAGAATGTGGTTATTAGCGATACAAAAATATTTTAATACAGACATATGATTAGTTGGAACGGTATAGACAAAACTTATACTTGTTGATTGAGTACACTGCGGATTTTTAAAGCAAAATAAAAATTGTCTGCATCGATCGCCATAAATAAAAACCAAACTGAATGTTAATTCTTCCCTTGAGGATTTTAATAGAGGAGAAATGATACATGGATATCTGCATTTTTTAAAATTTTCCAACCGTTTTGAGTTTCATCTACACAATTTTCCTGTAAATGCATAAAGATCCGCAGTCCAATTGATTAGAATAATAAAAGACAGGCGTTCAGATAGGAAACTGGTGAAAACGTGCACGCGTGGACCAGATCTTCCACGATTTTTCCACGTTCGCCATTTCCTTCTAGCGGTTTCACGGCGTTCGCTCATTTTCTTTCGTTCCCTTCGCATTACGCAGCCACGGTTCGCGAGCATGAAGGAGCTGCAGCTGCAACAGTGACGTGCAACTGCAGTTCGTTGATAGGGTCATCCACGGTGCAGGAAACAGGAAATCCTGAGAAGTGAAACCAACCAGAAACGTCAGGAACACACAGAGCCTCCACTGTCTAGGATTCATAGTGGCAAGGCACGATTGAGGAGGTCTGCTGGTTTCACTTGGAAACTCATTGCTCACTTCCATGGTGGGAGATGTGAATTGTGAAGTAAGAGAACGTCGTTAAATCGCGTACAGTCGGAGAGCATTGTTGGACGTGCCATTAGAACAACGTGGAAAAACAATTGGAGTATATATTGTTAACTATCGCTTTCGAAAAACGTGTCTAATAAGACAAATATCGTTTTTTTTCCTGGCAACCACAGAATTAACGTAACAGTTACTGGAGTCAAACTCGAACGTCAATTTCTAGAATCAGAATTGGGCACTCAGAAGTAACCCATTCATTTTTGTTAACAAGGATAGTGCAAGGACATTGTCACACCGATTTAGTTGAGACTCTGTATACTTATAGATCTCGATCTCCCATTTACGAATATATACCATTATAGACTGCTTAAATCTGCTATTGTAGAGGAGGTATACAACGAATATTTAT